>CM059284.1:14297021-14327021 GCA_030347295.1 Setipinna tenuifilis
CTCTCTCTCTCTCTTCCTCTCCTTTCTTTCTGTCTTTTCCTTTCCTTTTTTCTCACTTTCTTGCTCTTTTATCCTCTCCTCTGTTCCCTCTCTTCATCTTTCTCTCTCTCTATTTATTTTCCTCTCCTTTCTTTCTCAGTCTTTCTCTCTTTTATCCTCCCCTCTGTCCCCCACTCATCATCATCTCTCTCTCTCCCTCTTTCTTTCTTTTCCTCTCCTTTCTTTCCCAGTCTTTCTCTCTCTTTTATCCTCTCCTCTGACCCCCTCTTCATCTCTCTGTCTCTGTCTCTCTCTCTCTGTCTGAGGGATTGTGAAGGAGTGACTGGTCAGATAAAGTATAAAAATTGCTCTTAAGTGATAAGGACAGCAATTTCACAGCATGTCCTACTTTTACCCATTATCTCTAGGCCTGGGACAAATAAATACCCTTGTGTCCTTGTATAAGCACCGCTATTAATTCCCCCGAGGGCAAATAATAGGCACTTGTACTTCATTTTGAGGCGGGAAGATGCCCCTCTGTCAATGAGGTTTACAACTCAGGATTCAGAAGGACCTGTTTGAAATGTGTACTCAGTAAAGGTCTCTCTCTCTCCTCAGCCTAACGTAACTGCTTAATGTTCTGTGTCCACCATCACTGTGCCTTACAGCTCATGGTGTCCCAGCTACTGCACGCCTGGGGTCAAAATGGCTTCCTCAACCACATCGACGGGTGAGTGCACTTGACTTCCTCATCTCGGCCAGTTTTTTTTTTCCTGCTTGGAGTGCTAAGTTTGCCCCACAACACAGTGTGGTACAGTATGTATGTGTGTGATGTATTTATGAAGTAGAAGATGTAGAATACTGTTTCATTGTCACTTTATAAGAAAAGTATAGTAACATGTTGTTTGAAGCAAGCTAACAGATGCACAGGGTAGAAAACGTACATATGTCTTTGACACACATTTGTGTATATCTGTGTGAAGACAGTATTTCTCCCTGCACTAACATTATTGCATTACATTACGTTACACTAAGCAGACGCGTTTATCCAAAGTGACTTACAAACAGGAGGACAACATCCTCACATGTGTGTTTGTACTCCTGCACAGCGTTGTGGAGTTCTACCGAGCCCAGAGGGACGCCATGATCTCATCGGCCGACAGGTGGTTGACAGGTCAGCTCCATCGTTTCCCAGCAACCTTCTACCAGCTCGCACCAGCTTCCCTCCAGCAACATAACCTGCCTTCAGCGCCCCCCCCCTAGCACCGCACACTTCCCGTCTTTATCCAGATTAGAGGAACTACTGTGGACTTACCCAGTCAGGAGTTGGCTGTTATAATGAAAATGATACTCACATGACGTGTGTGAGAGTGGAAGAGCATGGTTGACCATGACCATGGGTCTGTCTGAAATGTCTGTGACCACACTACATAGATCGCTACCTATAGTGTATCAGTTACACAGGGTAGTTTACTGCATAGTGGACTACTATAGTGAACTATTTTGGATATCTATCTAAGGGCCTAGAAATGATTAAATATATTCACAATAAAACCATACCAAAAAAAAGAAAGAAAATAAAGTCTAATCTACATAGTGAACAACTATAGTGCACAAGTGACTATTGTGGATATCTGGCGTTGCTCCACCACTACTAAGGGCCTAGAAAGTGTTAAATAAATTTACAATAAAACCCTGATGAAAAAAAAGAAAAACAAAAAATCTAACTTTAAATAATACCTTTAGTAGGTAGCCTCTGTCCAATCCATTATCTGTAAAACTGAGTTTAGACCATTTCAGAGTTCATTTTCATGTACCACCCTGTGTAATGGAGGACATTTCTAACAGCTCAGCTATTGTATCATTTCCTGATTGGCTAGTGGGGTATGCATCAATTCCGTTGAACCATTCAACTATGGAAAGTAGTTCTAAAATTGTGGCATAAACTTTAAGCACCGTTTTATGTCAATGCCTCACAAAATGGTAACTATAACAACCATATAGGCTAATTTAATGGTTGCTTTTCTGCTTTACTTTTTAATGACAGGTTGCAGTAAACAGACAATGGTTCCTAATTGTAAAGAAGTTATAGAATACTTTAAATGTTCTGGGCTCCGGCATAAAGTTTTAAATGTTTCCTAAATTCCCGAGTGTGTTAACCGGACCGTAAGCGGGATAACAGCCTTTCGAGGCGTGCGTTCGACGGAATTAATCTTCGCTTGGCGTTGGGAAGTTGTTCGGCTCTGCCAGCGTTGATTAAATTCTGTCAAACGCAGGCCTCGGCAGCTGTTATCTCTTACATAACACATTATGTGTTTGAATAATCTCTTGTGTAGTTTAGCGGTTAGCTCATTTAGCTGATATGTGTGGGCACGTGCTGTGTGTGGTCTCATTAGTGCACCGTGTCCCTCAGTGACATTTGTTATTAGTCCCCTCCTGTGTGACAGAAGATACTGCTATCTAGGCTTGGGTAGTATTTTAAAAAATACTGTATACTGGGGTACTATTCTTAAATACCTAAAGGTATGATTTTTAATACTGTGGCCTCTGACACGTACTGAGACATACTTAATTAATTTGCACACATTAGAATGGTGAAGATTCGCTCTGATGGATACAAAAGAAGCATTTTCTTACATTACTGGAAAAGTTATAATAACAAAAACAACACTCCAGTTTATTAAATACTTTAGGGCTACTTCATAAAGACTACTTGTCGGATTTATAGCAATGAAAGTTGACCATACCTACTGACACAACATATATGTATATTAAAAAAAAATGAAGTTAAAGTATAAAACAAAAAATTGAATACTGGCAAACTAGGGTATTATGTCAGGAACATATCGGGCGATAAAAAATGGGATACCGCCCAGGCCTACTGCTGCAGTATCTGTCTCATGAAGTGCCCCCTCCCTGTCCCTCCCTCCCTCCGTGTGTGTGTGTGTGTCCTGCAGGGCTGGCGGAGTGGCATGCGCCCGCGGCGGGCATGTTCCTGTGGATCCGGCTGAAGGGTGTGGCCGACACACAACAGCTCATCATGGAGAAGGCTCTGGAGAAGGAGGTGGGGACAGGACACACACACACATATACCCTCACACAGACACACACACACACACACACACACACTTAAACACAGACACACACACACACACACACACCAGCTCATCATGGAGAAGGCACTGGAGAAAGAGGTAGGGAGAGGACACACACACACATATACTCTCTCTCTCTCTCTCTCTCTCTCTCTCTCTCTCTCTCTCTCACACACATACATATACACACACACACACACACATACACATACTCACACACATGTACGCACTTAAACACAGACACACAGAAGCTCATCATGGAGAAGGCACTGGAGAAAGAGGTAGGGAGAGGACACGCACACACAGGCACCCACACACGTACATGCATACACAAATGCACAGACATAAGCACTCTTGCATATACATACCGGTAAAACCGACACACTCTCACACACACATACATACACATACATGCAGTCACTATGGACTATTAGCAGTCCACCTGTAACACAAAGACACACACACACACACACATCCTGCAAACTGCCAAAAAAAATACAGACAGATAAAATGACCAAAGAAAAAAATACTACAGCATCATGTAACATCGACAGCACAAATGTAATTTGATAACATATCTAAAAAACACAATGTGCCTTGGGCTTTCCAAAAGAGAAAGCTAGCAGTTAGAAATTATGAAGGCTGGATTACTTTTCTGTCATTTCCTTGTTGAAAACCTAAGGCTGTGATATCTGAGCTTATAAAAAATGGTATCATATTTCACCAAGGAATCTGAGATAAGCTCCCATTGCTGTGTCCAAGCACCCAGTAGGCCCTGCAAAGATGCTATTACTTGTACTTCACTGGCAAGATGAAAGAAAATAAAATATAAATGTGTATAAATATGCGTTATGCCATTTTTCTATATACAGTGGGGCAAAAAAGTATTTAGTCAGCCACCAATTGTGCAGGTTCTCCCACTTAAAAATATGACAGAGGCCTGTAATTTTCATCATGGGTATACCTCAACTATGACAGACAAAAAGAGGGAAAACATCTAGAAAATCACATTGTCTGATTTTCAAAGAATTTATTTGCAAATTACAGTGGGAAAAAAGTCTACAGTATAAAGACAAAGCAAGAGTGTAGTTGCAAGGACCTTGAGTCTTGAGCCTGGTTTTGCCGTTTTAGTGTTTCTGAATATGATTTGAGTATAGGTATTATGAGCTAGATCTTACATTTGAATATTCAAATATATCCTACCAGCAGATTTGTAGTTCTCAGTCATCACCTGATTTCTAGCAAGGCCCAATAGACGTGTTTAAAATCGATAAACGAAGCAGAAATAAACTATTTACGGTTACACACTGGGGGTGAATTGATTCACAGTTGAAGGTCAAGTATGAATTTGTGAAGACGTAATGCACTAAGTGGAGCCTTCAAGTGTCCTTTCTCCTTCTCTGTCTCTGTCTGTTCTTTCTTTTTTTCTTTCTGTATATCTTTCTTTCTCTGTCTCTCTCTGTCTCCTCTCTCTCTCTCACACACACACACTTGCTGTCTCTGTCACTCTCTTTCCCTCCCCCTCTCTCTCGCTCTCTCTTGCTCTCTATTTATCTGTCGATCTGTTTCTGTCTTTCTCTTCTTTCTGACCCCTCCCCCTTTCTTTTTTCCTTCCTCTCTGGCTCACTCTTACTCTCTCACTCACTCTTGATCTCTCTCTCTCTCTCTCTCTCTTTCTCTCTCTTGCTTTCTCTCTCTCTTTCTGCCCCCCCTTCTCTTTTCCTCCCTCTCTTGCTCACTCTTGCTCTCTCGCTCTCTCTCTATCTCTCTCTCTACCACTCTCTCTCTCTCTATAGCTCACTCGCTCTCTCTCTCTCTCTCTCTCTCTCCCTCTCTCTCTCCCTCTCTCTCTCTTTCTCTCTCTCACCCCCCTCTATCTCGCCCCCCCCTCTCCCCCCCCCCCCCCCCCCTCTCTCTCTCTCTCTCTCTCTCTCTCTCTCTCTCTTTCTCAGTCACCTGCGTAGCAGCTCTGTTAATAATAGGCAGCATTATGAGTGCAGCAGGGCAGCCTGCCAGCCACAGAGACAGAGAGTGTGTTTGTGTGGGACCGCATGGAAATTACCCACCACACACACACACACAGACACACACACACACACACAGAGCCCGTTGCACTGTCTGGAAAAAGAAATACCCTTGTGTATGGTTTCCTATAGTAACCCAAATGAATTCACTCTGTCTTTGCTGCACACACTCTCACTCTCATGTACACAGCAGAACTGGGAAAAGGAGCAAATTTGTGTTGTTTAGTCTCTTTACAGTGCCAAGCTCACAGACACACACAGATACACACACACACACACACACACACTCTCAGACACACACACACACACACACACACACACACAGTGGGGAAAGGCTACAGAGAAGAAGGGCACCCTTTTGTCTTGCCTCCCACAGCAACTTGCAAACAAGTACACACACACACACACACACACACACACAGACACTTGTTTCCAAAAGAATTCTGTCGCCTTCCAACAGATTGCAAGGAAAGAAACAGTAGAAAGCTCACATTTGGGTATTCGCTTTGTCAAAAGCCTCACAGAGGAACACCAGCATGTTTGTCACGTTCCTCAAAGTCTGCCTGACTTGTTATGACCATTAGATGTGTGTGTGTGTCTATGTATGTGTGTGTGTTCGTGTGTGTGTGTGTGTGTGTGTGCATGTGTGCATGCATGTGTGTGTGTGGTTTGGGGGAGGGGATCTCATTCTGAGTGACTTATTGTGGAATGCCCAAACAACTCAACTGAAAAGGGACCAAATAGAAGACTGGAGGCCTTTTGTCTATAGCTGCTTGGCTGTGCTGAGGTGTAGGCCAGTTTTACTCTCCAGACCACTTCAAGGCCTGCATTACCCCGACTGCACTCACTGACCTCACCTACCTATTTGACCAAGCTGAAGTCTGGGATCGAGTGTATCTGGATAGTGGCATTACCTGTTTTAAAACTAATAAGTAAAACACAATGAGCAGTAGAGTAAATAGTGAATGTGTAAAATGGTCTGTGTGCTTAAAGTTGGCATGGGCATTGGTAAATATGTGTGCATGTGACTGTGTTTGTGTGTGTGTGTGTTTGTGTGACTGTGATAAATGTGTGTGCGTGTGTGCGCTTGTGTGTGTGTGTGTGTGTGTGTGTGTGTGTGTGTGTGTAAGGTGCTGCTGGTTCCTGGAGGAGTGTTTACCATCAACAGTGCCGAGCCTTGCCCTTACGTCAGAGCTGCCTTCTCCCTCTCCAGCCCAGAACAGATCGATGAGGTAAAGGCCGTACACACACACACACACGCACACGCACACACGCACACACACACACAAAATGTTATACAACGGGACACTTACCAGTAGAAAAATGCTCACTCATTCACCTACAGTATGTGCACAGACATTCATGGATTATAACATGCACATAGGCATGTACACATGCAAACAAATTAACTGAAAAACACTGCCTCACACATGACAGCACACAGTCACATCTTGCACTTGGTAGAATGCACACACACATACACACTCTCACACACACACACACACACACACACACATGAGTGCACACACACAGAAATGTACTTGCATGACATTTCAAATTGATTTTCTGAGGCCTTGACATATCTTTCTCCAACAGGCCTTCAAGAGACTTTCTGCTCTTATTAAGGAGGCACAGTGAAGTATCCAGGTGTCCATTTTAAAAAGCTTGTCATCACCAGAGAGGTTATATTTGTTTTAAAAAAACGGCAGAATGAGGAACATGTTTTAACTGGAATCCTGAAGTTACTTGCTTCATTGGAAACAAAAAAACCCAATGAAGGAACTTTTTTTTTTTTTTTAACTTTTCTTTTACGTGAAGCCCAAGGACATTGGAGGTGGTTTTAATGCCTTTTTGTAAAAGTTTTACACTACATTTACCTCTTCTTAAACCAGGCCTTAGATCTTTTCAGATAAAAATCTCATCATTTCATTAACATAGCTGAATATCATTTTACTTTGTTTAATAATGTACTATTTATTCTGAAACAGTGGTCATGGGTAGAGAAAAAAAAGATGTGTTTGTATGTGCTGCTGGTAAACAGAGGCTGACCATAGAACACTTGTTTTAATTCACTTGTGATAGAAAAAAAAAACAAAACAACCTTGGGTTAGGGGGTTGTTGTTGTCAGGTTTGTTTATTGTATTTGTTCAAAACCCGGTTTGTCTTGAGTTGGTACATTTTAGAGGTATGATTGTTTTAAATAGTTTTATCATGTTTGATCTTGTGAGAAAATAATGTCATGATGTGTCAATAAACACTCAAGACTTTCCTATTTCTGTGTGCCCTTGTGTTTACTTTCACATCACTGCTACAGCATACATTTGGTCTTGCAGCTAGTGGTCTTGAAAACCAGTTGTGTGGTGGTGGTTTGTCCTGAAACACATTTATATTCTTTAGGTTTACTTGTGGAATGGATGGATGGATGGATGGATGGATGGATGGATGGATGGATGGATGGATGGATAGATAGATAGATAGATAGATAGATAGATAGATAGATAGATAGATAGATAGATAGATAGGTGGGTGGATGGATGGATAGATAGATAGATAGATAGATAGATAGATAGATAGATAGATAGATAGATAGATAGATAGATAGATAGATAGATAGATAGATAGATAGATAGATGGGTGGGTGGGATGGATGGATGGATGGATGGATGGATGGATGGATGGATGGATAGATAGATAGATAGATAGATAGATAGATAGATAGATAGATAGATAGATAGATAGATAGATAGATAGATAGATAGGTGGATGGGGATGGATGGACAGATAGACCTGTGGGTGGGAAGTATTGAGGTAGGTAGACAGATGGATGGATGTCCACATTGCAAAATTGGGTTCTAACTCCACTTTTTATTATTATGCTTCATGCAAAAAAATATTGTTATAATCATTAGTGATCTGTAGTGTTTGTATGTTTTTCCAACCCCTAGTTATTCTAATACTGTATATCTATTTGGATAAAAGTGCTTGTTGAATACCATAGCTACAAAAGCAGGATATTTGTATTCGGTCAGGTCTGCTTGCTCTCTTAATAGTGTTCAGTGACCCTTTGTGGTCATTGATTAGTGTGAGAGCGTGTGGTGTGTGACCTCAATGCAGAAATGAGCATGAGTAATAGCAGCACCAGCACGTGAGGCGTGCTATTTAGGACTGGGGGATGACACGAGGACTGGAATCTCCGGTGATATGTATTATGATGCAGCTAAACTGTTTGTTTCAAAAGATACTTGCGGACTTGACCTATCTACTTCCTGCCCTCTCACCACAGCCATAATTATTTAAATGAACTGTAGTTATTGTGTCATTTCTGTTCAACTGTGAAAGGGCAAAAATGCTAGGCTACGTAGTCCAGGTTTACAACACAGGCATTATCTGCTACAGCCTATTGTAACAACAACTGTGTTTGCATAGATAATGTTACAATACATGCTGTAAGTGGCATCACATAAAGTGTTTTGTTTTTTAAAAGCTAATCTAGATTGCATGTTGACCTAATGGGAATATGCCTCTGTAGTCGGTTTATTGCTGATATCAAAACATTTCCAAGAGGCGTCTTCAGTATGCAAAGTGAAAATTAGGGGGCATAGTAAAAACAGGCATGCACGCCAGTGCATGGCTTAAATGGACTTTCCAAGAAAAATAAATAAGCAAATGGCTATGCAAATCCAACCAAAGTAGCCTTGATGATTTGGTAAACAAAACTTTGAAAGGGCTTGGGCAAAAGTAGCCTGTCGCGGGGTAGGCCTCTTAGGCTATCAGAGATGCTTTAATCATTTTGGCAGGATAAACCCAATTTTCAAACGTGCCTCTGAATGCCCATAGAAGGGAATACTATTCCCTGATAGATTACGATTCAGATTGGACACGAAAGCAGAACAAGTCAACCCATTATTGTGTCCCCACTGGAAATAGGACTGTGATGTGGCAGTGCGGGTCCCCTATATTGACTTGGGTTGGTGCATGCTCAGTACGCTCCGACCTAGTTCCGTTGAGTGAAGTGAGAATGCAGCCACAGTGTGTGTGTGAGCTCTGTGCGCTACGGCTGGATGGGTGATCAGCGACGGAGACGATGTTTCGATAGAGGAAGATAACGGTTTTAACTCATTCTGTTCTTGTCCAATGGTGTCGGTTGAGCTTCCCTTGACCTAATGAAAACGACGGGGTAAGTAATTTTGGCTAAATTGACGCAAATCCCCTTGGTGGGTAGCTAACAGGATCTCGGCTGTTTTTTGTCAGTTCCACTGCTTTGCTCGTTGCTGTTTTTCGACTGTAACGTTACAGTTTTTGAATCAGGACTAGATGTACTAGTGACATGCTCTATAATCATGTCGTTAACTACAGTGTGAAAGGACACACAGTTTCTGGTGCTAACAGGGTGATTAAAAAAGAATTTCACTCACCCATTGTCTGTTCACCATAAGCTAGCGGTTGCGCCATATTCGCTAGCTTGCTGTCTTGTTTCACTCAACTGCAGCTGAAAAAGGAATGCCGACCTGTTTGATGTCACGATGGCTCCCAAGTAAACCGTGTAACTGTATAGGTTAGCACTTATCAAATATTACCATGTTAAATATAATAGATTTACAACTCATCTTGTAATGCTCTAAAGTAGTAACAGTTTGACAAAGGTTTGTGTAGCGTTGAAGTTGTCCACTGTCGGTTAAGTATGTTCAACGATATTTAGCAAGAATAAAATAATTTGCTTTCTTGTAAAAACAGGCCATTTTTAATTGGTGTGAACTGCTGTTTGGGACTTAGTTATTTTCTATGATGTAACGTTGCCATTCTTCATACTGGTGCATTTGATAACTTACTAAAGACCAATAGGCAAAATGAACTGGCTGCGACAAAATTGAGTGAATTTGCAGGAAGTCGCCTAGTTACAAGTTCTCACAATCGGTGGTGATACCAAAAGCAGGACACAATTATTGTTACGTTATAAAATATAACTGTCTAGATGGTTGTGTGAGATGATGGCTGTCCTTCTGCCTATGAAGTGCCACACGTCAGTCAAGCTGCTCAGGATTCACTCCTAAATAGTGTGCTTTTGGATTGAAAACGGCTATGCTATGCCGGTGTGTTGTCTCACATCTGTGTCTCCCTTCTTCCTCATCTCTGCAGAATGCTCGAAAAGACGGAGGTGAACGCAAACAGTTTGTTGCGTTCTTTGTCCCCGACCTGCAGATAGCCTGTCGACAGACGATGGGAAGTCTTGTGGAGTGACATTATTCACGGATTGCTAGGAACCGACAGTCATCAAAAATGAATGGGTTAACCAGATACGCGATCCTCGTCGTGGTGTCCTTTGTCAACCTCCTTACCACAGCGGCCTTTGAGTCGCTGGAGTCTCCGGCGGACGACGGGATGAATAGTACGGCAAACAGCACGCTGAACAGTACGGTGAACGGGACAGCTTTGGATGGTGGCCTGGTCCCAATGGTGCTAACGACTATAAACCAGATCATCGCTCGGGAGGGCAACTGTGTTCTCATTGACTGTAATATCACCGGCGAGCCTTTCCCCATTGTTCAGTGGTTCAACTCCCATGGTCAACAACTGCTCGACACTGAAAGTAAGTGACACTTGACAGTAGCCACACAAGGGTCCATCTGTCCGGTTCTGCTCTGTACAATACATCTTTCACCCAAGCAGCCAACTGGAAATTGATTCAGTTGAGTAATTTAAGAATAGTTAGGACATTTGTGGAGTGTTTTTTTCTCTGATGCGGTCCCTTACTAGGCAAAAGATAAAGTAAATGCCTTATACACTGTTTATAATAGATGTATTACCTGTTATGTGTGATATAGTCTAGCCCTTGGCTTTAAACAAGAAAGCCCTTTTTCCCCCTACACTTGGTAATCCACAGTAGCCTTCTCTCTAAAATGTTCAGGAACATCAGGGATTACTTAGATAATAATCCAGCAAAATCTGCCATCAAAACGTGTTGCCGCACGTGAGAAGTCTGATCTTGTGGATTAAGGCACATAGATTTAGAGCATTTCCACATTGACATTTAATTTTTTGGGGGGAGAAAAGGCCCGCTGTGTTTAAAGGTTATCGTCATCATAAACACAGCTGTAGGCCTAGTTGGATAACACTATGAATAGCAGTTATTTTTATGTTTGGCCGAAAGAATTATAGTCTCTGGTTCTCCAATTCGGTGGATTTAACTGTCGCAGCAAAACAAAGAGCAACTGGGAGGGAAGACAGGCAGCAGTGAGCTATTCAGGCGAGCCTGTCTAAGCTTGCATTAGCCCACGTGACCACTGTTATACACTGAACCCGTCTACATAACAGACCCACTGGAAGGCCCTTTTATGTGGTTGCCTGTCTAGGAGTCTCCACTCCAAAGCCACTGTTGTCCAGTTTTAAAGCACTGTGTTCAGGGACTGCTGGCTCGGGGTGGTATTTCTCAGAAAGCATTATGGAGGTTTGCAGGTTACTTACATTGGTATGTTCACCCAGAGTAGTGGTGGTGTAAACCTCCTAAGAGAGGGGACATACGGATTTACCACCCTGGTAAAGACATCATGAATAAAGACATAGGGCTCATCTATTAGGAGGTTTACCCCTCACTTTGAGTTAACTTACCTGGGTATGTCAGTAAACCACGTACTTAATATTCTGCCCCCATGTAGGAAGTAGGCCTATGTCTGTCTGTAGTGTCTCTGCTCTGGGAAACTTACTTAGGCACATGCACCTCCTTGTATGTATAAAGGTAGTCTATATCTCTGTCAGCTTATGTCCTCTTTTTGTAAGTCGTTTTGGATAAAAGCATCTGCTAAATGTAATGTAATGAATACGCGGAAGAGCATTGGTTCCTCTAACCAGTGTGAACCTGTGTAGATAGGCTGCTGAATTCCTAAAGGGAGGGCTTCCCCTGAGGCGATTTTTCCCCCTCTCATTGCCTGTTCCGCTGCTGTGAATGCTTTCCATGCAGCGCTGTTGAATGTAATGCAGTGTGCGTAAGTAAGTGTATCATTTCCTGAGTCAGGAGGAGTACAGCCTGGTAGGGAAAAAGTGTGGAGAAAGCGCCAACACTACTGATTGTCAGTACACACAGTCACAATGTTGGGCCTTACAGCAATGCTCTCTTGGCTCTGCTTACAATTTGTATGCATGGCAGAATAGTGGTCTGCCCCGTTTATCGGTTTTATTCATTTGTTTGGTCACATTTCCTTTATTTACTTGTGTATCGACCTCCAATGGTAACCCATGGGGTATGCTGAATCAAATTCAAGTCACTGGCACGTGCATACAAAGTGATATGGGTCTGCACTCATTTGCTTGTGCCCACTGCCCAGTGATAAGGGTTTATGTGTGTTGTGTACCAATCACTGTGCTTCTTAAGGAACATCTGTGTCTGTCATAGCCATCACTTAACAGCAGACAGCAGCTTGACCAGTCATCAGTGTTTTCAGTGGTGAAACACATTCTCTTTTGTAGCTTGAGTGTCGCTCCTAGCTTGGCAGTCACTTTTGACAGCAGTGTTTGCTTCATAAAATGTCATTTATTTTGTCAAGTTGGTAATCATACTGCTGATCTGGTAATGTAGAAGATCACTGACAAATGGTAAGCCTGACAACGAGGAGGTTAAAGAAGGTTAGACAGCAAGTGATGGCATCTTTCCCCCTTGCTATGTTTTTGTTAGCCTGGCCTGCGTCATGTTGAAGTAGTCCGTTTCACCTAATAGGTCTGTACCGCATGACTCCAGGCTTGCGATAATTACTGGCCTGGATCCCGCCAGTCGAGGAACGTGACTCATAATATAGCATGCCATGGTCACCCTGGTCATTCTGAAGCGTACAGCCTACCTCTTGTGAAAACAAGCCTGCCCCAGATAGAATGACATGAGTTGTTGTTGACACCAGCTCATGCTAGTTGAGGGACACTGTTTACCTTTATATTTAGCCTATATTATTGAGTTAGCTAACACGCTTGTCCACGGTGCCAAGAGCTAGCTAGCCTGCTGGTAGATAGGCTACGAGGATCTGTGTGCTGCTAACAGGCTAACATTGTGGTAGTGGTTCTCTCTAGTGTTGTTAAGTGATTTGAACAATAGAAAGTCGTGAGTTCAAGCCCAGGAGCTGCCACCATTGTGGCCCTAAGCAAGTTGCTCTGGGGAACACAGCCCCTGTAGTTAGTTCATTGCTGGGGGGGCACTGCCGGTGGGGTGGGTGAGGCCCAGCACTGATAGGAGGTCATTTGAACCTTTAAAGGACAGTATTTACATTATTGTTAATAATAGAAAAAGGTTATCCAAAATTGTATTCTTTCATAGGGCTTAACATTTCAAACAGCACCTCTGGTTCATTGCGACTACCTTTACATAAGAACACTTAACCAATAATGTGATAATTACGCAACTAGCTAGTAGCTACACAATCAACCCTCTTGCTTCACTGTAGCACCAAAGCAAGATTACCTTCTAAGTAGTGTTGTGCTGTGCTGACATTGTGCAGAAAAATCTGTTCATGTTTTAATAGCTATGTAGGTGAGTGGGATTGTTAGGTGTGTGTTTATCACAATGATGTTCACAAAGCTATGTAGGTGAGTGGGATTGTTTATGTGTGTGTTTATCACGACAATGTCATACTGCTGCTTCACATCAAACTGATTGTTCTGTGAATGCGGTTGTAAACTAGCCGACAAGAAGAAGAATGTTGTGGGATGAAGGAGCTTACTTCGAATCGGCATGTGTCCGGAAACAGATGGTTCCTGGCAGGAGTCCCCCGTTTCCTCTGTGTGGCCACACACACACACACACACACACACACACACACACACACACACACACACACACACAGAGCGCCACGCCTCAGCTTGTTGTTGATGAGCTTGTCAGCGAGCCGTACAGGGCTGCCTTCCCCTGTCAGTGTGTTAGTGTGTGAATAGGTCTGTAAGGCATTCATCCTAGAATTCATTCAGAATCAAAAGCCACCATATTAACAGACTCCACAGGAAATGCTCCATTGAAACCGGCACCACCTGGGTGTTTTGGGAGGGACTAAGGAATAATTAGAAAGAGACTATATGCTCTGGGCGTCTTTTCTGTTGTTGTTGTTTGGATTGAAGGGCAGTTACCAGAGCTACAAAGTGAGAGGAATGTTTGGGTCTTTATCTTTCTTTTACTCTTTTTACCTTCCTTATACTCACCCCCCCAACACACAAACACCTTTATATTTGCTTAACTTCTTGTTGTTACTTCCCTTAACAATTAAGAGGTCTAGAATGTCTTTTGTACAAAGGGCACATTCCATCAAACAAAATTTCACTTAAACAATTAACACAGAGACGTCAGAGCTAACATCAGTCATAGTTTTTTCCACATTCCTAATATTTAAACACTCTCTCACACACACACACACACACACACACACACACACACACACACATCTTGCCTAGCCTCTTAGTTAGGTCCCTTAACAATTAATAGGGACTTAACAATTAATAGGGATTAAGATAAAGCATATATATTTGCTTAATAAACAATTATCACAGAGACCGCAGTGTTCTGGTCAGGGCACAGACCCTTGGCTATGGCCATGTTGTCCATCCGATCAGCAGAGTAGCCAGTGCAGACTCCACGGCTTAATGAATAGCCTCTCTGCTGATTGCTTCTGTGGCCAGTATTACAGCAGTGTTAAGCAGCTTCACAGCGCTGCCAGTAACGTAATGTACTGCACTGCTTGCCCAAGACCATTAAATGAGGGGAGTTTTGTGTGTGTCTTGTGTGTGTGTGTGTGTGTGTGTGTGTGTGTGTGTGTGTGTGTGTGTGTGTGTGTGTGTGTGTGTGAGATTTGCAGTCAGACTTGGAGACGTATATTTGTGTGTGTGTGTGCGCAGTGCACTCAGGTTGACGGAGGTGTGTGTGTGTGTCGTGGACGCATTGCACTCAGGCTGACGGAGGTGTGTGTGCATATGTGTGTGTGTGTGTGTGCAGATTGCACTCAGACTGACGGAGGTGTGTGTGTGTGTGTGTGTCGTGGACGCATTGCACTCAGGCTGACGGACGTGTGTGTGTGTGTTTTTGTGTGTGTGTGTGTGTGTGCCTTGCACTCAGACTGACAGACGTGTGTGTATGTGTGTGTGTGTGTGTGGTGAACGCATTGCACTCAGACTGTCTGAGACAGAGAGCAGTGCTCTTGGCAGTGGTGTCCCCATGGAGGCCTGGAGCCAGAGCCAGGGCTAGGGCCAGGAGAGAGGGTACAATGGAGCAGGGCCAGGGCCAGGAGAGAGGGAGAGAGGGAGAGAGGGTACAATGGAGCCAGGGCCAGGGCCAGGAGAGAGGGTACAATAGAGCCAGGGCCAGGGCAGAGGGTACAATGACTGTGGACTGGCAATTACACTGATCTGTGCTGAATGACAATCATTACTATATTATACAATGCTTTACTATATAATACATACAATACATTACTATAATAATCATTGATGAAATGATGTTTTATTTATTTTTTACCTTTATTGCAATAGGACAGTGAAGATGGTGACAGGAAATGAGTGGGGGGAGAGAGAGAGAGATGGGGTAGGGTTTAGAAATGACCCAGGCCGGATTCGGACCTGGCTCCCCATGGGCACTTGCCCATTTATGGTACAGGTGCTCTACGCAGTACACCACAGCACCCCTGAAATGATGTTTTATTTTAACATAGGCTTCCCCTTTTTAAGTCTTGTGCTGTCATTTTGTATTTGCTAGTATGTTAGCAAAGAACATAGGAGGTAATATTTAACATACATGAAATGTTTAATGTAGCTTTGGGATGGTAAGGCTCAGAGTACAAGTAGTCTCACTAGAGTAAATGATCTTGTGTTGTTAACAGGCATATGACCAAAAAAACTGAGAATTTGTAACTTGAAAGCTTGATGAGTAGATAGTGTTGTCTTTTTTTAACAGGTCTGTGGAAACCTTTAGTCAGTAGATAGAGAAGAAAAGTTTCGCACGCTTAAAGACGAGGTCTTTAGCAAAAACAAGAGACAAAATATTTCACGGGAACAAATTGTCTCCATCTAATTGTGTTTTTTTTTTTTTTTTTTTTTGGTCTCAGAAGAAATTGTCCCTTTTTTTGCTTAGGACCTCCTCTTTGAGTGATTCACGGTGCTAGACTTGAAATCTTGAAAACACATCAGTTGATTGACACTTCTATGTTGATTTTTGTACAGTCAGTAAATCTGACAGTGGTGTTGTAAGGCAGATAGGTTAACAAATGAACAAATAGCTGGACTGATGAGCTCCTCTGTCCCTAACTGTTGTGTTGTCAGGCTGTCAGATTGTCAGCTCGATCGATTGATGGAAAATAAACTGAATTGATTGGAACGAAAATAAACGAATTGCTCCTTCTTTCCTTTTCCTCTTCCTCTTCCTCTTTCCCACTGACCACTAGGCAGCAAATCCTGACCTCACCTAACTGTTGTGTTGTCAGGCTGTCAGATTGTTAGCTTGATCAATTGAACGAAAATAAACTGATAAACTGATTGCTCCTCCTTTTTTCTTCCTCTTTCCTCTTTCCTCGTCCTCTTCCTCCTCTTCCTCTTCCTCCTCTCCTCCACTGACCGCTAGGCAGCAAGTGGCGCATCCTGACCAATTGTCAGTATGGTCAGTAAATCTGACATTTGTGTTGTAAGGCAAATAGGTTAACAAATGAACAAACAGCTGGACTGATCCTAACTGACATTGGACTGAAAATAAACTGAATTGATTGGAACGAAAATAAACTAATTGCTCCTTCTTTCCTCTTTCCTCCTACTCGTCCCCTGACCGCTATAGGCAGCAAGTGGCGCATCCTGACCAACGGCGCGCTCAACATCACCAGCATCACCTTCGCCGACCGCGGCCGCTACACCTGCCTGGCGTCCAACCCGCTGGGCCAGGCCTCGGGCGGCGTGACGGTGCGGGTGGTGTTCACGCACGGCGACATGGGCGTGTACTACGTGGCGGTGTGCCTGGCCACCTTCTCCATCATCATGGTGCTGAACGTGACGCGCCTGTGCATGATGAGCTCGCACCTGAAGAAGACTGAGCAGGCCATCAACGAGTTCTTCCGCACCGAGGGCGCCGAGAAGCTGCAGAAGGCCTTCGAGGTGGCCAAGCGCATCCCGATCATCACCTCGGCCAAGACGCTGGAGCTGGCCAAGGTCACGCAGTTTAAGACCATGGAGTTCGCCCGCTACATTGAGGAGCTGGCCCGGAGCATCCCCCTGCCGCCCCTCATCCTCAACTGCCGCACGCTGGTGGAGGAGCTGCTGGAGGTGGTGGGCGTGGAGGAGATGAGGCACACGTTTGTGCGACAGGCGCCCCACAACGACAGCGGACACCACCACCACCACGCCTCGGAGGTGGGGGCCTCTGGAGCCACTGGTGGTGGTGGTGGTGGTGCTGGAGGTAGCTCCTCCTCCTGTGGTGGTGTGGGGAGGGTGGTGGTGGAAGGGGACGTGTTCACCATCCTGAGGGAGCAGGACAGGGACCGGGACAGGAACAGGGACAGGGAGCGCAGCGGGTCACCCACGGCCGACTCGGACGACGCCTCCTTGCACGAGCAGCCCCAGCACATGGCCATCCAGGTGTCCGTGCACCCCCAGCTGGCCTGCTGCTCCGCCCCCCCACTCGCCCCCCTCCTACCACTGCCCGCCGAGGCCGAGTCCGAGCCCGAGGAGGAGCAGGAGGAGGAAAAGGAGGAGGAGGTGCAGCCGAAAGAGGAGGAGGAGGAGAGGAAGAAGAGCGAGGAGGAGGACCAGGAGGAGGAGGGGGAGCAGGTTCAGGTGCGGTCATCATCAGGAGGGCCGGAGGCACCCGTTGTTGCCGCAGCGACACTGGCCGGCCCACAGGTCATCTACGAAAGCCATGTGTGATGATGACGACGTCCGAACACCCCCCCGACCACCTGACCACATGGCCTGACCCACCACTACGTAAGGAGGGGGGGGTCGTAGGGGGGTCACCTTCGTCTTCGCTGCTATGCATTTCAAGAAAAAAAACGTGGGTTGCAAAACAATCTCTAAAAACTTTCTGCTGTTTTTTTTTGTTTTGTTTTGTTTTTGTTTTTGTTTTTGTTTTTTCCATCTAAATTCCAACATTTTTTTTTTTCAGACGAGAGGATTTTTAACGCCAAGTCTCTTTGTATGACATAAATTCAGCGAGAGAATTACAGGATATATTCTTTTTTTTTCCTCATAATTTCAGGAATATTCATGTTGAATGTAATAAGAGATCCGTTAGGGGAAGCCTCATGAAAAAAAGCCTCACGCCTCAAACCTAGCTAGGTTTTTCACATGACTGAATGTCCACTTAATGTTACCACACTATAGGTCAACACAATTTCAGTTTTGTTTTTCGAAACTGTTTTTTTTTTTTGTTGTTTTAATTATTTTGTGTTTCTCTTTTATTCCTCAACTTGTTACATCACTTTAGTTACATTTTTTTCTAATAGTTAAATTCATTAAAAAAGCACATTTAAGAGTATCAAATGAATCAATAAATGCAGAACCACAAAAAGCCAAACCAAATGAGCCATTTGTGAACAATCGGCCCACAAGGGGTTAACCTTGACCTTGACTGCATGTAAGACGCATGTTTGGTCAGTTTTCAGAGGACTGTAGGGGCAAACCAGAAATGATGTTTCATCATTTTCTTTTTTTTTTTCAGTGTGTGGTCTTTCTTGAATCAAAATATTGTCTGACCAGAAGACAGGTTTGCTTTTTTTCAACACTGGTTTGATCCTGTGACTTACTGGAATGGATGAATAACTTTTAAACCTTCCCAGAGTTCTCACGCATCATCCATTACATTGAATGATCACAGTAGCCCAATTTGCCATTATTATTATTATTATTATTATGATTATTATTATGATTATTATTATTATTATTATTTAACTTTTGATTATCGTTTAAGCAACATCTAGGTTTTTAACTCCTCCTTGTCCCTTTTCCCAGTAAAAACGTAAGTAACCATATGGTTGTGCTATTTCTAATTTAATTTAATTTGATTATATTTTTTATTTTTCCTCCGCACTCCTGTTTGGTCTTCTGACTGCTGCATGCTGTATTTGGGAGAAGGTCTCAGAGGGTGGGCTGGTGTTGGGGAGGGTGGGGCTGGGGTGGGGGGTTATGGAGAGATTAGGTCTTTCCCTAAGAATTTTCTTGTGATTTGTACATCAGATCTGGGAAAGAAATCTTTGGGGCTTTAAAAAGGGGGTAAGGCGATTCATTTGCTGTAACTCCTGAAATGCCTCTTTTTTTCCCTTCTTCTGTTTTGTAGTGGAATTAAAAAAAAAAAAGAAAGAACCCATCTGCTGTGTAAAAAATGCCCGACTCTTGTGTTTTTATAAGCATTTGTAGAAGGATATTGTTGCGCTGAGATGAAGGTCTCTCTTTCAGCAGGTGTATAAAAAAGCAGAAGTCAAGTGGTAAAATGAGAGTTTTGCACACTGCATCACTGGAACATAAAAATTGTATATAGGTATTTATTTCACAGGAACTACATTTAAAAACAAACTGCCTGACTGCTTTTTTCAGTGCTCAACTCTCGTTTCATCAGTGTGGAAATGATTAATCCAAGTGATAATACCAACATACTGTCAACATTTCAGAAAGATACTTTAATGACGTTTTGAGTTGTTTTGCTAAAAGACAGACAAACAGGACAGACAGACAAAACACCAGCAAAAAAAAAACATGACCTCATAATGAACAGGATGACTCATAAGTTGGTTGAGAATTCAGTGTACCGACAGCAACTGTATGTGTGTGTGCGTGTGTCTGCGAGATAGAGACACACACACATAAACACACACACACACACACATTGTCAGATTGACTAGGCCAGAGGCTTGCAGCTCCGTGAGAGAGAACAGAAACCAGCAGCAGCAGAGCAGATAAGTGCTGTCTGTATGTGGGTGCTGTGAGTGAGTGAGTGAGCACTGTAAGAGTCTCGGCACTCTCGGCCTGCATTGCAGAAGCACTCAGATATACACTCAGAGATACGAGCAAGCAGGCGCAGATGCAGACACTGAGGGACAGGAAGGAAGGAAGGAAGGAAGGCCAGAGATAGTAAGGAGTACGCTACGCTACTGTACGCTTACTGCGGTGTTCTCTGAAAAAAGGCTCTCTTACTCCGAACACAGGAAGAAGGCATGTGACTGCGTAGGAAGTACCGTAAGTGAAATAATCGAGTTAGGGGGGGGGGGAAATAGGGTTATGCCTTTTAAAAACCTTTCAGAGTGTATGTTTGGTGTGTTTGTGGTTCTAAACTGTCAAGATTAACTAACGGATGTCAGTAGGAATGCATTTTGTGCACCAAGATCAAATTTATATGAGATGTTTGGTAAAACTTGGACTTAGTGAATGGTAGGCACTAGAGACTTCAGCAGCTGCAGTGTGTTTTTTTTTTTTTTAACTTTACATAGAACAGCTATTAGTGTGCCATCACTAGTTCCAAATAATAAATATGTACAGACTATTGTCTGGTTTTTGAAAAGAGTCAAAGTAATGCAAGTAGTCTTATAAGAACAGTCAGGCAAAATCCCCAATCTTATGTCACAAATTGCAGGTTGCAAATATACCAAGAAGTCAAAACTCAAAGTCAGCTTTATTGTCAAAACCCATATGTACACGTTGCACACACAGAATTTGAAATTGCAGTGCTCCCTATTTCTTCACAATTTCTAATTCTGTGTGTGCAACCTGTACATATGTACATATATTTGCTATTTTATTGCTGTTATTTTATTGCTATTGCTATTTCATTACCACTGAACTATGGCACCCGCTTTTAACAACATGAATGAGCCTGCTGACAATATAGGGATGTTACTGGTGTTCTACACAATCATGGACTTTATTCTCTCAAAACAAGTCACAAGCTACTTTGGTACACTCTGCACCTATCACTCCATAATCTTGCTTAAGCATTTATCTCACAGCCCATGAGTGTGAACATAAACATGCGGTCGATGACAAAAAAAGTTTTACAGATAAAAGCCTGGGATTAAGAGACAAGAGTTGTGCTGAAAGAAGATGTATCAGAGTTTTAATGTCTAGATCCTCAGATGATATGGGGCCTTGAGAAACATCTCTGTTGCACTGGCCCTTGGGAGGGTCTCCTCCTGAGAAAACCCAACTCGTCCGAGAAGGCCACTTATTAGATCCATGCAGCAAGCAAGCAGAAAGACCATACTGCTGCAACCTCTGCTGGAAGAACTCTCACACCACAGGAACTCCATACTGAAACAAAGAACAAGTCAGTCTGGCCTACTTGAAAAACTGATGGAAGCTCATTGCCTCAAATGAGTTATGCAAATATAACTATTCAGTTTTACTTACATCTACACACAATGTAAACAGTTACAGTTACAGTTGGATGAGCTGGACTTCTTCTTCATTTTCAGGCTACTGTGTGCAGTGTTTTGCCTCCAGTGCCTTCAGTGCTCAGCTTGACATTTTCACTTCCTGTAGAGGCCCTTGTGGCTTGAGAGGCTCCATGCTCAATGCGTACGACTATTTGGGTTAAACCCATGATGCAGATAAGGTTTCCAGGAACTGTCAGCTTTTCACCACAAGATTTACACTTACTGTAGGTGTCCCAAAAAAGTGCATTGCTCTGCAAGCCTTACACTGTTTGTGCTGTCATGGTTGGGCTAAGTTGGAGGTTGGAGAGAAACCATTTGGCTGCCCCCTGCATATGGGCACCCTACTGCACCAGGGGCCTGTGAAACATACACCCACCTGCGTTAACCACATCGCATGAAATACTGCACTTCCATTTAAGCAATCAATTAAAATTAATTAATTCTGCCAGCAGACAGTTTGTTGTATCAACAAGCAGACATCTAGTTGGAAGAGTTGAGAACAGACAGTGGTCTGTTACATGTCTCTCCAATCCACACACACACACACACACACACACACACACACACACACACCGGTGTGTCTTATCTGTGTCTGATTCCTATTTCATCAGCATGTGTGTTATGGAAAGCCGTAGCTGGCATTAATATGCTGGTAACTACCAGTACAGATGCCATGTGAGTCCATTCTCTTGCATATGCAGGTAGTTAATATGTTATGTTATGCTGAACACACAGGCCTGACCTTACCTCATGCTGCAAAGGCTGGCATCAAGGGGTCTTTAAACATTAACACAGTAATCAGAATGGGAGATGTGCAACCAGACCTAGACATGCTCACCGGTTTGTGAAGCAGACAGTAACTGAATACTCTGAACACCGTCTAAATTACAGGGGCATTTTATTAACCAAGTATAAACAGGGTCTAACTTGGATGAATAAAAACGCATAACTGAAAAATTCTGTTTTAAAGAACAATAGTTCTATAAAAATTATAATTTCCTTATGTTGGTTTCATGCTATTTTTATACAAGGTATTATTTTGCGCCATTACCCCAATGTTGGTTTCAATTCCATATTATTTTCATCTGGTTGAAAAAAAAGACATTTCAGAGCACATTTTGGTAAATCTTGGTTGACACATTTGGGTAAAAAACTGCAAGCTTTTTAAACCCAAACCACAAGCATTTTGGCAAGGTGTGTGTAGGTCAGGGAGTTTCACCCATCTATTTTAGAACTGAAATAATAACTTCTGTGTGGAAATAGAAGTTAAAAATGGCAGATTTTTGTACAATGGGAATAATACCTTTCACCACCTGAAAACACAACCAATGGTTCTTTGTAATGATATTGCGATATCTTCTTAGTTCCCCGTGTTGGTGCCCCAGTGTGCAACAGATCCTATGAAAACAACTGACCAAGGAGAATAAAAAGCACTTTTTGAAAATATTTCAGTGGTAGGACATGTTAAGATCAAAGTGTGTGCCGCAACTGAATTGTATGTGAAAGACAGCTTTAGTACTAAACATAGCCAGTGAATATTATGATTACAGAACATGTAAAACATGTTAAAACGACACTGTTTTGCACGTGTGAGTACATGCACACACACACACACACACACACACACACACACACACACACACACACACACACTTGGACGTGTGAATCGAAATTGCCTTATTTCCTTCAAGTAAGTATCTAAGTATGTATATTAAATGTTGTTCCCTTTTCAGGTTTCCCCCATACATGGCCTTTGGGGGAGGAAGTAGACATGTCGTCTTTGATGAATGTAGGCCTAGTTTTCATGGCACCAAAAATACAGCCCTACTTACAGCTTTGTGTGGTAGGTGGGGAAAGCTCTGCTTTAGCACAGCACCACAGTTTGATTGATCTACTCTCAACCTCAGGCATATACTGTGTGTGTGTGTGTGTGTTAGTGTGTGGGTGTGTGTGCGTTAACACACCTTGTAAGTATAAATGTACAAAAGTATAAACTCAATACAAGGACATTAAATAATATTTCAGTCAGTGTGTGTGTGTGTGTGTGGGGGGGGGGGGGGGGGGGGGGTGGGTGTTTGTTAACAAACATTGTAAGTATAAATGTATAAAAGTATAAACTAAGTACAAGGATATTAAATAATATTTCAGTGTCAAGGGGCTGGTACCACAGCTGCTAATGCAACAGTCCTGAAAAAAACATACACACACAAGCACTGTCCATCACTCATGACATGACATTTTAAAATCTAGAGTGAAAAAGGATTCATTTATAAAATTTAAGTTACAATCTTCTCCAAAGACAAACTAAATTTAATAATTCATAAAGGCGTATATGCATAAGTATGTAAAGTATACATAACTATTCCTACATACCCATGACTGTACTCCTAAGGCATTATAATGCTATGGCATAAGCCCTACTCCAACTTTAAGTGACACAGTGCATTCAGGGTTATAAAGCTTCAGCTGTCTACGAGTGCAGTCATGAGTATGTATAAATAGTTATGACAACTAATTTCAACCATTAAGCTTTATGAATGCATTATAACCCTTTATGAATGTGGTTATAGAGTCTTATGAATACAAGCTTCATAGAAAGTGTTGCCACTCTTCTAATCTATAAAGTGAGAAACTTTAATGAGCATGAAACAGACATGCTGATTACGGTCCCCTTCATACTCCAGGTTATCAGTGATGACTGTAGACAAGTGTGCCATAAAATGACAAATAAGCTCAGCAGTGCACGTAAAAATGTGAATGTGATTTTGTAAGGTGCACAGTAATGACAAGACTCTGAGAAAGCTGTTGCATACACTTAATTTAAAACAATTTAATCTTTACATACTTTGATTTTAAATGTACAATCGACCCTTCAATCATACGTAAAATTCTTCATACAGTACTGTACAACTCTAGCACTAATATAAATTAAAAAAAAACAAAAACAAAAACACTGAGATCAATTGAGAGAGAAATAAGAGATGTTTTTGTTTTCTTTTCGACAGCAGAACAGTCACTGTAGGAGGACAATGATGCCCCAAAACCGCCCCCCTCTCTCTCGCTAGGTGGCGAGGAAATCAGGTCTGACGTTTCATCACACCCTGGACAACCACGATGACAGATCACACCCCCCCCCCCTCCCCCACCCCAACCTCACGCCCCAAGTCTTTCTGGTGGTGTGTCCGCAGTTGCCTCGTACACTTTTTTGATAATTTCGCTCAGGTTAGCAGAGTTGAGAAAGCAACAACAACAACGACGACAACAACAAAAAAAATTGATGTGGGTAAACTTCCAAAAATTGCAAAGGGATCCTTTTAGCAAACTTTATAGGCGAAGTGTATCTTCGAGGCCCAATACTCATTCACAAGCTTTGCCGTCAAGATGAAAACACTTTGAGCAAGCGGAACTTAATTGCACTTCTTTTGTAAAGCCGTGTTACTTGGCAGCTCACCTCACCTCAGGCAAATAGCAAGTTGTAGAATAATGTTTGGAGAGCCGGAACCAGGGTCCAGTTTAATTAAGTTTTTCTTTTATTTTTTTAGAGAGAAAGCAATTGAGGTAAGACGATGTTTCTTCAACTGAATTTGATGGAAGCAAAAACTATCGATAGCAATTAATTTAAAAAACAAAAAAAAAGGTGTGTAGCTTAACTTGACTGTGATGATCTATGATGTACCACCCCTTCAAAAACGTTGTGTTCGCTTATGCAGAACATGTTTCTTTCTAAAGCTGAAAAGTGGAGTTACTTGGTAATATACAACACGTCTAAAAGTAGTAGCAACAATAGTAGTCCGAACAGAAAACAGAAAAAGGATTTCTTATTTTACCCAGTAACAAAGAACACAGAATTCCAGGTACTTTTTTTTTGTTAGTCAATCCCAAAACGATGCCCAAGGAGAATGAGACTAAGGAATCTCACACATCCTGGCAGTTACCATCTTCCTGACTAGTGTATTGAGGCTCAGCCCACACACACACACACACACACACACACACACACACACACACACACACACACGAGCAGCAACGTCCAGCAGCTCTCTAATATTTGAACTGATTTGTATGTTTGTTCGTATTTTACATAAATTACTACTCCATCGCCCAACCAAAGCATAGCCTTCCACACCCGTCCACACACACACATACAGTGAGAAATGTTGACAACGTTGGGTCTGCGCACGGATCGTAAAATAGGCAACCCACATGCATGCACAGCCAGTCTTTTCCCATCACTCTCTGATACACTTACCGTATATCCAAAGCCCTGCCATGTGGACTCGCGCACGCACACACACGCGCGCGCACACACACACACACACACACACACACACACACACACACACACACACACACACACATACACACCCACACACATACACAAACAAACTTTAAAGCTGTTGAGCTTTTGATTACTTCTGTAAAGGTGCAAGAAAGCCAAACGATTCACATACCAGCTTGTCTGGAATGTTGGGTGCTTGTTTAGACACACAAACACACATACACACACACACGCCCACACACACATACTGTACACACTCACACACACACACACTCACACATACCAATGCAGACTTTACAGGTAAACATAGTTGAATTATAAGCGTAGGAGTGTGGAGAACAAGGGAACAGCAATAGCTTCACGGGGCGTTTCATCTCGACCTTTTTGTCTATCCTGGGCACCTGTAGCGAGTCAGGTCAAAGGTCACATATCAAAAGGTCAATCAACAAGGGCAAGGTGGGACATGACGAGCCAGGGTGCATGAACGGTGTGTTTGTGTGTGTGTATGTGTGTGTCTTAGTGGTTTGTGTCTGTAGACAGCAAGTGTTTATGTGCTTCAGTGTTTCTGTGTGTGTTTCTGTGTGTGTGTCTGTGTGTGTGTGTGTGTGTGTGTGTGTCTGTGTATGTGTGTGTGTGTAGTCTGATTGACATCCTGTCTCTGGGGCACAAGATAAACGCTACACAGTCAGTCAGTTTTCACATATTCTCTCCTCCCTCTGCAAGTCTGTGTGCTGGCCTGCGCATTTCCAGTCCCCACCAACAGAGGGCACTGCTGAGACACCAAGGCCCGTCGCGCCAACAATCCTTTGCCAAGCACAGAACCACACACATAAGTGCGCATACGCCAGTGGATGTGTGTGTAGAGAACTGTTGTGGTGTTTAGGGGATGAGAGGGAGGCCATGGGGTGGGGTGGGTGGGGGTGTCAGGTGGGTGGGGGCTGCTGGGTGTGAAAGGGAGGGATAAGAGGGTGAGGGTTGGGGGTTGGTGGGTGGGGGGGACGTGTGGTCAGAGGGACGTGCTGTCCAGTAAGCGGACCTCCTCTTCGTTCTCCTCCTCCTCCTCCTCTTGGTCCTGCTGCTTGGCGCAGGCGATGAAGGACGGGACTAGTTGAACATGATGGTATCGGGGTCTTGGTCGGCCATCTGGGCCATGTGGCGGAGGATGTCTTTTTTTGTGATGATGCCGAGGAGACGCCTGGAGAGAGGGATAGAGAGGGACGCAGAAAGACAGAGAGAGAGAGGAAAGGACACAAAAAGAGAGAGAGAGAGAGAGGGATACAGAGGGACACAGAGAGAGAGAGAGAGAGAGGTAGAAACAGAGACAGAGAGTGAGGGAGAGAGTGAGTGAGAGAGAGAGAGAGAGAGAGAGAGAGAGAAAACAGAGAGGGGGAGAAAGAAACAGAGAAGAGAGACAGAAACAGGGAGACAGAGAAACAGAAAGGGAGAGGGAGAGAGAAAAGGTGGGGGGGGGTTGAAAGAGAAACAAACAAAGAAATAAAAAAACAGAGAGGATGGGAGAGAAAAGGAAAAAAGAGAAGAAAAAACAAAATAAAGAGAGAGAGACAGGGAGGGAGAAAGGAAAAGCATTAGTTTGTGTCACACTGAACTGAACCCGACCATGGAGAGAGAGAGAAGGCTGTAGGATCGCTGTAGGATTCTGGAATCATGTTTCTGATGGCAGGCAGGTGCAAAGGTCTTTGGCTGGAATTTCAAATCAATTTGTTTGTCTCTTTGTTTTGTTTTGTTTGTTTGTTTGTTTGTCCATGCGAAACAGCTAAACGTGGCCACGACGGCAAACGTCTGCCACTGTCTGTCCTCCGATGCTTCAAGTAGCGTGTAAACTGATGGGCGTGGGGGGGGTCGTATTATTCAGTCCCGCACAAGGGGCGGAGAGGGCTGATTCTCACCGGCGTATGCGGAGGTATAATCACAGTGGTGGCACTTCCTCCCAGTGCATGTGTGTGTGTGTACCAACACGCTGGCACCGCTTCAATTAGCCCCTGTGCCTACCCAGCGTACCTTGCACCTCTGCCAACACAAACACAAGACTCCCTGCAAACCAAACGGAGAGATGGAAGCTGTGAAAGGACTGGGAAAGAGGCTGGGTGGAGAGAGAGAGAGAGAGAGAGAAAGAGAGAGAAAGAAAGAGCCAGCGGGCCAGGCAACGAGAGGTGTGCTTGTGTGTGTGTGCGTGCGTGTGTGTGTGTTGGGAGTGATTCTCGCTGGATGATGGAACACACACACACACACACACACACAAGCTGGAACAGGTTCAGTACACGAGAGATGAAGTATAAAACACACACACACACACACACACACTTCAGTTTCCTTCCAAACACACACACACAGACCAGCAACACAAGCAACTGTGTTGCTATGAACCACAACCAATTTGTCCACCTAAAACTGGGGTTAGGTTTTCATGCAATCTCAAGAGCAGGTTATGTTTAGAAGCTGAATTCCACATATCAGACCTGGTGACTATCCAAACGGCTGGAGGTAGGCAAGTTTGTCCTAATTTGACAATGACAATGTGTGTGTGTGTGTGTGTGTGTGTGTGTGTGTGTGTGTGTGTGTGAGTTAGTGTGTGCTCGAGTCTACACATGAAAAGCACCCCAATAGACAGAAGAGCCAATGATGTACACCCACACACATGCTGCCTATGGAGCCATCCCACCCTATGGGACAGGACTGATCCAGGGTCAGCAAGCACAGGGAGGAAGTCTTAACACACAACTAGAATGGGGCTTTAGCTTTACACTATGGTGTGTGTGTGTGTGTACGTATGTGTGTGTGTATGTTTTTGTGTGTGTGTATGTATGTATGTATGTATGTATGTATGTGTATGTGTGTGTGCGTATGTATGTGTGTGTGTGTGTGTGCACGCGTATGTGTGTGTATTTGAAAGAAGCTGGCAGTCTGATTATGAGTGGGAGAGAGATGGATTGTCCAAGTGTCAGACAAGGTGGCCCTCTAGTGTGTATGCGGGAAATTACAACTTGCAACTTAAATGAACCACTATGGTTCCTCAGAGGGGTCAAACCCAGGAGTCAGGAAGTAAAAAAGTCCAACCACACACGGATCTGATCCCAGCCACTCACTAAACAGCCTTTTCTAATTAGCACAACTCATTAGCCAAGGTAGCTAGATTAGCTGTGTGCTAATTAGAGAAATCACCTGTGTTTATGTGCACAGGTGGATTTGATACAAGGCCGTAAGTACTTACTTTCTGAGGCCTAGGTTTCCCACCTCTGTCCAGCACATTTTATTGCAATAGCACACAACTGACTACATAATTGTGTACACGTAACGTAGATGTTTAAATTAAGTACAGGTATTTTAACTAACTGCATATGAATTTCGGTCAGAATCTGTGTCAACATATTACCAAGTGTGTATGTATGTATGTATGTATGTGAGTATGTATGTATGCATGTATCTGAGTATGTGTGTATCTGTGTATGTATGTATGTATGTATGTATGTATGTATGTATGTATGTATGTATGTGAGTATGTATGTATGTGTGTATGTGTGTATGTATGTATGTGTGTATGTGTGTATGTATGTATGTATGTATGTATGTGTATGTGTGTGTATGTTTAAATGCTTAAGTGCGTATGCTACATATCTAAGCAGTATGAAGGGGTTAGCACAGCACACTAATGCAGGAGGCATGAAACGTTGGTGAATCGTGACACAGATCCAATCAGAGGAAGAGGGAGGCAACGGGCACAAAAAGGGGGAGATGGGGGTTAGCAAGTGTGTGTGTGTATGTGTGTGTGTGTGTGTATTTTCTTGGTGTGAGGCATGGGGTTTCAGGGGTTTTGTTTGCTCTCTAATGGTACGTTTTTTTTTACAACCCGCTAGCACTACACACTTCTCAATCACACACACACACACACACACACACACACACACACACACACACACACACACACACACACACACGCACGCCATGGTAACAGCACTCCACACATAAGACGACTGGGCAATGAGTCGCTAAGGCAAGAGGGCACCGGCTCTATGGGATGTGTGGCTTTTCAAAATAAACATGAGAAAAAGAGAACATTATCAAAACTAGTCCAGAGGTGTCAATCCCAGCTTCAGAAAGTAAAAAAACCCTGCCACATATTTGATGCAGCCATGTCCTGATAACAGCTGATCTTAAAGAGCACACAAATCATCATCAGACAGGTACATCGGCTAATTAGCGAATATCAACTATGTTAAAGGAGAAATTCTGTGTGAATCAAAACA
>CM059284.1:14332021-14334521 GCA_030347295.1 Setipinna tenuifilis
CTTTTATTTACAACAAACAAAACTCGTGCACAAAGAAAACATAAATAACTAAATTTAACGACACTTAAACCCGAAAATAAATTCTACAAAACTAAAGAGAACTCAAACAAAGCCTTTAGGCTCACTGCGACCTCAGCCGGTTACCAGCAGCCCTACTACTCAGCGATGTTATCTTGCTCTCTCACGTTCGTCTCTCTGTTCTACCTGTTCGTTCGTCTCTGTGTCTCTCTCGGTGGAAGTGATGCCCTCTTATAGACGGTTCAATTATTGGGCTAATCACGAAACAATTGGACGCTAGCCCCACCCAATGGCGCTATCGCCGTGCTGCTGGTTAGGTGGGGCGAGCGTCGCAAGCAAAGTGTTTATTTTAAACGTTAAAAACGGTGAGAGGGGGAGACAGAGAGATCCAGAAGAACGGACAGTACGAGAGCGACACAGTAGAACGAGAGAGAGCAAGAGAACAGGGCTGAGTAGTAAGGCGCTGCTGGTAACCGGTTGAGGTCGCAGTGAGCCTAAACGCTTTTGTTTGAGTTCTCTTTAGTTTTGTAGAATTTATTTTCCGATTAGGTGTCGTGTTTATATTATTTACTTTTGGTTTTGATTTGTGCACGGTTTTTTTTTGTATAGAAAATAAAAGACATATATTTTTCTATAAACGTTCATGGATTTTTGAAGGTCCTTTCGTACGCTTCCACCCCTACTTCCAGTACTGCTCGCATCCTACACGAAGGAGCCAGACCGGCTTTTTCACAATGTAATATGTAAATGTATATGTAATATTTATTATGTGACATGTAACATGTATTATGTAATATGTATATGTAATATGTATTTATATGTAATTTATATGTATTACATAGTATTACGGTTATTACATCTGGAATATGTAATATCTATTAGGTATATGTAATATGTATATGTAATATGTATGTTTATATTTGAAATATGCAGAAATATATCCTGGACTTTGCCTTCTCCCCTCCAAGTACATTAGTAACTAGTGTAGTGTAGTGTATTTGGTCAGGTAGTAGCTATCCCTTACCGATGGCGATGGTGATGTCCCTGCGCAGGGCGAAGCCCACCAGGCGCTGCGACTCCTTGGAGACGATGACGGGGAAGCCGTTGTAGCTGGTCTGGCTGATGACGGTCTGGAGCTCGGCCAGCGTGAGGTCGTCCTGCGTGAGGACGGCGAGGGGCGGGTCGGAGCGGCGGGGACGCATCACGTCGCGGGCCAGCGTGGTGTGCGTGAACTCCTCCTTGGCGTCCAGGAAGGGGTAGCCGTTGAGGCGGATGTGCGCCTCGTAGATGCCCTCGCGGCCGAAGGCGTCGCCCACCCACTTGCTGGTCATCACGGCCGCCATGAGGGGCACGATGTACTCCAGGCCGCCCGTCAGCTCGAACACGATCACCACCAGCGACACCGTCATGCGCGTCACACCACCTGCAGTGACAAAATACACACATTGAGTCAGCGGTGAGAACATTAGAGACGTCTAAAATATAAGGCTAGTTTCAGAAATCCATTTCTGATTTTTTCCAAAATACAGCCAAGACAGTCATTTGGTACTGTGCATCATTTTCATAATTCCAAGATACAACCATTTAAAATGTGTCCCATATTTTTGGACCACCCTGTGAAACTAGCTGACCACCAGATTGCCTCCAAACAAAACAACACATGTCAAAAACCACATACAGGTTGAATGTACTGTATTTCCCCACCAGTGACCCCCCCCCCCCTCCCCAGCCCACTCACCCAGGCAGGCTGCGGCCCCCACCATGGCGTAGAGGCCGGGGGTGATGCAGTCGGCCCCCACCTCACACCACTCCTTGAAGAGGAACCAGTCGTGGTGGTAGTACGCCAGCTGCTCCATCACGATGCCCACGATGCGGCCCGCTATCGCCCCGATCGCCATGCTGGGGATGAACAGACCTGACGGCACCTGGGGGGACAGAGAGAAGGAGGGAGAGAGAGAGAGAGAGAGAGAGAGAGAGAGAGAGAGAGAGAGAGAGAGAGGGGAAGGAAGGAAGAAAGTAAGAAAAGAAGGAAAAGAAAAGAAAGAAAGGAAGGAAGAAAGAAAGGAAGGAAGGAAGGAAGAAAAAAGAAGGAAAGAAAGAAAGGAGGAACAAAGGAAGAAAGAAAGGAAGGAAGAAAGAAAAAAAGGAAGTAAGGAAGGAAGTAAGAAAGAAAGGAGGAACAGAGGAAGAAAGAAAATTCAGAGAGAAGGAAAAAACAGGAACAACAGAGGACAAAAGAAAAGACAGAGAGGAGAAGAAAAGAGGAGGAACACAGAAGAGAAGAGAGGAGAGAACAGGAGGTGAGGTGAAGAGAGACATCATTAAGATTATGAATTCCTCCCAGCATGTAATTAACTTACTGCACTGATAAGAGTGATGGAATGAGCCCTACAATACAAAGGCCAACACAACGCCACCTAGTAAATAATCCTCAAAGGCACCTCTAGCTTAGCTCTCCTCTCCAAGTACCCAGACCCTACTT
>CM059284.1:14339521-14342021 GCA_030347295.1 Setipinna tenuifilis
ACTTTTGTCTGATGTCAGAGTTGACCTTTTTACATGCTCAGAGTGTGTGCTTATGGGCAGCCCTGGGCAGCCCTGGTCACTTCTTGGCCTTTGCACAGCTGCTCTGCTCCTCCGCTACACGTTCGCCAAGCGCCAACATCCTGTGACTGATCTCCCCCCGCCCCCGTTGCCCTGGAGATGGGGAGGAGGTCGATTTTTTGATCGAGCAAAAGAGCGAGCAAAAGAGCGAGCGAACGAGCGAGCATGCCGCAGGCAGCTGAGCTGACTTTTTGCGAAATGGCAAGAGGGGTTGTCATGGTAACCGAGGGACCTTTAGAAGGGTGCCATTTCATTTCGCTTTTTTTGTCTTAAAAATTCAGGGGGAAAAAAGAAATACATGTGTTTGTTCACCTTGCATGACATCTAAAGGAAAGTCCCCTGCTACTAAATACTCAGTTAGACACAGCACACGGCTATCATATTACGGGTAGAAAAGGTAGAGAGTATTACTCTAAATGTGCCCACTAGAGAAAGATTCAGGCATTTTGTTTGAAGCCAGGTGAAGTGACTGAAAAAAAACTGTGAATTTGGATGGTTGGTTTTGACATCTAACTGAACAGGGACACAAAAAAATGTGTCCTATTTCACACAACCTCACACTTCACTTCACACATCATTTCTGCTTGTGCTACATCTGTCACCTGTGCTGCAGTTTTGAACCACAAGGGGGAGCTCCACTGACCGGTAGAGCATTATGGCTGTGCATTTTAAACACTTTAATATAACACATTAGTTTTCAGCAACCAGGAAGTTTTTTGTCCTTATTAAGACTATTAAGTCTGCAGGCATATAGAAAGCCAATACCTAGAAAAATACCAGGACATTATTAGGACATATTAGCTATTAAGGTATTAAAGCTATTAAAAACCTATTAAGGTTTTTTCCCAAATCAAACATTTCTTTTTAAATGTTGAAGGATATTTATTAAAAAACCCTATGAAAGATATATCTTTCACATTACACCAACGAATCCTTGGCTTGTACTTGAAGACCCAAGGCGCCCTCCAAATCGGTATGATTTAAACTGAAATACAGTCATTGGATCAAACTACTCCCCCAACCCCTATCCTTCCTTCCCTCCTTCCTCGTTCTCCACAAATCAGGCTGACTGAGCCCTTTCTCAGTCCGGCATTTCCAAACGGATAATAATCCCGACCGAAACCTGAAGCCGGCTGGCTGCCGAAGTCCAGCCACACATTCCAAAGGAAAATCATAAGGCCAGTCCCCCAAGATTGAGGCCAGTGGGTTTAATCTGACCTGACGGGTCAAGAAATCCGTCTTAATGTCATTTACGAACGTTACCTCAGTGGGGGGTAAATCATCTCATCACCCGGGTGATGAAGACTGTATTGCAGTGGCTGTGCAGGGGGGGTAAGTGTGTGAGTATGTGTAAGTGTGTGAGTGTGTGAGTGTGTAAATGTGTGTGTGTGTGTGTGTGTGTGTGTGAGTGTGTAAATGTGTGTGTGTGTGTGTGTGTGTGTGTGTGTGTGTGTGTGTGTGTGTGTGTAAATGTGTGTGAGTGTGTGTGAGAGTGTGAGTGTGTGTGTGTATGAGTGTGAGTGTGAGTGTATGAGTATGAGTGTGTGTAAATGTGTGATGATTGTGACTTCAGTGTATGAACACACACTTCCCCCAATGGAGCATTGATCCCTTCTGGGGATGAGGTGAGGTGTCTGCCAGAGGAGGGTAATCTAACTTCAACAAAGTTTGAAGTTCTACCACACACATGCTCCAGCTGATTTTAATTAGCCCACCTACTCAGCCATATAAACTAGATGAGCTAATAGGTGACATCACCTGTTGTAAATGTACCTGTGGAAGCTGTATATGGCTGTACCCCCCCCTCCTCTGGTCCTTGTAAACACATAGGGCCCTATTTTGCCGCGGCGCATTGTGCATTCGCGACATGCGCATGCTGTCATTGCTATTCTGTGCCAGCGCGACGTTCATTTTTTCAGGCAAAAAATCACGTTGTCTAGATAGCAGATGACATTGCGCCGTGACGGGCGGGTCAGCGAAAAGAAGAGGTGTGGTCTGGCGCAAAGCGCACCAGATGCTATTATGAGGACGTATAAACCATTTGCGCTTTTGATTAATGAAAAGGTGCTTTTTCGTCACTGGGGCATTGTTGAAAAGCTATTTTAGAGGCGCACAACGCTTTGAACCCCGATGTACCTGCTGCTGCGCCAGAGAGGCGAGCTGAACTGGCAGAAAAGTTGCAACATGTATAGCCTGTATAGCTATGTATTTGTATGTTTTAGTAAGCAAACATGCACAAATAATGAGAATATAGCAATGTTGAGCAGTTTATAGCAATGTTCTGCAGTTTATTTACAATTTCTTTTGTCGTTTTAAATAAACAGCGATTGCAATGTTCTGCAGTTTATTTACGATTTCTTTTGTCGTTTTAAATAAACAGTGTGGCAAGTTGTAAAAAATAATATGGACAAATCATCAAAAA
>CM059284.1:14347021-14352021 GCA_030347295.1 Setipinna tenuifilis
ACACGCACACACACACACACGAGGAGAAATAATGTAACATTAAGCATATGGTCATTCAGAGTGAAAGAGCGCGTGTACACGCACAAGCAACTGCACCATTTCAGTCTCTCTCCCAACCAACCACACACACACACACACACACACACACACAATAGTGAAACAATGAAACAATGAAACAAACTTTCGTTCTCTCTCTCTTGCTTTCTCTTGGACTTACTCAGAGACACAGGCAATTCAGACAATACAGATAACCACTTGTGCCTTTGCCACACACACACACACACACACACACACACACACACACACACACACACATTCTCTCTCTCGCTCTCTCACACACACACACACACACACACACACACACACACACACACACACCCGAGGCTAACTGACAGGCAGTTAGCAGTTAAAGCAGGAAGTTTGAAAAGCCAGGTCTCTCTAGCTCTCAATCTCTTCTGCTCTACGCTACAGTAGAGAGAAAAAGGCAGCCCACAGGCAAAGAGATATTCAAATCATTCAAATGATCTCCAAACGACACACACACACACACACATACACACACACACACACACACACACACACACACACACGGACATCTAGGAATGCCACAGACTTCCAGGAGTGTCCACTCTAAATGTCCCGCTTGCTTCCCGCAGGCGAGAGATTCTGGTTCTGAGGTGGGCCGACCAATGTGACACACACGGACACACACACGGACACACATACGGACACACATACGGACACACACATGGACACACAGGCGGGAGATTCTGGTTCTGAGGTGGCCTGACCAAATGACACACACACACGGACACACACACGGACACACACACACACAGGCGGGAGATTCTGGTTCTGAGGTGGGCCGACCTGGACAGATCTGGGCCAAGCTGCTTTAAGGCAGCCTGCTGCTGCTAGCTAGCTGTGAGGCTGCCCTGCCCGCCCCTACAATACTACACTAACACAGGACAATGGAGGGGAGAGAGAGAGAGAGAGAGAGAGAGAGAGAGAGAGAGAGAGAGAGAGAGAGAGAGAGTGTGTGTGTGTAGGGCAAAAAAACAGAGAGAGGTGAGAGAGGGAGAAAAAGAGGAAGAGAAAAAGAAAGCAAAAGAAGGAGAGAGAGAGTGAGTGTAGGGCAGAGGGACAGAGAAATGGGTGTGAGAGAGAGAGAGAGAGGAGAGAGAGAGAAGTGAGAGGTGAGAGAGAGGAAAGAGAGAGAGAAGTGAGAGAGAGAGAGAAGTGAGAGGTGAAAGAGAGGAGAGAGAGAGAGAGAAGTGAGAGAGAGAAGTGAGAGGTGAAAGAGAGGAGAGAGAGAGAGAGAAGTGAGAGGTGAGAGAGAGGAAAGAGAGAGAAGTGAGAGAGAGAGAAGTGAGAGAGGTGAGAGAAAGAGAGAGACCAAGAGAAGGAGAGAGAGAGGGGTGAGAGATAAAGTATATGGCACAGAGACAGAGAGAGGTCAGAGAGAGTGCAAACGAGTGACAGAGAGAGAAAATGTACGGAATAGAGACAGAGAGGAAAGTGTGGAGGTATGTGAGAGAGATAGAGAAAGAAAAGAGACAGATGTGAGGAAACAGAGTAAGTGAAAAAAATAATGCACACTAAGCAAAATGATGACACCTAACACAGGAGACCACACACACGCACACACACACTCTCTCTCACACACACACACACATACACACACTCATTCACTCACACTCAAATAAACACTTTAAAAATCACACATAAGCCAACAACACACATCTTCATTATGCTTACTCAGAAGAGCTTTTTGAGTTTTGAGTAACCACAGACTCTCTGATCCTCATAAACACACACACACACACACACACACACACACACACACACTCTCTCTTTCACACACACACACACACACACACACACACACACACACACACACACATACACACAAACATTTACAGTTCTTCTCTCTCACACAAACACACACATGCATGCACAAACCAAGATTCTCACTGGAGACCTAGAAGACTTTCCATTGCACTCAACCACAAGTGAACACACGCACACACACACGCACAAACACACACAGACACGCACAAACACACACACGCACACAGACACGCACACAGACACGCACACACACAAACACACACACACAATCAAAGGCATATCTCTGAGAACCAGGCTCCAGCTGAAAGACTTCATCTGACCACATGACACCAATAAAGCACCAACAAACAACCCAACAAAACAACCCCACATTGTTCACACAGCGTAATGTATGTCTGTGATTCTGTGAATGTGTTGTATGCATATGTGTGTGTGTGTGTGTGTGTGTGTGTGTATGTGCGTCTGAATATGTGTGTGTGTGTGTGTGTGTGTGTGTGTGTGTGTGTGTGTGTGTGTGTACGTGTTATTATTAGCATCATGAGAGCAGGTATCAGGAAGTGAATCATGACTAGTGGACATCATCCTCAGTTGAGAGAGGGGATCTACTGCAGACTCGAGCCCGAGCTTCTTCTCCATTTCTGCCCTGAAGGACCTGGTTTCAACTTTGTGCAAAGAGTGGCTACGCCCCATTGGCCTACAGCTGCTTCCTGGTGGGCGGGGCAGACACTTTGCATGAAGCTATTGGCTCTGCCTTTAACCAATCACAAATGGCTGAATGCAGCATACACAGTAGACATTAGAAACTTTAACCGTGTTGAGTTCATTATTGCTTTCAGGCCTCCCACCTAATGACATAGTCCTTCCTCTGTTTGCTGACTAGTAATCCACAATTTGGATTGCAACATTTTTAATTTGATGGCAGTACCAGTTTTGGCCACAATCCTACATATAGGATTTAAAAGTGGAAAGTCGTGCCAGTATATTTGTGAAGGTAAATGTGAACATTACTCAGCTGCAAATGCAAGAACATACCAGCATAATTACATGACAACATGTACCAACAGACAGACTGAAGGCAGATTTTAAGTGGGTTTGGAAATTCGTTTCATATCAACATGAAAAAAGTATGGGTACAAGCAGTGCCTACACCTTAAACTCTGCACTGTAAGTTTGGGCAGAAATGATGTTGCAACTGCCAAATCTGTGTCCTTTATGTGTAATTTATTTCAAAATGTGGACACAAATAAAGAAGTAAAATGTGTGTGTGTGTGTGTGTGTGTGTGTGTGTGTATATGTCTTTTTTGTTACCTTGCGATGGCGCTCGCGGTCCTTGCATTTCTCGCGCACCCAGTCGATGGTGTGGAAGTCGTCGTAGGTGCCCACGCCCGGGATGGGCTCCTCCAGCAGGTCCAGCAGGTGGGTGGAGCTGCTCACCACCCCGCCCCCGTTAGACATGGCGTAGTTAGAACCTAACGCACAGGACCAGAGGAGGAGGAGAGGGGGAAGGAGAGGACAGGAGAGGAGGAGAGGAGATGAGAGGAGAGGAGACGAGAGGAGAGGACAGGAGAGGGGGGAGAGGAGGAGGAGAGGAGAGGAGAGGAGAGGAGAGGAGAGGAGAGGAGAGAAGAGGACAGGACAGGACAGGACAGGACAGGACAGGACAGGAGAGGAGAGGAGAGGAGCCAAGGAGGAAAGGAGAGGAGGAAAGGAGAGGGGGTAGAGGAGAGGGGAGAGGTGGAGAGTAGAGCACAGGAGGAAGAGAGGAGGAGAAGGAGAACAGAGGACAAAGAGAGGAGAGGAGGAGAAAAAGGAGGAGAGGGAAAACAGATGGTGCAAAGAGAGCAGAGAGAGGAGGAGAAGAGAAGAGAGGAGAGGACAGGAGAGGAGTAGAGGACAGAGGAAGAGAGGAGGAGGAGAAGGAGGAGAGGGGGAACAGATGGGGTAAAGAAAGCAGAGAGGGGAGAGAAGATAAAAGAGAGAGGGGATAAAACAACAAAAAATAAGTCAGTTTTGTCCACAAAAAACATATCTGGAAAAAAAGACCATTGACTGGCCAACCCTCAATTTAACTTCAAAAGAAACTTTTCACACATTTCAATGCGGCTTTAATGGAAGAGCAGAGGAGGGAGGAGTGAAGAGGTGAGGAAGGAGGTTTTTTTTTATTATTCATTTCAAAAAGTGAAACCCTACTATAAGAGGTTGTTCAACGTATCGGGTGACAACATGCAAAATCAATATGCACAAAAAAAGACACCCTAGCATTGTAAACGATTCTTGTTCAACCCAAACAACCTTGTGTCAACAAAAAACTAACTGACTCTGACCTGAGTTCAACCACTGAGAATGGGGCTGTCTGGTTCACGGCTAGGAGTTTACCTTAATGACGGGGTCAAGAGCACCCAGCAGTCAAGGGAAAGTCCATGGTTGCCTAGCCAACACGCTACCTTAGCACTAGCAGGTACACAGCTAATCAGCTTAACTCTCTGCCTCTGCTGCACAGAATTCTGGGTAAATGCTGGCATCACCCAGAGCCACAATGGGGCCCAGTGGAGCTCAGCTGCAAGGACTTTAAGGGAAATATCACACGGATATGAGCAACTGTGCCCTGCTGTGGCCAGGACATGGCCCTGACCTAACGCATCTTAACACATCAAATGGTTCCTCCTGTGGGTTTTTCTGATCGACATCCTGTGTTGTTGTTGTTGTTTCCTCTTCTTAGATCTCAGCTCAGCAGGGTGTTGTAGGTTATTGGGACATTTTGCACAGATCCTCTGATAACCGGCACAAGGTTTTTTGTAAGGTTTCCTTTCATGAGCAGCCAAAAGAACTGAGAACGAGGCAATCATAGATTGTAACCCAAAATAAACACTGCCTCCTCGAAGTTAGCCGTTTCGGTGTACTGCAGTACGGCCAACAGTGAACCATTCAAATAGGATCTTTGCAAATGCTCTCTCTTACATATATTAAAACACACACACACACACACACACGCACACACACACGCGCGCACACACACACACACACACACAATGCAGCCAAGTTGTAGTCATGCTTTTACTAACACACTCAAAACCCACACACACAAAACACACACACACACACACACAATGCAGCCAAGTCACAGTCATGCTCTTACTAGCACACTCAAA
>CM059284.1:14357021-14422021 GCA_030347295.1 Setipinna tenuifilis
AGAAAAATAGGTGTGGGCATGTGTGTGTGAATGAGGGTGTATTTGTGTGTGAGTGTGTGATTACGCAAGTGCGTATGTGTATGTGTATGTGTGTGCATTTTTCTACATTTAGATTTGAATACACAAATATGTTTTGGTGGCGGGGATGTCATTTTATAGTGTCCTGTCCCGTCCTGTTTGTTTTGTCCTGTTCTTTGTCCTCCCTTAATGTTATTACTCTATCAGTATTGACTTTCAGGAACAACTGCTCAATTATGGTAATTAAAACATCTTGCCAAAAGCACTACGGTTGAAAATTAGCCTGCTGACTAACCCTGGCAAACATTCACCTTTATGTTTATCATCAATGCGAGCTGTCCGTATAACAAAATAAATAAATAAAACAAAATCTGACTGATACGACCATAAATTTGCAGATTATGTTTTGTGTGTAAGATCAAGTGGACCCAGAGGAGAAAGAGGGTGCTGAGGGGAACAGGGATTCGTGGCTCCAGGATGGATGGATGGATGGATGGATGGATGGATGGATGGATGGATGGATGGATGGATGGATGGATGGATGGATGGATGGATGGATGGATGGATGGATGGATGGATGCCTTCCTGCCCTGACTCCTGACTCTAATGCACTCTATTACACCTGTGTCGGAAGCTTATACTTTGACTGTACCCGACACACACACACACACACACACACACACACACACACGCGCACACACACACACGCGCACACACACACACGCGCACACACACACACGCACGCACGCACGCACACGCACACACGCACACGCACACATGCACACACGCACAGACACACACAATGGGATGTTGTTAGGAGACAAAGGCAAATACCTTTTACCTGTGTGTGTGTGTGTGTGTGTGTGTATGTGTGTGTGTGTGTGTGTGTGTGTGCGGGCTTAGTCAGCGTAAGCCCTGAGTGTTAGCGTGGCCTGGAGGCCCCAAAGCTGATCAAGAACACAGGCTGTCCTCTCCTGCTGCCACTTATAACACTCCTCTGTTCCATGACAGGGTCCAGAACAAAGCACACACACACACCTACACACACATATACAGTATATATACACACACACACATACACAGCTGCGGCCGACCATCAGGTCAAACTGTGATGGTGGTTAGGATTTGACCTGATCATAAACCTGAGAATGGGTACACACACACACAAACACACTCACACTCACACTTACATTTACACTCACACACTCACTCACTCACACACTCACACACCTACACACTCACACACTCCCAATTGTGAGTGGGGCACAACGCTTGCGAATGTGACCGACATTACTGCTCCTGGCCTGAATGTGTCAGTTTTGTTTTTAATACACTACAACAGAGGCAGCAGGCCTGGGGATAGTAATGCAAATTAGAGAGAAAGAAACAGACGTGTGTGTGTGTGTGTGTGTGTGTGTGTGTGTGTGTGTGAGAGAGAGAGAGAGAGAGAGAGAGAGAGAGAATGGCAGATAGAGAGACAGATAGATAAACAGATAGAGGAAAGGAGAGATAGAGTATGTACACTTCCTTGGGGAAGGTTCCAAATTTGTTCAGCTCAATCCTGGCACCCACTACCTAAGTAACAAACACTTTAGCTGAGTCCACTGTGGCGTGTTCAAGAAGCCACAATAAGCATTTTGCTTCCCTTTGTCAGAAGTGCCTAGAATAGCATTGTATTCTTAAAGGAAGAAGTGTTCCAAACGTACACACACACACACACACACACACACACACACACACACACACAGAGTCATGTGACCCACAGGTTGTCATTGGACACAATTGTGCATAGTCATGTTAGCAGTGTAAATAGACAGCTTCCTGGACTTATTGCCCAACACACAAACACCCAGCCAAACAGCAACGTCAAATACATGTGTTCAACACATATAAAATGTGTTTTGTTTTAACACATAGGCTATAACATGCTAATACCGGTATCTTTATTTGTGTGTGTGTAATAGCAGCTTGTGGACTGTCTATCACTAATGGGTGTGGATTGATTGATTAAACTCTACTGAGGGCCATGACAGGGTGTGTGTGTGTGTGTGTGTGTGTGTGTGTGTGTGTGTGTGTGTGTGTGTGTGTGAAATGTAGTAGTTCATGGTTGATTGCCACAAAAACAACGTATTGTTTTCATCTAAATGGCACTAATTCATGGGAGAGTTGACCTTTCTTCTCCCAAAACAGATCATGTGATCACCAAACATTAACACTCCCTGGCTAACCTGACATTTGGGCGTTTGACTGTTACACCGATTAAAGGGGAGTACAATAGGCCAGTCAGTCATATCTTGTACGCTGATAAAGTGCCGGAGAGAAACATTATGCTCGTGACACTACCACCACCAGAAGCAACCGACTGACTGTCAGGAAGTAATGGTGTTGGGATTGACCTTTGCCGTTCATTGACAGAAAGCACAAAGCTGTGTTGTTGACAGTAGCACGGCCGCTTTTAGATCCTGAATTAGTACCACTGTGAGGTAATCATTGCAAACCAACACACACACACACACACACACACACACTAGACTCTGTGTGTCTGTAGACTTGAAACGACTACTTCATATTTCAATTTGTTTTGTGACTGCAATAAGCTACCTTTTCCTGTAAGAACTACCACCAACATTGTTGGTTGGCAATAACACTATGTCATACATGCCTACTAAATTGGTGAGTCTAGACAATACTGGGAAAACATTGAAAACTGTGAGGCAGTCTTGGATGGGTTCAACAAGTTTTTCCTGTTGCGTCTGCAATCAATTATGCACGCCAGACAAAAGCTATGGGACAGCCAACACAACATCTGGAATAAGGGAGCAAGTGGTCTCTCTAACGCCCAACACACACACACACTTTTCTCCAGAGACCATCTATGGGAAGATGGAGGCTTCCCTGACACACATATCGCACACGTATCCACCCACTGAAACGCACACTCCCGCTTAGAGCAGGGATGAGTAAGGTTCTTTTGTGTCAACACACACACACACACACACACCGCATGCACAGTGCAAACTGCGCCTTAACGTGTGAACACACACACACACGCACACATAGGAAAAAAATGATGACGAAAACCCACACGTCGGCAAACATACAGTAAACCCAGTCACAAAAATGAGACGGGCATCTCGCCAACTCACAAACTGTGTTCACACACACGGGTCAAATGCTGTCAAGGTTAATGTTCTACTATTAGCGTCTGCAGAATAGAGAAAAATAAGGTGAACTGACTGACTGGAGTCGTCTGGTTGGCACTTGCTAAGCAGTCACATCGTGACAACATTCCTTGCACAGACAACAACAACCACTTTATCGTCCAGCCTGAATCGCACACATTATAGCCACATGATGATGTATAGTTCTTGGCTATGGAGTGATACCGCGGGAATACAGGACTGAGCTCCATTCACCCATAGAAAACGCGCAGTATGTGGTGGTGGAAACGGAGACGCGGATAAGATAATAGAAATGGAGGGGTTTGAATCGAAAGCTGGAATGCGCATCGTATCGTACCTCTTTTCGGCAGCTCTTGCAGGGGAATAGTATCCCCTCCCCCGTCGTAGGGGAGGTAGGGGTCCTCCGACAGCTCCTCCATGCCGAGCGTGCTGTGCTGCGCTGTGTGTTGCGCTGTGCTCGCGCTAGCTAGCGCCCGATGTTAACAGGTTAGGCTAGCGACAACGAAGGCTCAGATCCAAGAGATCTGTCAAGAGCGGCTGCCATATTTCTCTCATCGTCTGAGTAAGGCCATCGCAGTGTGTGTGTCTGCGTACGTACGTGTGAGTTTTGAGAGTAAAGCGAATGCGTATGTACGTGTAGGCCTATGTGTCTGTCTGGGTAAATATGAGTGAGTGCTCGCGCTGTTGCACTTGTTCTAATTCTCTCTCCCTCGCTCTCCTGCAGCAGCTGACTGCTCTGAGGCTGATGATGTCATCGCGGGAAAGACGATCAGGAGAGAGAGAGAGAGAGACGAGGAGAGGAAAGGAAAGGAAGGCAGGGAGGGAGGGCGGAGAGGCAGCTCAGTTGCCATTAGTGACAGCCGGACCCAGAGCTGGAAGATCTCACTTGCGGAGAGAGAAGGGGGTGGACTTTAGGGCAGAGGCAAGAGGATGGGGATGGGAGTAAGCTGTTAGCACATATGGAACAGTCCAATTCAAGCTTCTCAGAAGGGAGGGTGTGAGAGATAGCTGGTTTGCTATAACATGGTACAGCAGACACAAGCAGAGTACACACAAACACACAAGCACCCATGTATTCAACCCTCTTCATCAAATGCACAGTGACTGAATAAGCTATTATGCATTTACTATAGGCATATACACCAAGTACAAAATCCCATGTTTAATTTCCTCATAAAAATGCATTAGTAGGCTACTCTACTTTGTGGTTATTCAGTTACCTCACACACGTCCAGTCTGTTTGCTGTGCTGTTCGCACTGAGTGTACGGCAATTACATGCACCACACACCTACACTTAACACACCACTTATCCTTGCTTATTTAGTAGGGGTAGTAATAGTCTGGTGGCTGAGGTAATGAACTTGTGACTGGAGGGTTGCATGTCCATGACCACCCAGTGCCACTGAGGTAGCTTGAGCATGGTGCCATCCCCACACACTGCTCCCTTGCTGTGTGGTCATGGCTGCCCCCTCTGCTTAAGTGTGTGATGGGTACGTAAGTATATTAGGCCAATAAATCTGATATTAATATTCCTAGTAGTGGGAGAGTTCGGGTTGTACCAAGTAGGCTACATGGTGCAACCTTCCAGTGTGTGTTACTTTAACAGTGTGTATGTGTGTGTGTGTGTGTGTGTGTGTGTGTGTGTGTAAATGCGAGTGTGAGAAAGTGTGAGTGAGTGAGAGAGAGAGAGCGTGGGGGAGAGAGAGGGAGAGGGGGAGGGAGAGAGAGAGAGAGCTTGAGCGTGAGAGAGCGAGCGAATGTATGTGGAGAGAGACAGTCTATTTTGATAGAGTCAGTAAGAACAGAGTGGGTGTGTGAACCGCATGTATAATTGGTGTGTGTGTATAACCTCTGTATGACTGCTATATAGCAAGTTCACCTGTCTCTGTTCACCTGCCACCATGTGCGCACACACACAAACACACATGCACGCACACACACACACACACACACACCGTCAGAGCTTAGCAAGAACAACACCGGCTTTTTGAGTCATAAACCAATTCATGCTGAAACAAGTTTTTTGCTGACTTACACACGTGTCCGCATCCAATCACGGCGCTGACTCACACACACACTACAGCCATTAAAAACCACATGAAGATTTACGATGGCAGCAGGGATAAAAGTATAAAAAACAACTCTTAACTTCTCCACAGACGGTACCTTTTACACTATCCACACTATGAAAGCTGCACAACTGTGTTTTGAATTGGTTTCCCAGTGCAATAAACACGGATTTGTGCACTCAGGAATGATTGAGGGGGGCAGGCTGATGGATACCCACAGATTAAAGTGAAAGTAAGAGAAGTATGTTTCCATATTAAAAGCTTCTTAATGCAATACACACTGCAGGGAGTAGCTTGGCTTTGAGAGAAGTGAGTGTAGAGACACAGGTACATGTTAAACTTTTCACTCTCTTCAATTTGCAGTTATGTTTACCTGTCTTTACCTAAGCCTTACCTTACCCTAATGAAGTCATCTTCATATCTTTCCTTGACCCCATGATGTTTTCCAACGAGGTCAAGGTAAGGTGGACAGTAAAAGGAAATAGGACAAACAGTACAAAAGGGGGCGTACATATACCTGTGCAAGACCAGGGGAGTATTCCAGTAACCAGAGTTAGTCACTTAGCGGTAAAAGATCCCATTATCAGCAGCATACTGCCTATTAGGAGTGGAAATTAACTTTGCAAAACGTGAGCTTGTACCAGCCACTGACACATAAATTCTACAATTCAGCAGCCACTCAACAGTAAAATATTATTTTGTGCCCAAATTGGCTGGTGGCTGGTGTGGATTTCCATCCCTGCTGCCTACTATCAGCCACTTCCTTGCTGCTCCACTTACAACAATGCTTCACTTGGTGAAAAAGAACTTATTACCGTGGAAATTTGACAAATTCAGCTTCCGTAAACCTTTGGTTTGAGTTAGTGAACTTATAACATTTATCTGAAACTGGTTTCGCATCCACATTTTTCTGACTACCTGGCCAATAGGTAGACTTAGACTTACTTATGCTACCTGGGTATGTCAACTCAGTCATACAGCTCTTCTTCTACGTTTAGCACTTACTCATCTGGGTTAGTTACTAAACTACCTACTTGGAATCCCCCCTTCTCTGCAAGCAAACACACACACACACACACACACACCTCTGCAGATACAACCACATGATTGCTGCTGCTTTACAAGCATTCTTTCCCCTCCATGAGTACACAATGTGCTACCAGATTGTTAGCGCTGTACAGCCACTGCTTAGGTTAGGCCTCTGCTGGCCACACAGCTACTGTTAACTATATTAATCTGTACTAACTATGAACTATATTTATCAATTCATATTTGACGATCCATTTCATTTATAAGACGTGGTATGATAAAAGCTATGGCTTTATCTCATCTCTTTTCCCATCCGACATCTAGGACAACAGGGCACATTTCAGTTATACCTGTGCTTGTTGTGAACCAACACTGTTTGCACTCAAGCCAACTGATACAAGTGTTAGATACAACAAAACTAACAACCACTAAACCAACTCTCTCTTTCTCTGTCCCTATGTGGAAGTACATATGTCTGTAGTGTCCCTGCCCCGGGAAACTTATTCAGACACATGAACCTCCCTGTATGTATAAAGGTTGTCTGCTTACTCTGTGTCCCTTTACACCAAATGCAATGTAATGTAATGTAGATAGTGTCTGCTGAATAATACTGCAAAAGGTGTTACAATTAGCCTGCTGTTTAGTCAGTGCTGTGCTACTGTTGAACTTGGCTGTTTTTGTTGTTGTTGTTGTTGTCATCGTCAAACGGACACAAGTGTCAAACCGACATAAACTGTCTCTCACAGTTACACAACAAATATTCGCATCAACAGTTTGACATACTGATATGTAAGTCACTGATTCTTGAAACTTTGGCAAAAACATGTCCCACCCACTTAAGCGCTCATTCTGTTATAAACCAATAACTTAAACACAAATAAAAACACTTAAAGTTATAATCAAGGGCTTTTCTGCACATATGTCAGTTTGTTTCAAAGGTTTATACCCATTTTAATTTATTTAATCACTCTTTCATGCACCCATGAAACACACACTCCCATCAGTCCCAATCAGTCAGTCAGTCAGTGAATTTGATACCTTTTGGTCACCTCTAAGATTGTTCCGGATCTGCTGGCTGGCAACACAAGCCCATTGGCTCCTCCTTGTGTCCGAGAGACGCTCTCCACCTTTCAACAGGCCCTCAATCGATCAAAGTCCTCTTCAGTCCCAAACCCCAGAAATCCACTTCCTTGGCCATGTTGTCCCCTCTGGTTTTCGCCTTGGTCCAACTAGTACAAGGCCTGAAACCATACACCTCATGTAGGTGCTAATAAGTCCCAGCCACGACTTGCTCACATTCACTTACACACACACACACACACACTGTCACACATACACTCACATGCGCATACAAAAATAGCCCCTCCGGTAATTCCAGCTGTCAGACGTGTCCACGCGAAGAAAGCACAGGAGGAACAGAGAGAGAGAGAGGGAGAGGAGAGTGCTCCTTCCTTTTGAGTACAAGTAACTTCCTGAAGGTATCTGGTTGTTAATGGTCAAACTGGTTCTGTGGAATCTTCTGTGTTCACTCCTTGCGTAACCAGTATTTGATTAGTCATTAAATACACCTGAACGTACCTGAGCTACCTGGGCCATGCCATGCCCAACATAATTTCCAACCTGTCTATTTAACCTGAGATTCCAAATATTAAGGCTTACAGCTGATTGGTTCCCCACATTATATCACTTCCTTGTTTTCCTCCTTCCCAAGAAATGAATAGATCCCAGCGTCTCTCGCACTCGTAATCACACTTTTAAAACAGCTGTTTTTTTTAAGGGAGTTCACACACCACAAACAGAGCGACGGAGCGAGTGTGGCGGGTTGTGACGGCGAGGCACCTTGTTGTGGGTCACCCGATGCCACAGCGCCTCAGCGGCACCACCCACCCGCCAAACAAAAGCAGGCTTGTGATTGGACACAGATTACTGAATGGCAGCGCAACCTGATAGCTCTCTCTGAGGGTTGGTCTGCCCATCTGTCCGTCTGTCCGTCCTCGCCAGGGCCTCTTGTTGGCAGTGTCTCAGTTGGAGATAGCCAAGACACTCACACACACACATGCACATGCACACACACACACACACACACACACACACACACAATGGGGTTTGTCTCAGAGCGACACAAGACGTGCCTCCTTGCCTCATGAATTATGAAGTCAGTAATGAATTTGAGTGTACACCACACACACACACACACAGTTTATCTTTTTCAAACACATGCACACACACACACACACACACACACACACACACACACACACACAGATAGAAATATGGGGTGGGGCTTTTAGGGTGAAAAGTCAACCTGCCATTACATGACAGCAGAAAGTATAGCTTGTGTTCTGTGACAGTATCATCCTTTAATCATATAATTATCTTTGGCCACGGTCAGTCAGGAAAACACTATGGTGGACTGTACTGTATATGTGATAAGGCTGGTGATATGGAAAACGTACTTTTCCTTACTGATATAATAACAGTAAATATCTTAAGGTCATAGTGCAGGTTGTTTGGTTAATGTTAAGAAAATGTACAGTAGATATGTTTTCTTTTTGTCTGAGGTGGACTATAAATATGTGAAAATGTCTTATATGCGACTGGCACCTATAATCATAGATTTTACATCGATAGACTTTAGCAAACGCTTTTATCTAAAGCGACTTACAAAAAAGAAAGACATAAGCCAACAGAGGAACCCATAGATAAAACAGCACTGTTGTTCCACAGCCTTGCCAACTTTAAATCACGCTGTAAGAATGTACATTAAATCAGGCATGCTGCAAGTGGCATACTTCAGTATGTGCTACAGTAAGTCCCTATGGTAAGAGCAGCTATGGGACTTTGTCCTTCTTCTTGACAGCTACGTTACGGCTGCCGGGTTGCTTTTGAGACTTCTGAAACATGGGCTTTCTAAATACCACACAGAAAGTCTCTCTCTCTGTCACACACACACCACACACGCACGCACACACACACACACACACAAAGAGGCCTCTGTTTAACACCGACGCATGGGGTAAGACAGTGAGTGAGAATGCAAGGCGAGCGGAGTAGAGTAGGGGGTGAGAAGAATAGCTAGCTCTTGTTGTGCCCCCCCCCCTTCGTGCAAATGGCTGGGATGGCATTCAGCTCCACTAATAACCACCAACAACTCTGACCTATTAGGGTTAATGAGATACAAAAACAACCATCTTGAGCACAGGCCCTTCTAGTGTGCATAACACATACTTACTAACACACACACACACACACACACACACACGCATACACACACACACTCACACACACACACACACACACACCATGCTAGGCGCCGGAGATGACAGTATGGGGCAGAGAGTAGCATCTCTGGTTGAAAAAAAAAAGATTGCTTTTTGTTCATATCTGCAGACCCACCGTCTGATAGTGGGGAAATCTCATTTTTTTAGTGCACGTATGAAAGCCACTATGGTCATGCTTTCTTATTGCTTTCTCTATGCTCTAATGGCTCCAAATGACTGCTTATTGGTAAAGACATAGGAGTTGTTTTAGACTTGCCGCCAAACAAAATAAAACAAAATTGATTGATTTCTATTGATGTTGCTATTATTTTCAATAGACCTGTATCATAACCGAGCTTTATCATAAAGCTATGAGCAACTCAACACACTGACTAAAATATTGGATGAACTTGTTTGCCAGAAAGATGCATTGAAATGTAAAGTGCACAGAACCTTGTGAAAATACAATAAATTATATGCTTTTGTTTTTTATGCGTTTCAGTGTGTGTGTTTCCTGTGGAATGTGGAACATAGAGACAAAATCAAGGAGGACAGGCACACATTGCTTCTCAGCAAGGACACAATATGGGCGAGGCAGTGACATATGCCTCTCAGGTCAAAGGTCAAATTCTGAACAATAGCTTAGCATACAGAGTGCCATTAGATGAACTGGAGTGGGAGGGAGGAGTCCTAAGAGGGAAATGTCCAAAAGAGGCAAAGTGACATTCTTTCACACCGATTCTGCTCCATTCCCTTTCATTAACCTGTGCAGCACACCAAACTATCTTGAATAAACAGTATTTACTTGTTGTTCTTGTACTTGTAGGACTTGAAATAAAACGAAAACCACTCGCACAGATAACCAAGAACAAAGGGGATTGGCACAGCCTTACTTGACCAGAGCTCCGGCTTTAGTTGCAAGAAGGCTGACAAAGAAAATGTGAAATGAAGGGGAAGATGCACATTGGTCCAACTTAAGAGTGAACGAAAGGAAAAACAAAGTCAAAAACGATGAAATCTGAAGATGAAATGATAAAGCGAGGACACATTTTACAGCACAGTAAGCCAACAGCACATCACACCACAAGACACCAAAAGGGCTTCTAACTCAAAAAAACGATGACTTGGAAGATCAAATGAAAAAGAGAATACCTTCATAGAAGAGCACGCAAAGAGGATTTTAACTCTGAAGTAATGAATTTGGAGATGAAATGAATACAGGGAGACATTTAACGGCACAGCACAGCACATCACTTCACAGCACACTGGAAGACTAAGCCCAACTTTAAAAAATGATCAACTTGATGATGAAATGAACAAGACTGTACAGAACGTCACACCACAGGGGAAACTCCAAAGGGTGGAAAAACGCTTCTGATGAGATGGTGGAACGTTTGTGTGTGAAAGCTCTGGCAAGCAGGTGTCACCACAACAACAGTATCCAAGCAGTGACATTACATCTGCATCTGCATGAAGAAATGAATATGGAATGTCCGAAGCAGAAATAAGAAAAAGGATCTTCTTCTCCAACCACCATCCCAGCACAAGCATAAAGTAAAAGGAAGCGGGGTAAAAATAAAGCCAACATCCTTCATCATCCACATTTCCAAGCCAACCAAAATGGAACCCAAACAAAATGAACAAAAGAAAACGGAGGGCAGGGCAGGAGGAGGCTAAAGACTGGAGGAGCAGCTAAGCAATCTGGGCCTAGCTAAGCCGTCTCGGAAAGCAGGGGACTGGAGTAGGGGGTTCGCCCCACGTAAGGGGCCACCCTACCTGGGGAGGCGTCCCCGTCCAACAGGCTGTCATCCTCGGTGGTGTGGAAGTCCATGATGACGCCGGCCCCATCCAGCAGCTCCTCGTCGCTGCTGGCGCTGGTGATGCTGTTGTAGCTGTTGCGGTAGTAGCCCCTGGTGCACAGCTGTGCCGACTCCATCTAGCTACACAGTGCCCTGTGCAAGTGCGCACACACACACACACACAAACGAACACACACGTTTATGAAGTGTTGTTTATGTTTACGTTTATGTTTATGAAGAATGTGTGTTCTGAACAGCTGTACAGGTGTCGACTCCATCTAGCTACACAGTGCCCTGTGCACACATAGACACACAAAGATACACACACACACACAGATACACGCACGCACACACACACAAACGAACACACACATTTATGAAGTGTTCTGAAGAACTGTGCCGATTCGATCTAGCTACACAGTTCCCTGTGCACGCATAGACACATGCACACACATACAAATACACACACAAACATACACACACACACACAAACGAACACACACGTTTATGAAGTGTTCTGAACAGCTGTGCCGACTACACAGTGCCCTGTGCACACACACAGACACACACAGACACACACACACACACACACACACACACACACACTTATGAAGAATGTGTTCTGAACAGCTGTGCTGATTCCATCTAGTTACACAGTGCCCTGTGCACACACATACACAGACAAACACACACACAAATACATACACAAACACACACAAACATTCATATATAGATATATATGTTCATAAAGTGTGTGTCCTGAATCTTTAAGGAGGAAACCCTGCTGTGAATCAGGCCACTGTGTCACGCTGTTCTATATATAACAAATAAAGTCCACACAAATTAGTGCCATACATAACAAGCAGCTCAGCAACATTATGGCAGTGCAAACATGTGTAACCTTTATGTAGAATAACAGCCACGCTCACATACAGTCAAATGTATGTATTTGTGTGTGTGTTGTAAATAAGGAGATACAAGATGTCAAAGAGACTCCAGTGAGGTATACATCCTGTAGTATACCTTCCTGTAGTAACACTGTTGTCACCAAAAGTCCTGGTCCACAAAATTTAGTGAGGTAGGAGAGTTAGACTAGTTAGGAAGCCGCAGCAACAGACTCAGAGCAACACAAACTCCCCAAGTCACCCATCCATGTTATGTGGGCTGCTTCTTCTTCATTCTCTCAAGACATCTCTCTAACCTGTGCTTCCCCCTAGTGGAGGAAGGGTCAAACTGCAGACATTGGTTCTACAGGTTGAGAAGTTGATCAGTAAAAGTACCTTGAACAATGGCTCTTTTTTTAGATATCATAATTTAAAAAGAAGGAAAAAGAAGCATCACCAATCAAAAAATCATACATCAAAGAGAGAAAGTGAGAACCACCAGACAATTTTAAATCCTACATTATTTCAATACCGATAACATAATATGGGCGTGAGATGTGAACGACGAAGCTGCACCAGAAAGAAACACGTACTCACAGACAGGCAGAGAGAGGAAGATAGATCCGGAAGAAGAGTGTCACAAGAGGGGTGAACTGATAGCAAAACCCACTGAAATAAAGAGGGTGAGGAGGCAGAGAACAAAAAGACAAAAAAAAAGAAAAAAAGTGGGTGGGGGTGCGGAGGGGAGTGGAGGGTAGGGAGGGGTGGGGTGGGGTAGTGACAGGGCTGTCTGTGGATGATTGCAGGCCCATAATCCCGATGGCCCCATCCCATGTGATGGTGTTTTAATAGCTGTTAGGGAGGGGGGAGCTGGCGTCTCTTCTGGGAGCAATTAAAGATTCACACAGCCACTCAATCCATCCCTTCCTCTCACACTTCCGTAATTTATGTCTTCCTTCTATCCTTCTCTCTCGCTCTTATTCTCTCTCTCTCTCTCTTCATCTACTCCTCTCTCTCTCCCTCTTTCCCTCTCTCTCTTATCATGTGATGTCTTCAGAATCAGATGATTTATTCACATTACTTGCCAAAATACTGGCAAAGGGAAATAACCTTTAAGCGCACTCAATATCTCTTTTTCTACTGCTTCTCTCTGCAATATCACCTGTTCCTCCTGGGACACGGAGGAGCTGAAAAGATCACCGTTGTCCTTATCAGAAGGCTCCGAAGCGTGACAGTGATATTTAAAACGTGTTGGACTCTGTGGTGTGTGTGTGTGTGTGTGTGTGTGTGTGTGTATCAGTAAGAAACAGTAGGAGAGAAAGGAGAAGGAAAAGATAGTGGAAAGGACAAAGAGGAAGGGAGGGAGGGATAGAGAGAGAAAGAGACAGAAAGAGAGCGAGAGAGAAAGAAAGACACAGGGAGAAAAAAAGTGAAAGAAAGAGAGAAAGAGTGAACGAAAGAAAGACCAGAAAGAGTAAAAGAAATGAAGAACAGAAAGTAAGCAAGACAGAAACAAAAAAAAAAACAGAAAGAAAGAAACAGAGAAGAAAAAAAAATCAGCACAAAGCAGAAGGTCCGGTCATGAGTCTTCTCAGCTGACCTCTTGTCTGCCCAAATGTCGTCAATTATTAAAAAGACATTAACCACATTAAATGAGCCAGCACAGAGAGACAGCTGTGTTTGTGCAGCAAACTCGCACAGCACTTCCTGTGTCCTCCGAAGTTTTTAATAGCACCGCAAATAGCCTAAATAAACACAAGCTAATCTCATTTTCAAGTAAAATGCGTTCTTAAAGAGCAAGATAAGGACAAAAGAACGAGAAGGACAGTCAAGAGGTGGACTGAGTGTTGGGTGGGGTGGGGTGGGGTGGGGTGGCGTCTCAAGGACTTGCCGTGAAATACCACTTGGTCTCTATCAGATTAAAGCAAAATAAATCAAATTCATTAAGCTCACTTAAAAAGAAAAACACACACAAAAAAAGGTACACACAAAAACTTTATTCGGCTAATGCCGCGCAGTTAACCTAACCCTTGCCCGCCAGCTCTAAACTCCATCAGGACAGCATGCCAATTGCAAGCCTGTTGCTGAGTTCGCATGGGCCGTTTTTTTTTTTTTTTACGAGGCTATCGGGCCCGATCGAGAGTTCTGTCTAGACTGCCAGGGGAGGGGACAGTGCCATAAATGTCTTCTTCTTCTCTGGAGTGGGCTGGAGATTGGAAGTGGAAGTTAATCAGAGTCTTGGTTCACTGAGAGGGACACAAACTCACAGGCTACCGACCTCCGGTCTAGTGCGAGTTAAAAAAAAAAACACTCTTTGGACAATACAAAATATATGTGTGTATGTGTGTGTGTCAAATCAAAGGGAATAGAGGGTGAACCATAGCCACACAGGAAACACACACACACACACAAAGGAGTACTTTTAATCCCATAAGTGCTTAAAAACATAAATGAAAGGCGCTGGCCTCTTGCTTCAGAGGATTATTGACAATTCTCTACCTGCGTCTTTTTTTTTTCTTTCTTTTTTTTTTAAGGCAGTCCAGGATATTTCAGGCAGGCTCTAGGATGCATCATCATTTGCCGAGCTCACCATGGCAACAGTGAGGCAAGGCTGTTAAGGTGAGTGGGTAAAGAATGGCTGGGAGATAAAATGACACAGTTATGTGTGATTTATTTTAAACCTGTATGATATAAAGAATTGTGCGAACCCAAAACCCATGCCCCAATCCAAACAGAGAGGGACAGAGACAGAGGCGACAGAGACAGAGAAAGAAAGAGACAGAGACAGAGAGAGAGAGAGAGAGACAGAGAGAGAGAGAGACAGAGAGAGAGAGAAAGACTTTTAAAAACCTTTTATTCAGAGCACTATTTGAAACCCATTGACATAACAATAACAGTAGCAAAATGTCACTAGTTGAAAAAAGGCCTCTTAATGCCATTAATGGAAACTATGCCTGGCACTTCCCTATATATCGAGCAACCTTCACTGGTGGCAGTTTGGAAAGGAAGGGAAAGAGAGAGAATGAAAGAGAGAGAGCTGAGAGATGAAAAAAGATGGAAATAGATAAGACAAAGAGGGGGAATAAAAAAAAGAGTTTCACAGTCAACCCCTGTACTTTACTATCCTACTCTGGACTCCTGTGTTACAAAACACAGGAAAATCAGATTTCAGTCCGGACACAGCCACCCCGTCTACTTACAACCGGACGGTATTTAATTACATGCCCTTTGCACACACAGCCGGTTAGAAAAGGGTGAAACGTACTTAAGAATACAGACAAGAGACATACAGCCTAGGGGACAACATGGCATGCTGATAACTAAGGTCAGACTGTAAAGCAGAACAGGCCCAAATAGGAGCTAGGGAGCATTCCTAAAGCACCCTATTGCTACATTTACTTTTTAAGTATGACACTACCCACTCACTACCCAATATGATACTACCCATTTTATTTGACATTGTCTAAATGGAGAGGAGGTGTTGTACCAGATGCTCCAACACAGTGTCAAGAAAGATAGCACCCTTCATGTGGCCAAGCAAAATAGGGTGAATGAATACAGAATATTTCTATGTTACCTCAGGATATGCAATGGTTACAGGTCTAATCTCATCAATTTATCACATCTGCACTGTTTTTTTTTTTTTTTACCTGGGATGTCCTCCATATTAGCCTGATAGGCTAGTCATTGGTGCCACTACTGATATAACCAGAATGTTAAGACTATCAGCAAGCAAGCATAAACAAACGCAGTAAAAAAAACTAACCTCCAACAATTATATGGGTTTTAAAAGGCGAGAAGTGAAAATGCAGGTAAGTGCCAACTCTGCAAATGAGGTTAGTGTTGCACCATGTCCAGCGTGGCACTGTGCTTCCCTCTTTTGGTTGTCATGGAAGCATTGTCAAGGAAACGGTTGCTTAGTGATGATTTTGCAGTTTTTTTTGTTTCTGAGCTTGCTTGTCCTCATGGTCAACACCACACAGAAACAAAATTGACTGTTGTTGTTGTTGTGCAACTCGTTTAATTCCAAATGATCCCTAATTATTCACATTCCCTGACTTAATGCGGAAGCCTGGTCTGATTTACAACGCCGGCACAGACCAGAGTTCACCCTGCCCTACGTTTTTTTTCCCCATGTTTTCAACTCCCCCATTTATCCAACTGGGGACAAATCCTCCAAAACAAAATCACTACCAAAAGTCAGACAATAGTGATATGGAGTGATATGGATAAGTTTGTTGCTTTAATTCACAATAAGGGAACCCCCATAACTCGTACCCTACTCTACGTAATACTAGGACAAGAAGTAGGTCAATGTCCACAGTCAATCCCATCCCATCTCCCAGTACCCTCTGCTGATGATCCTGGTCATAAGGTCATGTTGCTTAGGCCTATATGGTTAGACCAGGGGGGTATTTCCAGAAAGTGGTTTCAGTCACTACCCTCACCCTGGGTATGTTACCTCAGGACAAATGGAAATGTTCCTAATAGAGGGGTCTAACAGCTTTATTATCCTTTAAAACAATGGCTTAGGGCTTATGTATTAAAAGTTACCATATCCAAGTCTGTCAACTAACCAGGTATCTGCATACCCTCAATAACTGATCACCGAAAGGTTCTTTTGAATAGAAGAGGCTTGTTAAGGAATGGTCATATGCCAAAAAGCAACATCCCAAGGAGATTATTAAACTGTAAGATCTCACTTGGACAAAACAGAGTGTTCTAACCCCGAAGAGAAACAGACTTTTCAGTGTTGTACACTCCTTGGTGATGGCTGGTTGTTGCCATTGCCAACATTGCGCAAAAGTTCGCAGACTACAATGCCATATATTGAAACGTTTAGTGTCACATAAGAGAGGCTGGGATATAGGTCACAGGGAGCGTTGTTTAGCACTGAAATGAAGCGCAGTAGTCTACTGCAGAGAGAAAAGGACTGAGTAAGAGAAACGAGGAGATGCCGAAGCGGTTCCATCCGGAACACAAAGTTCTGACCAAGTTAAAGAACTGCTGTTTTTCCCTCGTCCCTCGTGGGAGCGGCGCTGTCACTGTTTTTGATTTTCGACACAGTGTTTGGACATTCGTTAGCCTTCTTTAGATGACATGGCTCTGGTTAAATAAATAAAGAAACAAGCAAATAAATAAGTAATCTAAGCCACCACTTTGTGTGTGTGCCGCACTGGCAGCGAGCTAGAATAATGAATGTCTTTGCTTGGCAATTAAACCATTCGGAGACATTTACGACCTTATCCACGCCACAAAGTTGTTCCGAAATCTACACCACACAGCAACGCAGGCGTGTTTTTGCGTGAGACACCAGGGGCACGTCTATCCATACGAGGCCTATTCCGCTTTGCAGCGCCAGTCCAAAATGAGGCCGTATTCTTCTTCTACCCTCAACCATGACTTGCATGCAAATACAAGAGCCTCAGCGGAACGTGCAGAATACTCATTCATCAAGTGTTTTGTGCCTAGAGGCCGTTAAACTTAAACACCAATCACGGCGCTGTTTTGTACGTACCCTTTCACTGCATACTGCATAATAATTCTTAAACAAGTCAGATTTAGAACTCTGCGGTACACTATAGTTAGCTAGTGATAAACGGAAATGCATACAACACACGTTCGAATCGCACCCATCTTTGCAGGGGGCAGACCTACGTTCAGAGTAAAAGTATGTAGGGAAATGGAAGTATCTCTGGTAAATTCTTCACCATGACACACAGTTATGGATATTACGCGGCACTCTTATTTTCAAAGGTAAAAAGCCTCCGCCCCCCTTTATGGTTTCCTGACAGAACGTGTCATATAATATTAATAATGATAAAAACATCAAAACAATGTAACTGGAAAAAAAAGATATTGTGGCAAGAAAAGCAGCTGCTGACCTAAAGCAACACTCTTTTGAAAATGTTAGCATAGGGTGATGTCTGGTCCCATATCTGGATAGCTGGGCCCGGTGCACTTTACTGGGGGGAATTAGGGAATATATCGATTGTAAAACGTTTTGCACATTGACCACAGTTTATTCCCCCAACTAAATTAGCATAATAACACATGGCTTCACATGCTAGGGACAAAATAATGTTAGTATTTTTCTAACGCCGTGGCGCTAGTCTAGAAACACCAAGTCCTATAATCTATCCCGAATATCATGAACGCTTGTTCGTACAGTAGGCTAGCTACTGAAAGCAGCTGGCCTTGGTGCTAAAACATCACCTCTGGGAGCACAAAGAGACGATTTTGGTAATTGCTTACCTCTGAAATGCCTCTAGTCCACCCAGAAAGGTATAAATCATCCTTCTCTTGGGGAAAGGCAAAACATCGCACAAAAAACATCTGACATTCTCCTCCGGAGTGCTGTATTTTTTTTTCTATCATCGAGCCGTGTCAATGACGTTCATTTCCGGTATCGTGCCCACCCCCAACCCCCCCGCCAACAAATGGGATAGCAGAGAGCAGAGTTGTTTTCAAAAAAAGTGTTTATCATTGCACCGTTTGATCATTATTCAATGGAGGACGTGAGAGGGACCGTGCTCTATTTCTGTCGGGAACATCTAAGGATGCTTTCATAAGCCCTATACAGTGATCCAGTTTATTCTCTTAACTTTGGCGAAATACCCTGGCTTGATTTGACACAAATGAAAGAGTTGAACATAAAATGCTGGGCTACTGTAATACTTTGATTTCAAGGAACTGGTTGCATGCTTACCTGAAAGAAATCTTCCACCTTGCACCTGTTGATGTCTCATTTTGGTAACGACATACTAGATTGTTTCATCTAGTCTAAATGAATAAAAATGTTGTAGGAATGTTGTCATGTGTACAATATACAAGCTCTTCAACAGACAAGGTTATTTAAAACGGTTATTTATTTTCCTTTTACCACATAATTATTAGATATCACGCAAAAAAAATCAGTTGAAGATAATTTGAGCTTTATATAGACTAAAGCCATGATATAGGTAGCTAAAGCCATGTCACCCCTCTATAACACACACACACACACACACACACACACACACACACACACACACACACACACACACACACACACACACACAAAGCAGCAAGAGAAATTTGATTACCATGTCTAAATTTCTACCATGTGAGCACAGTACAACCCAGAGGACAGAATGGCCACTTAGTCACATCAAACAAGAAAGTTAGAGAACACTGGTAAACAGTTTATTTGCAGTTTATTTACAAGCATTTGATTTTCACAATATAACATTTATCAATAACACAGGACGTCACAGTGATCTTCCTTTCTTCATATGTGGTTTCCATTCCATGGAGTTTTATTATCAGTAATTTAAAATACAAGAATAATTTACAGTCTTTGTGCAGAAAGTTGATTTCCTATTAATCTACCAGTGTGAACAGTAGTAGAGCACTCCTGGTCAAGTCCAGGGAGCGTATTCCAGAAAGCAGGTTACTAACCTGAGTGTGTTAACTCAGAGCAAGTGGTAAACACCCAAGTAGAGGAGTCTTGTGGCTTTATTCTCCAAGTAAAACAAATACATGGGGCTCTTCTATTAAGAGGTTTACCACCTACTTTAACTGGGTCAGTCAGTAAACTGCGTATTTGGAATACCCCTCATAGCAGCCTTGCAAAAATACACGTTCTTTCTCTGACTCAACTGCTTACATACATCCTTCTGACTGCCTAATAATCAACAAGTGAATTTAATTATCTGGGCGATGTACTATGTGGTCCAATTGAGATCTTAGGTGGTTAAGTAGTAAAACTGGTTTATTTAACCCAGTGGTTGTTGTAAACTTGATAGAAGAAGAGCCTGTTGTTTGTTTAGTTAAGAGAATGAAAGTCCTGGGCTCTTCTACTAAGAGGTTTACAACTACCTCTGTGTTACGTGAAGCAAGTTTTAGCACTTAACCACCTTTGTAGTAATACCCCACTGCAGTATTGAACGAAGGCGCATCAGCGCGTCCTTGGTCAGTCAGTATCCAGGCTGCTGTAGTACTGGGCCTCCCTGCGGTGCTGTTGGACTGGCATATCCCTCCGTGTGTCCCTGAGCTTCTGGAGGTCCACCTGGACCAGCGCCACGCCGGAGTCTGTGGCCCCCAGGTCCGACAGCACCGTCCCCCAGGGGTCCACGGCCAGCCCATGCCCGTAGGAGGAGCGTTTGGGGTGGTGGGGGCCCACTTGAGCTGCGGCCAGCACGTAGCACTGGGTCTCCACTGCCCTCGCGCGCAACAGTACCTGGCGTCGGAGAAAGCAGGAGCTCAATATGGGTACTCATACACAAATACGATCTCTTGAAGTTCTGATGGTTTTACCAGCGCAATGCACACAACACATTGGGATTTGTTACACATGGCAATTTATACATTTACACATCATATAGATATATACTTTTATTAATCAGATGTATGCATGTTAGCTCTGAACCTGTGATCATGACAGTAACTGTGCAGTAGTACTTGTTTCATTTTCCTTATAAGGGCAAAGGCTGATTAAATAATTAAACAGTGTAACAGCAGTAAATTGAGTGGATGTCCAAGCCAAATCATAGCCATCTTGATATACTCGACCAAGGCCCTGGACAGGAGTGGCGCATTTTACACAAAAGCTGAACTACCAAAAAAACAAACTAATTTGTGTGCTGCTATTTTCTACTTTGTGTTTGGCCTGAAAAAATAGTTCCCACCTGAGCTTTTAGCAGATGCAAAAGGAGGCAAGCAATGCCTCAACAAGCAATGCCTCCAGTGAGAAATTAACAACTTGTTCGGCTGGATCTAACTGTTGTGTAATGTGTAATCCGCAAGAGAGAACATAAACGGTCCGAGGTCCCTGGAAATCCTATTTTTCATGCCTGCTTGTGTTCTGCCGTAATAGAACTTGTTGCTCTCTTACCTCCCAGTGGGCAGTGCCTGTTGCCACGGTGAAAGCCGAGGGATAGGTCAGAATCTCTGCCCCGTGCCTCTGAAGGGCCAGTGAGTGTTCAGGAAAGCGCAGGTCATAGCAGACGGCCAATCCCACCTGCGTCCAAAGAGGAGAGGTGGTGGGAGGTGAGTAGGGTAATGCTCGGTGTAGGTGGTAAAACTCTGGGGGATATGGCAACTAAGTGGTTTAGTAACTAACTAACCAAGTTAGGTTAACTCAAAGTAAGTGGTACACTTCCTAACTGAACAGTTTTCCATTTGCTCTGAGTTGGCATACCCATATGAGTGACTAAACCGGCTTTCTGGAAAACCCCCTGGTGCTAGCAGGAGTGGGATACAAAGCCTAGGATTTAATGATGCAGTCTGTGACTTGGTTTTAGGAGAGCTTATTCATATTTAAGCTAAACAGTTACCAATCAAAGTCCATCCCTGCCTCTCACTCTCTCGAAGCATGGGTGTTGACTGGTTGGTAATGTTTATAGCTTGGTACAAACACTGGTTTGCTTTGCTTTTATAGACGTTTTTGTGCACTACAAACAGTGAGTGTATAGCTAGTGGACCTTTAGGAGGACTTAGCTGAATTGAAATGTAAAGAATTTAGTCTCACAGGCCACTTTTCCCATCCTTTCTAGCAAATCACTCCAGCATAAATACAACATGATGCCAAAGAATACACCTGATAATTAAGATAATCTAGTATACATAAACCCCACAATTAAGACTTCTGTAAACAAGAGCGGACAGGTAAGTGCAGGCACTAATAAGGAAATCGCTTACACCTTTAACACAGAGGACAATAAAGAGAAAATTAAGGGGGGGAGTGCTTGGTGGAGAGGGTCTGAGCAGAGAGATGGAAAATGTAAAAAAAATGGAATGGTTACACAGAAAGTTTCTGTGATGTATTATACGTTGAAATGTAGGTAGATCTAGTCATTCACCTTGCCAATAGGAGTCTGCACAGGTGGTACCAGGGTGGGCCCAGGGATGGTGAAGGAGCTCTCCTTCAAGGACACACCCTTCTCCACCAGCTCTACATCAAACAGGTGACCCTTCCTGTAGACACTCACGATGTCACCTGTGGACAGGAGATTCATGTAATAAACAGAAAATTAATAGAAATAAACAGAAATAAACAAAAAATGAATTATATATATAGCCCCTTTAAAAGCAAGATCTTTAATCTTAAAGGGTTTATCTATCTAGGAATTCCATATATAGCCCACTTTTCAGCTTGTCACTGATTCTCAATAGGAAATTGTCATAGTAAGTGTGTGTGTGTGTGTGTGTGTGCGTGCGTGCGTGCGTGCGTGCGTGCGTGCGTGCGTGCGTGCGTGCGTGCGTGCGTCTGATGCTCACACTACCTTGTCCGTTGATGATGACGTGACTGTTGTAGATGCGCTGTGTACTCTCCCAGTTCTCTCCTTGCTCATGGAAACCACCCAGGGAGAGCCAAAGCCCCAGCTTCCTTTCACACACACACACACACAAAAGGGCACTTCAGGCATTAAAAGAAAGGCACTTTAGATCGTTTTAATAGAGCTTAATTATCAGTGTCGTCACTGTTGCCACAGGGCTTCTGTTTTGACCAGACACTGGATACAGTCATTGGTTTTGGCATTCCCAACAATGTGAATCTTAGTGCAAGTGGTTTGGGAACAAAATGGAACCAGAGATGGTTGATATATAAGATCTTTGATAGAATGTTCAGGCATTGTTTTTTTTTTTACCGTTGAAAGAGTCTATACACCAATCCTAAAGCAGACCTTATGTGCTCTTCATTACTGTTTATTATTTTTGTTTTTTAGGTTGTACTGAAACAGACTAAAATACTTAAAAATGCAATATGTAGGATAGATATCAGATAGCCAGGCTAGACAACAGTCCAACATAAGTAGATACACAACAAAACACAACTGGGGGATAGATCTGTGCATCGCAGTAAGTTTGGATGTCATAGTTGTCAAGAATAGAGCTAAGCGGTGGCATGTAAATGAACAGAAGCAGGGGATCTAAAATTGAACCTTGAACTAACCCACATATGTAATGGCAAAGGAAACGTATGGTGGACTAACTGAACTGAAAAGGTCCTTTATTTCAGGCATGAGGTAATCCAAGTTAATACTGAGGCCTGTAAGGAAACTCTGTGTTCCAGTCAAAGCAGCAGGATGTTATGATCGACGGTATCGAATGCTGCAGAAATATCCAGCAAAACTAAAATGGCACAAAAAACAAAATCATCACAGAGTAAAATGTCCTTTGAGCACCTTCAGGAGTGCAGATTCGGAACTGTGTACAGCTCGAAGACCAGATTGGGATTTGTCCAAACTACTTACACTGTTCAAATAAGTTGAAAGCTGTTAAAATACTACTTTTTCCAATATCTTAAAAAATAAATCACAGTTTAGAGATTAGTCTGTATTTTTGTCAGGTTCCTCGAGTCCAGACAGAGCTTTTTAAACAGGTCTTGCACAATAGCATGCCTAAATCTGGGTGCACTGGTTAAAGAGCTGTTAATTATGGCCAGAATGAAATGATTCGATGGCAAAAATCTCCCTAAACAGCTGTGCGGAAATGACATCAGAGGGATGGTGTGTGAGTCTTATCTAAGAGACCACCTCAAACAACTGGGACGGGGCTACTGGTATGAAGTGCTGAAAAACACTTTTTAGCTATACATGACTGTAATGTAAACTTTGCACCAAGGGGCTGTAGGAGCTTAACCCTGGGCTCACGAGTAGATGTAAGGAGACTCCTCATTAGAGGGCACTCAACCACAATCACATTCACCAAACAAAGTAAACCGGTCATGGGATTTTGATCTGTAAGGCAACTTTGGGTGCTTTCAAAGTCCATCGAAATGCAATGTATAATAAATGAATAATAATAGTAATAATAACAATAACAATAATAATAATAATAATAATAATAATAATAATAATAAGAAGAAGAAGAAGAAGAAGAAGGATGCCTATTATTATTATTATTATTATTATTATTATTATCTTCTATGCACAGTGTACACGCACCTGGCCAACTCTGAGTAGCGTGTGATGGTCTCTCCGGAGAGGGTCTCAGACAGCTCCAGGGTCTGCTTCAGGCTGGATCCGATGTAGTCGAACCCCTCGGGCAGGAAGACCATGCTGGCCCCGGCCGCCCCGGCCTCCTCTACCAACCGCGCGGCGACTGCAAAGTTCGCTGCCTTGTCAGCAGTGGAGGTCATCTGACACACAGCGGCCACAGGGTGGGAAGAGGACATCCTGCACAAAACACATGAGTTGAAGAAAAATTACATGAACACTTTTGTCTGATTTAGAAATAATTCCACTTTATAATGCATCATTCCATGTGAGGTATCTTTTTTTTTAAAGCAGTGTTTGTCGCCACCTAGTGTTTATATTACATAACACTGCAGTTGACACTGCCTCAGCCACTGTTTCAGAAGAGCAGTTTGGGAACACCAGTTCAGGAACTCATGGCATGTCATGCTGTTAATACTTCAATAACCATAGGGTTAATACGTATTTCAAAAGTGTAGGTGGGTGGGTTCCAGTGCATTTGTAAAGAAGTTGTGCTGTATCTTTTGTTGCTTTGTAATAAAAAGAAGTGGATTAGCTGGTGATTGGATCCAACTTCGGTTCTATGTCTCAGAGTATCTATTACAATTTCTGGCTGTTGATGGTGGGAGGTCATGGGATATCTGCCATATCAGAGTATCCAATCTATTCCTTTTGTTTTAACATGAATGTTCCCATGACTTCATGCTGACAGTGTGCACTACCACAACTCACCCACCCCCAGGTTATCCATGGGGACTGTGTGCTTAAATAAAAACCCAACTGTCTTTGCCTGAGAATATGCCATGTTCTGGCAAAAAGTGAAGAGAGGGTAATTTTTGTCCTTGGCTTATTCCTCTCGTCTTGCAACCCGAACCATTTAGGTTTGCTCCATCTTTGTAGAGTAGTAGAGATACTTTATCTGTTTGTCCACACATCTTCACGGCTTGTGTTGGGCCTAGATGAGCCAGTGCAATAATGAAATAGGGAAAACGACTGACCTAAGCGGCATACATTTTTATGATGTCCTCCATGTCCACCGAATCTGTGTCTTCTTGGCAGTCGTGTGACTCAGAGGGCACACAACTGTTTTTAGCCGCTGTGCTGTTCTGTTCTGTTCTGTTCTGTACACAACAATGTGGTATGTGGTGTTTATGTCAAGAACATCCAGGCCTCTATGTTTTGCGGTCAATGCGCTTCACAATGTTCCACTTGTACATGAGAACATTGCAAACAGGACACCATGTCTGGACAACTGGTCTCCATCAGAGTCTTTTTGGGAAGACGTGGAAATGTGGGCCAGCTGGTTTTTCACTGGCAGAGCATGGCTCCAAAAGACTGACCAGGCTTGGCGCTGTTAGTGAAGTTCTCCATGTTGTCTGACTCTGTACAAGACTCTGCTCCATTTGGACAAATCTCCAACTGGTGGGGACGTGTTTTTGCACTGGCTGGATACTCCTTGGACAGTGGTTTAGGGATTGGAGCTATGCGGAGTTGTGTGGTCTTCTTTGACTGTTTACCCTTACAGAATACTAAACGTTTGTTGAAGTCTTCCTTACACAAAAACATTGTCTGGCAGTATATGCAGCGGTAGTGCAGTGGTGGCCTGCACTCTAAGCCATATCGGTGAATAGAGTATCCTGTAACATTAGAGGACAAACTCAAAGTGATGGGGTCACAGGAGTGCATCTAGAAATGTTGGGTCATATGAAAGAATACATTTCTTAGGCCACTTTATTAATAATACACTTTATAATGTCCTCAAAGGGCCCCCTGTCAATGCTGGGCCCTTAGAATTGTTCTAACTTACCCACCCACGGCTGTGGGGTCATGCTAACTGTTTGCAAGTCTGTCAGGGGTGACATAACGAGGATGACCCAACAGTACAATCCCAAGTAGCTTTGTGGCATGGCTGTCAAGACATCTAACATAGTTGCCGCTTATAGTCACTTACTAGGCATGGGTCGATAATTGTATTGCCGTCGACGGCCAGACCTTTCTTTGGTGTCCTGCAATTGGACATATTTACGAATGGCATAACTTCCTTTCAGTTTTAAACAATCTGTATTCTTACCTTACCTGCATTGACTTCTGAGACTGGATGTCCTTGGACTGAAATGGCAGATTGAAGACCGATGGAATCGTAAAATAAGACTGACAACCATGAGGCAGCTGGTTAACAAGTAACGTCAGTTAGGTTAAAACACCAGTTTTGCTCCTTCTTTAACTCTGCACGTTGCTTCAGCTCTGCGTGTTGGAATCAGAGGCTGTGTTGATTGGAATTCTGGTTTGATGCCAAATAAACAAAGTTCAGCACGAGAAAGGGTCATTATGAGATAAGCATTTCAGCTTAGGTTTTCGTGTCTCTATTTCATTCATGTACAGGCGAATCCAAATGCTGTACTGACAGAAGGTGTGTTTATGTATTTTCTGACAGGCGATCTGTAAAGGCAGTCGAGGAAATATCCTTTAGGTCCTTCTGAGCCAGACCTCTTCTATTGCAAGATGGCAGCCAACAGTAGCAGTAGCACGGGTAGTAAAAGTGGCGGAGGTAAACAGTCTGGCCCGTCTGCTGAACAGGTAATACTATAAAATGTAATGTAGAATAAATATAGCTAATCTGTCGTCACCTTTTACTGGCCAGCTCTTCATAACAAAACTGATTGTTTTGTAGATACCGAGCAAGCTTGTGTGGATGCTTGTGTCACGCAAGGGCCACTGCTGTTAGCTAATGGTACTTCTCATAGCGTCTTGAATGAGATTAGCTATGCTTTAAAGAAATATACACGTCTTTTACTGTTTAAATGTAGTGCACATTTGAGTTTAGTCTAGTGACGCGACAGTTTGGTTTGTAATAATACGCAGCAGTAGGTTTGTTGGATATCAAGACTGAATTGCATCGCCGTTCTTATAGTAGTGCCTCATGCACACACCCATAGAAAGACGTCTAGGATGCTTTGCTCATTATAGATTTAGCTAGCCGGCTAGCTAGCTAGCTAGCAAGCAGGCTAGCCCAAGACGTCACATTTCTGAATAAGGACTGGAGTGTCAGGCAGTAGGGTGGGCGAAGACAGAACTATTCATGTCACCATGTGGAGGAGTTGCTGTCAGTCCTAGAAGTGATCCCAACCCTTTGGGATCTGACGTTTTTTTATGATGTATGCTAGCCGAGGGAAACAATTGTAGGTGTTGGCAGACATGAATAATGTTGGCTGGCTAAAATGTATTACCAATATTAATCAATTTATTACCAATATTATCCCCATATTAATTTACGTGTTTGAAATTGATATTATTTCCCAATATAATAATCAGCTGATTGACTTGTGATGTACATATATCAGATTGTCTGCTTTGTGCAAAGGAATGTCTGAAAATAAACAATGTTGTTGAGCAGTGTGATAATTCTGTTGTGTGTCCTTTTGATATGTAGGTGGTGGCCACCTTTCAGCGGATGCGGCAGGAACAGCGCAGCATGGCATCCAAAGCCGCTGAGTTTGAGATGGACATCAACGAACACAGTCTGGTGATCGACACACTGAAGGAGGTCGACCCAGGCAGGAAATGTTTTCGGCTAATGGGTGGCGTCCTTGTGGAGCGCACTGTGAAAGAGGTGCTGCCAGCGCTTGAGACCAACAAAGATCAGGTGCATTGCCATTTTACTTCACATTTTATGCACACCACTTACAAAGTCTTGCCGCCCCCGCATCAACCATTTCCTCTAAAATGCCTTTGTGCATGCTGCATAATAATGTGTTTTCATAGATTACCTTCACCACCACTATCTCCTAGTACTCCAATTCATGCTATTGGATGCCTTCAAACTATTATTTTAAGTAATTTCTATACAACTTATAGAAAACGGTTTAAAACGGTATCAACATCCATATTTATGGGGTTTATAGAATTCAGACCACTAATATCTTTAGTGACTTTTGGAAAACAGAAAAGAAAATGTAATCTTAAATGCATCTTTTGGTAGTGTGGCAGTTAAACACTTGCCTTCACACATTCTCTGCGCTGTTTTTAATGACATTTTCCTGTTTTAGATTGGCAAGCTCTTGGAGGCACTCAACACACAGATGCAAACCAAAGGGCGGGAGCTGACAGAATACAGGGAGCGGTACAACATCCGATTGGTTGGTGAAGACGACAAGAGTAAAGGGGCAGGTGGCTCGTCCAATAAAGAGGCCGGAGATGGGGGCAGTTCTAAACCCAGCACAGGGGTGCTTGTGTCATAATGGACTCGGGATGCACAGATGTTACAGAAAGTTTTACCACATGGCACGTGGCCAGGCAATGGCAGAGGTGTGGCCTTAAAAACGCCAGGATTTTGTTGTGATTTGTTAATGGGCTTGGCAGGTCAAGTGTTTCATTGATGCAAACAATTGCTTAGATTTGCTTTCCCTTCAGTAAGGAAATCGTACAAAGTAGTGGGTATTTCTCCAAGTTATTTGCCTCACACATGACTGGAAAATATTAAGTTAAGCCATTTTTATGAACACAAATTTATACAGCTCAGTGTCGGGGTAGGGGATATTTGGCAAAGGAATAAAAAGCATTTTACTGTAAAGCTCTTCAGTTTGACAAGTTGTTCCAGATAGTCATTGAAATATAGGGCCATGGTCTGTCTTACGGTGCACTGCACACACATTGGTTGCACGGATGAAGGAATCACGCAAGAGGAACACAAACACATCTGTAGGCTGACCTCTAATGTGAACACAGCCAGTAACATGCATCACTTGCCACGTAATAACTATCTGTGGAGGATACCGTTTTTATGTTTGCCTTTTGTGTTCGTTTATAAATAAAAGACATAAAGCATTTTGTGTTCAGTGTCTGCTGTTGTTGCCATTAAAATTAAGGAAATGAAACATTGGGTTTTTTTCAAAAGCCAGGACTGAACATCATTTGAACATCATCAGATATCAGCACCAACATTATTCTAATTGGCGGGAGTAATGTCATGTTCTTTCATAGCATCTAAAAGTTTGGAACTAAGTAAAAAAAAAAACAGCACATGCATAATTGCAGTTATGACAATATAACTTGTTCATAAAGCCCACCTCTTGTTTTGATATTACAAGACTTTAAACGGCTTTTGTTTTACATGTATAAGTTGTAGGCAGGCTGGTACCTCCTCTTCAGCTCAGGCAGTGAAGATTAGCAGCTGCATCTTGAGCATAATCACCCTCAATACTGGTGCCCCCCAAGGATGTGTTTTGAGTCCACTGTTCTAATCGCTTTATACCCATCATTCCACTGCCACTCACAATTCCAACTGTAAAGGGAAATTTGCTGATGGCACAGAGGTCACATCAATAACGAAACAGCCTACCTAAATGAAGTCAAAGTGTTGTCATCATGGTGCAAAGATAACATCCTAGAGCTCAATGTCACCAAAACTAAAGAGCTGGTGGTAGACTTCAGAAAGGGGAAAAAGCCACTCCACTCGAAATCCATGGTGGCCCTGTGGAGAGAGTGAACAGCTTCATATATCTTGGAGTTCACATCAGAAGACCTGTCATGGTCACTACACATCTCCATGATGTTAAAAAAAATGTAAGACAGCATCTCTACCATCTCAGGAGACTAAAGAAGTTCAAGATCCCTTCTAAGCTACACAGGACCTTCTATACTGCCACTATTGACTCTGTCATTTCTGGGAACATCTGCACTTGGTATGGCAACTGCATCTTTTAGGATAAGATTGTCCTGCACAGAACAATTCACTGTGCAGAAAAAAATTACCAGGACCTTTGGCTATGGCTTTAAACCATATATGGGTAGTAAAAGTATGAATTATTATTAACTTTTTAAATATTTAGAGTGATATGTAAGTGGCATGTTGATGATCTATTTTAAAGTAACAGAAAACATTAGCAGACATGACACTGTAATTACAGTAGGACAGTTTAATTGTGTTTGTTGTAACACGTGGAGAATAAAAGTGTGCAAAACCTTATCTCACACTTCCAAAAAGTTGCATAGTAGATTCTAAACAATGAGTTTAAAATCATTTCTCATAAGCAAAAGCAAGCAGAAGGGCACCTATTTGATCACCAGAAATCACATTTTATAAACGCAACAGGGCAAACAACGTATTCCTGGTGCAATATCTGCACCATTTGTACAATACTAATTACAACTGACTATATAAGGGGGAAAAGAGCCTGTCAAAAACCTACAGCGTGATTTAGACCCTTTATACTTTATATTCATTCACCGGTATTCATTTCCTTTGAATTATTTTTTCCTTATTTGGTGAACCTGACTGCAAGATATGTTTGACTTGGGCATAACAACGGAAATGAATTTCACTGCTCAACAGCTATTCTGTCACTATCACACGTGGCCTGAGGGAAGCATGACGCTTGAGGTAAGCCATTTTCATCCCCACTTTACGCTGAATATTTTTTAAGTTTGGCAACTAAAAACGTTATTTTTCAATAGACGATAAACACGTCTCTAACGTGCGCATAAATATGCTACATTTACATTAAAATACATGAGGTAATCAGTCGGTATTCGGAATCAAACGCAATCTTGTTATTTTCCACCAGCTACATCGGTTAGCGTCAGCTACCACAACCACCTACTCTAGCAGATAGGAAAATTCAATACATAATCATCTTAAATCTACGTAAGTATATATTTTAACAAGTGACATACATTAGGAGTTTTACTGGGTATGCGTTAGCTAGCCTGTTGGGTGTATTTTTGTTAGCTAGCCAGCTAACCTCGCCTGAGCAACTGAACTAAAGGCAGGGTTAATGGATGATGAAAAATATTGTAGCAGTTTTTCTCTCTTCTCTGCAAGGGACAAATCATTTTCGAGTAATTGGTTTAGCCAACTACTTCTGTTAGTCGAGACAAACTGTATGATATCTGTTTGACACAGCTAGCCGCATAAACTGTAGCCTATTGATGTATGAAATGATAAATAGTATTTTGATTTGATTCTTTGTACGTGTTGTTAAATTATTCAGTGTTTTTAGCCTTTACAGTTATTAATTTTTAAACCAAGAAGTTCATATTTCCAGCAATGTTGGGTGCCACCTGGTGGCGTCAGGGCTTGACAAGCAGGTATGGTGCTTGTATCTCGAGCAGTGTGTATGCTTGGCTGACTGTGCCTTTTCCACCACCACATGAGGAATGCATTTCCGTTGATGAAATCCTTGCAGGGGGTTAGCTTTCCATCCCGAAAAGATTTGACGACGAGGATGGGATTCGAACCCACGCGTGCAGAGCACAATGGATTAGCAGTCCATCGCCTTAACCACTCGGCCACCTCGTCTGATTCCGTCTCATTTTGAGACACCATAATATTTGTAAAAACGCGCCTTACATATTCTTATGGAATATTTATCACTATCGTTCACATTTTTATCCTGTCACAGTTTATATTTGACAAAAAATGAAATGAAATGAATGAAAAGGTGTTCCTCCAAATACCCTTGATTACTAAAGTCCTTCAACCCTCTCTGGTTTCTTTGTTTATTCCACTAAACTACTATTGCAAGACCACAAATTGCCCAAAAATATCCAGTTCAAAAGTGGGTAAATTGTACGCTTTGATTCAATATTTTATTATAAATCAGTGTTGTTTTAATATACCCATTTTTCCAATAATTACGGTACGTAGGGGCACGCACCCGGCTACATCAGCCTACTCCGCCTCCCTAAGCTGTCGTACATGAGTAACCTTACCGTTGTGCTGGTTTGCAATGTTAATACTAATCTTTCGTTTCCATTTATCGATATGGGGACTAAATACAAACCCGATGTGACAGATTACCACCGCGACTGCTGTGCCGTGGACAAATCGACGTGCAGACGGGTAATGTACATCCGGGGGAGAACCTCAACACAAGCCCCAATGCAACAAACAGCAGCAAGCTAAGCTAACTCTATCTTGCTGATGCGCCACACCGAAACGTTACTATTTCGGGTGAGAGACCGATGATAACAACTGTCATTGTTACATTTACCAGAATACAAGTTTGGGAATGCATTTCTCGAAAAAATGTTCCGTTTTCAAGGTGGTACTCAGTGCCCTACTCATCGTAGCGCTGTTGCAGCTGATCTATCTCTCATTCTTGTCGAAATTCCATGGTAAGCAACAGCGCTATAAATACTCCGAGTTGTTTGGAGGTGGGAGCAGGAGGAATGGCCATCAGAATGAGAAAAACACTAAGAAAGAGCACCTCCGGTACTCCCTGTCTACAGGCGGCATATTCGACGCCAGTGGGCAGTATCGAGTGTACAAAAACTTGGTCAAAAGCGACTTTTCCACCAATCAAAAGCCGGGATCGAACACACTCGTCCTGGCAACACACACTACTATAAACAATCTCCATCATCTTGACTCGTTGTTGGAGCGTTGGAAAAATCCCCTGTCAATTGCCATATTTGCACACGGGCAAGATGTGAAATTCGCCACGGCGCTGGTTTACGCCCTCAGCATCTTCTGCCCCCATATCCAGGCCCTGGTGGACTTCCACCTGGTCTGTCCGTCAGAGGAGACCGCAAGTTTCCCAGAACAGGACCGGGAGCACTTCTCGGGTCTCGAAGACTGTGCTGGGGTGTTTGCCAAGCTGGGCTTCCACAGAGACAAGTACAAAAACTACGCCATCGGGAGCAACATCTCCTACCCCAACAACTTGCTTCGCAACGTGGCCCGCAGCGGGACCGACGCGGCCTTCGTCCTGGTCATCGACGTGGACATGGTGCCCAGCGCCAACCTGCACCAGGACTTCGTGGACATGCTGGCCAGGCGCAAAGCGGGCACGGGCATGGACGAGGTGTTCGTGCTGCCCGCGTTCGAGATCCGCCACACCCGGAAGCTGCCCGCCACCAAGCCGGAGCTGGTGCAGCTGTACCAGGTGGGCGAGGTGAGGCCCTTCTATGAGGAGCTGTGCCCGCGGTGCCAGATGCCAACCAACTACTCGCGCTGGGTGAACCTGCACGGCCCGGGGCAGCTGGACGTGGCCTACACGCTGAGCTGGGTCGATCCCTGGGAGCCGTTCTACATCGGGGCTCGGTCGGTGCCGCTGTACGACGAGAACTTCAGGCAGTACGGATTCAACCGCATCAGCCAGGTAGGCGTGGAGCCGTCACACACACACAAACACACACACACACACACACGCACTCACTCTCACACACACACTCTCACACACACTCACTCACTCACTCACTCACACTCACTTACTCACACATACACACACATACTCACACACAGACACATTCATGCACACACAAGCACACACACACTGAGAATGCAAAGGCCAACAGGTAGAACCACACTGGGATGCGGGAAGAAACTACCTGAAGGTCTGCATATAACTCATACTCATTTTAAAAAACCAGGACACACATTTGCTTTGATGTCCACATTAAGTAAAAAGCAAGCTGGTAAAGTGTCAGACATCTGTTTTCTCTTTCCCATCCTTCTCTCTCTCTCTCTGTCCCTCTATCGCTCTCTGTCTGTTTCTTTCATCTATGTCTTTGTTTCCCTCTTTGTTGCTCCTCTCTCTCATCCGTTTTTGCATGTGTCCTCTCCTCCTCCTTCTCGTGTCCTCTTTTCCCTCCTCCTTCTCCTCCTCCTCTTTGGTTCCTCTCTCCTTGTCCTCTTTTCCAGGCCTGTGAGCTGCACATAGCCGGGTACCGGTTCTCCGTTCTCAGCTCCGCCTTTGTGGTGCACCGGGGCTTCAAGGTGCAGGGGGAGTTCCACAGCCGCAAGGACGAGGAGAACCGACGCAACCGGGTGCTGTTCCGCAGCTTCAAGGAAGGCCTGAAGACCAAGTACCCTTCATCCCCCAGGCGTTGCTGACCCACGTACACACCACACACATAGGTCTACCACGCACATATCACGCACGCACACACGCACACCACACACACACCACGCACACACACCACGCACACACACACACACACACACACACACACACACACACACACACACACACACACACACACCACACCACACCATACTGTGAAGGCTTCCAGCTAACCAGTCTGAAATCAAAAAGAGAGAAACTTTTGAGACTGCAAGTGTAAATGTTTAATGCTAATGGTTAATGCTATTAGGTGTGAGTGAAACACTCAATGGCCTGATTTTCTTACTAAGAGGTGCAGCATAACAAGAGAGTTTTTCAGAAAAGTTGTATATTTTTGTAAATATACAGATTCCTTTAAGTAGCCTGATATCAACATATTTTGTGCTTGTTAAATTAAAAAAGAAAAACCATGTAGCACTAAGGTCAATAGACCGGTTCTCTCACTAAGAACAATAAGTACAAACTGTATTGGCCAATTTGAAAATCCCTTTTTTTAAGTTATAAAATGTAGCAGTGTTACAGGTAATACAAGAAAGGCAATAACCACTAGTCACAATAGGTCAACAGAAAAGTCCGGCATTCACCTTTTAGGTACGTTAAATAGAACCACATTAGATGTTAGGTTTTAGACAATGAAATCATCCTCTCAAAAAGTGGCACAAATTGAAATTGCACCTTTGACCATTCAGCTTGTTTGCTGTGGTCACTGAAGATTTGGACTGTGGATAATGCAAAGACTGCAACTGTGGATGCCGTATTTGACAGTCAGGGGTTAAGTCCAGCCCCCACTGCACTGCAATTGGCTATTACTGCAAATGACACTGTAGTACCGCTTAAGATTAGCCAATAGGGTATTACCAATGAGGGAGACACACTAAGGACCAGCAGTGCAAACCGCCAATGATCCATCAGCCCTTGCAAAGGGTGGTACCATCAATGACAAATAAATATACCACATCCGCGTATTTGACTGTAAGACATTGCCAATCAATACTGGATGTGGTATATTTATTTGTCATTGATGGTACCACCCTTTGCAAGGGCTGATGGATCATTGGCGGTTTGCACTGCTGGTCCTTAGTGTGTCTGCCTCATTGGTAATACCCTATTGGCTAATCTTAAGCAGTACTACAGTGTCATCTGCAGTAATAGCCAATTGCAGTGCAGTGGGGGCTGGCCTTAACCCCTGACTCTGGCAAGTGTCTATGGTTTAAAAAAGCCGATGTCCGATGACTACACATTGACTACACATGTTAAACTGAGCAATTTGTGTCAAATTTACTTTTTTTTTGTTGAGTGCACTGATTATGGACTGAGGTGGTGGGTTTTTACAATATCATAACTCTAAACCTGAGCATAGCTCTTGGGAAATGGGTGTGGTTATACTTGTGCATGTATGAGAAGTACACTCACATTTTCTTTACCGTATTGAAACTGCTAAAGGGGAAATCTATCCTTCCCCGGTACATGGTTTTATGAGTTTGACTAAACTGCTGTTATGATTAGATTATGTAGTTACTTTTGTTTTGATGGACATGTTCTATGTATCTAATAACAAAACTGACTGAGACAGCACTTTTTTTTTTCTTTTTGAGGTGGCAGATGTCTTCAACCATGGCTTTGAGGATACCGTTATATTGCATTGACAGTGTTTAAACTCACTGACTGATATGTTGATGTACATTGTGTATACAGCCATGACATCATACTCCTTTAGAAGCCATTTTCACCACAGAGCAGATCCCCTCCTCACTACAGGCCAGTGCTCCTCACACTAACACTACCAGTGCTGAAGAGCACAGTTAGCAGAAAGTTCATCTCATGTTATTGAGTTATTGTTTGCAGAATGATTTGGACTTGTTTTTTTATTTAAGGATGTGAAGTAATTTATCTGTTGCAGATGTTTGATATTTTGCCTTGGTTTCATATCTCAATAAAGTTGTTATTTGGCTGGGTGCTGTTTGTTCTGACTATTTTGGAATGGATGGATGGATGGATGGATGGTTAGATAGATACCCACTCACCTACAAGAATTACTAGTAAACAATAGTACCATCATTAGATATTTTGTGATGTGTTCCAAGGTTTGCCTGCAGAGGGCAGTAGTTCTAAAGAGTTCAGCAATAGTATCAACCCTGTCAGAGGCTCCACACTGAGGTTGTTAGTCTCAGTTTCCAGTAGGAGTACCTCAATTAAAGTTCCACTTTGAGCTCTTGAGGGAGCTCTTCGCTTCAGCAGATATTGCCAGGATGGACTAGTATCCTGAGCTAAAAACTAACAAATGATTATGAGGAAAAGTAGTGTTATGTATTTTTTTTGTTATTATAATTTCAGTTGTTATTAATAAGTGTTAAAAAGTGTTTGTGTCCTTTGGTGTAGAATATTTATTGAGAGCAGTATTTTTTACATATGGCTCCATGTGCATTGTTAAATATGCTTGGCTAACGTATACTATTGCTAACAAAATGGAAATACAGGCATTGGCTTTCACACCTTCATTACACACACACACACTTACTTCCTCATTCACTCGTTCACTCACTCACACAAACACTGGACACAAACTGGATACCCAGGGGGCAAAGAAGGGCAGTATGCTAAAGAACAACGCTTCATTCAGACCACAACAATACTCAAGCTTATAAAAGTCATGAATGCCCACCAAGATGAGGTCTTCCAGACTGGCCTGAAGACAATGAACCATGGTGGTACCAGAAATACAGGAACTGGTACATACATGGGAACAGCTACATGGATGCTAAGAGCCTGGCTTTGAGTGTGAGAGCAAGAGATGTGTTTAATGAAGGATGCAGCTCCTCACAGCAGGATCTCAAGGTCACCAGGCAGATCACAGGGAAATTAGATTCAAAGAGCGCTACTTGTAACAAACAATGGCATCGTGGGAAGGAGCCAACAACTTGTAACGTCTCCACAGAAATTGGTCAAAAAGCCATTGAAGAGAGGGCAAAGGAGCTGGGGAGGAATGACATTTTGGAGGACACAATATGGTGGCATCAGTGATGAATGATTAACAGAAAAAAATAGATACCTGCTTTCAGTCTGAGTATCAAACAAATGGGCACTGACACCTGAGCCTCAGATCCTATTACGGTGCTCTGTGGTTCTGGAGATGGGCCGGGGGACAGGCGAAGGGTCTTCTTTTAGAGGGGATATGGGGGAAGGGGGGTGTTACACGACCCCAGATGGAGGCCTGGAGGGGCGCGGGTGTCTCCCCTTGCTAATTACGCTCCATAATCAGCGTGAAATGAGGACACAGATACGACCAGACAGACAGTGATCGGGGTCAGGCACTGGCAACAGAAGTAGGACTTAGAGGAGTGGGCTTTACGTGAAATCCAGGACTCCTCTTTACCTAACCTGGATTGACCTTTTCATGGTGTATGGATGTCCCGTTATAAAACATTGTTTTTGTACATCCATGACTGCTTCTTACCTAACCTACTTAGATTGACACACCTATGGTGTATATTGATTTTGTGTAAAACAACATTTTGGTACATAGAACTTTTTTACCCAACAAGTGTGGTACCTGTTACACAGCCTTCTACTTGCAGATTGGCATTTGCATTGTGTTGTTTAATCACTAACTTATTTAGACTTTTAAGCGTTGTTTTGAATATGGAAGGTGCTGTTGAGCATTGAAATCGACCTTCTAGTTAGTTGTGAGCACTGCCCCCTAAGAATGACTATGTGGCACTGAAAATGCACCTATTTTAGACAACCTAACGAATGTTAATGACAGGCTAATGATGGCTAATCGTATTGCTCTAATTAAGAGTATCTCCTCAATTTGCAAATTTGAAAATGTGCTTAAGCTCAAATGTGACTAAAAGTACTTGTGCAGACTGCTGCTACTTCTTTCTCACGCACACCAAGCACTGTGTAGATGGATGGATGGATACCTCAATAGATACATGATGATCTACAGATGAACAGATAGACAAATAAAGCAAGCCTATGTTGAATAAAATTATATTAAATAAAACCATGACTTGTGTCCTCAATCAGTCTAAAATTATACTAAAAACAATGTTCATTGACAAGTTGCATGTCCTGTCTGCTGCAAACCTAAAACCCTAAAGCTTGGCTGCCCCTGTTTCTCCAGCCTGTGATGGCCCACTGAGAAGTGGCACAGAGCAGCTACAGTGGCACTAGTTGGCTGAAGCGTGCAGCCGCGCAGGCAACCGATGAGATCACGTGTTGACTCCACGACACGTGTCCACACCGCCACCTGACGCCCTGGCTGCCATCATCACACTGAGGAGGGCAAAGGTCACTCTGGTGCTTGGCTCTGTGGTGCGTTGCCTAACATACTGCTGGGCTCTATGGTCTGTTGTCTGTCCTACTACTGCGGCATCAGTGCATGCGTTTTGTGGATGCGTTTTTGTTCGTTGTTGACTTATTTATATGTTTTTTTGCATGCATGGCGAACTGTTTCAGTACAGTATTCTTCGTCTTGAACTGAATGAAATTTTTGCATTCATTTTACACAAATAGAAAAGTGGTCATTTTAAAAGTCCATTGTTACTCTTTAAAATAAAAGTGCAGGAGTATTGTAGACTACTTACTGTACCTTATCAGTAATATGCAAATACACATCCACATATAATTATCTAACATACATATTCTCCATACCCCCCTGCACCCCCCCCCCCCCGATTTCTACTCACCTTTATTCCTGATTGCTGACCCACACCCACCCACCCCCTAAAGCCAGCAGAAGGTATGACTATTGGGTTAGGTTAGGGGGGTGAGGGGCGGTGGGTATAGAAGGGATGGATAGTGGACAGAGAGTGTAGAAGGGGGAGGAGGTGTGTGGATGGATGGGGAGGGCCTTAAGCAGGTTTGGTGAGGTAAAGTGGGGTTTATCTCGACGGCTTTGGGGCCTGAGTGCCAGCTTATTTGGGTCAGGCGGCTTTACGACACAAGCAATTAGCCACTGCCTGCTAGCAGGAGGCCGGCCTGACTCCAGGAGATTAGCTTGTCTTTCTGTGGCCAGTCCGGGTGAGCCAACCAGCTGGGTAACCCCCCACCCCATCACCGCCTCACCCCTTCCCAACACCTCCCACCACCACCACCATCACCCCTCAAACCTTTCCTCCCACCCCTGTACCCCACAAATCAACCCAGATGAAGGGGGTCTTGACACAATTTTAGTGGGTCACGGCACCAGTGTGGGTTAGCAAGCGATGAGTGCATGGAGCTGTGAAGGCAAAACAAAAGGCCAGGGGCTAGCACATGTTGTGTGTTAGCAGCAGGATGAGTGGTTGTTTTCGTCTATTTCGAAGAGGCTTTTCGACCATTGTGAATAGTACATTAGATAACTTGAGGCAAGCAGTGTTCTGAAATTCATGAGCTTTTTTTGTCCAGCCAGTGTTTGACAAGATGACACCAACTTATAAAAGACATTGTAATCATTGACAATGTCAACATTTGGTTGACATCACTCACTTCATACGTTGTATATCTAGAACATCTTAATTTTGTTTGTGGAAATGATCCTACAAATTTTGGAAGACTCTCCTATTCTTTTTGGCTAGAACCGCTCAATGCCATTCTCCAGAAAAACATCCCCACAACATAATAATGCCCCACCCTGACTGTGTTTATCTGCAGACTGGTATTGATGAGGGTGATTGGTCATTGTTTTAACAGATCATTTTTTTTGTGATAGTCGCTTAAATGTTTTCTGAGCCAACTCGATGTGGGGTGTCATGGAGTTTTGGGGTGACCCATTGACTCTATATAAGAGTCTCTGAGGTGACCCTCTAGTAATAGGCCTAATTGCTTCTAGCTGGCCACCCCACCACAAAAGTCCTGATCTGGGGTCTTGCATCAGTGGTGGTCCTTCTTTGTGACCAGTGACCAGTGTTGTGCAAGTTAACATTTCTCATTAACTAGTTCGAAAGGTTCAGTTAATACCTGAAGAAAAATAGCAAATTCACATTCGGCATTTCAGTCGAGTTGTAGATTTTACATAAACAGATATTTAGAATCTCACAAAACCTTAGTTTTAGAACATAAAACATTAGTTATAAATGTGTTAATGTTGTTCGTAGTTCGTAGAAACAATACTTATATAATAAACTACTTCTTCTGAACTAGTTCATGCAGAACACTGTCATTTTTTTACACAGTGGATCTCTTTCATAGTAACCATGAGGTTATTGGTCATACCTGCCTGACCAAAGACCCCAGTAGCTTAGTTTGATTGTGTGTGTAGATCTAGGAAGATTCTAGATGTTTCTTGTTGGGAACCTCACTTGGGATGATGATGAAGGCTAGGGGCTCTAACAATTGAGTAAACAATGGCAAATGTCAGTGATCGATCGTGTACCGTTTTAATATAAACAAAAAAGTCTGAGGAGATAGTTTTCACACCGGTTTTCATAGTTTTCGCACCTGTTACCTCAGAAAACTAAAGTCTGTTCTATTTCAATGTGTGGTCTTATGATGAAAGGAAAGCGTAGTGTTTTGACGCTGAGTGTGTATGTTGTACCAAAGTATAGCATCCCTAAGGCTGCATAGCATAATAAAATAGACAGACCTCAGGTAACACAAGTCGAGTCCATTGACTGTATATAAGATAATATACAGTCTATGGTCGAGTCTATTTGAACTGGACTTGTGTTGTCTGTTGTCTTAAATTTACGACTGTTCTGACTGAGTGTGTTGTGTTGCTCCCTTTGGATGCTACATAGCGTGACACGACACACACACACACACACACACACACACAAGCACAAACACATCTGCCTCCTTTAACCAAGCTGAGACTTAACGTTCCTCAATAGCAGCTTACAGAGCAGGTGACCCGTCTGCTCAGGACCAAGCTGTCTCTCACACACACACACACACACACACATTTCTGGGCCAGCATGGTTCTGAACCACCCTATTTAAAAGCATCCTCTTACAGCATCCATCCCACTGGCCTGGGTAGGACTAATGAGACCTGACACCAACACTTAACTGACTTACTTACTTACTGACACACACACGCACGCACACACACACACACACGCACGCACACACACACACACACAACCAACACTACTTACTAACACACACACACACACACATACACACACACACACACACACACACAGAACCAACAGATATTGACTTACTTACTGACACACACACACAACCAACAGATACTGACTTAGTTACTGACACACACACACACAGGGACGGAGAGATGCTTACACTCTTATGTGACATCCACACAAACAGCCTCTCTGTCACACACACACACACACACACACACACACACACACACACACTCAACATGAGCCCACCTTCCAGTGCTTTGCAATAAAGTGAGAGGGTACAGTGCTTTGGCTATCCATACAGACATTCTTTTGCTGATAAAAATCTGTGAGTGACTTAATCTGATTCAAGTCAATAAGCCGGCACACACAAAACACAGACGTATGGTCACATTCACCCACTTGCACACAATCTCACAGACACCGATGTACACAAACACAAAGACACACACACAAAGACACACACACACAGACACGCACACACACACACACATACATACAGAGTCACACACATTCACACACTGTACCGTGACTGTAATCTGATCTGAGCTTTTGCGATCGATTGTACTAATGCCTCATTAGTGCAGCGGTGCAGTCACATCCAGGCTGGAAACCTGTGACATGATATCATGATATTATGACTGCTGGGCCAGCGGTAGAGCTCTCTGCTTCACTGCCACTGTCCTGTGCAATGAATCATGGGAAAAAAAGGCTACTTAAAGCAACGCTACGTTTTTTTTTTTTCAACTTTAAAATAAAGTTTTCAAAATCACTTAAGTCGTTCATCAGCTTGTAACAGGGTGAAAGGCACTTATGAATTTGCCACTCTCCATGGGCTATCACAACTAAGTACGTTTGTAGAAGCGGGTTGTCTCTCTGTAGTTCTCTATGAGAGACAATTCCACTTCAACCTGTAGGGTGACTGAAGATGAAAACTACTTACTGTTACTTTAAAGGACATAGAGAGAGAGAGAGCGAGAGAGAGAGAGAGCATAAATCACTGCATCACGGCATAAAAGACATTGTCACACATACACAGGTGCTTAGTCTCATTAAATATCATAGCGTATCCTTGTTGTTTTTGTGGACACACATGACAAGCTGGCTGAGGGACTCTGAGAAGTAAAACACAAAGCGGCAACATAATCAGCATGATCTTATTTCAATAAGATGACACACCAATTATCCTTTAGTGACAACATTTGAAGCACAAATGCAAGTCTGATGTACACTCACATCACAGCTAACATGATGACATTTACTGGCCTGATGCCCTGCTAGTCTTTTACTGGCAGCTGTGCTTAGCCCTGGTGGTGTGAGCGTTAAGTCCCTCTTCCTGTAACAGCCTACCGTATCCACTTGATCAGAAGCTGGGATCGTGTTCCAAAAAAAAGGTAAGTAACAGATGACTCACATAAGTTTTTAAATTGTGTTTTGCACCAATTTATACATTTATTTGTCTTGCAGACATATGACAACTGTGTTTTATGACAATTGCATTGCATTTACACTTACATATGCATGTATAGAATCTACATATTTGCACTTAAAGTCTTTTTTTATCACAGTGACACTACATACTTTAGCTTTCAACAGACATTTTGGTGATAAAAAGTGTGACATGACCTAACACACTGTATGTGTGCTGAGGCTACCCAACATATTTGAGTTTCTTGCTTTGATGTTAATTTTGATACACCAATATAATCAGGACATTGCTCTGTTTTTTTTTCATTTGTTTTTTTTTCTTATTTTTTGGACACAGTAATGTCAACAAGAGAATCACACATGTGATGTCTCGCTCAGGTGTGCAGACCTAGCCCTGGTCCATCATGAGGTAGGTTGTGCGTATCAGATTGGAGAGACTTGGCAGGTGCAGCGGGGAGACATAAGGGTGGGGTTCATTAGTGGTGGAGATCGATGGAGAGGTCGGGCGAAGAGCATGGAATGGAGGCTCAGCCCAAGAAGCAGAACTTAATGAGCATTAAAGTATTAGGTGAGAATAAGACCCTGCGCTAAGCGCTTTAGCATCTACAATAGCACCTGTTATATCATTGTTCTTGACTCGTAACCAGAATGGAGCATTTTTTTTTTCTTTTGTGGCTTTGTTCTTTTAATAGCTATCTATCTAACTAACGGGACCAACATCAGCTGGAAGCTGGTTGCCATTCCTAGTCACTTCAGAAGCCAGATAAACTAAAATAGACCACAGACAGGGCACTCAAACACAAAACTATGTACACAGATTAACATAATCATCAGTGACTATTACACCACAGTACTACTGTAAGATCATCACTCTCAAGACTACAGATTAGACTGTATCTCAGACTCATGCAGATTACATATGGCACTTTGAGTAATGGCTAACACTTTATTTGACGGTGTCTACATAAGAGTGGCATGAGCATGTTATAAACATGACATGACACATATCATAAACAGTAACGGCACTTTTTTCACGTTCATGACTGTTGCCATTAAGTGATACTCGTTTTTTGTGATCTTAAGTTGATATTTCCTGGAATGCACACATTGCAAAAACCGAATGACACTTAATGACAACAATCATAAACATGAATAAAGTGCCATTAAAGTTCATGATATGTGTCATGTCATGTTTATAAAGGGCTCATGTCACCCTTATGTAGATACCTTCCAATAAAGTGTTACTGAGTAATGAGTGTTTTTTTGTGGGGGAAAGAGCATAGAGCCATGTACTTTGCATGGTTCAATTGGTTTCCTCAATTGGTTTCCCCCGTTAAATATTTTTTACAAATTGCCTTTAAACTAACAGGTGATGTGTACAAAACACATTGAAGATGAGTCTGCAGATCGTACACCCAAGTACCAAAACAAATCTCAACATTAATTCTACCTTCACATCAAAAATGTGTAGTAGAAATGTTAAAGTAAAGAAATATTACCAAAACGCACCAATTCCTTTTTTTTTCTTTTTTTTAACAGAACTCACAGATATGCAGACATGACAAGGGGAACCATAGTTAAATAAGTCAAATGTTTCTGTTATGTATTCCTCTGTGTGAATAAGTATTTCTCGAGGACCATAGTGTGGCAGAGAAAAATACAAAAGACTCCATACAGTGCAAATATACAACTGGAAAACACACCACATCCTATTTTTTGTAACACACCATACCTTCACACACGGAGGGTGGATGTACAGTATGGACCGACAGACAGACAGATGGACAGACAGACAGATAGCATGACAACAAAAGGTTTTCTTTGCCAGGTTTCAGTCGGATATGTATGAGTGTATATGGGATGTGAATCTTACCGATGCCCTGCTGTTCTGTGACCCTTGGCATTTGAAAACGTCTTTGCTCTACTACCTGACTTCCTGAAATGCAATAGGCATCTTACATCATGTAGGTCAGAGTTCACCGCTTACCGTTGTCCCCCATCGCGCACTTATATGCACACACACCCACAGACACACTGATCTTATTGTTTACCAACCGAGGGGTCTATAAATAGTCATTCCATGCTAAACCTGTGGTCCTCGGCTGGCAAAGACACTGTGTGTGTGTGTGTGTGTGTGAGAAAGAAAATGTGTGTGTGTGTGTATGTGTGTGTGTAAGACTGTGTGTGCATGTGTGTGTTTGTGAATGTGTATGTGTATGTGTGTTTTTCAACACAACAGTGTGTGTGTGTCTGGGGTGGAGCACTTTTCTTAGCTAGAATATCTTCTTTCCTAATCATTACCACTTAATTCAGATTCCCCTTCATGGTTTTAACCAACCCAGTCCTATACCTTAAATATGTGGTCTGGTTAGCAGAATGTCAACAAACAGCTTATGTATAACCTGAACACCTGTTGGTAGTCTGAAGGTGACTGTGGTGGTAAAGTTCATCTTACAGCCTCTTGTGATGGTACATGTAAATACACAATGTAGACATTAGTGATGAAGGACCTGCTGAACACAGCTAATGAGTATATAGGTTGTCTAAAATAGTGTATGATAATTAAAAGTTAGGAGGTATAAAATGTAAGAAAAAAAAAAACACAAACGCATGGTCATCCCAACTTTAAAGTAATGTTTTTCTGGTTCTATTTTTAACGGTGTTACCTCTGAAAAGTTTAAGCACAGTTAAATTAAAGTTTTGAACTACTTTCTCTAGTTCCTTTTACTAATGGGAATTCCGTAGTACTAATATAGTCTGATTTGTCTTATATTGTGTTTAAGCTTTTACAACTAAACAAGTATTACTCACTCAAAGTGCATTATTGCGTTCAATTACTCTGATGCCATTAGACTACAAGAAATGCTGTCTTGTTTGTGACCTTGCCAAACTGTAAAGCACTTTGAGCTGCATCTTGTATGTATGAACTGTGCTATACAAGTAAAGGTTATTATTAAAGCATACTTATTTATTTTAAATGAATGATTCTAACTCAATGTATGCAAATTCATATATGTTTCTTTTTTGCAGTTAGTTGGTTTCCTCTTTTAAAAAAATAAAGTTAACTTCTGAAGTTTTTCCATGCGCTACTCTTGTTAAATTTACACGGATGGCTTGCGTTACTGACTTAACAAAGGATTTAGCCGAAACACTTGAAATGTCAAAAGAGACTTAGCAAGTCAATAGTGGCTTTAGCCTCTGAGCAGGCTAGTGGTATTCATCCTATTCACAGACAGCTAATTCCCTGTAAAATATACAGGAGGGGCTTTACTGTCTCAATCCCCAACGTCTACACCTTACCCGGGCACTTTCATTCAGTAACAACCAGGGTGTCGCATTTCGTCTCTCTCTCTCTCTCTCTCTTTTTATATTTGTGAGAAAATTGACAAGATTGCTTCAAACTGCAGGTGTTATGAACTTGCACAATTTACACACTGTGAAATATGTTTGCAAAGATTCACATCATACTGCATGCTATACAACATTTGTTGTTTGATTAAAAAGCTTATAGGTTGACACATTGTAAGTCAACTATATCAAGTCAAATTCAATGTTTTTACTTGACACAGTAAGGAAAGTTAACTGTCAAGTTAAATGAAGCAACAAGTTTGCAGACTATCTTTTTAACTGGTTTTGTTTTTGACATTGTCCTGCCTCTGGGGATGCGTACATAGATCTCCTCTCTTCTACACACACACCCAGTGACACGCACCTTCTTCTGGCGAATGTGGAACTAATGGAAGTTCAGTTTTGGGCATGTGCAGCCCATGTGCACAGACACGTACTTTGCCGCTAGACACAAAATTTGGTTGACACAGGGCATTGCGAAGATGACATCATTTGCGTCATTTTTTTTTCCACACGCACATATGCTAGTGCGTGGGAGTGTGCAAGGTACTTTAGAAGGAAGAAAGGGAGAGAGCAGCAGAGTTGGATGGAGATAGACTGGGGAAGAGAAAGAGGGAAAGAGGGAGTAAGAGAGAGACAGAGAGAGAGAGCAAAAGAAAAAGTGTGAGAAAGAGAGTGCAACAGTGAGAAAGAGAGACAGACAGTAAGTAAGGAGTGGAAAGAGATATAGAGAGAGACAGAGAGAGAGACAGACAGTAAGTGAGGAGTGGAGAGAGACAGAGAGGGAGAGGGAGAAAAGGGGAGAGAGAGAGATAGCAAAAGAGAGAGAGAGAGATAGTAATTGAGAAGTGGAGAGAGAGAGAGAAACAGTAAGTGACGAGTGGAGAGAGGGAGAGAGAGAGAGAAGGACAGTGAGTGAGGAGTGGAGAGAGAGAGAGGGAGAAGGAGGGAGAGAGAGAAAGAGATAGTAATTGAGAAGTGGAGAGAGGGAGAGAGAGAGAGAGAGAGGGAGAAAGAGAGAGAGAGAGAGAGAGAGGGAGAAAGAGAGAGAGAGAGAGAGAGGGAGAAAGAGAGAGGGAGAAAGAGAGAGAGAGAAAGAGAGGGAGAGAGAGAGAGAGAGGGAGAAAGAGAGAGAGAGAGAGAGGGAGAGAGAGAGAGAGAGAGAGAGAGAGAGAGAGAGAGCCTTGGGCCCTGCTCCCCCATGCTGGGTGGTGGTGTGAGGTGGCCCCCTGGGGCTCTGACAATATTTGTTTCTCTAACGGCCCCCCTGCCTGACACCCATCCAGCCCTGCTCTCAGGGTGGCCCTGGCTGGGGTGGACCGCTGAGTGTGTGTGTGTGTGTGTGTGAGAGAGAGAGAGAGACAGAAAGACAGACAGAGAGACAGACAGAGAGAGAGATAGAGAATTTGTGTGAGAGGTATACTGTATGTGTTTGTGTGTGTTTGTGTCTGTGTGTGTGTGTGTGGGGGGGGGGGGGGGGGGGGGGGGGGGGGGGGGGGGGGGGGGGGGGGGGGGGGGGAGGTTGTCATGTGTGTGTGAGTGAGAGTATTTGTGTGAGTGGGGAGTGATATGTTTGTGTATGTGGGTGAGAAAAAGACTGACAAACAGAGAGAGTGTGTGTGTCTATGCACATGCCTGTATGTTTTTGTGTGTTTATATTTGTGTGCTGGAGTATATGTAACTGGAAAGGCAATGATTCCTGTATCCTTAAAGCTGTAAACTCAAAGCGGTGTGCTTGTTAGTTAAAATCTCTTGGAATATTCATAAGATTTGACTGTTAATGAATTATGGAATTATGTGGAATCAAATAAAGTATAAAAAATGTGTATGTAAGTGAGTCTGTCAGTATTTGTGTGCCGGAGTATGTGTGGATGTCTGAGTAAATGTGTGAGAATGTATAATTTTCTGTGTGTGTGTGTGCGTGTGTGTGTGTATGTGTGAGTGTGAGTCTGTGAGACAGGCAGAAGTGTGTGTGAATGAGTATATACATAAGTAACTGATGAGTATCTGAGTGTGTGTGTATGTATACACAACACACGGATGCTTTTTTTGCCATAACTGGTGATTTCAATCATGTGACACTGGATTCCACCCTCACTAACTTCTATCAATGTGTGGACTGTGCAACGAGGAAAAATAGGACAATTGATCTCCTGTATGCTAACGTGAGGGATGCATACACAGCAACCCCCCTCCCTCCCCTGGGCAACTCAGATCACAACCTCGTCCATCTCCAGCCAGTGTACAAGCCCAGAGTACAACAACTTCCAGTCACCACACGCACTTTCAGAGAGTGGACACCAGAAGCAGAGGAGGCACTGAGGGATTGCTTCGCGTCTACTGAATGGAGTGTACTACAGGACAATAATAATTTGGAGGAGGTCACTGCATGCACTACTGACTACCTTAACTTCTGCATGGACATTGTAGTACCCACTAAGACAGTCCGCTGCTACCCCAACAACAAGCCCTGGGTGACTAGCGATGTCAAAAAACTCCTTAATAAGAAGAAAAAAGCTTTTAAGGAGGGCAACATGACAGAGCTGAAGAGTGTGCAGGGTGAGCTGAAGAGAAGCCTGAGGGAAGCCAAGGAGGCTTATGGGAGGAAGGTGGAGCGGAAAATGCAGGACAACAACATGAAGGAGGTATGGAGGGGTGTAAGGAACATCACTGGGCTTGGCGGAAAGGCTAGCAAGGCTGAGGGTGACATGTCCAGGGCCAATGAGCTGAACCACTTTTACAACCGGTTCAACAACTCTGGCCACGGGGCAGCCCTTCACACCTCCATTGCCACCTCCAGCGCACCTCCCCCACCTGCCTCTGTTGACAACGACGTTGACAACGACCCTGACAGGGACGGCTGCACCTCCAGCGCACCTCCCCCACCTGCCTTTGTTGACAACGACGTTGACAACGACCCTGACATGGACGGCTCAACCTGCGACATCACACCTCCCCACCCCCCACTTCTGCTCCTGGACCCACAGCCATCACCCCCCCACCCACCCCCTCACCCCAGGTTACGGACCCCCAACACTCACCACCCACAGTCACTGCTGACCAGGTGAGAGGAGTACTGCGAAGGCTAAAGCCCAAGGCTGCAGGCCCTGATGGCGTCTGTGCTAGATTGCTCAGGACCTGCGCAGAGGAATTAGCTGAGCCTCTCCAACACCTCTTCAACAGGAGTCTGCAGACAGGCAAGGTCCCCACACTGTGGAAAACTTCTTGCCTGATACCTGTACCAAAGAAAGCACACCCGAAAGAACTCAATGACTACAGACCGGTTGCCCTAACCTCACACTTAATGAAGGCCCTTGAGCGGCTGCTGCTGCTCAACCATCTGAAACCCCAGGTTCGCCATGCACTGGACCCCCTGCAGTTTGCCTATCGGAGAGTGTGGGAGTAGAGGACGCTATCCTGTACCTGCTGCACAGGGTACACTCTCACCTGGACAAAGGAGGCAGTGCTGTGAGAATCATGTTCTTTGATTTCTCCAGCGCTTTCAACACCATTCAGCCACTTTTGTTAAAGGACAAACTGCTGCGGATGGGAGTGGAGCCTAGTCTGGTAACCTGGATCACAGATTACCTCACTGAACGGCCCCAGGTTGTCAGACTGGGGAACTGCTCATCTGAGACTGTGATCAGCAGCACAGGGGCGCCACAGGGAACGGTGCTCTCCCCAGTGCTGTTTACTCTGTACACCACTGATTTCAGCTACAACTCAGAGACTTGTCATATGCAGAAGTTCTCTGATGACACTGCAATTGTGGGGTGTATCAGGGATGGACAGGAGGGGGAGTACAGGGACCTCGTGGAGGAATTTGTTGGGTGGTGTCGGACTAATCAACTGCAGCTGAACACCACCAAAACCAAGGAAATGGTGGTGGACTTTAGGAGAACCACCCCACCACTGGAACCTGTCTCAATTGATGGGGTAAATGTTGAGGCAGTCTGCACATACAAGTACTTGGGGGTACTCCTTGACAATAAACTGGACTGGTCTGCTAATTCAGATGCCCTATACAGGAAGGGGCAAAGCAGGCTGTACTTCCTGAGGCGACTGAGGTCCTTCAATGTCTGCAACAGACTGCTGCTGATGTTCTACCAGTCTGTTATGGCCAGTGTGCTCTTCTATGCTGTGGCATGTTGGGGTGGTAGCACTAAGAAGCGGGATACTGGTCGTCTGGACAGACTGGTGAGGAAGGCAGGGTCTGTGGTGGGCACGGAGCTGGATGCTCTCTCTACCATAGCTGAAAGGAGGACCCTGAGCAGGCTGCACTCCATATTGGACAATGACTGTCACCCCCTGCACACCATCTTCATTAATCAGAGGAGTTTGATCAGTGACAGACTCCGGTCCCTCCCCTGCAGGACTGACAGGCTTCGGAGGTCCTTTGTTCACAGGGCCATACAGCTTCACAACACCACACAGAGGGAGCTGGGCATAATTGACTGGACTGCTTGAGCTGCACCCCACATACACACACACACACACACACACACACACACACACACACACTCACACACCACGCTGTGCTGGTGACCCCTACACCTTCCTGGACATACATTGCACTGCACTACCCGGATTACATCACTACATGACTATTCCATGGTCAACCTACACTATCCTACCTACCCTGGACAACATGTACTGCACTGTTTGCATTGCCACTTTGTTTTTACTTGCACTAAGGACTATTCCCCAACTCAAACTTAACCTTATATAGACACGTCTTAGTACCCCCCCCCCCCCCAATTTTGTAATTATGTTGAAGTGTGCTATATGGTGATTCGTCTTGATTCGTTTTGTAATGTGTATTTATTATGGGTAATGTGTATTATGTGTATGCTACAAGACACCTTAATTTCCTTCGGGATTAATAAAGTTACTCTACTCTACTCTACTCTACTGTGGGAGTGTGTGTGTGTGTGTGTGTATGTGTGAGTCTGTGAGACAGGCAGAAGTGTGTGTGAATGAGTGTATACATAAGTAACTGATGAGTATGTATGTGTGTGTGCGTGTGTGTGAGAGACAGGCAGAAGTCTGTGTGAATAAGTGTATACATAAGTAACTGATGAATGTGTGTGTGTGTGTGTGTGTGTGTGTGTGTGTGTGTGTGTGTGCTTGAGGATATAGGGATGGGGTCTACGGAGGCTGAGGGGAAGTGTAGCATCGTTTGTTTGACAATCAGCCCTGGGGCCAAGGGGGGGGTGGTGTGGTGTGTGTGTGTGTGTTGAGATTGGGGATGATGGGGGTATAGGTAGTGTGGACAGGGGTGGGTGGGTGGGGGGGGTGTCAGGGTGGATAGGTCAGAAGCTGCTGAGAGGATACTGGTCATTGACTTGCAAACGAGTTGGTAATTAGCCTCAACTCATTTGCAGTGGGGGGAATTAGTGTGTGTGTGTGTGTGTGTGTGTGCCCCTATTAAGGACGTTTTGTGTGTTCCTGACCATCTTGTCTTCAGGAATAGGGCAGGCTGATAAGAAGATAACACTAATTAGTTCTCCTCCCACACTGCTTGTTAATTATGTTTGTGTGGGTTTACAGGCAATGGTAATACCTACCTACCCTCCCTTCTCCACACACACACACACACAGAGACACACACACACACGCACACGCACACACACACACACCCTGCTAGGATGCACTAAAAAATCAACAGCTCTCTTTCTTAAGCTGAGAGTCTCAGTGTAAGCCTAATTAATTACACCAAGTAGGGGTTCCAACATGGCATATTGGAGACAAGTGATGTGTATTTGTGTGTGTGTGTGTGTGTGTGTGTGTGGTGTGTGTGTGTGTGTGTGTCAAGTGTGTGTGTGTCTGTCAAGTGTGACAATTAACTTCGCAAACCTTTACTAGCCACTCAAAAATAAATGATAAAATTCACCAGTAACATGAAAATAGCATATCATCAAATAACGTGATAATTTCACATTATAACATGATCATTTCACATCATGAAATAACATGATAATTTCATATCATATAGTAATGTTATAATTTCATATCATTAATTGATGTAATTATTTTATTTAATAATATAATATATTAATATAAATATATTGTTAAAATGTAATAACATATTGTTATAACAATACACTTTTCACGTAATTAATTTTACGTGATACTGAGCGCATTTTTGTGTGTGTGTGTGTGTGGCAGCAATACACTTAGGATATAAACCATTCCAACACTTTAGTTAACCGTCTGTCAATCTCTGTCTGTCTGATAGTCTGTTTGTTTATCTGCCTGTCTGTCTCATTCTCTTAACCCCACTTGATAAATTCTGAAGGATCCACGAAGTGGGCTAGATATTAGTCTGTTTTCAGACAACCAGATTGTCTTCTCTTTAAAGTTTTTGTGTCTTTGTGTGTAATCTTACTCTGTCTTTGTCACACACAGATGTCCTCTCGCAATTTATCCCACTCCGTCAACTTGGGAGAAGTTAAGCAGATTCCAACAAATCTTGCCTCCAAGTGTTAAACAGATCGGTCAAAAGGGGAGAGGTGTATTAATGTGTGTGTGAAACATATCAGCCATTGTGTGTGTGTGTGTGTGCGTGTGTGTGTGTGTATGTGTGTGTCAGTCTTGGATGTTTTTGGATGGGCATTGTGAAATTTGGGGTAATGTATGCATAGATGTATGAGTGTGTGAATGCTTAAATTCACAAATTCACATGTAAGTTTGTGAGCTGGTGTAATGTATGAGTGTGTGTATCAGACAGAGAAAGAGAGAAAAATCTGCCTGTATTAGATTAAAGCAATGCAAAGATATACATTTTAAGTAGACTAGAACTAGAACTAGAACTAAGTCAAGTGTTTATTTGACAGAGTAGGCCTATCAATATTACATGATGATGCATATGAATTTAAAGGTTTTTTTGAAACAACAAAACAGCCAACACATAAGTGTTTTGTTTTAGTTTTTTTGGAAATGCATCCTTAATGTTTTTACAGTTTTCATGAAGAATGTAAACGGAACCTAAATTCTAATGACAATAAAATTGTATAGCAGAACTATGCTTAAAAATAGTATTTTTTTGCTGCAATATCAACATCAGCCCTGACACACGAATGTTTTCTCAGAAATTGTACTTAGACAGGCTTTGCCCTTGTCCTCAACTGCGACCCTCTCTCTCATTGTCTCCTATGGTGTCCTTCTCAGCAGACCCCAGGCAGATTACATGAAATGGCTAAACCTATCCCACCTTACAATAATCCATGACCTCTTACCTGACTGCAACCTCTTGCACAAAACAATCTCATGCAAACCTCATTAGATCCTGACATGCAACACAACCAGACCTGTTTGTAAGGGCAAATGAGAAATATGCACCCTTTATAATGTATTGCCAAAGTATCATTCTCTATTCTAAAACACTTTGCGTCCATATTGCAGCTACAGTGCTTACCGTGGGCTGACCCTCTTGTCAATTTTTAATCTTTTTTTGTTGTTGTTATTACTATCTTAAACGTATGTGGAGTGGGCTACGGGGAAAAGGAAGACCCAGTTTGTTGAGCCGAAGGTTTTTAAAAAAAACTGTGACCTTTGGTAGTCGGACGGGTTAACACAGCGAAGGATCCACTACCGCCACAGTGACCTGCAGCTCATTGCTGAAGTGATGACCCCGACAGAGGGAGGCAGGCAGGTAGCACCATAGCGCCAGACAGGCCTATCTATTTTCAGAGGATGGGAAAGATATGTTTACTCTATCCAAATTAATTAACAGCTTCTTAGCTTTGGGCTTCCTAGTGTCCAATATGTGTCTTCTCTGTCAAAGGGATGCGTGAATGTGATAACAGTCGACGTGGCCTTAAAACTTGGCAAAGAGCTAACCTCATTAAAACACGCACAAGAGCTTGTATACATCGGAACTGTCTGCTAAGGCTTTTAAAGAGAGCACAAGACTTGACATATAGACCTGTGGCCTATCCACATGATATAAGCTACAATTGGCCAATGACTTGAAGGATATTGATGACTTGTTAAGACTTCTATTGGTCTATAACCAGCTCCAGAAGTGGACTTCTAGTCAGCTGTAGCCTATTTAATATATTCAAATAATAACCACTTGATTTCGTGGAAAATAAAGCTTAGCGTTTAGGCTATTAATAAAAATAACCAAGCAACAGGTTACCAAGTAGGCTACTGCATTTGGTTAGACCTGCAGTCATCTGCTATTACCGGCCTCCGTTTCCATTTTAATCAAACCAATTAAATCACGTTGTTGTTAGCGGTCTTGACAGTTAATGTATCCCTCGGCTTAGTCTAACAAGCTGATCACGCAGTCACCTCTCCCCTTCGTCCCACCCCTGCTAAGGGGCTAATGACCGAGGCGTATAATCCCCTCTCAAAACAACTACAAAGATGCTAATTCGATCTCAATATAAATACCGCTTGACTCATGGTCCGTCTTCCTTACCAGTATAAGCTCAACACACCTAAGAGTCACCAGCAACGATTAAGATTAGCTTTACCGAGAGTAGAAGCAAGACAGATGGGGTCTCTGTGAGCAGTGGAAATATATTCCTCAAGCATGTGGACCGATACACGCTCAGGCAACATTCTTCCCAATCTTTAATCTGTAAGAAAAGATTTTAAGCAAGTATTGTTTAGTAGCCTAGGTTTTTTCCCTTTTTTAAGGAGGACTGAATTAAACATGTTCCCGTTGCCAATGTTTACGCCGGAGCAGGTGGCTCGCGTATGCGAGAACCTGGAAGAAACAGGGGACATTGAGCGTCTGGGGCGCTTTCTTTGGTCGCTACCGGCAGCTGTACCTGGCTCGGCTGGCGAGGCCCTCAACAGACACGAGTCGGTAATGCGAGCCAGGGCCCTCGTGGCGTTTCACACAGGGAACTTCGAGGCGCTCTACCAGATCCTGCAGAGCCACCGTTTTACGCGGGAGTCGCACGCCAAGCTTCAGGACTTGTGGCTGGACGCACACTACAGGGAAGCTGAGCGCCTGCGAGGAAGGCCGCTGGGACCAGTAGAAAAGTACCGCATCCGCAAGAAGTTTCCCCTGCCACGCACCATCTGGGATGGAGAGCAGAAGACGCACTGTTTCAAGGTGAGTTTACCATTTGGTTACGCCTACGCCACACAGTTTTCATATGATTTTCTGAAAGAAAAAAAAAATCTATAGCAAGATTAATTACATCTTATATTACATTTAGCCTAAATATTTAATTAAGCTCGATTGAGGCATGTTGAAGCTAGGGAGATGGTTGCTGTGTAGATCGAACACTCCGGCCTCACACTTTTCTATGGGATAAATAAACTGCATCCTGTTTGTTTATACCAATTCAGATGCCTGAGACTATATTAAACCATCCATTGTCTTTTTAAGGTTAGGATTATATTTTGGTTTGGGTTTGATTAAGGTGATCAGTAAGGTGGTAAGTCAGTAAACTATAAAAAAGCAAAATTACATTTCAGCAAACCATCTGTAAAGTCTCTGTGGGAGGTGTACTCACTCCTATTGTGGGTGGTGTACTTAGTCACACTGTACTCTGCCCAACAACATTACATTTAGACATCTACTGTACATTTTGGTGCCTGAGTTGGGATGGTATAGAATCTGTGTTAGAGTTGGTCTTCACATCCTACAGACCGAGTCTTTAATGTCTGACTGTGAAGGTAAGGCAGTAAGCTTTAACGGGTCCTTAGACAACCTAAGCCCTCTCTGTCACGTAAGATAGAGTAATACTATTACTAATGCCCTAATACGAACCACACAAATGTCAAGGTATCTGCTACTCCTCTTTGGTGCACTAAAGAAGTTGCACGTGTAAATGTGAACACACTACCTATTTACCTGTGAGTGGAAGAGTCAGGGTTTAGAGTGGTCATCTAGTGTAAGCACCTAGTCCGATAGCTATGGTGTTCATGTAGAGGAAACAGCCTCAAGTAAAAAAAAAAAAAACTCAACCAGCCCAGGTAAGGGTTCCTATTTAGTGACATTAGTCAGTACTACAGAAACATTCTGATACACACACAGTGTTCCACATAAGTAGTAGCATACATCATATGCACCAGTCTGTTTTGTTATGATTTTTCTGTGGCAAACTGTATAGTAAGGCATCCAGTTATGGATCACCAGTCATCCAGTAAATCACTGTTTAATGGTTTATTGCCTTATTTGACCTGGTCATGGTTAGCGTGGTACGATATACAGTACAACATGGTACAGTGTAGTGTGAATGTTTTCCTTAGGTGTTAGTCGCTATGGAAAAAGGGTTTTGCTAAATGTAATGTAACGTGAAACACAGTAAAAAAGCATGGTATGTAAAGGATAATGGACAACACAGCCCTTATGTAGTAGACGTTAATATATGTCCGAGTTGTTATTGCACCCACAACACAAAGCGAAGACATTCTAAAGAACACATTGCAAATGGAAGATGTAACCAAGCCATGGTATAACCTTTTTTAGTGGTTTCAAACTCTTGTAAAGGTAATGTAAGGTGAGATACAGTAGAAAAGCCTAGTGTCCTGCTTTAAACTCAAGTAGCTGGCGATACTGGTAACCTCTAGCCTATGCCTTGAGCTGTGACCTGTACTGTGCCTGGGACCCGTACTGACCAGGTTAAGCCCTTATAGGCTGAGCCAACACCTGAGCCTCACATCTGCTGCCACTCCTCACCGACTCGGACAGTCCCCTTGGCCTCATTTTGTAATGTCACACACACACACACAAATTATGACACATACACACACACACACACACACACGCTCACACACGCTCACACACACACACACACACACACACACACACACACACACACACACACACACACATAAATTATGACACATACTGATGACATCTTCACAGGATGCAGTCTCAGGAGATATTGGTGTAAATAGTTCAACACTCATTGAGGAAAAATATAAAAGTTTTTAGTACAGCTTTTTTTGAGGAAGAGACTGTTTCAAAAAGTATTGCAGCAGTGCAACAGTAGCAGCTAAAAACATGTTTTAGTTTTGCCGATGAGAAACATTGGTGGTGGCAGAGTAAAGCTACAGTATTTCAAATCATGACCCAATTGTCAATTTGGTTCACACGTGTACATACAAGAAGCCTGCTGTGTAAAACTAAACACTCTAAGGTCATCTAACTGTAAAACACTCTGAGCAGGGAGTCCAAGCTTGGTGTCTGTTTCTGGAATGTGGCAGGATAGATTGGTAGGGAGAGAATTAGTGGGCTTGCGTACAATAATAACCTCAGACAGAAGTCACACCCATACAGGGAAAACAAGATAATGTGTGTCAGTTGTCACCATCCCGACAATCCTCTCAAGAGCGGATTGCTCGATGGCGTAACTCCAAGTGTCCTGGACCCTTTAGTTTAAGCAGTCCTGACTCTTGCTTCGCGTAAGGATTTGGCAAAGCTCTCTAAGAAATGAGAGTTTGTCGCCCTCTACTGGCCAGGGTCAGTATTGCACTGTAAGGATTTGGTCGTTCACTGAACCTATATTGTGTGGCTTTGTTCATCTAACCTCTCAACTGGTCTTTATACTAGGCTACTTTAGTCTAAGCCAATCATTTGAAATGTCTCTCTGGCACATGTCAGTCTATAATTACTAACTAAATCAGATGGCTTATTATTTCCTGGGAAGCTCATTGCAGCCCCATTCAGTTCCAGGTATTTTAAATGGTTGCACAATCCTACCACATGTAGTCATGTAGTCACAGTCTCTTTATTTCCTCTACTGGTGTCTGGTCAACAAGATGAGCTCAGTAAAGTCAAGGAGAAAGCAGTAGTGTTTTATCATGGAGATGTCATGAGACCTCTTTAGTTTAGTCGTACTTCTGCAATAGTTCTGAGCTCAAACAGTCTTGAGGCCTGGACCTAGATGTGAACAATCTATTTAAATTACACTAATCTGTTATCTGTATCAAAACTGCTGCAAAAATTACCTGCAGTAAAGCATCAATACTCTTGTAATGTAACCCAATGTAATGACTGTGTTCAATCACAATATAATTCATGCTCCTCAATCTCAACACAGTATCCCTTAGCGTACTGCAGTCTGCTTTTCTGTGGTTCTTAAAACCAGTTAACTGCAGACAGATTACAGCTATTGTGCAGATAGAGAATGAAATGGTATTGTGGTTTCCTGCCTTAACACTACAGCAGCGTTACTCTGACATGTAGCACTATGCAAACATAACATGAATTACTAATAAACACTGTGTTGAGCAGTAGTGATGTGGTCATCTGATATACAGCTATATTTTGATGTCTGATTTTTTGATGATATTTTGATGAACATTTTTTGTTTTGTTAGTTATTTCTCTTGCAATAAAACCAAAAGGACACTACTTTTTGGCTGTCTCTTGTACTAATGTGTATCTCTGTCCTGTGTTCCTTTGCCACACTGTTAAAGTACACGAGAGACACATTCTTTATATGAAATATGCTATACAATATTAAATATTATTATTATTATTATTGGTAGTAGTAGAAGTAGTATTATATAGCTCCGTACAATGCTGCCAAACATCCCATCGACTTTAAAAGGGCCAAATACTTTGACTCTGAGGGGTCAAATATTTTCGTATAATGACTTTGTCAATACTTTTGTGCTTCTTCTTTCAAATCACTCTGCCTGTGTTATTGTTATGTGTTAAGCAGGAGAGGACCAGGAGCCTGCTGAGGGAGTGGTACCTTCAGGACCCCTACCCCAACCCCTCCCGCAAGCGCCACCTGGCCCAGGCCACGGGCCTCACGCCCACACAGGTGGGCAACTGGTTCAAGAACCGTCGCCAGAGGGACCGGGCAGCCTCCGCCAAAAACAGGTTGGTGATTGGCTCCTTAACCCACTACCATGTCAGGGTCAACCTAACGTAACCTGGGGGTCTGTAGTGAAGGAGAGGAGATGGGGTACCAAACATGTGTTTTGACCGCAATGCCAAAAAGCCAGGTTTTTGGTGTGGCAGTCAGAGCACACCCACAACTCTGGTGATGGTCACTCGATGACACTGCTGTCCCCTTCAGGAAGTGCACCCATGTGCTTCACACACTCAGGTGTCCCTCACGCATCTCCCACCATACTTCTCCCATCCAGGGTGTCCCACATAGTCATGCCTCACCCATCACTGGGGTCAACCTAACTTGGGGGTCCCTCATATATGGCTCACATAGTAGGTGCGCCTCCAGTGGCCTCATGGCAACCGTCTCGCTTTTGACATTAATTGTAGGGAAGGGAAGCAATGTCTTCATGTGTCTTGTGTCCTGTGATGTACAGTGTATAAATAACCTAATAACTGCTACATAATAATTATTGTGAACCATATTAACTTCTCTATTTCCTCATTCCCCAATCCTCCAGACTCCAGCAGGACCCAAGCCTCTTGCCGTCTGGAAGCTCTCCGGAATGTTCTTCCGAGGGCCACCACCACCACCACCACCACCACTCCTCCTCCCCACGAGGGGGCCCCGGCAGCCCCCCGGCCAGCGACTGCAGCTCAGGCGAGGGCCCCAGAGGCACCAGGGCCTCCAGCCCCGACATCTCCGTCAGCAGCGACAGCGAGTTTGAGCCCTGAGATGCCGCTTTCTGGACCCCCTATACCCCCTACCCCTCACCCCTCACCCCCCTCCTTACTACGTCCTGCACCCCTCTTAAAATCAGACTTTTAGGACCAGGTTGAGCCGGTCACTGGGTCCTCACAAAGACCCAGGAAGGAACCACATGAGAGAGAGGAAACAGAACCAAAACCCAGGGGCCCATCCCTTACAGACACTGTGGCTTTGTGGGCAGTAAGCTTATCAGGCACTCATAAAGGGTTTGTGGGTTTCTGATAAGGCTCATCATTACTGCTCTTGGGAGGACACTTGGAAGAACCCAATATGGCTCAGGCTGCATTGGAGACACCTGAGACAGCTGAAAATTAAAAGAACTTAAAACAGACGTTCTAATGCACTTAAGTATGCTCTATGTTAGGATTGAGAACTTGTTAGGAATTAAAAAACACATGTTTTCTAAGAAGTACAACTGATGACCACCCAAAATGACCAGATCCACCCCTACTGTTGGGCTGAGCCCAAAAGTAATTTTATTGTTGCGATGGCTACACCACTGTTGTTTTGTATTAAACATATGATTTTTACTCCTTCTTTTGGGTAAAAGCAACACTGTGACTTGCAATAATCATCAACCACCATAATTCCACATTTTTACTAGACTTGCTGTATGGCACCACTTTGGCTATTAGAGTCTTGTATACATTAAGCCTCTGTAGAAAATAATGTCTTGTTTACATACAATCATTTCCAATAGTCTGACTTAAATTATCTGGGTTAGTCAGTAAACCAGCTATTTGAAATACGTTCCTTGGTGTCAACATAACCCCACACAGAGACATTTAGACAACAGGAAAAAGTGCCAACTAATCTGGTGAATGGATTGCTTGTGTTTTATTACAATGACTTATGGCTTTCCAAACTATGCAAGTCTGTATGTCAGTAGGTACTCATTCATCTTCCTGGACATTGACATGAGGTTTTAATTGACATGGTTGTCTCAGGCAGCATCTTGCCTGACCAATCAGTGAGCAGAGGGAGTTACGACCAGACATAAGAGATTGGGTAAAGGCAGATCCATAACCTTCAGCTGAGTCTACGCCTCCAGGAAGAAACTGTTTGCTGATTGGTCAGGCAAGATACTGCCTGAGACAACCATGTCAATGGAACCACAGCCAGACACCTGAAGTGAAGTACGAGGGGCTGGTTTACCAGGCTAATATAATAGGTGAAATGGATACAAATTGTAAGAGCAAAGGGGTGTTCATTTGTTCATACAATTTGGTCTCAATTCCATTCTTGTGCCTACACTTAGGGACTGGGCTCGATTCACTGCCCAGCCTGTCTTATAAAATAAACAACATCATCATCCATATGCCCATACTCACTCATTTGTACACCGGAAATTGTGTGTTGTCTGAAAGAGGGAATTTTGTATGTTCCATGTGTACATTTGAAATAAATATTATTTTTATCCAAATCTTTTTGGGTCTGAACTGCTGTGATTTTTTTGTTACGTTATTGTCACCACACAGACATCCTCTAGCCCCCCCCCCCCCCCCCCCCCCCCCCCCCCCACAGACACATGCGAACAACAACAACAACAACTAACAACAGCAGCAAAAAAAAAAAAAAAAAATCCACTCTTGCCATCTAAATATCCCATATAAATATAAATGTTAGCCATAGAAATTGCCCTTTGTATCCCCCAGATTCCCATCAGTGGCTATACCACTAGCCGCTACTAAGCTAATGACACAAGACAAGTATGGACCAGAGACTCCAAGGTGGGGGAGCTCCGAGGTAGCTTTCCGTGCTTTTTGCAGTCCCGCCCACCTTTAACGCACACACCGGCAGAGTGGAGTGCAACAACCGGTGGGGTCTGGACACTTCTGCTATTTATTCTCAATGTTTGCATGTGCAACCAAATCCGTTTCGATTCAGAAGTTATAGCGCATGTGGAAGAGGACTTTGTGTTCAGCGACACTAGTTCAAGTGTGTTCGTCTCACCTGAGTGTTGGCCAGGCGACGTAAAGCGTGACTGAGATGGACAGCGAGGGGAGAAAGGTGGTGGTCTGTGACAATGGGACAGGGGTAAGTGATACACCGTCTCTCCAAACCATAGGAACCATAATGCAAATATAGCCTACTATTCCTTATACTGTGATTTAAAGTGTGGCCAATGCGTCGCTGACAATGAGTGACAAGTCTGCTCCGTTTTTACAACTTTACCTCCACTGAGCCGTGAAATATGACGACATTCGTTAATGCTGGTAATATGAAATATAAAGTCTTGTAAGCAAATGTGCATTCTATGTTTTTTGAAGTTAGATTGAGTAAGTGACTGTGAGTTGTGGACTGGGCGTGTGTTGGTGCGCGCATCTGTCTGGACTTGTTTAACAATGCAGATGATGACACGTCCCCTACATAATTTTAACCTTAAAAGGCGCTGCTCATAACGAGGAAATCAGCATTGGGGAACATCCAGGAAGTACAATTTAAATGCCAAAACCACAATAACACAACGGAGCTGAAGACTCACTGGCTTTATCTGGTTGTCCATACAATCCGACTGACAGTCCATAGAGTTCTGTCAGTTCACTATGACAGCTTACTTACCTGCATCTGTGTAACAGTGTTTTGGCTTGGAATGCGGTGCACACCCTCCGGCTAAGGAATGCGCATTGATTGCATGGGCATGTCAGGGCTACCTCAGAGAAGGTTTAATAGGCAAACCGGCTGTAACCAATTTTACCAGTACTGCCTCTGCCAGTTTAGTTCTGATCATTTATTTAGGCCATTCCTCAAACCAGTTTGTGTGGTTGTGTGTGTGTGTTTGTAAACATGCGCGAATGAGTTTGCTTTGCACACCCAGTGCAAGTCTGCAAAATTATTTGCCCAAGGAAATGAATACATTCGACCTACATAGGTTTTACCACAAATAAGTCATCACACTTCAATGTCATTCAAGCAATGAACCAGAGGCAGCCATTTTCACTACTGCTGATTGTGGAGAAAACAGTAGTTTCCAGTTATATTTTAATCTTGCGGTGTCGAGTGGCACATTTGATTTGCATTCATTTTTATGGAGATGTGTGGAGTGTGTTGTGTGATGTGAGCTAACAGAGGCCACAACAGATGGCAGAAGCTTCGTTGTTGGCTCATCTCATGTCTTGTTTACCATTTGCCAAATGTGTCTTGTCCCTCTGGTCCACAGTTTGTGAGATGTACAGTACAGGCCAAAAGTTTGGACGCACCTTCTCATTCATTTAATGCGTTATCTTTACTTTCATGACTATTTACATTGTAGATTCTGACTGAAGGCATTCACAAAACTGTGAATGAACGCATACAGAATTATGGACTTAACAAACAAAGTGTGAAATAACTGAAAACATGTCTAGTTTCTTCAAAGTAGTCACCCTGTGCTCTGATTACTGCTTTGCACAATGAATATTAAAAAAACGCATTGAATGAGAAGGTGCCTCCAAACTTTTTGGCCTGTACTGTATCTCGCTCCTTTTATCCACAGATTGTCAAATGTGTCTCTCCCCTCTTATCTGCAGATTGTCATAAGTATGTCGTCCCTCTCATCTGCAGTTTGACAAATATATCCTGCCCCTTATGTCCATGGATGGTCAAATGTGTCTCAGTCCTTTGGTCGGCAGTTTGTCAAATATGTCTCCTCTCTCTAGTGTATAAGGTGTCAAATGCGTCTCATCCCTTTTGTCGATTGTCAAATGTGTTGCTCCCCTCTCATGTGCAGATTGTCTAAAGTACCTCATCTCTCTTGTTTGCAGTTTATCAAACGTGTCTCGCCCCTTTTGTCTGAAGGTTGTCAAATCTATCTCGCTTTATCTCTATCTTGTCAAATGTTTCTCCATAGATTATCACATGTGTCTAGTCTCTTTCGTCCACAGTTCGTCCACCAAATGTGTGTCTTGTGTCTTGTTTGGTCCGTCATGTCTGTAATTTGTCAAATGTATCTCGTCCCTCGTCTCTGCAGTTTGTCAAATGTGGCTTCGCCGGCTCCAACTTCCCCGATCACATCTTCCCCGCCATGGTGGGCCGGCCCATCATCCGCTCCTCCACCAAAGTGGGCAACATCGAGATCAAGGTGAGTCTGACCTTCACTGTGGATGACCTTTGACCTGTCACCGCTCCCAGACCAGCCATCTCAGCGCCTGGCTTTTCCTCAAACTTGTGTGACAATAATTTGTATTTCTTTGAAGCAGACACTGTAGCTCTACATGTAAGACAAAAGCTCTAGTATCAGTCCATCTATCCGTCTGTCAGTCTGTCTGTCCATCCATCCATCCATCCATCCATCCATCCATTAATCTATTAATCCATCCGTCCATCTCCTCCTCTTCCTCCGCATTTTTCTCTTTTTTCTTCTTCCTCTTCTTTTTCTTCGGCTTCTCTTCCTCATTGTCCTCCTTCTCCTGCTCCTCCCCTCCCCTCCTCCTTCTCCTCCTCCTCTCCTCTTTCCCCTGCTCCCCTCCTCCTCTCCTTCGTCTCCTCCTCCTTTTCTCCTCCTCCTCCCCTCCTTCTCTCATCCTTCCACCTTCTCCCCTTCCCTTCTCCTCTGCTACTTCTGCTCCTTCTTCCACCTCCTCTTCCTCCTCCTGGCTGCAGGACCTGATGGTGGGTGAGGAGGCGAGTCAGCTGCGTCAGCTGCTGGAGGTGTCCTACCCCATGGAGAACGGCATGGTGCGCTGCTGGGACGACATGCTGCACCTGTGGGACCACACCTTCGGCCCCGACCGGCTGGACATCAACCCCCCCGACTGCAAGGTGTGCCAGCCCCCCCCCCCCCCCCCCCCCCCCCCCCACCACCACCTACACCTGTGGCACACACCTGTTGGCCTCTTATCCCTGAATGACTTTGTTACATGTTTATTACACTGGTGTGTGTAAATCTACTATCGGCCGCGTGGTGAGGGAGACTTTTTGATGCGAAATCAGTATAAAACCAAATGTTATGGGTTCACTTACTCACAATGTTATGAGTTCACTTACTCAAAATGGGACTGGAACTGGTCTATTTTCATTTTCAACTTCTTTTTCATCTGGTGAAGCATTGTTTTAGGTGGAACAGCAGGAAAGTGGCTGATAATATGACAATAATGGGATCTCTTCCTCTACATTAGTTGATCAAACTTTGTTATACTTAATTACAGTATATTCCATTCCATTACATCAGACTTAGCAGTTTTAAAAAAGCATTTACCAATATTTCAAATCAAAAATCAAACATATAAATGACATTTTTTCAGTTTCTGCATTTTGTGACCATGCCCATTTTCCCATGGACTCCTCATATTATATGCCACATACTCATTGTTTTCCACAAGTAATTTGTACCTGAACTTTTTTTTGCTAGAAAGAGCTGGGAACCCACCCACATTTCTTCAGGATTTTGTTTCAGCGAAAGGGCTCCTATTTTTTTTATTTATTCAATAATCTGGGTCACTAATCTGAAGCATGTTGCTTGCTTACTTGCTTAACACGTGTGTGGGATTTTTTAGATCCTGTTGACGGAGCCTCCCATGAACCCCCTGAAGAACCGTCAGA
>CM059284.1:14434521-14439521 GCA_030347295.1 Setipinna tenuifilis
CGTATTTACATCGGTGATGCAGGAGTAGGAATGGAGATGAAGAAGAAGAACAGACAAAGTGTTTTTTAGGATCTGTCTACTTAGAGTGTGTGTTAAACAGACATCTCATACCATAGCTCGTTTAAGTGTCCCGTTGTTATGTGTTTCTTTTGGATACCAACAGAGCTTTGACTCAACACAGCTCAACAGAAGCTCTTTTTGACTGTATAACACTTGTGTATCAATCCACCAAGTTCGTGGGGGATTTCAAATGAAGTGTATAGTTGTTACAGATCTATCAACCAATGCATGAATAGAGGACCACAGAGGTGTAATGTGCTAATTGTGTAGTCTAATATTGTTTTTTAGTGCCATCATTTGGGCTTACTACCACAGCAATTCTGCACAACAGTCAAACTGATCCTGTCACTGCTGTTTGTTTGTGTCACATCACATGTAGTCAGGACATGATGTTAGCTGTTGGCACAGAACCCTATAGGTACAAGGAGCACACAAGCAAACCCACCACAAGTTATAGATATATAGGTGTAGACATCTCTCTCTCTCTCTTTCAGTTTCTCTCTCTGTCCCTCTCTGTTTCTTTATTTCTCGCTCTCTTTCGCTCTCTTTACTTCTTTTTGTCTCTCTCCCTCATTCTCTATCATTTTCTCTCTCTCTGTCTCTCTCTCTCTTTATCTCTTTCTCTCTGTCTTTCTCTTCTTTCTCTTTATCTCTCTTTGTCTTTTTTCCTCTCTCTTTCTTCCTCTCTCCCTCTACCTCTCTCATTCCTGCCATATTCCCATCCCTTCATCTCGCTTCCTTTTGCACTTCGTTACCTTTCTCATTCTCGGGCACCAGCGTCTCGATGGGGGGCTCCAGCTCTCCCGAGCCCAGCAGGAAGCCCTTGGCCTGGGTCAGGAACTTCCGCAGCCCCTGGAGCGCCTCTGCCGAACCTCCACCACCACCACCACCACTGCCACCCTCTACTGCTCCTGCCCCCTGCAGGGCGGTCAGCTCGGCGCGCTTGCTGCACAGGAAGTCCTGGACGAGCGATCCGAAGGCGGAGCGGGGGTCCCGCGAGAGCTGCAGCACCAGACGGGCGACGCGGCGCTCTGGAGCGAACAGGCACACGAACGCCGCGCTCATGCGCTTCAGCGACGGCCTCTGGGAGTGGGCCGAGGTCGAGGAGGTGGTCGAGGAGGAGGTTGAGACGTGGGAGGAGGTGACGGAGAGGCCATGCCCGGGGCCGTGACGTCCGAGACTCTCCCCCCGATCCTCGTAATAATCGTCGTCCTCCTCCTCCAGGCTGCTGAAGGAGCTGTTGCTGTCGAGGGCGGCCAGCGACGGGGCTCGAGTGGTCTGCAGGGACAGGCAGGCCTCCTCCACGCTGCAGCCGCCGCCACCACACTCCTGCTGCTGATCCACACTCACCTCTCCGCTAGTGGTGTCCTAGTAGAGGAGGAGGACAAGGCAAATGATGGCAATGTCAACGTCAAGGTCAACGTCGGTGTTAATGTCAATGTCAATGTCGGTGTTAATGTCAATGTGAATTTATTTATAGAACACTTTACAAATGACAGCAGTTGACCAAAGTGCTGTAAAACAAAAGAAAATCAAAAAACACAGAAACAAAAAGAAGGGGAAAAATACAAAATACAAAAGGAACAGACAAAATAATATAATGAATAAAATAATGCTAATTAATATAACTTAACTTAATACTTAATAATGTATGTGTATTTTTAAATTGTTTATCTTACTGATAACTTGCACAGCATTGTGTACTGTGTTCTTTATGGTGTTAGTGTATAGTCTGCACAAGAGTTCCAGTGTGGTTTATGCACAAATAGACTCCAGAGAAAAAGGTCCTATTGATAATTTATTGTGTGTGAGACCTCTTCAAAATATAGTTTGCCATCTTCATGTCATATGGTTGGGCACCTAATCTCAATACGTGTTTGCTTACGTGTGTGTGTGTGTGTGTGTGTGTGTGTGTGTGTGTGTGTGTGTGTCTCCACCTGGGACGCCTGCTGGGCCATGATCTCATCCTCCTCCTCCGACGTTGGCGACAGAGCCGGGCTCCTCTTCAGCCTGTGCAGCGTGTGATTGGTCTGCTGCTGCCGCTGGTCCCGCCCACCTCCGCCGCCAATCCCGCCTCCGCTGCCGCTGCCCGCCCCCGAGTCGGTGCCCGACGATAGGCTGAGGGAGGTCTCCGTGGAGACGCGCACGCGCAGGCTGCGGCGGAAGCGGTGGCGTTTTGTGGAGGCGGCCCGCTCCTGGGGGGGCTCTGGGGGGTGCAGGAAGAGGGGGTTGATGAAGCAGGGCGTCGGCCGAGGGGGAGGGGGAGGGGCTAGGCCGGTGCCCCCCCCTGCAGCGGGCGGGCCGTTGGGCGGAGTTAAAGAGGAGGAGGAAGAGGAGGTGGAGGAGGAGGAGCCATGCTGAGAGCTCCAGAACTCTGACAAGGGGAAAAAATAAAACTTTTAAAAAATAAACTTTTACAGGATAACTTTTGGTAATACAGTAGATATCTAACTCAACTGTTCACTAAACATCACTTTAACCAGACGTATATAGTAAAGCTCACTATTATTATTATTATTATTGTTATTATAATGTTGTTAGTAGTAGTAGTAGTAGTAGTAGTAGTAGTAAAGTTAAAAATAAACGGCATGAGGGTCATCCTAAACAATTGAAAACATTCTTTCCGCCGGTCGGTCATGTTCTGAAACACTGTGGGAGAAAAGGGCAGTGCACCTTCACAGGTGTTGTTTTTTTTAAACCAACCAGGGAAAAGTTGTGTAACCACGTAGGTGTTAGCTAGTTGCATGGGTGTGTAAGATCTGCCTGCAAGTGTCTTGCTCCTGTGAGGTTTGAGGTTATACAACATGCTCACATTATGGTGACATCCTTACACCTTTTGGGCAAGCCTGACATGATTTCTAACCATCATGCATCAGTTTCAGACCAGAATGCATCACTTGCTGTAGACGACTGCAGTCGGCTTGACAAAGTCAAATACACCTGATGTGTTATATGTGTATTGGTGTGTACCTGAGCCCAGGTGCATTGTGGGATGCGTGTAATGGTGTGTACCTGAGCCCAGGTGGGAAATGGCCTCCAGCTGTGTGTGTGAGGAGGCCTGAGCAATGGTTTCTGGGAGCTCCAGGGGAAAGGGCAATACATCTCTGCAACACACACCCACACACACACACACACACACACACACACACACACACATACACACACACACACACACACACAAACACATATGCACACACACACACACACACGCACACACACACACACACATACACACACACATACACACACACACACACATACACACAGAGCAATTAATATAGTACTTTACATGTGGATTTTAATGCAAATGTGTTTAAAAGCAATAGTGCGTTGTTGAGTGTGTGTGTGTGTGTGTGTGTGTGTGTGTGTGTGTGTGTGTGTGTGTGTATGTAATACCTGCTCACGCAGTAGAATGCCACGAGTCTGCACAGGTCTGGGAAGCTCAAGGCTGAACCCTCCAGTGCGAATGCTGCAGCACAGTAAGGAAACAGTGAGCATCTACAAAGTAACTTTCTCACTACAGTTGTAAACATATGGAGCTCACATTTACCCACGACATAATTTGCACATTTGTTTTTCCCATTTTATATTATCTGTGCTGCTAAGTCGTGGGTCTAAGAGTAATACAATATCAAATTAATTACTAACGTAATTTCTGTATATGTCCTGTACGTACATATGACAAATTTGACAAAAAAAACTTTGATGTCCTTAACCACAGTGTCCTTAACCACAGTGTTTTCCTCAAACTATCTACAGTAAGAGATCACATATATTGACGCCCCCTCCAAAAATCTATTGCAAACACTATCATCACAAGCAATATGGTGTTCTGTTCTCCAAAGTATGGATTCTGTGCAGCGGTATAACTACAGTAGATGGCCGAGGGCTTTTGATGCGTATCTATCTATCTATCTATCTATCTATCTATCTATCTATCTATCTATCTATCTATCTATCTATCTATCTATCTATCTATCTATCTATCTATCTGTTTTATGTAATCTCGATGTGTGTGGTGTGCACGCCATGCATTTATTATTACTGTGTGTGTGTGGGTGACACAGGATGTGAGAATACATACGTGGGAGTAATTGGGCCTAATAGGAGTTTGTGTGTGTGAGGGGCCGCACGCGTGTGTGTGTATGTATATATATGTGTGTGTGCGCGTGTTTGTGCGTGTGTGTGTGTGTGTGTGTGTGTGTGTGTGTGTTCGTGTTCAGGGAATAAAATGGGAAAGCATATCTGTATCTGTGCATAAACAGTTAAGGATTTTTTTTCCTTGTCTGCATTGATGAATGTGCGGATGTGGGTATGGGTATGTGTGTGTGCGTATGTGTGTGTCCAGGGAATAAAATGGGAAAGCATATCTGTATCTGTGCATAAACAGTTAAGGATTTTTTTTCTGTGGTTGCGTTGATGTATGTGCGGATGTGGATGTGGGAATGTGTGTGTGTGTGTGTGTGTGTGTGTGTGTCTGTATGTGTGTGTATGTGTGTGTGTGTCTGTATGTGTGTGTATGTGTGTATTTGTGTGTGTGCAAATGTGGGTATGGTCGTTGCTTGTGTGGAGATTAGCTCACACTCATGCTTGTCTCTCGAGAGCCTTTTTTTCTCTGTTTCTCTCTATGAATTCCAAACTGTATGTCTGTTGCTATTGATTTTTGATGTAAGTGAGATTGTGATGGAGTGCCATCACTACAGTTGAGAATGTGCTCTGGCTGTCATTCTAACAGGAAGCCTGGCTCTTTTGGCGTTTGGTACCCCGGTGGACCCAGGTTTCGGGGCTGTTCTCACCCTGTGCTATTAAATGGTGACAGAAGTGGGATGGGAGGGGTTGCCGTGAGGCCATCAGAGGGGCATGGGTGTGTTTCCCAAAGGGGGGGGGTGCAGTGTGATGAAGCACCAGCACTACAGTTGGGAATGTGCTCTGACTGCCAT
>CM059284.1:14442021-14459521 GCA_030347295.1 Setipinna tenuifilis
ACTTCAAAGATTACTACTAGCAATCCACACAGACACATACACATACACAGACACAGACACAGACACACACACGCACACGTGCGTGTGTGTGTGTGTGTGTGTGTGTGTGTGTGTGTGTGTGTGTGTGTTAATGTGTGTGTGATTCTAGTCATCAGACAGAAAGACACACAGATGATCAGCACAGACACACACACACACACACACAGTGTGTCAGCCCCTTCTTCTCTCTGCCCCAGCTCAGACTGGCTTCCCATAGCATCTCTAATTGAAGTTGTTATCAAACTCCTAATTACGCTGGCCTAACGAGTTCGGCTGTAGAGTATAGCCTGGACAGGAGCAGATCAGTGATGAGGTCAGACAGGAAGGCCATTACATGTAAATAACAAAAAAGAGTAAACAAAAAAAGAAATGTAGAAAGGGAGAGAAAAATCATGTGTAGAGAAATGTGAGATAGAGTAGCAGACTGGACAGAGGCTGGAAAGTTGGAACCTGGAGAGAGAGAGAGAGAGAGAGAGAAAGAGAGAGAGAGAGAGGTGGAAATGGAGAGAGAGAGGAAAAGAGAGATGGACAGAAAAGGGGGCGGGGGGGGAAAGCATTGACCCGCACAGAAAGGAGTCACAGGCTAAAAGGAGGGGTGATGGATAGGGAGAGAGAGATAAAGGGAGGAAGAGAAAGAGAGAAAGAAAGAAAGGAAATAAGAGGGATGCACACATACACATATATACACACAGAGCAAGAGAGAGAAAGAGAGAGAGAGCAGGCGAGAGAAAGAAATACAGGTGAGAGGTGCACACACATACACAGGCACAGAAAGGGAGAGAGGAGAGAAGAAAAATAAAGGACAAATTGATACAAACAGGAAACGAGAGATGCACAGAGAATGATGGAGGGAGGCTGTGCAAGGGAAAGAAAAAGATATAAAGATACACAGAAAAACGATGGAGAGCCTAGAGCAAGGAGAAAAGGTGAGATAAAACAAGCGGGAGATCTAAAAAGAGAACAAACAGGAAAAAAATGAATGACTATGAGAGGAAGAAAAGTGACAGAGAGAAAGTAAGAGAGAATCACAAAAAAAGAGAAAAGAGAGAGACAGACAAACAGAGGGAGAAGATAAACAATGTTGGCCATTTGCTGCTGTGGTCTGACTTACATAAAGCACAGCTCACCCACACAACACCCTGCTTATGCAACAAGGCAGGAGGACAGGAGAGGGTGAGAGGAGAGGAGAGATGGAGAGAGGGAGAGAGGAGAGGAGAGAGGGAAATGGAGAGATGGAGATAGAGAGGGAGACGGAGAGGAGAGGAGAGATGGAGAGAGGGAGAGAGGAGAGGAGAGATGGAGAGAGAGAGGGAGATGGAGAGAAGGAGGGAGAGAGGAGAGAAGAGATGGAGAGAGGGAGAGAGGAGAGAAGAGGAGAGATGGAGGGAGAGAGGAGAGCAGAGATGGAGAGAGGAGAGGAGAGATGGAGAGGAAAGAGGGAGAGGGAGAGGGAGAGGAAGGGAAGGAAAGATGAGGTGATGGAGAGGGAGCGCGAGAATAAGGAAAGATGGAAAAATGGTGATGAGGAACGAGGAGAAGGAAAATAAAGATGGAAGGATGGATAGGGAGAATGAGATGAAGGGGAAAAAATGATAAAGTGAGGACGAATGTAAGGAAGGAAAGAAAAGATGGAAAAAACGGATAGAAAAGAAATGGAAGATGGATGGATGAATGGAGAGGGAGAATGAGAGGATGTACAGCTGAAAGGATGGATAGGGAGAATGAGATAAATTGAAAAAAAAAACAATGGAGAGAAAGTGAGGAAGGAAAGAAAAAACAGAGGGATGGGGAGGGAGAACAAGAGCAAGGACAGAAAAGATGGAGAGATGGAAGAAGAGAAGTAAAGTCACCTCTCACTTGATGGCTATTTCTACCCAACTTTTGCAGCTAATCTCATAGCATCACACACACACACACACACACACACACACACACACACACACACACACGCATTGTTTTTTTGGCATCACTACTCATCTTTCTGCTAATATTATGATCACAAACCTCTACTCATTCTATAAATAGGATGGATTCATGATGGTCTTTCCATTACAGCATTGCTCTTCTCTTTATACAGTGGCCCTATGTATGCATTGCTTTACAGCAGAGTGATTTACAGTGAGTTAGGTACAGGGACAGTCTCCATGGAGCAATGTGGGGTTAGATGCCTTGCTCGAGGACACTTCAGCCATGGATGAGGGAGTATCTGTTTGTGTGCTGGTTGTTTACTGGCCCCATCCACATTTCTTCCTACTGTAATAGAAATTGAACCAGCGACCAGCGACATGTTCCCCACACCTGACGTATGTTAAAAAAAAATCTAAAAAATAAAGGTGCTTAAATGGTTCTTTAAATCTCTGGATGGTTCCATGGAGGGTGAAAACTCTTTGTTGAACCATTACATTATGTGGGAATGGTTCTTCACATTAGAAATAGTTCCTTCAGAGGCTCAGATCATAATAGACCTATGCTATGTCATATCACTGTCAAATAGTTCTTTAAAAAACTGTTGCCTCGACGATTCTTTTAAGCACTGAAAAAGGTTCTTCTATGGCATCGCTCTGAAGAACCGTTACATGCCCCATTATTTTTTTAGAGTGCACTTGAGTACGAATTAAACGATGGAGGGCCCTCTCCATGTTAAAAACAAAACAGGCCTTAGAGAAAAGGGTAGGATTTGGTGTGTGCAGAAAGATGAAACATAAAACCCTAAATTAAAGGAGGAGTTTGGTGTGTATCACTCAACAGCCATGTTGTTCTAGGAGTTCACAGAGTGAAAAAAAGTGCTTTTGGTAGGAAAAAGAAAAGAGAGAAATTTTGATGCAACCTAGACCAAATAATGAACTGGTAGCTAGTACCATCTGATTGGGGTATAGAAACTAACTTACATTTTTCCCACATAAGATGTGAGAATTAAGAATAGATAAATAGAGAATCTATTGACAAACTACATTTTTTTTGTTAATGCTAATGTAATCAGATAATGAGAGAGATAATGAGAGAGCTAATGAGAGAGAGAGCAAAAGAAGTTAGACGTGTTGCAGAAAGAAAAGAACAGGGACTCCTCTCAACAGAGTCTGACAGCAGGCAGGAACATGTTGCATTCTGGGAACCTACACTGCACTTCACTAACGAGAAGAGGATAAGGAAGTAGAGAGAGAAAAACAAAAAGAGAGAGAGAGAGACAGTAAGAGAGGTAGAGGGGTAGAGAAGAGGAAGATGTGTGCTGCTCCTGAGCTTGTCAAGGGAAATCTCGAGGGACAGGAGGAGAGTGAGAAAGGAAAAAGAAGAGGAAGTGAGGTGACTGAGAGGAATAAATGCCAAGAAGAAGAAGACAGTAGAAAAAAATGGAAGAGAGAGAGTAAGGGAGAGAGAGAGAAAGAGAGAGAAAAGAGAGAGAGACAGAGAAGACAGTAGAAAAAAGGGAGAGAGAGTAAGGGCGAGAGAAAGAGAGGGAGAGAGAGAGAAAGAGAGAGAAAACAGAGAGAGACAGAGAAGACAGTAGAAAAAAGGGAGAGAGGGTGAGGGAGAGAGAAAGAGAGAGAAAAGGAGAGAGAGAGAAATGAGTAGCAAAAAATGAGCAGTCACAGTCTTTGACAGAAGTCACAGAGGACTGTGGGGGCCGAGAAATGAGAGCGAGAGAGAAAGAAAAAGAGAGAGAGAGAAAGAGAGAGAGAGAGGGAGAGAGAACAGAAGGTAGAAGAGAAGAAGCACTGTACTGAGCCCCTGAAAAAAAAAAGTCCTAATGAGAAGGAGTGCTGATGTTGATGTGAGCACTAATTACTCTGTGCTGGATCTTACCGTGCTACGAGGAGGCGTCAGAGTCAGAGTCAGACTCAGAACAACAGAGAATGGAGGAGAAGAGCACTGCAAGACATACGGGGCACTGTCTGCACTGCGCACCTTTTACGCCACACACCCTTCTCTGTAGCATGGCGCTAACAACAAACGTGCTAAAAACAGTCAGTGTGTGTACAGAGCCTGCTGTCTGACAGTAGCGAAGGCTGTTAGGTAGTGGTGGTACGGCAACCAGCCACAGCTTTTGAAAAAGCACGGGACTTACCTTTTCAACTCAGCACAGCTCCAAGGAAAAAAAACATTGGCCTCCACAGACATAATTTCAGTATTTGTTTTCGTTATTTACTGTCATATGGTACCACTGGAAGAAATATATACAACCATTTGGAGACACAACACTCTCTGTAAAAGTCTAAAAGTTGAGTGCACAATTGGGATGTTTTTTATACAACAGTTAGGTCCTGTGAAACAGCTTTCATTTCTTAATTTGAATGTATTTCATTCATTTGTAAACGAATGAGAGGCATCCCATAAGTGGCAGTGCCCCAGGACATACCCCACTGGGAGTCTTTACTGCTAACCGTTAGACTGCATTTAATGCACTGTAGCTGATGATAAACTCACAGAAAGTAGGAGAGCATAAGCGAAGGTATAAGCGGTTTCTCGATGTGACAGCTGAATGGAGGAGATGATGATGATGGGGATGAGGTAACCTGATGGATCAGACTATTTCACTTCATCCAAACAGTTTGGAGAGTCTCCATAGGCATACAGGAAGTACTTCCTGGTAGGCATATACTTTCTGTGAACTTTGAAACGCAGAGCGACGTAGCCCTCCCTCTGTTTGCTGACTGTAAAAAAAGGAAAGCCAGAGCCTTTTAGTAGGGTTGCCTCAAGGAGTACTGTATAAAAATACAAAATTCAAGAGAGGAGCTGTGGTGATGATCGCATAGCAAGGGATGTTGGGCACCTTTTATGGGCAGGCGAGTTTACAAATTAATATATTCCTACCCAGAGTCTGAAATTGCACTTTGTCGATCCCATCACTGTCCCTTCAATATAAACAGAACATATGACTATGTAACTATGACTATGTTCTATGACCCTTGTCTTTAATATGTAATTACATATTTAAAATCAGCGTATTACTTCGCTGTCCCTTCAATGTAGCTATGACTATGTTCTATGGCTCTTGCCTTGTAATTACATATTCACAATCAGCATATTACAGTGTAACACCTGATGTAACAATCAGTAACACTGCTTTGTAAAAGATGCACACTAGGATGATCTATGAAACTGGGGGTAATGGTAGAATTGAGATTCATTCATAGTGGGTCTTGTTGCAATTTATACTTATAATTAATGAATTACACTAGAGTACAACTCTAATGTTACTGCATTGTTTTACACTGAAAATTGATGTGTTACACTGGTGTGCAATGTGATTATGCCACAACACTAAAACATTTGCAAGACCTCCAAATCAGACAAACACATAAGTGTCAAAAAACCTTAAAAAGTGCTATGAAGTGCTTATGGAAGAATGACGCACAGCACGTAAGAATAAAAAGCTACTGAGGTACTTACTAAATAAATTATAAATAAATTAAAATAAAATAAAAAATTAAAAATTATTAAATATAATATATATAATATAAAATATTACTATTATAAATTATAAAATATAAATAAATAATAATAAATATATTTATTTTCATATGGAGAGGATATTCAGCAGTTTCCCCACACACATGTCGAGAAATGGCTTCATTTCACATGTGTGTTCTTTCTTTCGGGCATGGCGCCAACCATTTCGGTTCTGTTGGGACATTTTGGCACATCTCGTTCCTCGATTTTGGTTCTTTGCTAACTCGGAAACACTGAAATAAAGTGTGACTGGGTAGTGTGTGGAGACAGACTTGACCTGTGGTAAGACACAAACACTCCGAGTGGGTGTGTTGGGCCAACTACAACACAGGAAATGAGATGCAAGGGTCCTGAGGAACAGGTGGCCACGCTGTTGCCTGATCTGAAGAGCTGCCTCTATAATGAAAGGGGGTGGGGGGTGGGGTACTGACGTGAGATGAAGTGGTAGGAGAGTGGGAGTGTGAGTCAGAAAGTGTACGCCCACACACACACGCACGCTCGCACACACGCACACACACAAAATTCATTCATGGGAGATAGTGAGATGTTACTGTAACTGTGAATATTTATAGTTTTGACTGTAGTTCATATGAGTCAGTCTCTCTGTTGCTCTCTACATGCTCAACTGAGAGGCTGTAATACCATCAACAATGCCTCCTCCTGACTTCACCCTCATCCAGGAAGTCTGTTCTGAACATCTGTTCTGTTTGTCTGTCCTACAGTATCCTAGGCCTCACCCCTTTGTGTGCCTGTGTCTCTCCCAGCAGTGCCAAAGTGTCTGTCCTTCCACCCATCTCTCCATACTCATTTTTCCCGTTGTAATCACTCATTGCATTTTTCTGCTTTCTCCATCCTACATCCCATTCAATGCCGGTCACCGCCTATCTCTTTGTCCAGCCGTAAGCACTATAGTTAGTACTGAATAAACTAGGAGTCTCTTTGTGCTTTGAAGACCCATGTTCCTGTGATGTTCAATATTTTGATTTCTCTCTCTCCCAACCCATAATTATACCACTTGTGCATTCATGCACTAACATCTGACTCTTGTGGTGCATGTATTCATTAGGCAATACATTTGCCTACACATGAAGAGTGTCTGTCTGTCTGTCTGTCTGTCTGTTTGACTGTCTGTCTGTCTGTTTGACTGTCTCTCTCAGCCAATGCTAGTTAATGATGCATGCATATCCATCTGTGTGTCTTTCTGTCTGTCTGCCTGTCAGCCTGTTAGACAGTCCACACATGTGTTCGGAATGTCCTTCAACTCTCTCTCTGTGTCTGTCTGTTAATGGATGTTTTTTTTTGTTTTGTCTCCTATTTATTGGCGTGGCCATTGGCCTGTTTCGGGAGGGACAGTGTTCATTTCAAAGACGAAGTACATGACTACTGCGTGCAGGTCTTACCATCCATCTGAATAGCATAACTAGCCTTCTACTATGTAGTAGGCACAAATGAGGAAGCCACAATTTATTACATACAAATACATAAATAGTCTTTCAGTAGAAGGTTAAAGGTACCCCAGTGTTGGATTCTAGGTTATAACTGTAATATGTTCTCTGCGTTGTGTTTTTGGTTTTGGATAAAGGAGCAAAAAGTCAAAAAAGATGACTGACTGAGGGGTAAAGATCAATGATAGATCCTAAGAGAGAGAGAGAGAGAGAGAAAGAGAGAGACAGTGTGTGTGTGTGTGTGTGTGTCTGTGTGTGTGTGTGTGTGTGTGTGTGTGTGTGTGTGTGCCAGTAGCAGCAGTTATGATAGATAAGAGATGGAAATAAAAGAAATACGTCTTACAGATGTCTTTACAGATAGCTTGTTAATAGGTGTAGTCATTGGCACGCTGAGGAGGGACTGTGCCCGCCCACCTGTCAATCAGGTCGGTGCAACCGGAAGGCGTTCTTTGCTTGATTGTTTACATGACAAACAAAGCCTGGGGCAACGGCATGCAGGCCTGAGCTTGGCTTACAGTACCAAGGTGAGTATAAAACTAGTCAGACTATAGCCTAACGGCTATTGTAAAATTGTATTTTTTAGCAGCAGAGGTTCATTTGACATGTTGCATACTTTGTCAGTTGTGTGGTCATGTACTCAATAAATATTACCCTGTTTAACATGCCAATTGCTTTTGCATGACATGTCTGATTCAACGTTGCGTTGCATTCATGGCGGTAACCTACCCTATGTTGTACATGCTATTGATGTTTTCCCACCAAATTTTGTCTGTGCCAGCCTATTTTAATTTTTTTAATATTTCTGGCCATGCCACTCTTCCTGTGTATGTGTCTGTCTATCTGTCCGTACAAGTCAGCTTGCCCATCTCAGCATGCCCAGTGGTTATAAATAGAGTAATGTGATTGGCTCAAATCTGTACAGGGTGCTTTCTGCCCCTATTACTACTCAGTAGATTCGGTGTCCTCATTGACTGAATGCACTGTAAACCCGGATTGTCAATACAACTCAAAACTTTTGATGTAACTGATTACGTCAATAGTTTTGAGTATATTTTAATTAAAGTGAACTTTAAAAGTTTAAGTACAAAATTCATGTACTTAAACTTTTAAATGAATTTAATTAAAATATATAGTTAATGTACTCAAAACTATTGACGTAATCAGTTACATCAAAAGTTTTGAGTTGTATTAACTTATCCGGGTTTACAGTGTAACGGCTTGTAAAATTGTATTTTTTTAGCAGCAGAGGTTCATTTGACATGTTGCATACTTTGTCAGTTGTGTGGTCATGTAAATATTACCCTGTTTAACATGCCAATTGCTTTTGGATGACATGTCTGATTCAACGTTGCGTTGCATTCATGGCGGTAACCTACCCTATGTTGTACATGCTATTGATGTTTCCCCACCAAATTTTGTCTGTGCCAGCCTATTTAAAAAATTTTATATTTCTGGCCATGCCACTCTTCCTGTGTATGTGTCTGTCTATCTGTCCGTACAAGTCAGCTTGCCCATCTCAGCATGCCCAGTGGTTATAAATAGAGTAATGTGATTGGCTCAAATCTGTACAGGGTGCTTTCTGCCCCTACTACTCAGTAGATTCGGTGTCCTCATTGACTGAATGCACTGTAAACCCGGATTGTCAATACAACTCAAAACTTTTGATGTAACTGATTACGTCAATAGTTTTGAGTATATTTTAATTAAAGTGAACTTTAAAAGTTTAAGTACAAAATTCATGTACTTAAACTTTTAAATTAACTTTAATTAAAATATATAGTTAATGTACTCAAAACTATTGACGTAATCAGTTACATCAAAAGTTTTGAGTTGTATTAACTTATCCGGGTTTACAGTGTGCCCCATTGTGGAGGGGGAAGTGAAATCCAGGGTAAATGAGGTCATGGAGACCTGACCCTTTCTTACCTTGACCTGAACATGCAGTAGATCACTTCCTGAGTTACTAGGCACTTCCTGGTACCCCTTGATCATTTTAACGCAACCATGTGAACTCAATCTGGGCAAAAGTGTGCACGTGTCCACGCATCCACACACACACACACACACACACACACACACACACACACACACACACACACACACACAGGCTTGCTTGCACATACACACAAACAAACACACACACACACACACACAAACACACACACACACACACACACACACACACACACACACACATACCTTTGTGCATTGAGATACAAATAAGGTATTATGTATGAATGTTTGCCCACATGTAGTAAGGTAGGTAGGTGTATCTGTGTGTGCGCACAGACAAAAATGCACAAAAAAACAAACAAGCGACCACATCAACACTTACTCAAAAATAACTCCACTTGCTTACGAGTGGTGAATCACCTCTGTGATGCACATATTCTGGCTGCTCTTTCAAAGACAGAGAGAAAGAATGATACAATCTCTCTGTCTGTCTGACTGTCTGTCTCTCTCACTCTCTCTCTTTCTATAAATTCGTGTGTGTGTGTCTGTGTGTGTGTGTATGAGAAAGAGAAAGAAAGAGTGTGTGTGTGTGTATGAAATAGAGAGAAAGAGAGAGAGTCTGTGTGTGTGTGTGTGTGTATATGTGTGTGGTGTGTGTGTAAGCTATTCCCCGATGTAGAGAGCTTGTGTAGAGCTCTTCAGCCCGATAAACTCGATTTCTGTGGGGAGACAAGCACTTCAGTCTGTCAGCTGTAGATCATGATGCACCATTACTGACAATCTACTGTTCCTGTCACCTTCCCTAGTGTTCAGCATGGGAGGAGGCTAACATGGTTAGCAGCACTACAGAACTCCCATGGCATAATCAATACACTTGCTAAAGAATGAAAAGACTGAGGTAACATGCTACAGGTGGTTGATGTACAAGCGTGCGCGCGCACACACACACACACACACACACACACATACACACATGCACGCACACACACACACACACATACATGCACACACTCACACACACACACATACATACATACACACACATGCATACACGCACACACACACACACACCTCTGTGACATAAGAACAACAATTCAACAGTTCAATGGCTGACATAACTCTCGGCACAGTCACGCAACAGGTGTGTGTGTGTGTGTGTGTGTGTGTGTGTGTGTGTGTGTGTGTGTGTGTGTGTGTGTGTGTGTGTGTGTGAAAGAGCCTCCATCTGTGACTCAGATTACACTGAGTGTACAATGACTCCATTTTGCTCTCCAGATTGCTTTCTGCTCCTTTTTTCAGTATCCTGCTTTCTCGCCCTCCTCCTCTCCAAATCCCCCCTCCCCCTTTCCCTCTACCTCTCTTTCTCCATCCATCCCTTACTGCCCCCCCCACCCCAGCCCAAACTCTATCTCCCCTTCCGCTATCCTTTTTGATTTCCTTATGCCTTCTCTTTTTTCCCTCCTCTTCCATTCTTCTCTGCTCTAATCATTTCTCTGTCATCCTCCATGCCTCTTCTCCTCTCTTTCTCTGTTTTCAACCTGTCTCCACTTTTCATCAACCCTCTCCTACTCCTTAGTTCTCACCCTATCCATCTTTTGCTCTCTCTCTCTCTCTCTCTCTCTTTCTCTGTCACCATCTATCTCTCTCTCTCTCTCTCTCTCTCTCTCTCTTCAAGTCTTTCTCAGACAGCCTACAGTTTCTTATCATAGCACTGCGCTCTCACACCCACGCCCCCGTGTAAGAGATCAAGTGCAAGCTCTCTCCCCTCTGCCACAGGAACCCTGATCTCACTGTATTCTCAAATGTTTCTCCTGTAGCAGAATTTGGAATTTGCACCCAAAGTCGCAAACCCAATTTTTATCCACCTTTGTTCAAAGTCTTCAAAAAAATGCCTAAAGCTCATGATGGGTAATACACTAATTTGGTAACCATTGTGGATGTTCAGTATCAAAATGAATCCACAATGTTTGAAACCCTGGAAATTGACACCAAGACGATCCAAGTCTGACAGTCGTAGACAGTTATGCAGTACATGCTAAAAGCATATTCCTAAAAGTAATAAGGGTGGCCATCTTACTTTTTGTGTCTTTTTTTTAGTATCCTGCTTTCTCACCCTCCTCCTCTCCAAATCCCCCCTTCCCTCTACCTCTCTTTCTCCATCCATCCTTTACTGCGCACCCCCCTAACCCCCCCACCCCCATCTTAATTTGTCTCACTTCCTTTAGCATACTTAAAAGTACAGAAAGAATTGTCAAGAGTGTTAAAATGTAGCACCTCAGTCAATTTCACGGCCATGTTGAAAAGAGTGGCCGCCACACTGGAAATGAAAGTAGCCTATTGACCGAAGTATTACATTACATTATATTACATTACACTTAGCAGACGCTTTTATCCAAAGTGACTTACAAAAAGAGGACATAAGCTGACAGAGGTGTAGAGAAACAAGCGTACTGGAACATCCAAGACATTGATGTCTAGATCATTATTTTTTTCCAAATATACTTCATTCATTGCCATTTCTTGGGTCTCTATTCTGGTGGGCATAGTAAAAAAAATGGCCGCCATATTAAATTTGTCAAGTGGCCAATCAGGTATATATGATTATAATGATCATAATTTGCACAATTCTTGCAAAATTTACATTGTATCTGCTCTAATGTACAGAGCCATAGAGGCCTGACAACCTTTAAACTACAGTGATCATGAGTGATGGCAGTGCAGTGTACAGTGACAATGGTGGGTGTTTGCTTGGGTCCTATCGGAGTCTGGAAATCATCTCTGGACTGTAGTCACAGAAAACTGGGACAGAGACATACACTCATCACATTTAGCTGACACTCTTATCCAGACCTATCCAGAGCAGAGCAGCTTGCAGTGAGTTAGGTACAGGGACACTGGCCCCAGACCAAAGTGTGAATTACTCCTCCATAGTTGGGGGGTGCCACCTTTCTACAAGGGGTACTACCTTTTAAATGTTACATTAATTACATTAATATGTCAGTACATCCCAACCCTGCTATTCCTATCTCTTTGGGGGGGTACTGGGTCTTGATTAGCGGGTACCGTACCCCCAAGTACTCCCTAACCTTCGAAATATGCCCTGGACCAACATGGGGTTAGATGCCTGGTCCAAGAGCACTTACAGGTCATGGAGAGCTTTAGTTATCCTCACCCACATTTGTTTTTTTTTAATCATTAGGCCACAGCTGACCCACAGGGGCAAAACAAAAGGCCCGAGGGAAAGCTTTAACAAAAAAATCAAGCTCTGAAACAACAGGTCCCCACAGTGGAGACTGTAAAGCTCTTAAGTAAGGGATAATGGACGACACAGCATTCGTATGTCAGAAAGTTAATGTATGTTCGAGGTGGTAATGCAGCCATGACATGAAGCGGAGTGGTATATTGCTCAATGAGGATGAGGATATATACAACATATACAATAGTCAAACAGCGTCATTCATTGCCCTGACTTTCTTTTCATGTTCAGTACACTGGACATTTTGATAAGGCATGATGGTTTTGCCCTAAGCTCTGTAAAAAAAAACCACTCCTTTTTCTAAGCTTTATTTAGAACTGACATGCACTGTGCTGATTAAGAAGATCAATGCCATTTTTGTCATAGTCTTTGGTTGGCATTGAGTCCCAATTACACAGGCAGGGTCTTTTTCATGTCGTTCGGGAATGTGCGTTAGCAACAAGCCTCGCTGCCTATCGGGCGCAGTGCACATATGAGGAAATAGGTGAACTCTTCTGGGCCCTCAGTGGAAATGTCCTCAATCGCGACAATAATTAGCATTTTTAGATATTCAGCCGTGGGTCATCTAATAACCTGGACACTGTCCTCTCCCATCTTCCCCTGGGTAAGTGCTGATTTAGTAACAGTCTTAAAAAAAAAAGTCAATTTCACATAGATAGTAGCGGGCAGATGTATGAATGTGAAGTAAACATGTGATTTTTCTTTGGCTGGACGCAGACTGAACCAATGTTCTTTCAGGATGAATGCACTTGCAGGTCTTGGCCTATATCCCATCTTGTACCCCTTTAAACTATATCCCAAACAAGACCGATGGTCTCACGACGTTTAGTTTCAAAACATGTTAAGTTACTTCTGCAATTACGGAGAGCTAAACTTTCACAAACATTTAAGTTAATTTGCAGTGTATGACATGTCCTAGACAACGGTAGGCTATTATAGGAGACTGGGATTATTACATAACAGGGCTTGGTCCCTGTGTGTCTGAGTTAGGAAGCTTTATAAAGTCCCACTAAAACTGGTCAAACACTTTACAAATACGACACACAAAATCCAATGACCCAAGTCAAAATGATGTACTCTACATAACATTAATTCTGTGATTCATTATTGTTGTTTTAGACAAATCAATTCGGCGTGGCACGTCGAAAGATACAGCTTTAATGGTCACGGGGACATCCCCGCCTGAAGCGGCGCGTGAAGACCACAGGCGAAGCGTTAGGTCATTTCACACTTCTGCAACTGGCGACCGTCACAAGTTGAAACTGAGAACACTGTCTGGCATGGACGCTGACGACTTTTCTTTGAGGGTGTTTTCCGCCAATGTTTAATCGCTGCATCTAGCAGCGAAAACACCGAAAGATTTCAGCTAACTCTCGGAAATTTTAATTCACGCTATTTCCTTCTTTTCCATAAGGGAATCTCGCAAGCTACAGTCTAACTAAGTGGACACTCTACAGCTATGTTTGAGCAATTACATCAATTAGAAATCGGTACAAAAACATTCCAACTTTGTCGAATGATTTAAAAGTGACTTACTTTCCCTTTGGCTTCTAGATGTTAACAAATGCAAGCGAGTGATCAGAAGGAGGTTTCGTGTAGATTTTAGATTCGGCGATGGAGACGGTAAAAAGCAGGCGTTTCTGGCGCATCATGGTGAATGCACTCCAGGGCGTCGCTTCTCCCGGCTGTAGTGTATTTTCCCCTCCTTTACATGAAGAGTAGCATCCCTTAAAACTCGTCAGTGATTCAGAACAGAGCTCACCCACTGTCGTTCTTACGTCTGCTGCGCCTTCAAGCACTTGATATTTCATAAATTATTTCTCCAACTTTTCCATTTGCTGTGAGGTCCTATTTTTGACTCATGAGGGCGCGCGCCAAACACTATAGCAGTAGTCATCATTACCACGCGCTCACCCTAACACTGAGGCCAAATTATTCCATAATTAATATCTGCCTTATCTCACATTTAATCTCAGTTAATTCAACAAGAATAAGTGAACAGCTACTGTGTTGAGGTCCCTTCAGTTTGGCTTAAGTTAGGCATAATCTAATTTAATTACAGCCAACAACAGGCTGGTGTTCATTTCCTTTTAGATGTTCAGAGGTGCACATACATCCAATGGTGGACTCGCGCACCCACGATGTTGTGCAATTGTATTGTGTGGCCCCTCGCGCGCATCAGCTGCGAGAAAGCGCTCTCTCAACAGAACTGAACTGCTGTGATGAAGCGAATAATCTGCACAGAACAAAGTTGTTCGCTAGATGTCACTACAGGCACAATGTTTCCTCCCTTACCGAAAATTAGACAATAATTAAAAGCGGTGTAATGGCTTTCCACACTTGTGTGGGTGTTGGAAAGATTGTTGCCATCATGATGTGCCTTACTTTCCTTGCAGGCACCTGAGCACTGACATCTGCTAAAATACTTAACAAGACCAAAAAGGGGTTTCTGTTCCCTAAACCTATACATGTAGCCTATTGCCATTTATATTGTACCAATAATCAAAATCTGCCACCCACAGTTTATGTCTGCAAGTGGAGGTGGAGGGTGTCTTGAGATGACAGTGTCAATTTATTTATAAAGCACTTTACAAACAACAACAGTTGACCATAATGCCATAAAGAAAAAACAAAACAAACAAACCCAGACAAAAACAGAGAAACATCAGAAAAGGGAAAAGTTGAAGACATGAAAAGCAGGATAAAATAAATAAATAAGACCCAATCTGAAACCAAAATAAGGATATAGGGCACATAAATTACATTACATTATATGCTAGTGAATAGAAATGTGTTTTAAGATGAGATCTGAAGATAGATAAATAAATAAATAAATAAATATATATATTTTTATTATTATTTTTTTTTTTTACAAAACATGCCCTATCCGACTGCGGAGTGATTTATATCCAAAAGCCATCACCCATTTTGCCTTACGGCACATACAGTAGAAAGTTCTAGATGTACAATGCCTTTATGACAACTCTGCAACTCTGTGTATCTATCTATCTATCTATCTATCTATCTATCTATCTATCTATCTATCTATCTATCTATCTATCTGTCTGTCTGTCTGTCTGTCTGTCTGTCTGTCTGTCTATCTATCTATCTATCTATCTATCTATCTATCTATCTATCTATCTATCTATCTATCCATCCATCCATCCATCCATCCACCCATCCATCCAAGAAACACTCAGTGTAAAATCAGTGGGTTGTAGCAGCACCACAGCAGAGCTGCTGCCAGTATGACCAGCATACACACACACACACACACACACACACACACACACACACACACACACACACACAGAGAGAGAGAGAGAGAGAGAGAGAGAGAGGGAGAGATAGATAGATCGATCGATAGATAGATAGATAGATAGATAGAGAGAGAGAGAGAGAGAGAGAGAGAGAGAGATACAACTGCACAACTGCAGCCACAGCAGAAATTGAATGCAGTTGCCACTCTCCCATCCATCTGGGCTGTGGCTATTATGAACCCAGCATCACATGGTTTGTGTCCCCTTGCTCACATTAGGTGTGACAGAGCACACTCACCACAGGCTGGCAGCTGTGAAGTAAAGAATAAGCACTTCACAATTTTGTCCACCAGATGTCGCTACAAACACATGATTACTGACCGTGATGTCAAAAAAAAAAGTCTGCTGGAAGTGCCTGAGTTACTTGTGCTTACACTTATATTCTGGTAAGGCAATCTGCTTTGTAATGTGTTTTACTTATTTCCTTTGAGCTGTCTGATACTATATATACAGTACAGGTCAAAGGTTTGGACACACCTTCTCATTCAATTCCTTTTTCTTTCTTATTTTCATGATTATTTACATTGCAAATTCTCACTGAAGGCATAAAAACCGTGTGGAAAACTTTTGGCCTGTGTGTGTGTGTGTGTATTCTGGCCTGTACTGTGCCAGAGGAATAGTTAGCCAACAGGTAACACAGGCAAGTGCTTGAGGCCGCCAGGCCATTATAGTTTTTCTCAGTCACTTTGGTGCTTTTCTCAGATCAGAATGAAAGTTCTTATAACTATTAATTCAACCTTCACAGCATTTACTCATTTGTGCACATCATAGTAGCATTTTCTCCTTCCTCTGAACAAATTGCAAATGCTTTTGGACATGTATCAGTTGCTTTCATACAATACAATGCTGTTTTATAACATTATCATTTGCTCATGTCAGCCAAAATGAACTACATACTAATGGATGCTGAATAGTCGTTCCCAATAAAACTAATAGCCTGAATTTAATTGCTTAAGTCATTACATACAAAATCGTTTAACTAGTTATCAAATTCTGTCAAGCAAATGTTATACCTTTATTTATTTATTTTTTCTGGAATTGTCTCCAAAATTAAACAATTGCTCTTAGATGAACTTCAGCTTTCACTCGCAAGGAGATGTGTGAAGTATTAGTTGTAACCCACTATATTGGTTATAATCCCATGAACCCTCACTTGGCAAGCATATATGAACCAAGCAGGACATAGTGTACTATTTGTAAAATTCTGTGAGAGAAATGGAAGGTAACCATCGTGGAAGAGGGGTGAGGATATGGGGAGGAAGGGGAAGAGGAAAGCGACAAAACACGGGAAGAGGGAGAAGATGGCAAATACATAGGCAGATCAGTTGACCATGTTTCGTGGGGAGAACAGGTAAGTACAGTATTGGACAATAATCCAACATCTCCTAATCTCTCATGTTGACTGTACATTACTGTAATTTAACCCTGCACCACATAGGATTGAAAGACAGCCTCACAGAAAATGGAAGAGGGTCCCTTTTTACCCGACAGCAAGAGGAAGCCATTTGTACAATGGTGATTGCAAACAATGTGGTTGAAAGACATTCAAAGTGCTGTCATAGAGGAAAACAATGTATTTGGCAATATTGAATCACTTGCAACAATCAATAGAGTACTCAAGATAAAAGAAATGCTCATGAAACAATTGTACAAAGTGCCATTTGATGAAGGGAACAATGTAAGACTGAAGGAGGTCCGTCATAAGCTGGTTTTGCAGGTTATCCACTAGGTTTCCAATGTTGCACTAACTGTTTTGAGAAATGCACTAACTACTGTACAAATGCTAATAGTGATGTGAGAAAAGCACCAAAGTGACTGAGGTAAGTGGCTGAGACCTCAGGCAGTCGACAACCGTTAGGTTGGAGGAATGCAGTTTTTAATGAAACAGGTCGGATTTCGCTTGGGGCTCCAATGAAGTCTAGAGTCACATCTGGGGAGAGAGGACTCACCTAAGTTTAGTTTTAGACATACAGTATGTCTTCTGACGCTCTAGTGAACTCCATGCCCAAGAGAGCTAAGGCAGTGCTGGAAAATAATGG
>CM059284.1:14469521-14497021 GCA_030347295.1 Setipinna tenuifilis
TGTGTGTGTGTGTGTGTGTGTGTGTGTCAGTGTGTGTTAAATGACATAAAAGCCCAGACTCTTCTCACTGAGTGGGGTCTTTCAGCAGTGATTCCTCCTGGGGTGGGATAGTCTTACCCCTCATTAATAAATCTGTGTGTGTGTGTGTGTGTGTGTGTGTATGTGTGTGTATACATATGTGTGTGTTTAAAAGCCAAAGAGCAGCACAGCATATACTGTATGCATGTGTGTGTAGATTAGTCTTTGCGTTCTCACGCTCCTTATCAGTAGACCCCTTGTTCCACCTCTCTATAAGCCTTTCTACTGTATGTGTTACTGTAACTACTTACTAATGTTTTAATCTTTCGCCCTATTCTGCCATTACCCCTCCAGCACACACACACACACACACACGCACACTCACACACACATGCACACACATGCACACACACACACGTGTGCACACACTCACACACACACACATACCACTGATCATATGTTTTCTGCTTTTTCCGAGGGCAAGGGTTCACTGGCTACGGAGTGTATATATATCCGGTTACATTTACTCTACTTTCACCTCTCTTGTCTCTGTGCGTCTGTGTGTCTGTGTTTTCTTCTTTATCCCATCTATGTGCTTTTCTCCCTTTTGTTGTGGCTCTTCTTGTTCTTTCTCTTTCTTGTTCTCTTGTCCCTCTGATTTCTTCTATCCTCTGACAATGGACAAATGAGGGTGTGAAGGTTCTCAAGTGACGTGTTTTGTGAAAACAGTTCTTGCAACAGGAAATTCTGCAACCTGAAGGAACAATTGTTGGCATGCTTAGTCATTCTTAGTGATGACATAGGTGCTGTCCTCCCAAGTATCCCCAGCTTGCTATGATATAATAATTGTGCATAGTACAGTATATGGTACATAATAATGTAGTCCCAATTGGGTTGTATACTATAGGGGATAGCTTGAAGGTAAGATCTTTTTCCACATATAGTATGTACAGTATGCCACAAAAGTGAGTACACCCCTCACATTTTTGTACATTTTTTTATTATATCTTTCCATGTGAGAAGTCTGAAGATATAACACTTTGATACAATGTAAAGTACTGTAGGTGTAAGCTGTACACTGCCTACTTTACATTGTAAAAGTGTTATATCTTTAGACTTCTCCCAGGGAAAGATGTAACAAAAAAAGTACAAAAATGTGAGGGGTGTACTCACTTTTGTGACATACTGTACACATACCACTGATCATATGTTTTCTGCTTTTTCCGAGGGCAAGGTTTCACTGGCTACGGAGTGTATATATATCCGGTTACATTTACTCTACTTTCACCTCTCTTGTCTGTGTGCGTCTGTGTGTCTGTGTTTTCTTCTTTATCCCATCTATGTGCTTTTGTGCCTTTTGTTGTGGCTCTTGTTGTTCTTTCTCTTTCTTGTTCTCTTGTCCCTCTGATTTCTTCTATCCTCTGACAATGGACAAAGGTGGGTGAGGGTGTGAAGGTTCTCAAGTGACGTGTTTTGTGAAAAAAGTTCTTGCAACAGGAAATTCTGCAACCTGAAGGAACAATTGTTGGCATGCTTAGTCATTCTTAGCGATGACATAGGTGCTTCTTGTGGTTGGCTAAAAATATCAGGTAACAAAACAGAGATAGATAGAATGACGGACAGAAAATAAGATTGACATAGTGGTATTAAGCAGAACCGTAGCCAAAAATCCTAAAATAAGTGGGCCCATACTAAAATAAAAACCCTAACCCTAACCCTAGATTCTAACCCTAACCCTAATCCTACATTCTAACCCTAACCTAACCCCTAACTCTAACCCTCTCTTATTTTGTGTGTGTGTGTGTGAGTGCGTGTGTGTGTGAAGCTTTAAAGTACCTGGCAGTGGGCTTGCCCACACATACACACACACATGTGGTTGTTTAATTTCCATAAGTATGTGTGTGTGTGTGTGTGTGTGTGTGTGTGTGTGTGTGTGTGTGTGTGTGTGTGTGTGTGTGTGTATGTGTGTGTGTGTTTTGAAGCTTTACACATTCTCTCACAGACGCTCTCTAAGTATAAACCCTGCTCACGTTCAGGTAGGTTCAGATTGCTAATTACCAAGTTTCACATGGGACGGTATACAACCACTATTCTAGGATGGTATACAACCAGCATTCTGTTGGCAGCACATTTTGTTTCTCCTCTGATCCCTCTCTGCCTACCTCAGAAGCAGAATAGACTAAGCTTGCAAACAATTGTTTAATAGGGCAATGTATCCTGGAGGATATAATTCATAAATCCTGAAATATACAAAATATTTAAAAAATATTTGTTGAAATGTTTTATTTAGGTCCAAAAGAGATAAATAGAATCATTGAATTATTTTTTACAACTCATTTTCCACACCTGCCTGTTTAAGGGTTAAAGCTGATGGCAGATAATAGATAGATCAATAGATCACACTTCACACATGACAAAATTCCATCATTGCTTTATTTAAATAACAGCTATTCAAAAATGAAAATCAACCTTCAAAACTGGAACCAACAAAAGAATGAAAATGAGATGAACAACACAGCACTACCACTACTTCAAGACTGTACTTAATGCATCGCACCTAAGGTACTTATTTAAACCCCTACAGACAAAGGATGATGGATCTTTTTTTGTTTGTTTTGGAAAAAAATAGACAAACAAAAATACTTCATGAAAATCCTGAAGTAACAGAAAAAAACACATACATACATACATTTGTACCATATATAAATATGTACATTTAAAGAGCACTTTTGATTCAAATCAGACATACACTTTTTTGTACACTCTTTATACAAACAATCACTAACAACCTCACACAGGCCTAAGGCTTGTCCTTTTTTGAAGATGAAACAGTCCACTTTTTTTAGGAAACAGGCTCATTTTCCAACTCCTTCAGAGGTAAACAGTTTAGTTTTACCATTTTTGAATTCATTCAGCCGATCTCCAGATTTGGACGTCCTACTGCCAGATTCGAAGATCGGCTGAATGGATAAAAAAAAAAAACAAACAAAAAAAGTGGAGTGTTCCTTTAAAGTATTCACGTTTCCATCATTCATTGTTCAAATTTTGACCATTGATGATCTTTGTTTAAAGCGCTCTTTCTTGAGTCCTTCTCTCACTTGTGAGACATAACAGCAGCAACATTTTCTTTTTAACCAAAACAAAACAAAACATAAGCAGAGTTCTTTAACCAACACATACTAAAAAAGTATATATATTTGTTTATTTCTTCTCTCATCAGCAATGTCAGTTGGGTAAAATAGCCTTGGTAAGTATGTGCTTCTGTGTGTCCTTACAACCTGAACCTAAGGTATGTTAGACAATGTGACTTGGAATGCAGTATGTATGTATGTATGTATGTATGTATGTATGTATGTACTGTATGTATGTACTGTATGTATGTATATGTATGTATGTATGTATGTATGTATGTATGTATGTGTGTGTGTGTGTGTGTGTGTGTGTGTGTGTATGTATGTATGTATGTATGTATGTATGTATGTATGTATGTATATGTATGTGTATGTATGTATGTATGTACGTATGTACGTATGTATATGTATGTATGTATGTATGTATGTATGTATGTGTATATGTATGTACAGATGAATGTATGTATATGTATGTATATGTATGTGAAAGGCCCACAGACAGGCAGGCGTGGAGGTCTTTTGTTGCTGTCCTACATTAGCCTGGTAAACCAGCCCCTCGTACTTCACTTCGTTTGGTACAGAGGGTCTGGCTGTGCTGTATTGAGAAACATTTTTCTTCCTGGAGGTGTGGACTCAGCTGAAAAACGTTTTGAAACGATTGGATCTGCCTTTACCCAATCGCTAACATCTGGTCATGGTATGCAATTAGCCTGGCTATAAGACTGCCTACACACTACAATTCAAATGTAGCACACAAATGACATCATCGCTCATGAACACTCCCTCTGTCCGCTGATTGGCTAGGCAGAATTCTGCCTGCTGACAGCCATTTCAATGACACCTGCGCCAGACCCTCTGTACAAATCAAAGTGAAGTATGAGGGGCTGGTTTACCAGGCTAGCCCTACATGCCAGTAGGCATTAAAAGGAACTGACGATGTATGCATGTATGTATGTATGTATGTATGTATGTATGTATGTATGCATGTATGCATGTATGTATGTATGTATGTATGTATGTATGTATGTATGTATATGTACAGTCAGTGTTGATTGGTGTTTATTTGGTATTTATGTGTACGATTTCCACTTCTGAGAAACAACACAGCAAATAAAACACTGCATGCCCTCCATTGTACAGTATTGCTTCAAGTGCAAAATACTTCAATTATATTACTTTGAGACATCAATAACACTAAAATACACCAGCTTGATGAGATTACCACACACACATACACACACACACACACACGCACACATGACAGCATGACAAGCCAACTGTAATCATGGTTTTTACTGTCAGAAGAAAAATATTATTACTTGACAACATGTAAGATTTTTCTGGGTAATGTCCACATTGATTGATTGTCCTGCACGACAGTCTTGTCTGTGGTCTTTTGCAAAACCAGATCATTCATAAAGAAAAAAAAAGACAAAAGAAATATATATTTTTTAAATTGACACTTATCTTTTGATTACATCAGCAGAAATAAATAGAGACACTGACACAGTTTGAGAACTCCTCCCGAAAAAGGTAAAAAATAAATATTCTTCTGTGTCCGGAGCACTACAGTACCTCTCGTAAGTCGCCATGTCAGCGGTGGGTGAGGCTTCCGATTGGGAAGTGAGATACTAGAAGGTTCCACTATTCGTACGACTAGCGCACTTACATGTACAGTTATATACGCACACACACACACACACACACACACACACACACACACACACACACAGACAAACAAAAAAACCCAGTAGTGTTGCCTTGTGCAGCTTCATGCTGCTTTTAAAATATATACATCTCCCTACTCTCCTATTTTAAATAAGATTACATAAAAAAACAATACATTTTTCTATGAATAATTACTAAATGTTTTTTTTTTTTTTAATCGTAGGCTTGTACGCACAGGTAAACTTTCCTCAAAAGTTTTGCAAGCTTTGAGCCAGACAGAAGGGACTATTGGGAATTATCTGCTCTCAAGGTGACGGTACACAGGCAACTGTTTGAGCAATGCAGCCCAGACAACGTTACCAACAAACAACAGATGCTGTTTGGCCACTTTTCTTACCTCTTTTAAGCAACACGATGTTATTAGGGTAACTTAATTAATGATCATGCAACTGACTAAGCATGTTTCCTCTTCAGTCTCCCTACAGCTTGGAAGCAGAATTGTCTTTCTTATGTCTCATTTGAGCTACCTGCTTTTGCGAAGTTACATAATGCGGTTATAGCCTGTCGAGGACCGTTAAGCAAATTCAGAGGTGCCATTCACTATTCAATAAGAGCATTTTAATACGATTTTGGAAATATTATTTTAAGGTTCAAAAAACGACATAGTGTTGCTTCAATAACAGCAATCCTGTTATTGCCCGGCAACACTGCTTAAAAAACGTTACGCCCTATAACGCTAAACGTGACAACTTTTTCAAGCAATGTTGCCATGCAGGATCTCTCTTTTAGAGATGTTGTTTGGGCACTTTTTTTTTCCTGTCTAGACAACACATTTCAATCAGGAGAACTTTAAGATTGGCAGCTTACTTAAGACAGGCAACTTTTAGCACTCAACCAATGCCAGTCTGAATACTACTAGGAGCCACTTCATCATGTTTTGTTGCCCGGAAATATTGCTCAAAAAACGTTGGCCACATGTATCATCATGTTCAGCGGAGAGAGAGAGCAGGAGCAGCAGGCCCTGGAGACTGGATGATTAAATATGCATGTGTGGCAGACACATGAGAGGGGTGGGGGGGGGGGGTTAACGGCCCAGAGCAGGGGTGGGGTGTGATGGGGGGGTCACGGCCCAGAGGAGTCGTGCTTGTCTCTTACAGCAAACAGGGTTTGGAGTTACTCCCTGCCTCCGACTCTTGGTCGCTGTTTTCACTAGTGCTTTTGAAAAAAAACAAACACAACAGATGCACTCACACACAGATGCCTGCACACTTACAGACAGACAGACACACATACACACACACACACACACACACACACACACACACACACATACACACACACACAGGTGCACCCACACACACACACATCATGTACGAATCTCTCTTTCTCTTACTAATAAAGCCACATGCTCACACACTCACAACGAAAGGCACACACAGAAAAGACATGCACCTACACACACACACACACAGGCAAACACAGACACACTAACACATTCCAGTGTCACTCAAGTAACACATTGCTTGGGTTGGTGAAGTTCTATATTGCCTTAAGGGGGTGGTCCATAACTGGCCAACACAAAGCAAGGTCTGTACACTGTAGTACTGGGGTGGGGCTTCTGGAGTGGGATGGGGGGTTGAGATGGGATAAGATGAACATGTGTGTTTGTGCATGTGTGTGCCCACATGTGTGTGTGTGTGTGTGTCCGTGTGTGTGTATGTCAGTTAGAGAGAGAGAGAGTTCAAGGGGGCTGGTCGGGGTGTAGATTGGGGAAGGACAGTGATTTTTAAAGTACTGCAGCATCCAATGTCTCATGAACGTTTTGGCATGGTTGAAGAGGGTGGGATGTGCATGTGTGTGTGTGTGTGTGTGTGTGTGACTGTGTGTGTGAGGGGGTGGGGGGCTTTGGGGTGGTAGAGGGAAGGACAGGGAATTTTTTTGAAGTAACATCCAGTTTCCTTTCAGAGGCAACCTCCAGGTGCCTACTCACCACCTCACCCCCCAAAGTGCAAGGCCATCCCATCCCCTTCAGTGAAGGCAGAGCATTCTGGGTAATCGTTAGACCTCCTCTCTCTCTCTCTACAGAGAGCAACAGGAAGTCTTGATTGAAGCTCCGCCCACCAGCATGGTCTCCTCCCGTCACGCCCTCCTGTCATCAAAGGCCTGCTTTTTTTTTCTTCTAATCTTCTTCTACATGTTTTCTATTGAGTTTCTATTTCTTTATTCTTATTTTCAGTTCTTTTTTTTGTATTTTTTTTTAATTTATTTATTTGTAGATTTCCTCAGGTGAGATCTGGGGGTGGTGGGGTGGGGTGTGGTTCTGCGACGTTGCCGTAGCAACTGTGAGCGTAGCAGCAGCTCTGAGTAGGCGACCTCCGGCATGACCATCTTTACACACAGCTCGTTAGTAATCTCCCTCCCACCTCCTCCTCCTCCTCCACCTTTCCCCCCACTGCCCCCTCCCCCTGCTCCTCCTCCTGCTCCTGCTACTCTCCTCCCTCCTGGCCCTCCCCCTCCCCCTCCCCCACCTCCTCCTCCTCCTCCTCCTCCTCTGGTCTGGTCCCTGGTGGTGTTGTTGTTGACGGGCAGGTCATACCCGACGATGGCCACCTTCTTGCTGGGCTGCCACGGCCGGAGCTGCTTGTTGTGGATCTCCGTGGCCGCCCGCACCCTCGGGGTGTCCTCCCCGAAGCACTCACGCACCAGCCAGTCCTGGGCCTTGCGCATCAGCCTGAGCTCGCGGTCCAGGCACGCCCGGCCCAGCTGGTCCAGCTGCCGCCACAGCGAGGCGTTGAAGTAGTCGTAGAGCGCCGCGTCCAGCCAGTTCCAGGCGCGGATCTTGGCGGGGAGCGTCGTCCCTTGCAAAGGCTTGCGCGATTCCTGCGCGCGCATGTTGAGCTTCAGGTAGAGCAGGTCCTCGATGTCCCAGTTCAGCAGCCGGCGAAGTAACACCAGCGATTCGTCGAAGTGCTCCGCGATCATCACCAGCGAGAAGACGCTCTCCACGTGCTGCAGGAAGCTTTTGGCGTACTCGGCGTCGCCGGCCGGACGGTCCTTGTCCCCGCCCAGGTCGTAGGTCAGCGTGTTGCGGGCGTAGGACGAGTCCATCTCCTCGGGCCGGTAGTAGAGCTGCGGCTGGCGCAGGAACTCCTCGATGGAGCCCTTGGGCACGCGCTGGAAGCTCAGGCAGTGCATGCTGTAGTAGCTGAAAAGAGACTCAAACATGGCCGCCGGCTCGCGCAGGATGGTGAACCAGATGGTGTCGTTGGGCATCAGCTGCCGCATCTCGGAGACGTTGAGGCGCGCGTGGCTGGTCAGGACGTCCGGCTGCTTGGTGTTGGGGTGGACGTTGCGCAGGCTGAACTGGTACGGGTAGCAGAACTGGTGGCCGCAGACGGTGATGGGGAAGGCCACGGTCAGGTTGTGGCGCTCGGCGAAGCGGAAGAGGATGTTCTGCACCGTGCTGCTGGCCGTCTTGTGCGTCTTGAGGAACAGCACGCTGGTGTGTTTGGGTTTGCCCGTGGTGGACGCGGTGATGCCGATGCCGCTGGAGGCAGACAGGGAGAGGCGCCACGGGCCCAGGGGCAGGGAGGCACAACCCAGGCTGCTCAGGCCGTCCATGGTCCTGGACACACACACACATACACACACACACAGATACACACACACACACACAGAGATAAACACACACACACAAACACAGAGATACACACACACACACACAAACAGATACACAGATACACACGAACACACATACACATACACAAACACAGAGATACACACACACACACACACACACACACACACACACACACACACACAAACACAGAGATACACACACACACACACACACACAGATACACACACACACGCACACATACACAAACACAGAGATACACACACACACAAACACACACACACACATACACAAACACACAGATACACACACACAAACACAGAGATACACACACACACACAGATACACACACACACACACATACACACACAGACATATATGTGCACACACAATCACACACAAACACACGCACATGCACACAAACAGATATGTGAGTTCTTGACTTTCTAATGGCACATTTTATGTTGATTGTATTTTACTGTTTGACAGGAGGGTGATGAATACTACTACTATGACACTAGTGCCACTTAGGCATACACAACACAACAAGAAAAAGAAAAAGCATGGACAACGAGAGAGATAGATAGAAAGAGAGAGAGGGAGAGAGAGAGAGAGAGAGAGAGAGAGAGAGAGAAGACAGAAGAGAGAGAGAGAAGCATACACACAACACTTACCAGTTCAGATTGACTCCCCGGTGAAGAAGCAGAGACACTGTGCTAATGGCCACCAACACCAGAAAAATCTTCTTCTGAGACATCGTACCGCTCTCTCTCTCTCTCTCTCTCTCTGTCCTTCTGTCTTCTTCCTCTGACTTTGTGTCACTGTACCTATGAAGATAATACAAAACAAAAAACACACTGAATCACTCAAATGTTTAAGAGTAAAGTAAAGTAAAACACAGGCCGCATAGGAGAGTGACACCATGTGCACATCTCACACAATCTGTCCATTTCTTTCTCTTTCTTTCTCTCTCTCACACTAACACTCACTCACACACACACACACACACAGATATACAGAGAGACAGACACACACACAGACACACACACATACACACACACACACACAAAGAGAGAGAGACAGAGAGAGAGAGAGAGACAGAGACCCTTACACCCCATGTATTGCTAAGCTATTATCCCAAATTTTAAATTTGTAACCACGAACATCCAAGAACTTCGAGCCTATTGAGTCTAGCAAGGTGAAAAAAGAACGTTTAATAATGGTACGTGCATAACATAGACAGACTATGTTGAAAACACATCTGCACTGGAATCAGCCACTGGAATATTAGAATATAAAGCAGCTGTTAAAATGGCGTATGGTTTTTATGGTTCCCTTAAAGTAAAACAGAGATACAAAATAGATATAAAACTGCAGGCTGTGGGACTGGTAGACTGCCTCTGCAAAACAAAATAGCAGCAGGTGCCTGATTTCAGTGGCCTGCAGGGTTTTGTGTTCACCTCTCTGGACATGTTGCCAAGGGGAGAACTGTAAGTTCCCCGGATGTCCGTGGTTACAAATACCCTCCTGAGACTGTAATTTTGTTTTGTTTTTTTTCCCAGGACACTAACTCAGTAACACACACACACATAGACACACACACACACATAGACACACACACACACAGACACACACACACATGTACACACACAGACACACACACACACATGCACACACACACACACATGTACACACACACACATACACACACACACACACACACACACACACACATACTACACACACACACACACACACATACACACACACACACACACACACACAGGCAAGTTCATAAACAGAGTCTCTTCTTTTCGCTAACACAGACTGACAGACAGAAAGAGGTCTGCAAGGCTACCCTTCTCCTTTTCCTCTTGCAGGATCAGGTAAATCTCTCACACCTCCCTCAGACAGAAAGACACATTCAAATTCAGCTCATTCAGCTGACAGTTCATCCAAATAAAGAGTCCATTGAAATGAGCAGGAGAAAGAAGTACAGTAACTAACTAAATCCGTTAGCTGACAGTGAAGTCACAGAGTTTAAAATAAAAATGAGGACTGTGGGCAGGTATTATAGTAACAGGGCCAAGATGGGCATTGGTTTGGTGTTGATGTGGCATTAAAGTGTATTTGTGTGTGTGTGTGTGTGTGTGTGTATGTGTGTACGTACAGAACATGTGCTGGCAACAGGACCTTACAGAAGAAGGACTTAAGTGTCCCTTGCACAAATATCGGACAATCGACGCATCATTTTTAAATTTAATTCAAATTCAACATCGATCTATCAGTGGTGTAACAGCGAGAAGATTGTGGTGTCTGCATGGGTTTCCAACCAACATTCAGAGTTGTGCACGCACACAGCCAGGGGTCAAGACAGGCTACGATACAAAGCTTGGCTAGCGTGTATGGTTAGAGTTAGTTAACCTTGTCTTTCAGGATGCTGTAGCCTTTGGCATGGCTTATATACTCTTGCTGACAACATTATAACATGACATATCTCAATCTGTTTGTTTAATCTTCATCTGCTTTCTTAATTACTGTATAGAAGGCTATGCCTAGCCAAACATAGCCTGTAGCTTAACTGCTAGCTAAACTGCCAGGTAATGTTAAGCTTTATACAATTTCTCTAGTTTAAGCCACCAGAATTATTGTTATATGTCTGAATGTTTGAATTTGAGATGCCATCCAAGATTATATCCACTGCAATTAAAAGGATAATAATCATGTGTTGGATCTGGGATCGTTTAGTTTGTCCTAGGAATGCTTCCTTACCAACAGATACGTCTGATCAATCACAACTCCAGATATGTTGTTGATGGCCCTGCCCAACTAATGACAGATTTCAAGAGCGAGCGGATAAAATCCTCATGAGTAGAGGAGTAGGAAAGGTACTGCGCACATTACATTACATTACATTACATTACACTTAGCTGACGCTCTTATCCAGAGCGACTTACAGGTATTTTACAGGGTGTCAGTTCCAGTCCCTGGAGCAGATGGGGTTAGATGCCTTGCTCAAGGGCATTTCAACCATGGCTAGGGTGGGATTTGAACCTGCAACCCTCTGATCCCAAGACCCACTCCCTAACCACTAGGCCACAGCTGCCAGCACATGTTGTCCTTTTGCGTGTGCTTAAAGCATGGCGTTCTCCTCACACCATCGATAATAGTTTCTGCTCACGCGGATTACAATTTACCTCTTGTGTGCAGGGATCCTGTGTGTGGAATTAATATCCGTAATATTCGTCTCTGCGTTCTCATTATATGTCTTTAAGGTAACACCATATATAACACACACACACATACAGTTCCAAACTCACATGCACTCTCTCTCTCTCTCTCTCTCTCTCACACACACATACAGATCCCCACTCGTGCTCTTTCTTTCTCTCTCTCTCTCTCACACACACACACACACACACACACACACACAGATCCCCATTAATGCTCTCTCTGTCTTTCTCTCTCTCTCTGTCTCTTTCTCTCTCACACACACAAGCACACACACACAGATCCCCACTCATGGTCTCTCTCTCTCTCTCACACACACACACACATACACACACACACACACACACACACACACAGTGTGGAGTTGAATCAGGAGGCTGGAACAGAGGGCTCATGTTTCACCCTCTCTGTGCTGTCATATCTCTGCTCGATCATTAGAAACCTAATCACCCTTCTTTTTTAATTAAAGGTGTGTGTGTGTGTGTGTGTGTGTGTGTGTGCGAGAGAGAGGGGGGTGGAGGTGGGGGTACAGGAGCATGGCATTGTGGGTACCAGAAAAAGAGAAGAGACTCTGTTTTATGAACTTGCCTGTGGGTTTGTGTGTGTGTGTGTGTGTGTGTGTGTGTCAGAGTGTGTTAAATGACATAAAAGCCCAGACTCTTCTCACTGAGTGGGGTCTTTCAGCAGTGATTCCTCCTGGGGTGGGATAGTCTTACCCCTCATTAAAAAAACTGATCTGTGTGTGTGTGTGTGTGTGTGTGTGTGTGTGTGTGTGTGTGTGTGTCTGTGTGTGTGTGCTAAGAGGAGACAGACCCCATCTTCAAGTTCCACTTAAACGGCACTTTGTGCAAGTCTCATGACAAACTGCCTATGTTCTGGCTATCTCTTTCTCTCTCTCTCTCTCCTTTTCTCCTCCTGTCTCCCTCCCTCCATCTCCCTTATCTAGTCACCCTCTTCTCCAGTCCATCTCTCTATTCTCCTTTTCTTTCCTTGCGCATCCTCTCCTCCACTCTTGTCTGCTGTCTGTGTGTCTGTCTCTCTCTGCTCCACCACACCTCTACTGTCCTCTTCTTGTTCATCCCCCCATCCACTCATCCCTCTTTCTCTACTTCGCTAAACCTCTTCTCTCCTCCACTAGTCTTCTTTCTCTCTCTCTGCTTTACTACACCTCCCTTCTCCTCTCCTTGTCCATCCTCACATCCTCTCATCCCTCTCTCCCTTTCTCCACTCCACTACACCTCTCTTCTCCTCTCCTTGCTCATCCTCCCATCCCCTCACCCCTCTCATTGTCCTAATCTCACAGGCCTTACCTTCTCCTTTGTTTGTATTCTTTCTCTGTCCAGACGGTTGCTCTCTCTCTTTCATTTCCATCTTTGCTCTTTCGTCTTTTCCTTCCCCTCCTTCTCCCCATCTTCATCTCTCTCGTCTTTCTCTCGTCTCTTTACTATGTATGTCTTAAAAAAAAGGATTTCTGCATTTCCTTGTACTCATCCTGTCCATACCTCTCATCTGCACTCGTTTCTTTCTCACTTTGATGCTATCCATTGCTTCTTCTTTCTTTTCTTCTTCTTCCTCTCATCATCCCACCATCCTGTCCTACGCTCACATTCGCTGGGTGCTCTTCTTCGCTCAGATGCATTTTCTGTTTCGCTCATCTCTCTCTCCGTCCCCCTCTCCCACCTCTGTCTTCCGTCTCTCTATCTTTTTCCTTCCCCCTCCTTCTCTCTCCATTCCTCCATTCCTGATATTCTTTCTTTCTCAAGCTCCCTCTGTCTACCGCCCCCCCCCTCTCTCCACCCCTTTTCTCTCCCTCTCATCCTCCTATTTCTCCACCTTTCTCTACCTCTGCTTCTCTCTCTCCATTCCTCTCCTGATATGCTTTCTTTCTCAACCTCCCTCTTTCTACCGCCTTATCTTTCTCTTTCCCCTCCCTCTCTCTCTCCACCCCTTCTCTCTCCCTCATCCTCCCATTTCTACCTCTGCCTCCCTCTCCGTCTCTCTTTCTCACACAATTGTGCCTCTCCACTCTTGTCTCCTTATTGCTATTCCTCCAACGCACTCTCCTCTGTCCTCTCGTATCTTTCTTTCTCCTCTCCTCCCTCTTTCCACTCCTCCGCTCCTCTCTTTCTTTCCTACCCCTCTCTCTTTCGCTTTAATCTTGTTTTCGCCTTCTCTCCTCTCCTCTCCTCTCTTCTTTTTTTTTTGTTACCACCTTCGGGAAACCTAGCCCGCAGCTTCGAGACCACATGTGAACCAACTGACCCCCCCCTCCCATCCTGTCTATCTCTCTCTCTCCCTCTCTCCCTCCCCCCCCCCTCTCTCTCTATCTCCCCCTCTCCATCGCTTTCTTACATTCCCCCTATCTGCCATGATCTGGGTCTCTTTTCTCACTCTGTCTTTGTGGGCTGCACTGAGGTGTGTGTGTGTGTGTGTGTGTGTGTGTGTGGTGGTTGCATGACGACGGTTGGCGAGTCTCAGTGACCCGATGGGAGGTCGGCGGGCCTGGTCAGGTCGGTCCGGGTTGGGCCAGAATCAGGCCTTTTGTGGAGCTGCGCTGAGCTGCGTCGAGATATGCCACACACAGAAGCCTCGGGGAGAATCGACGGGGGAAAAAGAGCGTCGCACAAAGAGATCTTTCACTGTTCACCTCTCTTTCTCTCTCTCTTCCTTTCCTTCTCTCTTTCTCTCTCTCTTTCTTTCTTTCTTTCTTGACTTATCGTCGTGTTTCTTCTGCCCTCCCCCTTTCTTTTCTCTTCTCTCTGACGAGCCCTGTTCCCCGACCGGCTTTTTTTAATCCCACCTTTCTGCTTGTGACAACAACACAAAACGTGTTCTTCTCTTTAACACACCCACACGCACACACACACAGAAATAGAATGAGAGAGAGAGAGACACACACACATACATACACACACACAGAAAGAGAGAGAGAGAGAGAGACACACACACACACACACAGAGAGAGAGAGAGAGAGGGAGAGAGAGAGAGAGAGAGACACACACACAGAAAGAGAGAAAGACACACACACACATGCACACACACACACACGCACACAGAAAGAGAGAGAGGGAGAGAGAGAGAGAAAGAGAGACACACACACACATTTCTAAATACGCTTTGTCACCCTCTCTCTCTCTCTTTCTCTCTCCCTCTCCTTCTCTCTCATTACCACCATATAACTTTCTCAGCATTGGCTTGTCTTTCTGTCTCACTGCTCCCTCCTCTGTCCTTCCTGGAAGATGACCCCTCCTCCCCCAAGGGCCTCCCCAGCTGTTCTGCAGCCTATTCCAAGCCCCCCGGGGGTCAAACGGTCATGTAAGGTTCACCCTCATCCCCTTCTCCTGCAGCCCCCCCTGCACACACACACACACACACACACACTCACACAGATGCACACAAACAAACACACAGACACGCATAACACACACACACACACACACACATACCCGTGGGCTGCAGTGTCCCTGCCTGTTCCACAGAACAACGCATTCCTCACACACACACACACACACACACACACACACACACACACACACACACACACACACACACCTTGTGCCTGTGAGTGGGCAGTCCTGAATTCCTCGGCTCATAGCCCTGTCTGTCCATGCTGTACCTGATACATCAACCAGAACCAGCTTCACTTCGGGAATCTTCACAATCAGTGCGGTTACGCGCACACCAATAATTACATTTCAGTCTGATTATTCACGTTCCCCTGATTAGGAAATGTCACCATTACAAAAAAGCAGACAGCAAAATTCTCAGAGTTCATTTCCCAGTGTTCAGCAAAAGTGTTAATTTAAAAGTGAAGATTTAAGTGTAAGATTAAGTGTTGAAATTACACTGCAAAAAGTTGATTTAACTATAAAGGAGGTAGATATGTAAGGGAGGAGTGTTACAAATGAACACTACAAAGATTGGGACAAAATAAACACTGTGAAAGTGTTAAAACTTACTCTCTCAGAGTTGATTAACACTATTAGAATTTGCTGTGCAGACATACATTTATTTGCTAATTAAAAATCAACTAAAAACACTACACGCTGTCCCTTCCACCGGCTACTCAGGACTGGACATTTTTCACTTCTACATCCACTGCTTCAGTGTGTTTTTGCGGCTTTGTACAAAACAAAGTATGAAAAGCTTAATTCATGCACATTTTATTATTGTAACAATAATAAAATGTATCCCTCTGCTTCATCCATCACTGCTCACATATCTCCATGTGTCCTATGCAATAAGATGTAAGGGAGGTAGAGACTGTGTAGCTGGGGTTTTCCTGTGCAGTCCAGTCCTACACTGTAAACCCGGATAAGTTAGTACAACTCAAAACTTTTGATGTAACTGATTACGTCAATAGTTTTGAGTACATTAACTATATATTTTAATTAAAGTTAATTTAAAAGTTTAAGTACAAAATTCATGTACTTAAACTTTTAAATTAACTTTTATTAAAATATATAGTTAATGTACTCAAAACTATTGACGTAATCAGTTACATCAAAAGTTTTGAGTTGTACTAACTTATCCGGGTTTACAGTGTAGGCTCCAACCAGCAACTGCACAGCGCTATCAGTTTGGGAGACAGACGCACCACCAAGTGAGCTAAAAGCCGGGCTATTAGCTAAATCAGTAGAAGTATGAAAAGCTTAATTTATGCACAATTTACACAGGAAATTGATCCCTCTGTTTCATGCATCACTGCACCACATATCTCCTCTTCTATGCACTGAGCCTCGAACCAGCAACTGTGCAGCATCGTCAGTTTGGGAGACAGACGCACCACCAAGTGAGCTAAAAGCCGGGCTACTAGCTAAGTCAGTAGAGTTTCCATTTGAGGTGTCGGGAGTACGGTTTGCTAACACCTTACCAGGAGCTGTGGTAGTGGACGGCAACTGCAACACAGACGATGAAGAGTTTCACTGCCCTCGGCCATATACCAAAAACAGGAAACGAACCATTCGGGTCAGGCCTTTTATCAGTTTTCCAGTCCTTCGCGTTTGCTCATACAGTAACTCCCTCCCACAGTACATTTCCCCACAGACACACAGTGTGGGAGTTTGCTGTGGTGTTGCTCTATTTTGAGCAATATTAATAATAAATAGCAATAAAAACCAATGTGGAATCAAAACAATCCTGGAAACGGGGAGAGAGAGAGAGAGAGAAAGAGAAAGAGAGAGAGTAGGCTTATATACACCCCTTATAGTATATTATTATATACACCTCTTATATTATATTATATTATATTATATTATATTATATTATATTATATTATATTATACAGTTCTTATATTTTCAAATACTGGCTGTATGTCTTTCGATACCGCCACCTCTTACAGGTCACGGTGAGACATACTGAATTTGTTTGCCAATATCAGAAGGGTAGAGAAATGCTCTGATTGATACATATCATATCATGCATATCATATAAAAAGTCATAATTAGGAAACAACACTCTAATATATTAAACCCTTCAGAGTTGCTTGTCTGGCAAATCAGATTGGACATACAGTACCTACTGGCATAACATATATGTACGTTTGTTTTAAATTCATACATACTGACATACAATGACTGACAAACAATCACTAATTTCACGGCATGTCCTACTCTACCCAGTATGCCTATGCAAGTGACAACAAGTGACAACCTTGCATCCTTGTATCTATACTACGTCAGGCAGAGTCGTGCGTTCGTCTGAGCATGCCACGCAAGCATGCCTCTATCTACCCAACAGGATATCCGTATCAGTAAGTTGAGAATAAGCACCCAAAATACACAGGGAGGCATTTCTCACACACACCCCGGCCCCCCCACTATAATGCATAGCCCAGATGGCTGATATCAGGTAAGTAAACTAACGTTGCAAACCAGCTGGTTAATTAGCTGGTGCCTGTAGCAGCCTCAAGTTTAAACCCCTAGGCCATGCAGGTCCTGTACTGGCTGTTTTTCTTTCTTTTTTTTTTTTTTTACTTGTGTTTGCTTATTTGATCATAGAAGCACAACTGCATAACATTACAGGCAGGTCAAAGCCACCAACTGGCAGAAGTGCCACTGAGACTACCCTGAGCATGGTATCGTCCCCACAAACTGCTCCCTGGGTGCCACTGTCATGGCTGCCCCCTGCTCATGCATGTGTGATGGGTTAAAAGCAAAGACTGAAATTCGTTGTGTGCACTCTGGTGTGCTGTGTGATCACAATGACGAAAGGAAATCACCTAAAAACTTTAAAAATGACATTGAACAGATGTTGTCTTGTTGTTCCCAAAGCAATGTCCTCGTCAGAATAATAATAATAGATTTATGGCGACACAAAAGCAGAAATATGTCTTTGACTCAAAAGGGGGGGGGGGGGGGTTTAAAAGCACAGACACAATAGACAATGACTGTGCCAATAAATCACAATGTCACCCTTAAAACAACAATAAATTACACTTTTACATCTTTAACAACAACAAATAAAACTGTCTCACCCATAACCCCTTAAAAGACACCCCTATTATAAGCTTGTTGTTACCACAATGGCAATGACCAAGTCGTAATGTATTACAGCATTCGCAGTTGTTGGTTAATAATTTTGGAAGGTTTCCTGGGTATTCTCAGTAACGTCTATCAGTATTTACCTTCTTATTTCCTTGAGTAATTATCCAACAGTGCACAAACATTCATTGGTAATTACTAGAGTATTTCCTAACATTTTGGGGGTATTTTCTCTACACTTACCTGGTAAATACTAAAAGCACCACAATGTTACTAGGTAAATACCTGGTAAATATTGCACGGTAAAAAAGAAAAGGTTGCCAGAACATTTTCATTATATGTGTAGGGTTGCATATCTAAGATGCCTTTGGCAGTCATCTCTTCTATTTATGAACACTTGGCTCCCTTCCATCCTTCCCCAACAGCCAAACCACGCCTGTGCCCTGTGCTATTGCCTCATCTCCGTACTGGTCTGTACACTTTATTTTACTGTCCCTGCCCCAACAAGTCACCTCATCCCCACACGCATTTCCCCATCCCCCCCATACCCCAGCACTCCTTCCCTCTCACGCACACAGCCCATCATCGGCCACCAAAGCCAATCCTCCCTCCCAACCCCAACTGCACTTTACGCCCCCCAAGCACCCATTCTACCAGTTTTAGACAAACAATCACTAACTTCCCTGCATGTCCTACTCTACCCAGTATGTGTGTGCAAGTGACAATAAAACATCCTTCTATCCTTGTATCCTGTCTATATAATATCTTGTATTACATTACAAGGTACAGTGTTACAATGCGTGTAATGATATGTAACATTATGTACTTACACTGTACCATAGGGCTAGTGTTAGTGTTAGGTATGTACAGTGTAAGTACATAAAATTGCATGTTGTTAAATGTAGATGCACTAAAAAAGGAACCCTGAAATAAAGTGTTATCCTGCATTGTAAGAGGCTGTTCACACGGCGAGGCTTTTTTTTGGTTCTGAAAAGTGAGAAGTGAATGTCATTAGTATTAACGCTTTATTATGCCCTTATTATTAGTTAACTATGCACTTGCTAACAGTTAACAATGCTTTGTGTAGCTACCAGATCTAAAACGAGAACAATGCCTTATCAGGTCTAATAAATCTTCTACTATGCATTTATTTTATGGCTAATGATTTTCACAAGTTCCACATCTGGAACAAACAGTACTGCAACAACTTCACAGCAACTCTGGTATTGGAGATAGACATGCTACCAAGTGAGCTAAAAGCCATTAGGCTATTAGCTCGGCCAGTAGCGTGTCTGTTTTAGGTGTCAAAAGGGGGAGGTTTGCAAACGTTCTACACTGAGCTGTGCTAGCTGGCATCCGTTACACAACTGACTGACGGTTGATTACAAGCAGACAACCGCTTGCACACCCACCCACCCACACATACACACACACTGGCATTAACCGCATAAGTGCACACACACATAGATAATGGTTTTAACCACAAATATCGATGGCAAATAGTGGGTGTCTGACGAGATTGAAGCCATCTAAGTGCTGATCAAAGACAACTGACAGGAGAGAGAGCGCAACAGATTAGAGGACATTATAGAGAGACTGGTAAAGCAACAGTGAGAGAGAGAGAGAGAGAGAGAGAGAGAGAGAGAGAGAAATGTATGTTCCTGTCTATCTTGTTTCTGTCTGTGTATCCTGTATCTGTTGTTATGTCTTGTATAGGTATGCGGTATGTTCCACTTATGTAACAATTGCTTTAGCAATACAAATGTCCACAGCTACTTTCCTTGTCTGCATAGCAATGACATTGGGAGAAAATTGAGAGAGGGTGAATGGTGAAGAGAAAAGAGACAAACAGAGACAGGAAAAGACGGAAAATAACCAATAGTTGAAAGGGAGAGGGAATGAGGACGTGAGATAGAAAGTAAGTTAGAGGGCAAGAAAGAGAGTCAGAGTCAGAGACAGTGACAGTGATGCATAGCTTTGGTAAAACAAAGAGGGCAAAGGAGAGAGAGAGATAGATGGTGGCAGAGAAGTTGAGCGCAAAGAATATTGAAAAAAGTGATACAGAGAGAGAGAGAGAGAGAGAGAGAGAGAATCAAGCAGAGATATAGACAGAGACGCACAGAGAGTATGAGAGAGTTAAAGAGGGAAATAGAGGAAAATAGTGCAAGAAAAATAGATTGAAGGCCTTTTTTTAACATTGCTGAATATCCTGTGTTTTTTCCCCTAAACACTCAACACATTGACGGACACAGGGTCGGGTGTCCAACCCTCTGTGTTAATGTAGGACCACTAGGCTGTGGCTCCTGACCCCAGCTTCAGACTACACGGGGGCCATTAGATTAGATTACATTACATTACATTGCATTTGGCAGACGCTTTTATCCAAAGCGACTTACAAAAAAGGAGGACATAAGCAACAGAGGTGTAAGAGGACACAGAGTAGGGGCACAACAGACATATGTACTTCTGCATACGGATAGAGAGAGAGTTGGATTAGTGTTTGTTAGTTATGTTAGTTTGTTAGGAAGGGAAGCAATCTCGGAAGAGAAGGGAAGCAATCTCGGGCCAAAAGCACGCCTCCCTTTCACACTGCTTTCCCGGGGTGAACCCGTGATTTTAACCCTGGTAAAATATGGGGTTCCAGTTTGGAAATGCTTGGTAAGAGTGAAGTACAAATAGTGCGTCAGAGATGCAAATACAAATACACACACAGACACACACAAGGGCACACACATACAAACACATATACAAACACACACACACACATACACAGTGTACCCATGCTGGGCGGAGAAAGCACAGGACGTGAGAAGCCTGTTACCACCTCAACCTCCCCAAGCAGTGGTGCAGATAAGACCGTGCCTACACACTGCCAGTGTGTATGTGTGTGTATGTGTGTGTTAGGGGTGGTGGTTGCCAGTTCATATGTGTGTGTATGTGTGTGTTGGGGATGGTGGTGGTGGTTGCCAGTGTGTATGTGTGTGTTGGGGTTGGTGGTGGTGGTTGCCAGTGTGTATGTGTGTGTATGTGTGTGTTGGGTGTGGGAGTGGTGGTTGCCAGTGTGTATGTGTGTGTATGTGTGTGTTGGGGGTGGTGGGGGTGGAGTCACACATTCAGCATACCTTAGTTATGTACGGTGGCATGGCACACATACATTTGAAACAAATCACACAAATGAACTTCCTAGTTCTCTGTCTCTTTCTCTTTCTCTCTCTCTCTCTCACGCACATACACATACTTTTTTGCTTGCTCACACACACACACACACACACACACACACACACACACACACACACACACACACACGTGAGATGGAACATATTTCAACATGTCCTCACTTATAACAAAAGGCCATTGAGAGAGACAGAGAGAGAGAAGGAGACAGAGAGATAGTGTGAGAGAGAACAAGACAGAGAGAAAGAGAAAGAGAGACAGAGAGAGAGACAGAGTGTGTCAGAGAGAGAGAGAGACAGATAGAAGGAGAGAGAGGGAAAAAGAAGGAAAAAGAAATTGAGAGAGAGACAGAGAGAAAGAGAAAGGCAGTGAAAGTGTGGGACAACAAGAGGAGACGAGGCAGAGCTCTAATGGCTTCATCTGTCGTTAGCCAGACCAAGTGTCCCCTCAAATTTGCCCGTGGGTGCACACACACGCACGCACACACACATACCACCTCCCCACACACACACGCATGCATGGACACACCCTCACCCCCCCCCCCACACACACACAGGCACACATGCACACACAATAGAGATGGTACATTGTTCAATACGTCCTCACTTATAACAAAAGGCCATTGGCAACAAAAACACAGGTGTGAAGTGGCGAAAAAAAACATAGCAACAATTTTTCCCTCGCTCTCTCTCTCTCTCTCTCTCTCTCTCTCATTCTCTGTCTTTGAGAACCACTTCAGCACAGCACAAACAACAGAAGATCGGTCACTGAAGCATTCCCAGGGCCAGAGCGGAGCAGAGTGGAGCTGTGTGAGCTGTGTCCACTCTGTGCCCACCCTGTGCTACGGTTTCAGCCCCCTTTGAGAGGCTGCCGCCAGACTGACACATGTGAGGAATATGAGCCCCTCAAACGCTCCTTTGAGCAGCCAGCTCTGCAGCTCAGCAGAGTACAGGGCTCATGGGTTATGTGTGTGTGTGTGTGTGTGTGTGTGTGTGTGTGTGTGTGTGTTTGTGTGTGTGTTTGTGTAAATGTGTATGTGTTTATATATGGATGTGATTGTAGGGGTGTGTGTGTGTGTGTTTGTGTAAATGTTTGAGTGTTTACATATGTATGTGATTGTGTGTGTGTGTGTGTGTGTGTGTGTGTAAAAATGTGTGAGTGTTTACATATATGTATGTGATTGTGTGTGTGTGTGTGTGTATGTGTGTAAATGTGTGAGTGTTTCTGTATATGTATGTGTTTGTGTGTGTGTGTGTTTGTGTAAATGTGTGTTTACATATGTATGTGATTGTGTGTGTGTGTGTGTGTAAATGTGTGTGTAAATGTGTAAGTGTTTACATATGTATGTGATTGTGTGATTGTATGTGTGTGTGTGTGTGTGTCTGCATTCCCTTGTTTTTTACCAATTTCGTTCCACTGTAGAGGGAACAAGGCATGCCAAACAAACAGCCTGTGCTCTGCTCTGCACCACACCCACACATCGATATGTTCAAAGATCACTAATGGACTTCGATGTCTGTTAGTGAAGGGGGGGGGGGGGGTGAGTGGGGACTGCGCGGGTGGTTGGGTTGGGGGGGGGGGGGGGGGGCGGCTGGGGGTGCATAGCTTGTTTGGGACACACAGAAGAACACAGAGGGGGTTAGCCATACTGCACCAACCCCCCCCACCCACCCACCCACCCTTTCCCAGTCTCCTGTGTGCTACCCCAGCACTGCCACCCCCCACAACCCCACCCCCCCTCCCACCCTCCCCCCACCACTCCATCCCCGTCTACAAGGGGGGGCTCAAGCTACCATTCGTTCAAAAGCTGCATTGTGTCGCCTCACTAGACCGTCAACAATGGCTTCTGCGGGACGGACGGTGTTTAAGTTAACTAAATGAGAGCGGACAAAAAAGGGTCTGAGTTAAACCCAAGACCCGCAATGAAACAAGGCTGTTCACTGACTCTAAATTAACGTCAATCACATGTTCGACCCAGAAGTGTCTTTTTTTTTTATTGTAATTTAAGCTTATTCACTGGACCTTTCTTTGTTGTGAGACATTATAATTGGCCTGGATAAGAAGATAGAGTGGCAAAAAGGCACAAAACCCTAACAGATGTACAAATGTACAGTGAGTTGAGATTTTTCCTTCTTGAAGGTCATAAACTGCACGTATGTAAAGGCAGGGTAACAAAAGCACTTGGATTCAAGTGTGCTTTTCGTTCTGTTATTTTGATAATAGGGCTGGGTTAAAAAAAATGATGTATCGATACATATCGATACGGATTCAAAAAATGAAATATCTACATTAAAATTTGAGGATCGACACTTTAATAATAGGTCTCTATATGCTGGTGTCATTATATATATATATATATATATATATATATATATATATTTATATATATATATAAAAACAGGGCTAAACATTGGCAAGCAGAGTGTTATTCCCCACTCACTCATTTCATAAACAAGCAAAACTGGCACTGAAACTAAGAAATAAAAATAAACAAATAAATAAACGTTTTAAAAAAGTATATAAAAATATTCATATTGTATTCAATTGTAATCGCTTCGTATCATGACCTTATGTATCGGAGTCGTTTCAATTCTGGAAATCCGTATCGATGCCCAGCCCTATTCAATACGCCTTAGGTTTGTACCCTCCACCCTCCTCGGCATATAGCCCCCCCATCCCCCACCCCCCACCCCCGCAGAGCTCAGCGCCCACCAAACATCTAGACCATCAACTTGAGCACAGCTGGCAAACAAAAGCTAGATGAGTCACACAAACAAACAAACAAACGGACAGGCAAGAAAGCAGCCTCGCACCCACGCTGGTTTTTCAGTTCAGTCTGTGTGCTTTGCTCATCGCAGTTTACTTTACCCATCCTCCCTCAAATACCTTCTGTCTTTTCTTTTGTACTTTTTAATGTTATGTTATGTTTTTGGGCTTTTTCACCTTTTCATTAGACAGGAGAGTGGAAAGAGACAGAAAGAGAGGTGGGGTCGGGAAATGACCTTGAGGGAGATTCAAACCCAGGTACCCGGACATAGTGTGGGAGTCTTAGCCAACTTCGCCCAAACTGTCTTTTCTACAGGAAGAAGGGGGGGGGGGGGGGTGGAGGGCTGTGTATGTTTCTTGTCACAAGTCCCTTTGAGAGACTGAGAGAGATGACTGTGAGAGAGACTATGATAATGACTTTAGGAAGTGAATGGTGCTTAAAAAAGGTACAAATCAACAGGAACGCAAACTGAACAGCAGTCTTAGACTGACTGACATACTGAAGCCCTTGGTCACAACACTCGGGTTTGTGTAAATATGGTGTGTAATTTAGCATGTAAAGGGTATTTGTGTAATAATGTTTAATAATTTATTACCACAACAACAAAAGGCACCCCAGTGTTTATGACAGGCAGTTCACAACACCATTCACCAAAAGCCTTTTTTAATCATTTATTTTATTTTTTACGTGAACTATTAATATTCATGTGGATTCCATATTACCACATGGATTGATTTGATCTACAATTAAATAATGTAAGCTGTAAATGTGTCAAAAGTGGTTGTGGGTATGGCTGGGCAATTAATGGAAAACTACTTGGTTAACTTGGTTAATTCTTTCTTCAGCTTGTGTATATTCCACTGTGTACTGTACACTGCTGTACATTCCCTTGAGTTAGACAAAGACCCCAAGGCTCAAATAGCTCACTGGACGGACAGTGCAAGCCTTGTTAGACTTCAAGAGTTCCAAGACCTTCATTGTCATTGAACAGTTGCCTGTACAAGGAAAATAAGATAGTAGAACTATGAGATTTAAACGTGGAGATGTTAATGTACAACAATGTGCAAACAATGTAGATTCTAACTAAGATAGTTTGAGATATCGATAGATTAAGTTAGTTGCTGTTTAATAATTGACATTGAGTTAAAACACTCATGGGTACCTGCTTGAACCATAGCACACAGTTGCAGCGTTTTTTTTGTTTTGTTTGAAACTCTATATTCACCACAAGCTGCTAGCCTACATTCCCTCCTGACAAAAATCAATATGCTGTGCTGTGGGCATGCCCCTGTTGGCTCCGTGTAAGTCTTGGCCCACGCAAGGCTGATTGATCCAACTTGGCATGGGGGTGTGCGCTCAGCATTTCAGCAGATAGAATCTGGGTTTGCCTAACCTGCAGTCACACTGGTAGCACCTCAGCTCGTATTTCTGCAAAGACGACAACAAAGATGTCCCACTTTTTTTTTTGTCTTATTTTCAATGGCGGCTTAGAATGTGAATGCAGAACAATAGAGAAAGATAAGAAGCAAAAAAAAGAAAATCCCATTCTGCCAAGTATAAACACAGATGCTTTCTGTGACCAGAGGGTGAACTCCCAAAAGTGTTTATGCTAAAAGGCAAAAGATGATGATTCTGCCCGAATTCTCTTAGGGTGGCAAACAGCTAACGGTTTAATCGCGGTCTAATCAAGGGCATCTGACAGCCGATCGATATCCGCAGCCTGTAAACAGCTTCACGGCTTATAAAACCGCATTCCTGACCTCCCTCTCCACAGGCGCCATATGCCCTCATCTCCCCACACAGCTGCCAGTGTGATGGTAAAGGCTGGCATTAGAATTAGAATTACCAGTACTCCGATAAAACATTGAGTGTTTCGGGTTTTGTGTTATATAGACTTCGGGATAAGAAGGTACTTCAGGTAACACTTTATTTTATGATTACTTTTTTACATTTATCTATGTATGTAAATTTAAGTACTTACCACCCTACATACCTCACATTAACCCTAACACTAAGGTACAGTGTAAGTACGTACACAATGTTACATATTGTTACACACTTTGTTACACTGTACCTACAGTAATTGATGCAGTGCAGCTCCAGGGACAGTAAAATAAAGTGTCGTTTTGTTGATCTGTTCACCAAAAAAAAAGAAGAAGAAATGCTGCAAAGTCAGAGAGACAGGAATCCTCATTGAGATGCAAGGAGGGCATCTTGTTAAAAATAGATGGTTATCATTAGGGGGGAAACACAATTGATCAGTAGGCTCATCTCATGCATCTACTGAATGTGCTGGTCTGGGTGGTCGCCATTGTAGCCTACAGTAACTTAAAGTACACTTGAGTCCTCTGTGTGCTTTGTGGCAAATCTGGGCCCACCCATACTGCCTGTGATGCTGCATTGAATTTCGCATTCAAGTCAACGTGGCCAACCTGCCTATTCTCAGCTGTTCCTTTTGCCTGAGAAATCGGGCACCAATGAAAAACCGAACACTACGCATACGTCATCGGAATCAGTGGTCTGATTGGTTGTACTGTAGATCAGTCTAGTTAATACTCAACAGGCATTTGAAAGATGTGTGTTGGTTCCGCCTCTGAGAACTTCCTGTCTTTGGGAGCTTTGCCAGACCAAAGCTCCATCTACTCCCTATTGGCACAACAATGAAAACCCAAAGTCAAAGTGGCATGGCTGTGGGGGTTTGTTTAGAGAGGCCAGTTACTCAACATCAAAATTGAAGAAAAATAAAAGCCCTCTGAAGTACTTATTTTGTACTGAAGCTCTTTTTATTAAATTGACAGCATTTCGGTGGAAAGCTGTTCTCAGCGCCTAAGTGCCTTTCTCCTTTGTTGATTCAGTTATTGTTCCTTTTTGTGCACTCAGAGACTTAATTGTTTGGAGTTGACCACATCAGGGCAAGAAAGCAAAAAAAATAATTCTATGCCTGCAATTACCAAACATTTGAAAGTTTTCATGACTAATTTCTAACAAATGTTAAATGTAGCCTACTGTTCCACGTCTGATTTCAGGCACCATGCCGGAGATCTTTCGCCCCTGCATCCACCTCCCTGACATTAAAAGTAACCTTCAGCACTTTTTTTCAAGGAAGGTGGAATAGACTTTATTAAAAGTTGCTAAGCTTCTGCCAGTCCTAAACTCTGGAGTTGTTTAACAGGGATCCCTGATGGAAGACCAAGGGCGCCACTCACCAAAGACTGCTGCTGCTGCTGCAGTTTTTTGTTTTATTTTTCAATGTATATTTTTTGGGCTTTTTTGGCTTTATTTTGATAGGACAGCAAAGAGCAGGACAGGAAGTGAGAGAGAGAGAGAGATGGGGTAAGGTTGGGAAATGACCCAGGTCAGATTCAAACCTGCGTCCCCATGGGCACTTGC
>CM059284.1:14502021-14522021 GCA_030347295.1 Setipinna tenuifilis
TAAAACTACAAAAAAAACTTAACTCCTTAAGACATATCCCCAATTTTAAGATAGCTGTGGCCATAACTGTGTGCCCAAGTTGTAATGTATTAGTAAGGAACTTCTGTAGTACTGTAGTAGTAATGTTGCAATGGTGTAGTAAAGTACTCTTCATTCTGTTAGCAATACAGAAAATCAATCTGCTAGCAGGAACACTATGTACTAAGATGCCATAGGAACCAAATGGAGGCGTATATAAATACAGCACCTAACTACAAAGGAGTGGTAACCTCAAAAGCAGGATCTCTTAACTCTGCAGGATGACTTGCACAAGAAGTGTCTTACTGCATAAGGCCCCAAATGAAATTGGCAAATCAGTACACCACTGCACATTCCTTCTCCATCCATCCATCCATCCATTGGTGCCTTATTATCTTATATGACTTACTGTCCATCCCTGCAGGACATGCCAGGATAGCCCAGGGTGTTAGCGCACCACTAACCCAGGACAGACGAGTGTCCAAAAGGGGATATAAAACAGAGACAGCGTTTCCCACAGGGGATTTGTAAGTTAAGGTGGTGGTTGTCTGGGCAGGTGCAAGATTATGCTTGAGAAATATATCACTCTAACATTTTTTTTTTATATCAGACCTTTGGATTGTGTTTTGTTTTGCGCTTCCCAGCTCATAGGAAGGGAGGGCAAATGATAAAGTGTGTATTGTCACAGCCTACATATTTCTATAATTTCACCACCAAATTTTAAGCCTAAGTCTATTTTAGAGATATATTAGGATCGGTTTGTTAAGGTGGGTCGATGCATATCAAGGTCCCTACTATCAGGAGTGTTGGTGACAGGCTTGCGTTGCCGTTCTTGGCTTCTGGAAGCTTCAGATGAAGCATAGCCCATACCTACAATTATACAACAGTTAGGTCCGTTTGAACTACGTAGCAATTTCTGATTGGACGAGACGCATTCTAAGCATCACTAGGAGTGAGGATATCCCATGGTATACCATGGGTGACTCTTCACAGTTGATAATCAATGTGCCAAAGATACAACCTAACTGTTAAAACTTTACACCAAAATTTCCATTCCATCTAGTTCATAACCAAGCGTGAGAGAAAAGCAAAAAAAACGAAATCGAGTGCATTTATAAACTATGGCAGACTTTAACAAAACAGCCAAGGCTGCAGAACAGCAGCTGTGCCTAGTTCGGACTATGAACAACGACAGCTATCATATCTCAGCGGCTGCAGGGGAATGTCCAAATCAACATGTAGGACACTTGTTGCATAGCCACCACAGACGTTGTTAACTTGAACAGACAGACTCAGATTAAGTGGAAGTATTTTGTGGAGTGGAGACTGGAGAAACCTGAAATACAACAAAATAAAACTTTTCAAATTTCAAATTTGAATTTCAAAAACTGTGTCTGTAAACCAATTGTGTCGGCATAGGAACGGTTGTATAAAAGCAATATAACATTCGTGTTTGTGAGGGTGTTTGTGGGTATCCTCACAGGTGTGGCTACCTACGTGGCCGAACCACACCCATCAGGATATCCTTGACCATCGTCATTCCCACTTCTGTTATATATTTGTGATCCTGTTATACATGTTGATTTACAAGATGTGCCAAGTTATATGGGGACGTTTTCATCAATCATCAATCATTTGTTTATACTGCTTAAACTGGGAATGTTTGTCATCCTGTTATACAGGTTGATTTACAAGATGTGCCAAGTTTTATAGGGAAGTTTTCATCAATCATCAATCATTTTTTTATTCAGTGATTGAGTGAGTATGAAACCCTTTGCAGCAATTGATACAGTAAAAATAAACAAATAACAGGTAACATAAGGAAAACAAATAAAGTAGTTGGTTATTATTACTGTTATTATTATGTTTGTTATTTAGTAAACAGTTTATATTCTTTATATTCTGTGCATTCCACTGTCTATGTTCATGTACTGTCCCTTAAAAGCACACTACCACATGTGCCGCCATGTGCTCCTGTCCAGTCCAGTCAATTGAAAACAATTTTAAATTTGAAGTTCTATTGCCCAGCCCTAATCGGGATAAAAATCGATATCAGTCAATATGGAAAAATATGTCATGATCTAATTTTTTCGCCATGTCGCCCCGCCCTACTCAGAAGAGAAGCACGCTAACTGGGCTGCCACTCGGCTGTTATGCCTCTGCTGTTGCCCTGTTTGGATGCCCCAGTATTTCTAGGCCATGAACCAGGGAAGGAAGGAGGGAAGGAAGACTCAACAGGGTCACGGAAATATTTTTCTGTCAAAGCTGTGCCGTGCCAGAGCCACTGATGAACTCATTAACAAAAGTTAATCATAGTGAAACAGCAGATGTCTCGGGAAAAACAGGTCTGACATGTAACTGCCTCTTTAGAACAGAAGATAGACCAGACCGCCTTTGCATTCCTGTTAAAGTGAAGAAGCTGTGCAAAGACACAAATGAGACACATCTCAGTTGTCAAACTGAGCTGTGACCATTGTACATAATCCATGCTAGATAATCCATGGCAGGAAGATGCATGCAAAACTAACATAACATACTGTAGGTCCCACGTAGTGTAGCCTGCTGGTAGTAATGGCCATGTTCATTTCATTTCCGTTGCCAAATGAATAATGTCTGTTAGCCCGGCACGGATCCGTACTCAGAAGATGAGGGCGTCTTAAGGCCAATCCCCTGAAGGACGTAATTAAAAGTTAACCTATGAGCTGAACCATGACAACAGCCCCCCCCATCCCCCATTCTCCCCCCTACCACCCCACTTCTGCTCACTTGAAAGCTTGGAAGCTCACTGACCCGGATGGGACGTAAACAGACTCAAGGACGAACAGATCCATCCAAGCGTATGACGACCTCCGGTCAGACAACGGAAAACTTTAATAAGACACATGGAACAATTCGTCAGATTTACATGTCAACCTGTTCAAATGCAGATACTCTGAAAAATGAGACGACGAAAGCTCTAAGCCATATTTTAACTGTCCCCTTTGTCTTTCATCAGACAAAATACATGAGTTTAAATGCTTTTATTTGGCTAATGCAGTTTAGTCTAAATGTGAAATAAGCTACAACATAAGAATATCTTTAACACTGTTACATTCAGATGTACAAAGGTAGGAGCTCAGGCAATCTGACGGGCCTTACACTCACAGGAAGGCTGCTGACTCATATTATTCACATTATTGTTATTCCTGGCCAAGCCCAAAAGTATATTTTTATTCTTATTATATTCACAGCACTCAACATGTTTAGCGAGTGCGCTGTTCAAATAGATGCCTTACAGTAATACATAATTTATCAGGTCTGTTTTGGACTGGGTGGGCGGTGAGTGTTTGCTTAAAAACCCAAAAAAGGTTTAAGATATTGCCCAAGCTTAGAGTTGCATTGTCTGCATTCTCAATGCACTGACATTGTTGTGGTGTCCATATTTAGAAGATGTTTTGATTTGGCTTAAAAAAACAGATTATGAATGAGGGTGGGGCTGGATGCATTGCATCATAACACAGTCCCGAGGTTATGCTGTTCTTGGCTTCTTTAATCTTCAGATGAAGCAAAGCCCATATCTACAAACGGGGAACAGGCTATGCAGGTTGAATCCAAAGGTGTGGCGACCAAGATCCCACAACAAAGCCAGACAAGCCATCTCAAACTGCGAGTGCTATTTTGCACAACACCTGCGCATTACACTGTGAGAGGAGAGGGTTGAATTTAAAACATTTGCAAATGCACACACAGGCATCTAGTTACAAGTGATGGTAAATGTTAATTTACCAGCGAAGAAAATAGCTTGTGGTTGCCCAAGCAGCACTAAATAGATCTGGCCAGCACAGTAAGTGCTTATACAGTAGCTTATGCATACAGTGACAGGCAGCGGGCCTGTCTCTGAAGCTACCTGTTGACACCCGATACGCCGCCTTGTAGCATATTCTCTCCTCAGGAGTCAAACGTCGGCCCAGTAAATATTTATGATTATGTGTTGCCAGGCCTGCAATATGCACTCATTAGTTTCAGAATTCAGTTCAAAGTCTACATATACTGTAGGTCGCTTACATCTGCTGAGAAAGGCCTTTTCTATGCTTCGCGGTAGCGGTTCCACGTGAATGGAATGACTTGCCCCTAGACATTAGATTCGGCCTCTCTCTATCTCCTCCTTCAAATACAGGCTCACCACCAACCTCGACTCCTTAAATTTTGCTGCCTCTTGAAAAGTCCATTACTTACCTTTCTATCATGTATGTCTTTCAGTGTTGTGATGTATTTGTTGTTCTGTGTAGGTGTACCTTCTGGCCTCTTTAGCCCCGTTTCCACCAAGCAGTACAGTACAGTTCGGTTCAGTTCGGTTCGCAATTGTTTGTGTCTCCATGGTAAGAATTTTTGAAGCATACCTAAATAACCGTACCGAACCGTACCGTACCATTTTCTGGCACCCTTGTGTTGTGGTACCAGTTTGCGGTACGGTTTAGAGACACGCCCGTTGCTGTGGCGACTCTACTCTACCTTTGGCAATGGAAACACAATCCATACCGAACCGCACAAAAACGTTCTGTACCAAACCCTTAGGTCCCGAACCGAACTGTACTGTACTGCTTGGTGGAAACGAAACTCAAGTCTCTTGTTAATATGTACTTGTCCTTCCTACTTCTGTGCTGATACTGTACTTGTTAATGATCTGCTTTTATTGTGCTTTGCATTTTATTGCTATTGTTTTGCATCAGGATCACCACAGTCACCATCACAATCATCACTTACAACCCCTTTAACAACAAAGAGTAGACAAATTAAAGTAACGAACATTTATATAACAAATGGATGGAAATGTATAGGAAGTTGTGTTTTTCTCTGTCAGCCAGCGAGACCAAAGGTTTAGATAAACAAACCTGCATTAAAAATAGCAGCGTTATATCTATGTATGTAGGCTTTCAGTCATCCAGGTGACCTGAATACTTTCACTTTCATCCTATAGACTTCTTGAATTCAAAGAACTAAGGACTGTGTCCCAGATATTTAATATGTAGTGCAGTGACGCCAGGGGGATGGACCTGTAACCTATTGATCACATCAAAAAAAGGGGAAAAAAAGAAGCCGGCCATTAAACCAGCCATTGGAAATCAAAGAAACAACATTACTGGGCACCATTACGGTCCGGTAATTCTGGTGCCACTCTCCACACTGGAAACATGGACTGTCTGAACAACGTGAGGGGCCTCCAGGTGCATAAATATTTCCAGTCTGTCAGCTCAGTGGATCCCTGACAAGCTGACTAATACTGTGTAGACTATACAGTGCAGTGCAGCAGTGCAGTAAGGAGTACATGTAGAGAAACCACAAAACAACCACTCCACAAATGCATGACACGCTACCGGAGAGCCATCTCATTCAGATGAGTCTTAGCAACACAAGCACATCTATGTCTAAACGTAAATAAAGGGCACTCCTTTAAGAAAGCTAATATGCACACACACGGAGGACAGGTGCAAGGTAGGCCACCAGCGGTGTCCATCTGCATGAACAACTGTCATTAATGTGTGTGTGTGTGTGTGTGTGTGTGTGTCTGTGTCTGTGTCTGTGTGCATGTCTGTGCTTCTGTGTTTGTGACAATGTGGCCTTCAGATTACTTCCTGCAATATTATCTGCCATTGACACCTCGAGAGGTTTTCACACCTTGTCGCAAGTGACCCCAAGAGTGAGTTTACATAAGTAAGTGTTGCTGTGTTATCACTGAACCCATTACTGAATTTGAGGAAAACAAAAACAAAAACAACAGAAACAAACAATAATACATTTACATGAACTGTGCTTCTTTGACAATGTACCAGATGTGTCTCGCTCATCAGTGTCACAAAGATGCAGCGTCTCGCCACCCAGATTAGATCGCGCATGCAGTCACTCGCTCAATAATTTATAATTCTGTAACGTGATGGCCTCTCGCGGCCGAACCCCATTACCATATTGACTTTCACTGAGACAGGTAGGTCAGGAGAATTAAAGCGGTGGTGGCAGTCTTTGCTCGTCGTCAAATAACAGCGCAAAGAGCAGTGGCAGTGGCAGTGGTTTCATTCAGCTGTAACAGGGGAAACAAGATCCAGCTATGAGAAGATGAAATAACTTGATACTCAGAACTACTGGGCTTACAAGTGTGAGAGGGAAAGCTTGTTATATGTTCACTGTGGGCTTTGTTCGGCCAGGTAACCTCGGGTATGAGGAACACCGAGCTATAAAGCAGTAACCTTTATGAAACCCTAAAAAAAACAGTAGCCTAGACTAGAGCATGATGTGTATTCAACACGGACACAACGGTAAATTCCACTCTAAGTTCAGGCCGGCGTGGTTATAAAGAGCAGTGTGAGCTTTGTAATTCCACATTTTTTTTTAATTAAAATCATAGATTTGCCTACCCAGACACTGGGCTAGACATTTAACTTGTAACGCCCAACCTCGTAAAGCTGACCTCCTTAGTGTTTTTCCAGCACAGTTTGCCAATTGGCAACGCGGAAACAAAAAAATAAGGATGCGTGGTGTCTGCAGCCAGGGCAAGCGACAAATGCCACTGTGCTTTATTAGCGACAGCCCAGGACTGATTGAGAGACGCTGAACAATCACGCTTATTGAATAGGCCAGGGCAAACTATAGGCTATTCATAGCCCACTTCACGAATGTGCCGTTGTAACTGCACTGTTCAAATTATATATACAAACTCGATGTGAAGAACTTGTTAAAATGTGCGTAAAGACAACCAAGGATGGTAGCCTAGTCGACAAGCACCTACAGACACTTCGCATGCAAAACCGAGCGCACACTTTTTTGTCACACATTGTGAAATTTAAAGTAGTCTTATGTCAGCAGAAAAAAATCATACAGATAGTCAGAAAACTCATTGGTTCCTTGTTAAAGCAAATTGTAGTGTAGCCACACTGAAAAAAAGAACAACTCGCAGAGCGGGTCCAGCGGGTCCAAAAACTCGCAGACTGGTCCAGCTATTCACCTATACACTGATGAAAATGTACAGCCTACATGGTCGGAGGTTACTGATATTTTAGGAGATAAGGTGCACGTTATTATATAAGCACGGGCATTAAATCATTGCTGCTCTCTAAAGAACCATAGAAAATTGTGGACCCATAACCAATAATTCCGTTTGCAACCACAATCTATTACCGCCAACACTGCACGAGCCGGCTGACAGGCTACAAGGCGGCTCGGGTGTGATAAATAGGACATCACATAATTCTTGCCCTGACATCTGCGGTTTTATTCTCAGGGCAAAAAAACTACATAAGATCACACAAAGCCCCATTGCTTGAGAATGAATCACGGAGAACGGCGAAAGAGAACCAGGGGATTACAGCCCGCATTAAGATTGGTTACAGCGGCTGGCAAAAGGGTACAACGAAAGGTACCTCATATTCAGTCAGAAAGACAAGCCATTGGTTACACTATTGTAGAGTCGTCGTAGGCTACTACGTTTAATAATCTAGCCTGCTGTAGAAGCAAGATTTTCTGATGCCATCATTCACCCGATAAAGAATCCGCCAGGGATAGACGCTGCTAAATGACTCGAAACAGCAAAAATCAAGCTGTGGTCGATGGTGAATCGCAGTAGGTCGCAAACTGAACAAAGACGACATGATATGTGCACCCACCTTGGTCATGTCGCGGCAGCGTGGAGATTGATTGAACGGCCGTTTTCCTCAGTGGACGGCTGGGTTTTGTGGCTATCTTGCCGTTGTCCTGTAGGTTTGAACAGTTATCTTGCGGAGGGGGACAGCGTCTAGTGAGCAACGGCGTTGCACTGCCAGGTCGGCACTGTCAGCGGTGCTCCAAGACTTCTCGTGCACAGACTGGCATGCCTGTCTTTTTTTCAATGGTCGGCCAGTGCGCGATCACACACGCGCTCACACACACACACACAAGGTGGGAGGGTCAGTGAACCGGGCAAACAACAATTGTTGCCTTTAAACATAGGTTTCAATCAATAGGCTCCCAAACTGGCACTATCAGGAGGTAAATTGTGATAAAACTCAAAATCGGATAATATGAGAAAATAATAAATCGTGATAAATTGTGTGCCATATTGCCCAGCCCTGTTGGCAACACCAGTGTCAACATGACTAACAAGTTTCTGTTGGGCTTCTGTTTGTCACACTACCCTCACTATCTAGCCTTGTCTGTCCTGTTCAACTGCAGTGTCTCTTGTCTATCTGTCACTGTGTCTTCTTCTGTGTTTATTTTTCTACATATTTTTTAAATATATGGGCCGCCCCTTAAATACACTGCAGGTGTGATGATGTATGCACTGGCTTAAATGTGAATGATATATAGGCTATGGAAGCGTTTATCAGCTAATGGTAAAATGAGGATACATTAATAGTAACATAAAGTTGTCCTCTGAAAAAAAAATGAAGTAAATAAACAACGACATACATGGGACCTAGGAAGAAGGTGGATAGTTGCATGGGAACACTGGACACTGCTGGAAGTCCAGTAGCTCAAGGAAATGGACCTGTTGACCACCTGAACTTAATAAAGCAGCTTTCCTTTCCCTTTTCAAATGGACTCTCAAAACAAACCTTCTCAGATTGGCCTACCCCACACGACCTTATTGACCTTCTTCTTTAGATTAATCTACCCCACATGACCTTGTACAAATTCTTTTATTATTATTTCATTATTTTTCTTTCATCATTGTGTCTTTTTTGACTGCTATGAAATGACCTTGAGAGATGTAAAAGGCACTAATAAATATAATTCATTATTATTATTATTATTATTATTATTATTATTATTATTATTATTATTATTATTACCTGTACCTAACTGAAAGAATGGGCTGACCAGAGTGTGTCTGCACAAAGAAACTGTCTGCAGGCATGCACACTATTTAAAACCACATTGTGTAGTTTTTAGATTTAGTTACTTATTAACAAAAACTATTTTTACATTCATACTTAGGAGCTCATTAATAACTTATTACCTCAATCCACAAACTCAAGTGTCCTTGTGAACTTTAAATTCCTCAGAGAGCAATGGGCTCTATTATCTTCACATATTTAATTTGACATTAAGCTTTTTTTCTATCTTTTCTCCCCACCTCCACCTTTTTTTTCTTTTTTTTATCTCTTCTCAGTGGGGACTTTGTCTTTGACTGTGACATTCATAGTTCACTTGTTAAGGTAATAACACCAAACAAAGGCATCCACATTTGGAAACTATTATTATTATTATTATTGATTTTATTACTAAAGTAACTGTCATGCCACCCAAGGTCCATTCGCAAATGAAAACAAACACAGTACACACAGCTTGAAGACAACATCCACAAAAAATACAAAAAAAGTCCACTGACAAACCTCAGCAATAACTCCTAATGCAACCTGGCTGGCTGATGTCAGGTGGTGTCTGTAGGGAAACCTGCACTGATCGAAGGATGAGGCAGAACTAGCTCAGGCTTTCAGGGGTCCGTCCAGTAATGTGGCTGTATGTACAGTAGACAGTAAAGAACTGAAGACAATTGTGTTTTATTCACCCAGGCATAGACAGTTTGCCTAGTGGAGAGTTGTACGCACAGTATCTACACATGCAAAGACATACAGACTAGCCAGCCTCGGCTCAATATTGTGTTTTGCTTCAGTACTATACTACGTCAGGAAACTCTCCTAAGACTTCAGTTTCCCTCAACAATTTTTTTTAGCAACCAATCAGCAAATAATAGAAATTGAAAGGATAACCCAAAAGGGTTTAAAGTTCAAACAAAGCGCCCACCCACTGTGAAGTAAATGTATCCCTGTGGAGAGTGTTCAGGCTCTTGGCATGAATGGAGTGAGTCTGGTCCACTAGGCATGACATGTCAGCACTGCCTCAGATGTAATTTGAATGAATACCAGCTCTTCTCCGAAGCAAAGTTTCTGCCTGGTTCGAGAGGCATAGTTGGTTATTAGGAGTGGAAGAATGATTTTAGGGGCCAAGCAAGCACTACTAGTAGGGGGCCCTTTGATGATACTGTTAATATTATTATTATTATTACTATTAATTTAAGCTCAAAATGTCTGCCTGTGCCCCTGCCTAAATCACATCGGAGAGAGGTGTGTGTGTGTGTGTGTGTGTGTGTGTGTGTGTGTGTGTGTGTGTGTGTGTGTGTGTGAAGTGGGGCTGTCTGTGTGCTTGACGGAGAACCTCTGAAGATGTGACCTGATTGGTCGACTCACCTGCTGCTGCCTCAAAAGTTGAACTTTTTATTTTACTTCTTTTTTTTTCATTTTTAAAATACAAGCAACTTGTACTAGTAAAGCAAATGTAACACAGTTCTGCAACAGATGCCGTAAGTATACATTTGAGTGTTAAGTGTCAGTGGAAGCAGCTGTGAGAGCCCAGTCTCAGCCCTCAGCACAGCGGTCGGTTGTGGCCTTTTGACCACATGTAGTGCTAACCTGTAGGCCATATGGAGCTTGATTGACGAACAGGGAGGGCTGATGAGCAGACAACTTACTGAACCCCCCTTACACGCTCAAGCGTGTGCGCACACACACACACACACAAACACACACACCTGTCCGTACACATACACACACACACACCTGTCCGTACACATGCACACACACACCTGTCCGTACACATGCACACACACACACACACACACACACACACATATACATACACACACACACAGACACACAGACTCACTTTTTCTTTATCCTTTTTCTCTCTCTTCTTCTCTTCCTCCCTTCTCTCCTTTTCTATTTTGAAATGTATGTACAGTAGCCTATAGTTTGGGAACTTGATTGACCACTTTGTGTTCTTGCATTTCTGTATATGTGCTGTATAAGTGTGTTTTTGCTATTATCCTACCTGGAAGTGTGTAGATGAGTGGTGAATGTTTTCCCCCCCAAAAAAAGACGTTTTTTAACATTACTTTTCTTACATAAAGCACCTGTAACTTTTCTGGGTCTGGAACGCAATCCTTACTCGTGTTTTCACACCCAGAAAGGTACGTATTTTACTTTTAAAAGAAGCTTCCAGGAATACAGTAATTTTTTTGAGAATCTAAGGAAAGGAAGCTAAGGAAAAAAAATTAATCATTTAGTTGGTGAATCATGCTGTTGACGCTGTTCAGAGTGTCCCTACATCAGCAGTGCTGACTGCTTCTAAATCTGTGATGGTAATTAGACTCTTGCTGAATCATTGTCCTCCTCCATTTGCATTTCACATCAGCATGCAGTTTCTATCTGCATATCTTATCTATGCAGGGAAATGGTAAAAATACTGAGAAAACACAAACACACGGAGAGTCACGCACAATCCAGGGTTGTAGTGAAGTAAACAGAGTTTACCCACCTCTCAAATTTCAGAAACATTGTTCTTCCAGACTATTCCCCCTATAGGAGGTATTGGATATCACTGTGATTTTCATTAGCTGTGGTTAGAAAGCGTAAAAAATTATAGCCTACACAAGTATAACACTAGTCGCTGGTGTCCAACCAACTGGCCACCCATTCGTGACAGTCTAGAACTGGCCCTGCTGGTGAACCCAGTAGGCATGGAGAGGGCAGGACTAGAGAGGCCACAGGTAGAGAAAATAAAAATAAAGTAAAAAAACGTTTTTATTTAACAACTTGCACCCAGAACAGATGTGATGAAGAGATTCTAAATGATAACCAGTTCATTATTCATTTGTTCAAATTCCTCTTTCGTTGAAAAAGTGGTTGGACATGGAATACCCTGGACTAAAAAAAGGGGCCCACTCCTGCCCTGCATGCACACACACACACACACACACACACACACTATTTACTGAATTGCCTTTATTGCCTACACTGGCACCACTGGAAAGTCTGGTGTGGTCAAAGGCTGGGAAAAGTTGTTAGTGTAAGACATGCAAATAGTGTGATCCACAGTTTACATACACCACAACCTCTCAGCAGGAGGGCGATACCACTAGAGACGAATGCACACAATAGACACACACACACACACATGCACACACACACACAATCAGGGTTGTAGTGGAAGGTAAACACAGGTAAACAAAGTAAGTTTACCCACCTTTCAAATTTCATAAACCGAGTTTATTCACCTATGAGTAGAGTTAGTCCTCCTATTACAGTTTTTTTCTCGATTGTTTACACACATTTTCTGAAACCATGCCTCATACTCTCAGACCTCTACACACAAATAAAAAAAACACACATACAATGGGGAAAAACCCCTCCTCCTGCAAAATGAAACTTTACATTCAAAGCAATGTTATTTCTTTTCAGAAAACTATTTTGTGATCAAATGACACACAGAAACCATCATATGAATAAACATTTATAAGAACCAGTTGAACACTGATGTGCGTAATGTAAAACACTATGAGGAACTGAAAACACTTCCTCTCCATTTATCATAATGACTTTGGCCTTTTTTGGTTTAGTGTTATCATGAAAATATACAGACACACAGAGTCACGCACAATGCACAAACACAGACACCATACACACAGACACCACACACACACAGGCAAGCAAGCCTGCACGCATGCACCCACACACACACACATGCACCCACACACACACCCACACACAGTTTTTTTTTTTTTTACTGATTTGCCTTTTATATTTGCCTGAACTAGCACCAGTGAATGTCTGAAAAGTGTGATGTCTAGGCTAGTGTAAGCTACGCAGAGAGGAGAGTGTGATCCAGAGTTTACATAACTAGCCTGTCAGGCAGAAGTGCCGGTTACACCAGAGACCAATGCACACAATAGGGCTGCTCATTAATATTGCAAGTCGAATGACCAGATTATCAGTCGCTTTGTTACTGAGCCTGGAGATAACACACCCGCCATCCTTACGCACGGTGCCAGTGGGTGCAGATTGATGTTGAACAGGCACAATAAATACTGTTGAAAATGTTCTTTTTTAAATCACAGAGGGTTAGAGTTGCAGCAGGTGGGTCCTTTGAAGAAGGATGAGAGAAGTACATACAATGAAAGTGATGCTTTGAAATAGGACAATGCCTGTGTTGACTGGTACGGAACCAGAGACACTAGTGCAAGTGGTGCAAAGGCCTTCCTCTAAGCTTATCAGACACAAGAGTACAGTATTGAATATTAGTTTCAGTATGCCATATCTAAGAAGTGAAAAATACAAAATCAACCTCCTTTTTGTATACTTAAAATATAAGACCATAATTATCGTGTGTGTGTGTGTGTGTGCACGTATGTGTATGTGTACATGCGTGTGTGTGTGTATGTGTGTGTGTGTGTGTTTGTTGGTTGGTTTGTTTGTTTTTTCCAGTGTCACAACCCTGGTTGGGGCTACCTGGGTCTGGCTCTTCCCTCTTACATATAGATATTTAATTATCGTGTGTGTGTGTGTACGTGCGCGCATGTGTGTGTGTGTGTGTGTACTGTATGTGTGTGTGTGTGTGTGTATGCGTGTGTATGTGTGTGTGTGTGTTTGTTGGTTGGTTTGTTTTTTCTCCAATATGCTCATTTATCAATGACTTTCAATAACCTATAGATATTTGAATTGGTGTAAAGCAAAACACTGACCCTGCCTAGTCACTGCATGATTCACTCATTGTCAAAGCCTGATATTTGGTTATTTGCCCATTTTTCTGTGTGAGCCAGTGAGAGCCAGTGAGAGCTGTGAGAGCATATGGATAACTGTTGTTCCTCTGACTGCACTGTACTCCAATGCATCTCAATGAAGCCGGCTGCGCACTGGGCATCTGGCCATGCTGCATGCCTCACTGCACAAGCAGATCTGAACACACCGATGAGAGAGAGAGACAGCGAGAGAAAGAGAGAGAGAGAGAGAGACAGACAGACAGGCAGACAGAAAGAGTGCAAGTGATAAAGAGAGCTATAGAGAGAAAGAGAGAGAGAGAGACAGACAGACAGACAGGCAGACAGAAAGAGTGCAAGTGATAAAGAGAGCTATAGACAGAAAGAGAGAGAGAGAGACAGAGAGAGAGAGAGTAAAAGTGATAGAGAGAAATATAGAGAGAAAGAGAGAGAGAGCGAGCAAGAGAGACAGAGAGAGACAGAGAGAGTAAAAGTGATAGAGAGAGAAAGAGAGAGAAATAGAGACAGAAAGAGAGAAAGAGAAAGGGAGAGAGAGTGTGAAAGTAGTAGAGAGAGAGAGACAGACAGACAGGGAGAGAATAAAAGTGATAGAGATAGAGAGAGAGAGAGAGAGAGAAAGAAAGAGAGAGACATAGACATATAGATTCAAATGTTATTACCACAGTACACAAGGACAACACAAGGGCTGTCTGTGGTTAGGTTGGTGCACCCAGTAGAGATATCTGTGCCTACTGTAGGTAGGGGACAACAGCCACCGAGGCACACATTTCGACAGAGTTAATCAATGCTGGCACAGCCAACTATCTTCCTGACACAAAGCCATGGTGACTAATACTGTGGAAATGCACAGTTCAAAGGCTTTTATCCCGATTATGGACTGCTTACCACACTGAAGAAATTAGGAAACATTTAAATTATTCTATAATTTTTTTAAACAATTAGGAATCACTGTCTGTTCAATGTAATCTGTTGTTAAAAACTAAAGCAAAAAAGCAACCATTAAATTAGTCTATATGGTTGTTATAGTTAGCATTCTATGGGGCATTGTTAAGGAACTTTATGCCAGAATTTCAGAACTACTTTCCATAGTTGAAACTTTTGACGGAATTAGTGCATACCCCGCCAGCCAATCAGAAAACAGCATTCTATTTGCTATAAATTGGTATAAGTGCAAAGGTCTTTGCTGTATGCACCATCCTAACCACAGACACTGTACTGAGTGTGCCAACCTAACCACAGAAATATCTCAGAAAGTGCTAGAATTTCAAATATTTCAAATATTCAAATATTTTCTCAGTTTTTACCTACTTTTCACCATTAGTACCCTGACATTTTCATGACTTCACCATGTTGTTACAGTGGCCATTTGTAGAGGCCTATAGTTATTTCTCGTTGTGCCTAGAATGCATGGACATGGGTGTGTTTGATGCTGTGTGAGTGAGTGAGTGAGTGAGTGAATGGAAGTGCACAGGAACTTGCATGTGTGGTTGTTGGACAGTGGTCAAGAAATTTGAATTTATAACACTGAGTTTATAAAATGCAGCAGTGCTGTTCCCACTTTGGAAGCACATGGTGTAAATGAGTTGTTCTTACTTATCAGGCAGTGCAGGTCGCAACAGACTTGTCCTTTCAGAAATGAGCTCTTTAGCCCTCAGTGGGAATAAATGAGTTACGGTAAATGTTCTTTCTGAAGGGGGAATAAATGAATTATGGTAAATGTTCTTTCTGAAGGAGAAGAGTCCCTCCTTTAGTAATAACATCTATCGTAACTCATTTGATGCCAACAAAGTCCTAAATACCAATGCCTCACCCTTCTAGCCCCCCCCCCACCCCCTTTCTAACTTTTTTTTATTGGACAAGTCACTTTCTTTTTGTCTTAGGAAAACTATTTTGTGCGGCATTATCTTGTATGGTCTTCATATGAGAGTCACACTTAAGAGAATTTTGTGTCACAACAGAAAATAACGTTTTAAGATTCTCTCCTAACGACATTAACTCAGTTAGGAAGTGACTTATACGTCACTTTGGAACGTGTACCCTGGAAACACAGTGCCAACAGAAAGTATTCACCTTTTCCACATTTTGTGTTGTTAGTTATTACTTACTGTAATGCTACAACATGAAAGAAATCAACTGAAAAGGGCAGAAAAATACACAGTTGAAAGACACTGAAAGACAGAGAGAGCAAGAGAGAGAGAGGTGACACAGATGCATATTGTCATGTACAGATACTCACACACACACTTGCGCGCACACACACACACACATTACTTTTGTGCACACACTACTGCACAATTACAAAAGCTTTGGAAATGCAATGTGTATTTTTTGTCATGGCAATACAGCTCTATTGAATTTAACTGAATTGAATTGTGCGGGAGGCAGAGAGGGAGAGAGAGAGAAAGACAGAGAATGAAGAGAAAAATCAACAGAAGAGGGCAGAGAGTAAACAGTTAGGTGAATTAGGTGACTGAAAAAAAAGCAATCTGCATTATTGTAATATAATCGTTCTGATAACAGGGCATGGCTTGACACCATGTCCTACTAAAACTGTACCTGTGTGTTACCTCTGCCACACACACACACACACACACACACACACACACACACACACACACACACACACACACACACACACACACACACACACACACATTCTGGCACATGGTACTCAACACAATTCAATTTCCTCATTTAATTGTCTCATATAGATTCTGGATAAGTAATCCTCTCAGAATAGGCTTACAGGAAGAGACCACCGGGAGTTCACCCTACTCTGACCAACAGAGAAAGAGAGAGAGAGAGAGAGAGAGAGAGAGAGAGAGAGAGAGAGAGAGAGAGGTTGAGAGAGAGAGGTTAAGGGTGCATGGACATACAGAGGGTAAAAATGAGAAAAAAAAGACGGGGATGTTAGACAAAGATTTGATGTAAATGAGAATGAACGAGAGAGAGGAGTGGAATGGGGGGGGTATCTCAGGGGAATGAGAATAATGTTTTAAACACAATGGCCTGTTGTTCTTCAGCTAGGCCGTAGTTTGCATAGCTTGCATACTACCAATGGCAGCTATGCTGTGTGTGTTGTGAGGTTTGAACATAATAAATATATATAATATAAATAAATAAATAAAATGTTGTTCATGAATTCAGGCAGGTTCATGGCAGTGATAGCTTTTTATGACTTTCTCTTGCTTTCCCATCAATCAGTTTTGTGATGGCTCACCCAGCTGTAGCAAAAGCCATTTAATCTTAATCCTCAATGACTGAGGAGTGGGTGTCTTTTTGCAACTCATTCTAGAATTTTCTAGAAAATTCAACTCAGCCCATAAACACTCATTTGAAGCATAGCGCCACCTAGTGACAAGGGTCAATGCAAAAATTGGGATTTTGCCAATTGCCAATATCTTGGATCGAGAAGCTGGGAACTGCACAAAATTTGTCATGTACAATCAGCACAATGACCTCTAAAAGCACGGCAAGTACCATACATTTTGGGGTCATTGTTATTGTACAAAATGTCATTTTGACTATTATTGCTACAGATTAAAACCATTTTTTTGTCTTGAAGTTCATCAAACCTCTTGCATTGAAAACACTGGTTGACGCCGACTTTCAACAAAACCAATTTCTGTGAAATTTTAAAATGATGTAAGTCGAAGTAAGCAAACTGCACATATTTGGTGGTCTCCCAGCAAGCACAAACAGTAACTCTAACAAGCATCATCTCACACAGAGTATTAATGGCTTTGCTGACGCACACACACACACAGACACACACACATACAGACATACACACACACACACACACACACACACACACACACACACACACACACACACACACACACACACACACACATTGCTTTGCATTCTGCATTTTTCAGTAGTTCTGCTACTTCAGTGAATCTTTTATGTTTATCCACTCACACATAATTTTAATTTTAGAGAAATATTTTTTTTTTATACAAAAACACATTCCAAAAAGACACCAACCAACATAACACAACAATTCACACAAAACAACAAATACGTACCTTTAAACTCATGAAGGGCGGTGATCCAATGAACACACACAGCACAAAAGAAAACCACACCTCACACATTTGAATAGATGAGTTACATATTGTTATTTTATTGGGTTAACTGAAAGAGAGGATGATAGAAGACATCAGTCATGAATAGGGTGGGACGGGGATGACTGGGGTGGTGGTGGTGTGGGGTAGGGGGGGTAGAGAGCAACTGAGAGATACAGGGGAAAAGAGATGAAGAGAAAACGAGAAAGAAAGATGTGCTTTTTTAAAAAAAAAAAAAAAGTATACTCTGCATGAGTATATACTCTGTACTGTGTATGGCCGTTTCCAAAACGTTCCCTCGTTCACTATGAAGTGCACTACAGGGTGTGAGTCGCTACATTGATCTGTTCCCTACATAGTGCAAGTATGTAGTAAACAAGTGAACACTTTGGATACAGCCTATGAGTACGCTCTGCCTCCAGACTCTGGCTGCAACGTCAGCATCACCTGCGTTAGTGCGCCTAACCACAACACGACCAATGCCAAATATGGGCTTCCTGTGGAGAGTCCTTTCCATGCGGCCTTTTGCATGCGGCCTATTCGCTAAACCTGTTCAACGTCACCTACCTGGTACCCTCTTCATCGATCGCACTAGTTACTAGTCACATTTCTCCACCTCTTTCTCCTTTTCTCCTATGCTTCCTCCCTATGCTCCCTGTCTCTCTCTCTCTCTCTGTTTCTCCCTCCACCTCCCTCCTTAGTTTGTGTCCGTTTTACACTGAGGACTTGAGGCTATGTCGACTTTTAGTCAGTTTGTCAGTTTTTTTACAGTTTCGTAACTGAAAGGATTTCTGTCCACACACAGCGTTTTTTTTAAATATATTTCCATAGGCTGCCGTTTTTTTAAAATAGCTCCATCTCTGGTTCTGTTTCTAATCGGTCACCTTTCCAGAGTCCCCCCCAAAAAACTGATGGATTATAATGTGGATGACAGGCAAAAACGTGACAACTAAAGTGGACACAGCCTGAGAGAGAGAGAGAGAGAGAGAGAGAGGAAGAGAGAGAGAGAGAGAGAGAGCAACGGAGGGAGGGATAGAGCATGGCCAAGGAAGTTGCAAGCTGGTGTGGCTGTGTAGCAGGCGTGACCATATGGTCAGCTCACCAGCGTCATCCTCCAATTCACTGGGCATCTTCATGCCACCTTCTGGCAAGACCCGCCGGTCTCACTGGCCAGAACGTTAACCGTCCAGCTCCACCCGCAGCTGACTTCTTCCCAGAATGCACTTCACCGAAGGTTAAACGCTTCTAACGGCTCGATTTAATAACCCCCCCCCCCACTTCCCACCCCCCTCCCCACAACCCCACCCTCGTCCTGCTTCTCTGAAAACACAAACCAGAACATAATAACATTTGAGAATTTATTAATTTTTTTATGTTATTCAAACTTAAAAGGGCATAATGTTTTTTTTTCCAACACATACAAAAACTCAATACACTTAGTTTCTGAACAATCTCTCTCTCGTTTAAGTAGTCAGTGTTTTTGGATTAGTCTAAAGGAGTCACATTTGTCAAAGTAATGAGTCTCCTTGAACAACAACAATTTTCTCTGGACGGTTCATGTACAATGGTTCATGATGATGGTGATGACGGTCTGTCTGACCTTCTAAGCAGTCTTGCAAGGGTGTATTTGGGGGGTCACAAAGACATAGCAGTCACTTGACACTGGGGCACTGGCAGTCTTCTAAAACTGGATTCTTTGATGGCTACGGCAGCAGTCAGACGTATGTACGATAATAAACATAGCATGCATTAGCATAGACCCAAAGACGTACCCACTCATGCACGCCGACTCAAGCACGCACACACACACACACACACGCACACACACACACACACACACACATACACACACTCCATGTCACTTACTTACTTATAGACACACACACACACACACACAAACTCACACACATAGGCACACACACGCACGCACACACACACACACACACACACCAGCCTCAGCAAACATATTTCTGTTCGTTTATTTTTAAATACATATATATGTATATTTTTCCCTTTCTGGAAAAAGGATCCCCCTCAAAACAGAGAGGAGAAGCGGGACAGAGACCATAATTCAAAGGTATGTAATTCCTTTCTTAAAAGGCCAAAATTACAAGGGGCAGACAGAAAAAAAAACAGAGAGAGAGAGAGAGAGAAAGAAATAGAGAGAGAGACTGAAAAGAAAACACTGACATTTTCAGACAGCCCTCTTCTGTAGCAAATCATTCTGCATCCACTCTCTGTTTATGGGGACCTCTGTTTTTGTTTCATTCATTTATTTATTTTATTTTAGGAGTGACGGAGGATGTACTTTTTGACAGGGATACTAACTAAGTATTGGGGGGGAGGGAGGC
>CM059284.1:14532021-14558976 GCA_030347295.1 Setipinna tenuifilis
ATTTGGAGATAGCAATACCAAATCGTCTGCGAATAAAAGGCATTTAACTTCAGAGTCATGGAGTGTGAGACCAGGTGCTGTGGAGTTTTCCAATTGGTTTGCCAATTCATTAATGTATATGTTAAATAATGTTGGTGAGAGAGGGCAGCCTTGTCTCACACCAACATTTTGAGTGAAATAGCCTGTCTGTTTATTTCCAATTTTGATTGCGCATTTATTATTTTGATACATATCTTTTATTAAGCTGTATGTTTTCCCTCCGATTCCACTTTCAATTAGTTTTAAGAATAGCCCTTCGTGCCAGATCGAGTCAAACGCCTTTTTAAAGTCTATGAAGCAAGCATATACTTTTGATTTATTTTGGTTTATGTATTTATCAATTAGAGTTTGTAAGGTGAATATGTGATCTGTTGTTCTATAATTTGGTTGGAATCCAATTTGGCTTTTGCTCAAGACACTATGTTCAATTAAGAAATTGGTGATTCTTGCGTTCAGTATGCTGCAGAAAACCTTCCCTAAGTTGCTGCTAACACAGATACCTCTGTAATTATTTGGATTTAGTCTATCTCCACTTTTAAATATAGGTGTTATAATTCCTTCTCTCTCTGTCCCTCTCTCTCTCTCCCTCTCTCTCTCTCCCACTCTCTCTCTCTCTCTCTTACTTGAGCTCCTGTGCGATGGCAGCGATCTGCTCCATTTCATTTAATATTCCATCTGGCCCACTGGCTTTTTTTGTTTTTATTGCCTGTAGTCTGTCTGACAGCTCTTTTTCTGTTATCGGGTAGTCCAGTTGATTTTGATTTTGAGAAATGGCATTCTCCATTTTAGTATATTTATCAAATATTTGAATTTGCTCACGAGTCATATTTCTTTTGCCATAAAGATCTTCAAAGTAATCTTTCCATGTTTGACTGTTTTGAATGGCTGGAACGTCCGGTTGTTTTTTACATAGCCTGTTCCAGTTGTCCCAGAAAGAGTTGGTTTCTAGAGATTGTTCAATTGTTTCTAATTGGTTTTGTATATAATGATTTTTCTTTTTCCTAAGTGTGTTTTTGTATTGCTTAAGTTCTCTATAATATTTGACACGCAGGTCAATATTGTGTGGTTGTCTATGTTTCTCATTGGAAAGATGTCTTAACTGTTTACGCAAAGTTTTGCAGTCTGGATCAAACCATTTTTCATTTTGTTGCTTTGATCTTCTTTGTTTTCGGGGCTGTAAAAGAGCTAGTTCTGCCAAATGATCAAATATATTGTTAATTTCTTCTACTAATTTATTAACACTATCTTTTGTGTTGGGGTAATTGTAGCACAGGAGATGATCAATACTTTTAATTATTTTAGGATTGCTTAAGGCTGCTAGATAATTGTCTTTACTGTTTTTTGTCCATTTGAGACTCTGCTTAGTGTTGTGCAACTTAGTGTTTTGTTCAAGGATGTTCGTGTTTTCTGATCTTCTTAAGTAGGCAGTAATTTGGCTATGATCAGATAGAGGAGTCAGTGGTCTTACTGTGAATGCTTTGAAATGGAAAGGATCTAGATCTGTAACCATGTAGTCAACAACAGAGCAGCCAATAGGCGAGCCATAGGTGTATCTTCCCAGTGAGTCCCCTCTCACCCTGCCATTGACTATATACAGGCCTAGGCTTTGGCAGAGCTCAATTAGTAGTCTACCATTTTTATTTATTTGGCTATCTGATGTGTGTCGTGGGACGTTTACAGCATTTGGTGGAAAGCTTTGCCCAAATATATGCACGTTGCCATGGTCTTCTGTAAAGTCACTGAGAAATCCTGTTCTGGCATTTAAGTCTCCACACAGCAATACATGTCCTTGTGCCTGGTAACCACTAATTTGTTGCTGCATAGTATCAAATATGTTGTTATTATAATAAGGAGATTCAGAGGGTGGAATGTAAATGGCACAAACAAATAGATCTTTTGTTGTTTGTATTATATTTCTGTTGATTTTAAACCAGATATGTGTATCATATGTTTTTATTGAAGATATACATTTATCTAGTTCTATTTTGTACCATATTATGACCCCTCCTGATTTTCTCCCATGCTTAACTCCCTTATTTTTCTTGGAGGAGATGGCTATTTCTCTGTATCCTGTCGGACAGAGTGAGACCTCATCAGTTCTGCACCATGTTTCTTGTAGGATGATTATATCTGTGGTTGAAGTGTTTTCTTGGAAATCTGTTGTTTTGGTTTTGCAACCAAAGGTTTTTGAATGAATGCCTTGAATGTTCCAAGTGGAAATTGTGAGTGATTTCATGTTTGTCATGACCTGAGTAAACGAAATAGTGTAATGTAATAACCTAAGAAAAAACTAAACAAACAAACAAACAAAAAAAAAAAAAAAAAAAAAAATCAATGAAAGCCATCCACTTGCAGATATATACATAAATACATATCTCTCTTCTGTTTGACAAGGTTTTTTTTTTTTTTTTTTGTCCTTATATAAATATAAATGTTCAATTACAACTACGAGAAATGTAATAGAGGCTTCTTAACTTATAAGTCGGCTGCACAGAGTATGCAGCATCTCTCTGATGTCCCCCAGTTGTAGAGATGCGATGAATGGGCAGGGTTGGCAGCCTGACTCTGGGTTGGAGGGTGGGTATTTGGGAGGAGTGGGGTGTGCAAAGCTTTACTCTGCTGCTGTTCTGGATGTACAAGGGAGTGTTGGGTAGTTGCTGCTCCATACCTCTTTTGTGGTGGGTACGGAGGGGCGTAGTTGGTGGATGACAGTCTTACGCGATGATCCTGCTGCTCTGGATGTACAGGGGAGTGTTGGGTAGTTGCTGCTCCATGCCTCTTTTGTGGTGGGTATGGAGGGGCATAGTTGGTGGATGATGGTCTTAGGCGATGATCCTGCTGCTCTGGATGTACAAGGGAGTGTTGGGTAGTTGCTGCTCCATGCCTCTTTTGTGGTGGGTATGGAGGGGCATAGTTGGTGGATGATGGTACGCGATTTAAAATCCAGTTTGAGTTGCTCCACTTGGAAGTGGGATCAACAATGTTTTGTTGTGGTGGGTGGACTGGGCCGTGAGGGGCAGCTGCCAAAGCATAGCTCTTTTGCATTGGGTAGGGAGGGGGAAGGGAGTGATGGGAAGTTGCAGCTCCATCCATTACTTGTGGTGGTTTCTGAAGAGTGTATGTGGCAAGTGACACTGGGTGTTTTTCATGCTTGTCTGTGAGAAAGCTTGGTGGGTTGAAGGTTGTGGGGTAGGTTGAGATGGCCTTCGTAAGTAAGATCTAGATGAATTTGACCCCCTCCTCCTCCTGTTGGCATAGTGATGAGGTTGTCTTGCATGATGTCTTGATTGAATAGAGGATGCATCAGAACTGCATTTTAAAGCTGCTTCTTTTAAGGACTTAGCAAAAATCCTCACCCTTCCTTTATCTAGATGTAGTCCATCATAAAGGTCCCATGGGCCAATAGTTGGGTGCTGGGCTAGACAAACATTAGAGAATTTAGCGCATCCTCTTGTGACCTCCATGTTTAAATCGTAGATGATATGAGGAGGGATGTCTGTCCGTGGCAGTAATGTTGATATGACGATGCGTGACTCTGGGAATGCTGTGCTGGCCTGCTCTGCCATCTTGACTATAGCTGCAGCGGTGTTCTTTTGCAGTTTCTGTAGGTCATTTGTCCCTGTGTGGATGATTAAAAGTTCAGGGCTGTGTAGTATTTCCCTTTTCAAGAGTGCCATTGCTTGTCGAGTGTTGCTACAACGCTTGGATTGCACCCTTTTTCCGGGAAAGAGTTTGCCTGTGTCCAAAAACTTTCCGTTTGAATCTGCGAGCAGGATGACTTGGGGATGTGGAGGAATAGAGGGAGGCTTTGTCTCTGTTGCTGATGATGTATTGGGGGCTGATATATCTGGTGTTAAAATAGGTGTCAGTTCTTTTGTTGTAGACCTGGTTATTGCTGTGGTCCTGAATTCAGGGTTGGAATGTATGTGTGGCTTTGGTGTTGATGTGCTGGAGGGCTGGGAGCATGGCAGTTGATTAGGCACAGGCGTCTGGGTGGAATTGTGCTGCCTCTTGGTGTCTTGAATTTGGCTCAATTGACCTTTTATGTCTTTGATGGCCTCGTCTCTTATATACAGTTCTTCCTTTAAATGTTTCAGGTGACCTCTGAGGTTAGCTCTTTCAACCTCCATCTCTCTCATTTCTCCCCATATCTGCTCTATATACCCCATAAATTGTAGCCTTATATCATACAGCTGTTGTTCCATGCTGCTGGAGGATGTTTGAAAGGCTAGTTGTTCTTTAAGTTCTATGAGTTCCACCTCCAGAATCGAAAGGCTTTCTCTCATTTCTTTTATTTTCTGTTCCAGCATTGTATCGTTATTTTCATGGGGAAGAAAATCTCTCTCTGTGTCTTTTCTGACAGGAACACTGTGTGTTGTGATATCATTTGGGAATTGTCTGATTTTTTTCTTGCCTCTGCCAGCACTTTGATGGTAGTGAAATTATCCCTGACAGATAACAGACATGCCTCACTGCCCTGAAACATTACTGTCCCATTGTGGTAGATGTTAACTGTTAGACATGGGTTACTGTCTCCCTCTTCTGTAATTTGGATTTGTCTTCCATTGCATATTCCATGTTTTCTTGGAGATTTGTAGTATGTACAGATGGCTCCATGCCAGGCATCACAGTTTGTTGTATATAGGAGTAGGTTAGAAATGGAAAGCTTGTCTCCTATTTGGGTATAATCAGCCATAAGAGTTTCTGGGTTCTCCCTGAGAAGCTTGTGTTTGAAAGCCTTCTTGTCTTTTATCGTTTTTACAGTCTTTGGATACACTATAGAATGGGGAAAGGCCCCTGCAGCAGCCTCATACAGTTCATCCATTTGCAACTGGCTCATGTTCTATGTTCTATCCTCGGAACTCTTCTCTTAGCAACTGGTGACTTGTTTATCTGAGTTGTTTTCCTTTGTTATTTTTTGAGTTCTTGATGAACTTTGTGGTGATCAAAATAATAAATAATATAATAATAATAATTGTAAAAAAAAACACAAAATATATATTGTCCTCACCACTTTTCTGTTGTGGGATAGAATGCCTTTTCGGTGTGTCCAATCGGTATGTCTGTTGCCTCTGTTGTTTTCTTTGTTTTGTTGTTGCTGCAATTCGGTTGTCCTGCTTCTCTCCCTGATTTTCCTCCTTCAACTGATGGCAAAAGTATACAAAAAAGGCACCAAACTGTGTGTTTTCCTTTTCTTCCCCTTTGTCTTAGAAGGTTGTGTTGGCTTTTTGATTTTTTTCTTGATTTTCTTAGGTTATTAACATTTCAATCTCAGGAGCTCAAGTTAAGCATGACTGCATATAACTCAACGGAACTCTCTCTTCTGTCTCTGTCTTTGTCTCTCTCCTCTCTCTCTCTCTCTCTCTCTCTCTCTCTCTCTGTCTCTGTCTTTGTCTCTCTCCCTCTCTCTCTGTCTCTCTCTCTCTCTCACTCTCTCTGTCTCTCTCACTCTCTCACTCTCTCTCTGTCTCTCTCTGTCTCTCTCTCTGTCTCTCTCTCTCTCTCCCTCTCCCTCCCTCTCTGTTTTTCTCCATCGCTCCCCTCTCCCTTCATCTCTCTCTCTCTCTCTCTCTCTCTCTCTTGTTCTCCATCCCTCCCTCCCTCCCTTGTCCTCACCAAAACCTCCAGCTTTTCTGTCCTCCTTCTCTTTATCTCCCCATCCTACCTCCAGTACTCCCCCTTCTGTCTCTCCACCTCCATCCTCCCTCCCTCTCTAGTTCCATACTAAAACCCAAGCTTTCCCTCCCTCCCTCTCTCTATCTCTCCCTCCACCTCTCCCTTTCTCTCTTCAGAGGTGTATGTCCCTCATCAAAATCTCCAGCTCTTCCCCCTTCCCTCCCTCCCTCTCTCTCCCTCCTTCCCTCCCTCCCTTTACAGGTGTATCTCACACTCTCACTCTCCCTCCTTCCCTCTCTTCCTCCATCCCTCTCTCTCCCTCCTTCCTCCTTCCTCTTCTCCCTCCCTCCCTCCCTCCCTCCCTTTACAGGTGTATCTCAGACCATCCCTCACTCTCCCCCCTCTCCAAGGTCAGATATGGCCTCATTATGTCCGTGCTGTGTGCACCTCAGCATGGAGGAAACCCAAAATTAGGGTCGTGTCCAGTCCTGTCCTGATCCTGATCAGTAGCTATCCCTTCTGATTAGCAAAGTCAACCACCCTTAAAGACCAAAAGGTATCAGCTAATCTATTACAAGCACCCCCCCCACACACATCTCCCCTCCCAAAGCACCACACACACCAACACACACACACACACACACACAACACACACCACACCTCCCCTCACAATGCTCAGAAAGCCTCCTCATCATTCAAACAGCATGCCTGTGTCATCTTCAGCAGTGGCCCATCTGGGGTGCGGTGTAGTGAGTGGTGGGGTGGTGGCGAGTGAGTAAAACCTATCAGGTCTCGTGTGCCCGCAGTGGCACCCCACTCTCCGGTTAGTCCTGTTTTGCCTAGTGCCCCCCCCCCCACACTCTCTGATTACTCCTGTGCGACCCTGTACCCCTGTCCTCCATCACCCCTCCATCCCTCCCTCCATCCGTCCATCCCTCCATCCATCCCTCCATTTTGACCGCTCGGGGCTCTCAGCCTTCAGCGTCTGCATGTTTCATGGGCTCTAACTGCTCACTAATTGCAGCCACACACACACTGCCTTCTTCAGCGTTTAAGAAGCACACACACACATACACACACACAAACACACGGCCAGCATGGTCGGCATATTGATGTTAAGTCTTACCATTGCTGACATAATTGGGCCCGATATCAAAGCGTCTGACTTCAAAGTACTGAAGATTTGAGGTTTTTTTTTCTCCCTCCGCCCATATTTATTGTAGAATGAAAAGTAGGAAGCAGAGGGTTTTTTTCACCCTCATCTGTTTCTCCATCACCTAATTATACATTCTGTACGTTTCACCCATGTCAGACACTGTAATTTTCAGTTCGAAGCACAACGTATTCTATCGAGATAAAAAAGTTCTTGCATAAACCAACTTATCAGATCTCCATCCAAATTAAACAAAGTGTTTTTTGTTTTCTTTTCCCAGTATGAAAAAGTTTGCTCTTTTTTCTTTCCCTTTGCTCGCTTAAATGTTGATGTGAGGAAGAGAGATAGGGCAGCTGGGCTTGGATCTGGCACTGTAGGATAAAATCCTCATCTTCAAAGGGAGAAGCTATTTTTCACTTTATGGTTCCAGCTTTATGAGACTCCGCATCTGACAAAGTGACTTTCCGTTTTGTCCGTGTAACGTTTTTTGATTTTGCTCTCCATAAGGGCAGTTGTCCTAGATATATATATATATATATATATATATTATGTGTTTCTTTTAGAAAAAAGTGCAGTGTCATGCTTAGTGTAGGGGTTGTTGTTGAACACCTCAGTTAAGAAGTATCCTCAGCATCTGCATGACATCAGTATAGCAGCCCTGACATCAGTATAGCAGCCCTGACATCAGCATAGCTATTAAACCATGGCCTCCCAACCCATGTCTAAGCTGTCCCGAAAAGTATTCTCAGTATCTGCATGAAAGGTTCCAGCCCTGACATCAGTATAGCTATTAAGCTATGTCTCAACAACCCCCCCGTGGTCCTTAAGGAACCCATGTACTGGGATTTAAGGAACCTGTGTACTTGGTCTCTTGTGTGTTGCGTGATATATTAGGTATTTCTTTCAGAAAAAGTGTAGTGTCATGCTTAGTATAGGGATTATGTAGGATTGACTGGTATCCTCAGTATCTGCATGACATCAGCATAGCTATTGAGCCATGTCTCCCCAACCCCCCCGCGGTCTTTAAGGAACCTGTGTATTAGCTATTAAAGTTTATAAGTAATAATAAAACCATGTCTCCCCAACCCATGTCTAAGCTGTCCCAAAAAGTATTCTTAGGTTCCAGCCCTGACATCAGTATAGCTATCACGCCATGTCCCCCCAACCCCCTGCAGTCTTTAAGGAACCCGTGTACTTGTCTCTAAGGATCCCGTGTACTTGTGTTTAAGGAGCCCATGTACATGGCTTTAAGGAGTCTTTGTACTTGCCGTCTTGTGTGTTGCGTGTCTCCCTTAATGCCTGCTTCTTTGCTCTGCAGCCCCTGAGAGTCATTGACCCAGACCACCCCCTGGCAGCGCTGGTCCGCAAAGCCCAGCAGGAGAGGAATGGGGCTGCTGCTGCTGCTGCTGCTGCTGCCCCCCCTGCTGCTGCGGCGCCCCCTGCTGCTGTGGCCCCCCCGGTGCCAGTCCAGCCTGAGGAAGAGCCAGCGGCAGCCCAGCCCGTCGTCATCTCTGCCCAGCCTGTCGAGTACAACACTGACCGTGAGTACTGACTCAGACCGACATGCACACTGTCCACACACACACACACACACATGCTGTCCACACACACACACACACACACACACACACACACACACACACATGCTGTTCACACACACACACACACACACACACACACCACACACACACACATGCTGTCCACACACACACACACACACACACATGCTGTCCACACACACACACACACACATGCTGTCCACACACACACACATGCTGTCCACACACACTGATTAGCAGGAAACCAAAGCCTACAGAGGGCCTTGTACAGTTGTGCTCATAAGTTAACAAAACTTTACAGAACATGAAACTGAAAGCCTGGGTAGAGTTGCCCGATGGAGTATACAGTTGTGCTAATACATTTACATACCCTGGGCAGAATTGATGATTTCGCAACCATTTTTCAGAGGGTCATTTGTGTAGTTTCTGCTGTCATTATGATTTAAATAAAGTAAAAGCAGATGTTTGACAATAAATGACTTCAGCCAACACTAACCATAACAACTGTACATCAGTTTCATGTTTTGTTTGGTGATTTAAAATCGCAATTGCTCTGCCTGTAGTGCTGCATTATAGCTGAACTCTATTTCACCTATGAGGTTGTGGTTGAGGGATGGATAAACCCCAGACCTAGTGGGGGTGTGTGTCTGTGTGTGTCTGTGTGTGTCTGTGTGTGTCTGTGTGTGTCTGTGGCTGGCTGTTGGGAAGGAGCAGGGAGGGGGTGGAGCGGGGGCATGTGGGGAGGGGTGTTGGCTTATTTGCCGTGTTGCATGCAGCAGATCTCAGGGCACACAGGGGGAGATGAGGGCATTGCTGCCTGGTGTACCTTTTGTTGCTGGTCCAAGGTGAGGGGGCATAATTCCCATATCCCCTTGCATGCTGTTACACCTGGCAACAGCCATTTGGTTTTGGTGCGGTCATGGTCAAGGTGAAGAATGCAGGGAGGGAAACCATTTGTCACGACGTATAAGATCATGAAATGGAAAAATATTATATTGAAATCCTTTAGTATGGGATGCTTCTCCTCAAATGGTTGCTCAAACGGCATGAAAACCGGCCTTGAGTCCTTGATCTTTTGCAGAACCCGCTCATCAGCAGGTTTAATCCAGTAAAAAACCTTTTAGGGGTCATCGCTTTCTGAACGCCTCGTGCCCTGGCATTTACCGGCCCGTCATTCACTGGAAATGTTTTTGGTGTTCAGCGTTCAGGGGTGGCTATAAGTAAATCTTCACTCTGCATAACTATAAAATGTCTGAGCCGGAGTTGGATCGTTGGATCGTTGGCTTGTATTCCGAGAGAGCACGGCTTCCCTCAGAGCAGTTTCCAGCTAGGGTCGTCAATAGCGTCTTCTAGCCCGGCAGAGATTGCTTGCACAGAGTGCTGTTTGTGCTGCACAGCAGCAGTGAGACGCCCAGACAATGGCGTCTGGTTATTTGATGTCGCTGTCCCAGCCAAGGTTGGCGGTCCTCTGAAAAGACGCTTAAAATCAATTGAAGTGACTCTGAAAGCCGGCGGCACAGCGGTGCCGTGTGTGTGTGTGTGTGTGTTTGTGTAAGTATTTATCACGAAGGACATTTCTTTAATTAATTTCTTTGACCTGCTTTGGGGGGAGCTTAACTTTTTTTCTACAAGTATCAGGGCATTTGCAGACAGGAAAAGCATTCTGTTTGCACACATTGTGAATTGGGCTCTCTGGATGATGAGGATGCTGCTGGTACTGATGCTGCCTCTGCCTCTATGTGGTCATATGGGGTGCTGATGCTGCCTCTGTGTGTTATATGGGGTGCTGATGCTGCCTCTGTGTGTTATATGGGGTGCTGATGCTGCCTCTGCCTCTGCCTCTGTGTGTTCACATGGGGTGCTGATGCTGCCTCTGTGTGTTCATATGGGGTGCTGATGCTGCCTCTGTGTGTTCATATGGGGTGCTGATGCTGCCTCTGTGTATTCATATGGGGTGCTGCCTCTGCCTCTGCCTCTGTGTGTTCATATGGGGTGCTGCCTCTGCCTCTGCCTCTGTGTGTTCACATGGGGTGCTTCCAAACAGCTAAGTGCTATTCACTCTGGATCCGTTGGCTCCCTTGCCTGCTACGCCCCATTCTTTCATAGCTAATGCTAATCCCCCAGACTGGTGTTTGGCTAATTGAAATGCCCGTTGATGCCACAGTGGGCAGGGCAGTACATTGGCATGAGCTTAATCATATAATCACATCTCTGCTTGCCATCCTGCAGTGTTTCCCATGAAAGGGAGCTTAACTTAACTTAAGCAGGAATGTCATTGAAGCCTCTGCACTGTGCGTCACATCCATTTCATTTCAGCGATGACTTTTGGTCGTGTTTGGTTGTCAAGGAGATGCCTCTGCATGCATAAAGTGTGTGTGTGTGTGTGTGTGTGTGTGTGTGTGTGTGTGTGTGTGTGTGTGTGTGTGTGTGTGTGTGTGTGTGTGTGTGTGTGTGTGTGTGTGTGTGTGTGTGTGTGTGTGTGTGTGTGTGTGTGTGTGTGTGTGTGTGTGTGTGTGTGTGTGTGTGTGTGTGTGTGTGTGTCCTTGGACAGCGAGAGAATGGCAGCAGGGCTGATGATGTGTAAATGCCTTAGACAGAAGGGCTTTGACCTGATTGGCTGTTGAATGAAATATCCTTCCTCAGTGACCCAATCAGTTGTGCTGGTAGAAGGCCGTTTGTGTTCTGAAGACCCGGGTCAGAATAGGACTTTGTTCAGTCGGCCCCGAGATCGCTTTAAACTACTAACTGCCAATTTTTTTTTTCCATTATGATGTGGCCGTGGAGAAAGGCATTTAGCTTGAGTGTCTGTCATTTACCACAGTGTGGCTGTGGTCTTGTATTCATTAATGCGTTTTGCATGGACTTTTACTCATTTCAATCTTAGTTTAACCTTTCGTAAAAAAGAACAGAAAAGTTGCACTTTAAATAGCATTCCTCTTTAAAGGCCTTGTCACTCCGTAGTACACCGTTTAGTGGAGGTATGATTGGTGAGACTGCTTGTTTTGAGCCGCTGTTGAGGCAATCTGTCTTTCACAGCTGAAAGCCTCGGCTGTCTGTTGTTTTCCAGTGGAGTAAGAAGCCTACGCCAGCCTTGCATCCACAAATAGGGCTGTCCATCTCCAGACTGAGAGCTGGAGCGGTGAGAAAAGGGGAGAAAAGGAGGGACCGTTTGTCTTGCACCTCCATGACTGTGCTGTGAACAAGGCAGCAAGGCCAGAAAGTTCCTTGGCAAGAAAGTGCATGAGAACAAATGCACATTTATGGACTAATGCACAGCGTAATGTAGAAGTTTTGGCTTACCCTACAGTTTGGCGTCTCTGCACACCTGCATGATGGTGCTGCTCTCATTCATCCTTGTATTTGTTCTCATCTTTGTATTTTTAGTTTAGTTTTATTTTTTTTTTCGCCCAAAGTTTTGCGTCTTTATCTTGAATCCTGTCATAAAGTGCGGGGTTTGTGATTGGATCGGAGCACTCCATAATGCAGCCTCTTTTTCCCTTCATGTTTTTGGCTCCCCAGTTGCCCTCCACTTAAAGGTCTGGGGCAGATGAAAGTTTATTTTTTCTTCCGAGGCTTAGAAGTAAGCCTAGCAAGCGAGGGGAAAGAAAAAGATGTAAAAGTGTGTGTGTGTGTGTGTGTGTGTGTGTTTCTCTTTCTAAATATACGTGAAGCTTATCCATACCCACACATTTGTGTCTCGGTTTAACATGACTCTGAGATCCCCGTCCCCTCTTTGGTCACCGTGTAGGCCACACCAGCAGTCTGAGTCACCTAAACACCTTCATGTCACTTCAAAGGGACGAGCTTTCTCCATGCTCCAGAGACTCCAGCCTCTGCATTGCATGTCATCTTTCTTCTGTCCACGGCTTGGCTCCCCCACACATATTCCAGACTCGAGAGGATCAAAGTTTAAGACTTTCTGTGTGAAGAATTATCCCGCCTACTTCAATGAGCATCAGGCTTAGTCGAGAAAGGGATCAGATGGACCTTCTGTGAGGTCTTGATTACTGTCGGAAGCTCACCGTCCGTTTCTTTCCTGCTACCAATTGCAGTTTTACATTTTACATTATTGATCATGCACAACTTTTTAAGGCTCAGACCACTTTGATGATCTTGGCTTCAGTCGTTTGAGTCCAAACTGGTTAGGTGTACTGTATGTGTATTGAGTCTGACAGTTAATGTTCAGTCTTTTTCCTTCTCTTCTGAAACACCCTGAAATACATTCATATTTTATGTGTAGAAGTAAAAAGCATTAGTTCTTCATCTCTTAAAGGTAGAAGGCAGCAGTGACCACCAAAATATGATTTTGCATGGTCAGGGCCATTTTTAGTGGCAGTTAATTGAATTCCCCTCAGCAAATGTTAGTTTATTCCAGCCCACTGAATGAGGAGGGAGTGAAGAGATGGTGATGGAAATGGACCCTGTCACGCTCCACAGATGTGAATTGATGCCTCCTGTCCACGGTGTGGGAGTCCGAGGAGATGAATCTTCACGCTGGCCGCGTGGCACAGCAATCGCCGCCTACTCTTCCGGCACCACTACGGCCCTGTCTGTAACCAACGCATGTGACCTTTAACCTTCTGTCTCCGGGTCAGCAGGGCCTGGAGCCACGTGGCCAATATGATTCATTAGGTGTCCTCTATACGGCCATGGCTTAGTCATGAGTACCTAGGAGGCATCTGCTTATTGGCACTGATGTGGCTGCCCACGATCACGCCGCTGCTACCCAACCCACTCGGCTTCCCGCTGTCCTGATGGGGCCAGCCAAGTGCTAGAGGGGATTTGCATGGGAAGAGGGAGCGTGCGAACAACACTTCCTGCATCTTATACTTCTTCGTGTGCTTGCTTGCTGCATCTAGCAGGACTTACTACTTCACAACTGGAAGCAGCACTTGGCTCTAATGGGTTCCCTTAGCTCCTACCCCCCCCCCTTTCCTGCATTTATGCAGTATGCAGTTTTTGAAGAAGACAGGTGTTGGAGGAAAGTGAGGTTTGGATCTGGGCTCTGATGTTCAGCCTGTCAGCTGGCAGTGATGGTGTCTCATCAGTTCCTGGAGGGGGTGGAGGGTGTGGGGGGGGTTGTGGTGGTGGTGTTGGTGCAGTATTCCTCTCTTCCTAATGACTGCGATGCCCTTAATTTTTGCAGAAACTTTTCGTCTTCCATCATAATCATGCTGCTTCTAGCTCGTCCTAGTTTGTTTCATTGTTACAGGGTTTTATTTTGGGAAAACAACAGCCCTCACTGCCCTGAAGGCTCCCTAAAGAGCTGAAGGTCGAAGCTGCATAATTTACCTTCCTGTTGGCCCTTATGTATGCACTGACCTGATGCAGGTAGGCTGCACCTTACATCATACCTTATGATGCAGGTAGGCTGCACCTTACATCACACCTTATGATGCAGGTAGGCTGCCCCTTACATCATACCTTATGATGCAGGTAGGCTGCACCAGAGTTACAACTCCAAACATGCTGTCTGAGGGGGCCGCTTTCTCCCTGGGCTTGCCTTTTAGGCCTGCTATGTGAAACTGAACCCAGACCCAACTCAGGAAGTGTGTGGGTATCATGCTTGTGCTTTGGGCTGTTTTTCCTTTGTAAAGCGTCAAATCGATCCTGCAGACATTCCTCTAACCTAAAGACTGCGTGTTCTCAACACTAAAACTAAATCCATTAGTTTTAGCCCTGGCCTGAGGGTGATGTCATTGAGGAATTTTACCATTTCAGTGTTTTTCTCTTGAAGCCGGGATGAGCCTGTGAAGAGGATGGATTGGGCCTCGCTGTGTGGCACCCCCCTGTATCCTGTACAGGGAGTTTAACATTGCATCCCGTGTATTATTAAATGACTACGGGCTGAGAAGAAGCGTGAATGTCAAGAGCCTCCCAAAATGAATGAAATCAATATTAATGCTTTTGGGACTCCGTGACAGCACAGCACAGCACAGCTACATGCCTAGCAAATGGCTCCAAAATGACGAATGCAGAATGAGCTGTGCAGAGGCATGGAGCATATCTCACGGGGGGACAGCACAGCCCCCTCCAAACACACACACACACACACACAGATACACACACAGACACACACACACACACACACATACACAGACACACACACACAGATACACACACACAGACACACACACACACTGTTAGACTATGCTCCCCCCGGGGTGACCTATTTATTTGGAGCTGCCTGGCTGTTGGGGCTCAGCACAGGTTCTGTTTTCTGCACAGAGTAAAGAGAAGTGACAAGCCAGAGCCAGAGCCAGGCGTGATGGACCAAGCGAATAACAAGATTGTGGATTGATATGAGATCCTCTGACCCAGCGTGGCGCCCCCTTTGTTACCCAGCGCTGTGTGCACGAGTGCTCAGTCATCCGCTAATAATGGGGAGGGGGGGGGGGGGGTTCAGTCTAGCTACGCCGCTACTGCTGCTGCTGCTGCACAAACAAAAAAAAAGACTCGCGGAGTCCTCCTCCTCCCTTCACTTCTGGTTGTTTTTCTCTGGTTGGGTGATGGCTGTGTTTCATCCACCGCCTGCCTGCCTGCCTCTGCTATTGATTATGGCTTTTTCAATCCTCTGTGGTGTTGCTCTTTTTCTCCATTTCTGCCTTTCACTTTTAATGGATGGGAAGAGCAGCTGTGGTTTGCCCCTGTGCTAGAGTCGATTTTGGGAGGAAGGGAAGGCAAGCCAGGGGAAGGGAGGAAAGGGAAGGCACGAGAGACAGGAGTGCTTACATCAGTACTTGGATACACATCTGTGTGTGGTACAGACAACTCTCGTTAGATAGAGCTGCACGTTCCCTCTTCATATTTAAAAACCTCTTTGTCCTCCCCTCCATATTCACTAAACATATAATATTGCCTAAGACTCTGGCAACAGGATCTCGGCTTAAAAGACTGGAACATTTAAAGAACGCTGTTCTGTATTGATGAATGGGGCTATAATGGGATGCTTTACATTGAAGAGTTGGAACTGACGAGAGGCACTGTCTATAGGTGAATGTGTTGCTCGTGATGTGGTGTTGTGATGCTCGAGCAGACTGCAGTGTCAGTGTTTTTAAATCGCCTTGAGCATCTCCACAGTAGTTCTCCTCAAGGCCCAAATGCTAAGTCATGATTTCTTCACATGCAAATGAATCAATTAAGCAACCATCAGTAGAGATAGAGAATGGACAGAGAACAGTTGGTAAGTGTAAGAGTGTATGATGGGTTTGTTTGTGTGCAGAACAGCGTGTTGCCAGTTAGCCTCTCTGCCAGCGTCAAATTAAAAATCACCTCCAACAGAGACCGTTTCCCACTTATCAGTTTGTTCGTATTTTGAGCCCCATTTTCTAAATGCAAAACTGCACATTTTTGCCACTGTGGCTAATTTAGCAACCTAGGATGGGTTTCGTGATGGTGACGGTGATTGTGATGATAATAATAGTTTTGCTTTTACTTTCATTCATTTTTGCTTGGGTAGGAAATTAGGATTTTTTTGAGGATTTTTCCCCTCTGAAACCAGTGAAGGTGATGCAATGGCATACATCTACATTCTAAATTCTCCTGCTGGTGGTTAGACAGGCCGAGGGAGATTCTGCAGAAGGGTAGACTAGACGATGGAGAATTTAAATTCAAAACTGCACATTTTTGCCACTGTGGCGTATATAGCTACCTGAGTCGAGTTTGAGTCGACCGTGACAATGATAATTATAATTTTGCTTTTAGTTTCAGTTTTTTTGCTTAGGTAGAAAATTAGCATTTATTTTTGGTTTCAGGATTTTTCCTACCCCTGAAACCAGTGAAGGTGATGCAATGGCATACATGCAGGTTCTAAATTTTCCTGCTGCTGAGGGAGATTTCGCAGCAGAAGGGTAGACAACAGAGAATGGAAAAAAAACGAATGTCTAATGGTAGTAGGTTTGTGTGGAAATAAACATTTCAAATCTGTCTCTTCGTGTGTCACGTCAAGCACAGTTTGATTGTAATTACTTTTTGTGGCTTGGAAACAAACAAACTGCAAAATTTAGCTTTTTTCCCTTTAATTCGTTTTAGATTTGTTTTATCCTTTTGACCTTCCTGCCCACACAACAAAATCATCAAATCTGATTTCAGTAGACCACAATCTTGATGTCAGGTTATTTTAAAGTTCTTCTTTATTTTTATGTCTTGGGTGGATAAATAAATGAAACACACCCACATGTTTGTGTGTGTGTGTGTGTGTGTGTCTGTGTGTGTGTGTGTGTGCTACGTGTGTGTTTGTGTGTATGTGTGTATGTATGTCTGCGTCTGTGTGTGTGTGTGGATGTGCTTGTCTTCTGCGTGTTTGGCATCCTGCTCCCGCAGTCAAGGCTGAAATTGCATTAGCGTGGCAGAGGGGGCAGCCAGTCCTGGATGCGTGTCTCTCTCTCACACACACACACACACACACACACACACACACACCCCGCCTCCTGCTCTCCCACTCAGAGGCGAGCGGAGGGCCTGTCACATTCGCTACAAGCCTACACGCGTCACACACACACTGGGGACGGCACGGGGACGGGGGGGCGGGGGTGGGATTGGGAGGGGGCATAAAAACCAGTTTGAATACATATGAATTAATTTGCATACTTTGATTCATATTGAATGATGTGTCTCTCTTGTTTTTCTCTTCTCTCCTCGTCTCTCTCCGCCCCCTCTCCCCTCTCCCTCAAACCCACAGCGAATGTCGCCGCAATGTACTATGGGTACTGCATGCTTCCGGACGGCTCGTACTGCCTGGCGCCCCCCCCTCCCGGGATCGACGCCAGCGCCTACTACCGCTCTCTGCCCCACGGCATGATGCCCCCCCACCCCCATCATCAGGCCTCCGCAGTGCCCCCGCCCCCGGGAACCACCCCTCCCCCGCCTGAGCTGATGCCTCCCGCCCCTGCCCCCATCCACGTGCCTGCCCCTGTCCATGTCCCTGCCCCAGCCCTGTTCATGTCCATACCCCTGTACCTGCCCCTGCCCAGCTCCTGCTCCTGCCCCTCTTCCACCCCTGTCTCAGCCCCAGCCTCGGTCTTGGCCCCCAGTCAGATGGCTCACCCCCCCCAGACTACCAGCTCAACAACAAGGTGTGTTACGTGGCACTACGCAAGCCCTCTCTTACACTTCCTCACATATTCTCTCTCTCTCTCTCACTCACTCACTCCCTCCCTCCCACATACTCCCACACACACACACGCACGCACGCGCACACACACACACACACACACGTGCACGCGCACGCGCACGCACACACACATACACACACACCCACATACCCACATATGCACACACACACACACACACTTTCATACAGTCACAGCATACACACACACACACACACACACACACAATATCACAGACCCAGACACAGAGTCTTTGCTCTGGCATGCCATCTGGGCGACACAGATGGAAGGGTGAAATGGTGCTAGTCACATAGTCTCACTTAAACTCCGCTATTTTATTGAGTGGTGTGTTTAATCATGCTTTTGTTTTTTCCCTTCGTCTCTTGTGTTTTTGTACCAAATGTGGTCTGTCTTCTCTTCTCTGCCCTGTCATTATCCAGTGCACAGGCCCAAGTGTTGGTGGCCCCGGGCACTGTCACGGTCACTCCCACGGCCACAGCCACCCCAGTGGCCCCTGCAGCAGCAACGCCCCACGCCACCATCATCCCGCCACCCCCAGACATCCAGCCGGTCATCGACAAGCTGGCCGAGTATGTGGCCCGCAACGGCGAGAAGTTTGAGGCCAGCGTCCGCGCCAAGAATGACCCTCGGTAAGTAGTAGCCTCCTCCTCCTCCAGTTCCCCCGCACATCCTCCCACGCGTGTGTTACTGCAGGGAAAACTAAGGCACCCATGTGCGTGTGTTAATGCAGGGGAGAGAGAAGTAGGGGGGGGGGGGCGTAAGCCATGCCATAGCCCAGGGACCGGGGATTGAGCCTGCCCCGAGGTCGTTTACTGATACTTTTCTTAATCATTTCCTGTCTGACCCTGCCTGCACACACACACACACACACACCACACACACATACACCACAACACACACACACACACACACACCACACCAGAAAAAAAGAGAGGAAGAAATAAAGCAAAGGGAAGGCGACTCTGGCGCGTCGCTGCACTGTTGTGTCTGACCCTGACTCTGAACCCAAACAAACAGGCATCAGGCAATGCGACTCGCTGCATAGATGTTTACGCTGCCTATTATGCTGCAACATCTGCAACCGCTTACCACACTTTCATCCCGTAGGTCCGATGGAAAGGCACCGATCTTTTGAAGTAAAATGAAACGCTGAGGAAACATATATTTATTTTTCTAAATTAAAACTGAGTTTCGCATCAGAATGGTTGTGACACCATGGAGTTCATTGCCTTGTTTATAGAGTGTGCCCTTGTTTGAAGGCAGAGTTGAGCTTTGTTGCAGATCCAGGCACCACTGTTAGTTTTACGGCCTGTGCGCCGTAGAGTGCTTTAATCTTTAGTGCAATTCCACCACATGTCGTGCCAAGAAGTTTCCCTCCCTGTAACGAACGGGACTTGACACAATCAGTTTTTAAAAGAGAGTAATTTGCTGCGTTGCGTCAGAAATGCTCTTTTGGTCAATTGCTGCATTTGTTCCCTGTCCTCTCTCGGTCCTCCATCACTGCCCTGCCCCATCCCACCCCCCCCCACCCCCCCCCCCCCCCCACCCCATGCAGGTTTGACTTTCTGCAGTCCTGGCACCAGTACTACACCTATTACGAGTTCAAGAAGCACTTTCATGCAGAAGGAAGGGAGAAGTCTGCCAGAGGTACTGTTTTCATGGTGTATTTCTTACCCCACACTAATCACGCAGCCCTCTCCTCCTCTCTTCCTCTCTGCCTCGCTGTCTGCTATAGCCCATCTGTTCTTGGCCAGGATTTTCTCTTTCTTTTGCTCGCTTGCTCTCTCTCTCTCTCTCTCTCTTTGTCTCTGTCTCTCTCTTCCCCTCTCTCTCTTTCTTTGTCTCCACCTCTTGCTGTCTCTCTTTTTGTCTCTGTCTCTTCCTCCTACTTTTATCCCTTCTTTCTCTGGCTCATCCAGGTGGAGTTGGTATGATTGTGTTTGAGTGACTCCTATATTCTCTGGGGGGGCTGGCTTTCATGAGCCAATCAGCTGCTGTCTGCTCAGGAGAGGCAGAGGGGACGGCCTCATATAATGGAACAGGAACGTGTGTGTGTGTGTGTGTGTGTGTGTGTGTGTGTGTGTGTGTGTGTAAGCAGAGGGACGGCCTCATATAATGGAACACGGCAGGTGCCCAATATCTCTGTCCTGTCTGTCTGAACAGTAGCGCCATAGCTATTGTTTTGAGATAAAAAGACCTGAAACTAGTGTGTGTGAGAGAGAGAGAATGAAAGAGCCCAGTAACAGTTCTGACAGGACTAGTAAAATTGCTGGTAGCCACAGTGCAAAGCAGAATATTTTTAATTAGTAGGCTGGCTGGCACGTTGGCAGAGATCAGGTTGGTTTTAATGAAACACAGGCTCAGACCTCCCACTGTGTTGTTGGTTTGTGTGGGTCTGCATGTGTTTGCATGAGTTATATTAGTCAAGGGCAATTTGAGTGGCTCTGGCTCTCCCTTGACTTGTGGTCTGTTTATGAATGTGTGTGTTTTGTTTTTTTTTGCTGTCCAAGGTTGTGCGCTTCTCTGTTGCACTTAGCCTGTTGAAATAAAGCCTGGGGCACATCCTCACATCCTCACTCTACACACACACATTAGCAATGGGACTCATCCTCACTCTACACACACACACATTTGCAATGGGACACATCCTCACTCTCCTCACACACATTAGCAATGGGACACATCCTCACTCTGCTCACACATTAGCAATGGGACAGGGGTTATAATGAGCCTGTCTAATGAACGTTCTAGATCTAAACACACTTTGTAACAAAGACTCCAGAGAGCCCTGTTCTACTTCTATCGCTCTCTAGTAAGTGTCTCTCAAGCGTTACTCGAAGACACATGCTTAGTGTCTTAATGTCTTTTGTAGTGTTTACATTATATGTAATAGTTTATTTATTTATTTATTGCATTATATATAATACTTTTTACATTTTCATTTATTTATTTTTATATTCTATATCTGATACCGTGCTGCACTGTGGGTTTTGGATAGCCTGGGCGAGCCCATACTGCCTGTGACAAGGCATAGAATTTCGCATTCAGGTTAGTCTGGCCAACCTGCCTATTCTCGGCTGTTCCTTTGCCTAAGAAATTAGGACCAATGAAAAATGAACGATACACATGCGTCATCGGAATCAGTGGTATGTCTCTGCCCGGTACTATACAGCACAGGCCGATGATCCCGCCTCTGAAAACTTCATGTCTGAGACTAAACTTCATGTCTGAAACAAACTTGGCGCTAGGTTTTAGAGAAAGTGCAGTGTTAATCCCCTGTGTGCCCAGTACGTGTATCAGAATAGGCAGTAAAGTTGGCTCTGATGTCAGCACAGCATGCTCCTGAGTGCTTCCTGGCCAGACACCAGTTGCCCAGTGGCCAACCTCCCAACCAGCCTCCCCGCCTCCCTCCCAGCCAGCACCTGTGTCCGCTCCACACAGCAGTGGAGCGTGGCTGAAGGCTGCACTTAAGAGGGCCGCTCTCCCCTAAGAGGTCCAGCTCTCCCTAAACAGGGCCAGCCCCCCCCCCCCCCCCCCTCCATTAAGAGGGCCAGCTCTCCCCTAAACAGGGCCAGCCCCCCCCCCCTCCATTAAGAGGGCCAGCTCTCCCTAAACAGGGCCAGCCCCCCCCCCCTCCATTAAGAGGGCCAGCTCTCCCCTAAACAGGGCCAGCCCCCCCCCCCCCCCTCCATTAAGAGGGCCAGCTCTCCCCCTAAGAGGTCCAGCTCTCCCCGCAAGAGGGCCAGCCCCCCCCTCCCCTTAAGAGGTCCAGCTCTCCCCCGAGTTGGCCCTGTTAGGCTCCGTAGAGATGGAGCCTTGTGCATCGGCTTTCCTGTTTCTTCTTTCCTCTCAGCATTAGCCCCCCACACTCTCTCCCCTGTTAGGAAGGCTGATGCTCAGGGCTCCATGTATGCCTCTTAGCATTCGCCCCCCCAGTTAGTCTCTCCCCTGATGGATGTATCCATTTGGAGTCTTGATTTTGTGTTTTTTTTTTTCCTTCATCTGACATGTTTGACTTTTACCCAAGGACATCCAAGCTCCTCACATCTCTGTGTGCTGCTTGACTGCAACCTCTGGCAGAAACCCAGCGTGAGCTTTTTGGTGCAGCAGTCGTGTGGTATTTTCAGCCGTCTGCTAGAATGAGTTTTTGTTTTTCGAGCTGAAAATAATGCAAGTCATTGGTCATGTTTTTTTTTTTTTTTAAATAATCTCATTGCTTTACTGGCATGAGCTAGCTTCCTAAAAGCACAGCAAGCACAGTAAAAGATAATCCAACCTGAAAGCACTGCAAAAAACAACAACTGCATGCAACATTAGTTTGATCAGACATCACCCTCCACACAGAAAGAGACAGAGCACAGCAAGAGCAAGGCCAGGTGCATCCTAAGGCCTTGTGAGACTCAGGTGTCTGGGCGAGCCAAGGCTGTGTGTTTATTAAGATGAAATGAGTGAATTATAAAATAAAGCCAAAGCCTTGTGTTTATTTAGATATAATGAGTGAATTATAAAATAAAGCCAACTGTTTCTTGTCTTCGTGTCTTGTCGGAGCGGTAATGTGCACCAGGTGTGGGCAACCATGATGGCAGAGACTAGACGGCGGTGGCGGTGGCATTGTCACGGGGGGCTTGAGCGCTGTGCCCGTGACACTCAGACTGGCACTTCCTCTCTTCCTCAGTGCACTCTTCCTTTAACATGCGTGTGTCTCTCTCTCTCTCTCTCTCTCTTCTCTCTCTCTCTCTCTCTCTCTCTCTCTCTTCTCTCTCACTTCCTCTCTTCCTCAGTGCACTCTTCCTTTAACATGCGTGTCTCTCTCTCCTCTCTTCTCTCTCTCTCTCTCTTGCTCTCTCTCCCTTGCGCTCTCTCTTCCTCAGTGCAGTCTTCCTCTAACATGCGTGCTCTACTCTGGGCTATTAATGGCTTGTGTGACATTTATGGACTCATTATGAGATACACACCCACACATCTCATCCACTCTTCCATCCACTCTCTCTTTCTCTCTCTCTCTCTCTTGCGCGCTCTCTCTCTCGCTTTCTCTCTCTCACTCTCTCTCGCGCGCTTTCTCTCTCTCTTTCTCTCTCCCTCCCTCTCTTCCTCTCTTGCTCTGTCTACTTCCCTCTCCTGTTCCACTTTCTTTCTCTCTCTCTCTCTGTTTTCTTCTCTCCCCCTCTCTCATTAGTGTGTATCTGCTCATCTGTCATGTTCAGTGGCCATTATGGGATAAGCGAGTCCTTGAGTCTAGCTTTTAAAAAACCTTTTTTCGAAAAACTAAATTAATTAGCGTTAAAAAAACAACCGTCTTTAACGGGAGCACAAGCAAGGGCAGATGTTCAGGTCCTCCTAAAAAGTGTCCAGACTGCAGTGAGGGGGCTAACCTATGTCCAAGACACACACACACACCACACACACACACACACACAATCGGGCCCAAGCTAATCATAAGGCCATTAAACAAATGGAAAGTGTTTAGTGTCAAGCGTTTAATGGCCGCCTCAGTCTTGGCAGTCACTAGATTGCTGTATTAACATGCCAGGCCAGGAAAGGGGAGGGCTGTTATTTTTAGACTGGGGAAACCAGGCCAGAGTCCTCACACGTGAGTTTGTTAATAATAATTGCAGATTGCTTTTATAAACACTTGCATTAGATACTTAGCGGGAGGTTTGCCGCTGTCCTGCACAGTAGAGAAATGTATTGATCTGTAGGTGCATAAATGCCTGTATCAAAGCACCTTTGCATGAATCACAGACTTTTAGACATTGTTGTTACTTCTCACACTGGTCGGTTGACAGAAATGAGGCCACATTCAGTGATCTGTGTGGAGGTCAGTACACTATCTGCATTCCTCTGCCTGGGCTAAAGGAACAGCAGTCACCATACTCATGTCCTCCTGCTTTGTCTTTCTCCCCTTCCTCCTTTTCATCCTCTCGGTCACCTTTTCTTCCCCCTTCTTCTTTCTCTCCGTCGTTTTTCCATCTCCTCCATCACTTTGACTCACAGGCTCCTGCCTCCTCAGAGCTGCAGGGAATCCCTCCATCTCACTCCTCCCTCTCATCCCTCCCTCTCACTCCTCCCTCTCATCCCTCCCTCTCATCCCTCCTCTCACTCTCTGGGGAGAAACACCTTCCTCTTATCAGCCTCTCTCACATGCTGCCGCTGCCGTGCTGATCCTCTTTCTTCCCTTCCTCTCCGTCACACTCACACTTACACTCTCACTCTCACACACAGATACACACACACACACCAACACACACACACACACACACACACACACACATACTGTCGCATAGTGTCACGCTCACTCACAGACTAATTGTCTCTCACACACTACACACTCACACACACACTCACACACACTCTGTCACATAGTGTCAGGCTCACTCACAGACTAATTGTCTCTCATACACTACACACACACACACACACACACACACACACACACACACACACACTACTGGCATCAGCTACAAGGCCCTGTGGCTATAGTTGAGGCAGAGTGGAATAAGAGGATCGAAAGCAGGAGAAGTGTGTGTGTCTATAGTAACCTGCTGTACCTAGTCTCTAATGGGGGGGTCGGGATTGGGGGTTGGGGACGGGGGTATGAAGTGTGAAGTGATGCAGCAAATGTGTAATGGGAACACAAATCTGTTTTAAAATGGATTGGAAGCAAGAGGATAATGGACTTGACAGAGGAATGTAAGAGCAATGAAACAAAACACAAGCACTCCTCCATAGCAGCTCTGATGAAGTACAGGGCTGAGGAGGTTTGGGGCGGAAAGGAGTAGAGGGGGGGGCAGGCCTGTGGAGGTTTGGGGGGGGAAAGGGGGGAGACAGGGCTGAGGAGGTTTGGGGGGGGGGGGGAGAACAGATAGGGGGCGTTGTTAAGTCTCGGTAGCACAGGAGTGAGTGCCTCGGCTGCGCTGCTGCTGCTGCTTTTGTGTTTATCGCTCCGCTCCATACCGAGGGCTTAATTTATCACACACACACACACACACACACACACACCACACACACACACACACCACACACACACACAACACACACACACACACACACCAGGCAGCGTTCCGGCTGGGTGAGCAGCACACACACACACACACACACACACACACCACACACACACTGCGTTTACGCTTCCGCCTGCGCTGATCCACTCACCTGTCCGGGCCTGCCCACGGCTAATCTGGCCAATTTGCTAATTCATTCCGCACGCCTCCAAACTTTAATTAGGCATCCGGCTCAATTAAGCCCTGTGTCAACACCACAGCCATAATGGCTTCTGTTGACACACAAGGCCCCGGCCCACAACAATCTGTCTCCATCTTACACCCACCCACACATGCATACACATATTTTTATACGCAGAGAGAGAGACGCACACACACACACACACACACACACACACGCACATACCCTCAGACATACACATATTCACACACACACACACACACACTCTCTCTCTCTCCTTTCTCTCTCCCTCCCTCTCTCTCTCTCTCTCTCTCCCCTCTCCCAAACACACATACCTGCGCTCAATAGCTCGATATTGCGCAATATCAGTTCTGTGTCAGACATCATTCGGCGTGTTGGTGTTGTCTGGCTGGTGGTGTGTGCTGTCCCAGACTCGTACATCTCCCACAGGTGTGTCATCGCTCTCGTTACGACTGTCTGTGCCGCCCGGCTGCTGTTATGTGTGTTCAGAGCTGTAGGGGTGTGTGTGTGTGGGGGGGGGGCTATGTTTCTGTCTGGCTGCTGTTGGTGTGTGTGTTCAGAGCTGTGTGTGTGGTGTGTGTGGGGGGGGGGGGTGCCTCTTTCTCTGCCTGGCTGCCGTTAGTGTGTGTTCAGAGCTGTGTGTGTGTATGGGGGGGGGGTGCCTCGATTTCTCTGGCTTAAAAGCGCTGCCTGCTTTTGGCTGGTGTTTATTGTAGAACCTGCGGTCTGTGTTTTCTCAAAGTTTGGCTAGCGTCGCTGAAAAAAAAGGAAAGTTTGCGCTCCTGCTGTGTTGGGATTCCAGGTGTATTCTCTAGCCGAATGTGCGTCTGTTACATTTTTTTTAACGGTTGTCTTGAAAAGATGTTATTCTCCAAGTAGTGTGTTTGAGCAGTTGTCAATTTCACCGCAGGTTCATCCAGTGCACACACACCGGCAGACAAACACACGCGCTGGCGGACAGACGCAGGCAGGCAGACACACACTCGCCAGCAGACAGGCACACACACACACACACAGACACACAGACAGACACACAGACACACAGACACACACACACTCAGTTCCATGTACAGACAGGCTCATATTAGTGATGAGGGCTCCATGGTGCTCACAGTCAGTGCCTGTGTAACCTGCCTCATCTCTGTGCCCAGACACACACACACACCAGCAGACAGACACGCATGCACACACACTGGTAGACACAATGCCCATACCGACAGACACACCACGCACACACACATGCGCACACACACGCACACATGCACACACACACACACACATGCGCACACACGCACACATAGAGTCTCAGTTCTCAGTTCCTCCATGTGTAGTCACTGTCTGTGTAACCTGCCTTATGTCTGTTTTACAGAGTGCAATGGCTTTCATGCCATTTAAAGTGACATTCATCTTTAATGTTTGTCTTACCAAATTATTGTGCCATACCATTATGGATGGTCAGTGTTGCTCTTCATTGCATTTCACTTACTCTCATGAAAAGGCAATTTGTAGTTGAATGCAGTACGCCTCTACCTTCACTTAGCTAAATGAACATATTACACATTGACTTTTTTTAACCCATTATGTTTCCTTGTTTGTTTGGCTTCGTCTTGGCTTCAAGAGTTGTCACTTTTTCCTGGGCGAAGGAAATCTCTTTACTGTTTTTATTTTAGTTTTGTTCATTGTTAATTAAATGAGATTCAGAAGAACATCATTAGTTATAAAAATCAGTTAGTGTGATGGGGAATACTGTTAAGTGTAGGACACTTCGTTAACATGGGCTCAGACACTCCCAGAGGACTTGTTAATATGGCCATCATGATAAACAGCATAGTGGTTTCTATGGCAACGAACTTAAGTGGTTCTCAACCTTTTGCTCAGTGGCCCAAAGGTTAATGCATCACCTCAGTCTCGACCCAATAACGCATAATCGGCATGAGTTATCAGGCCAATAGGAAGGGTCTCGCCCCTCTTTTGGGACGTCCGCGATGACGCAAAGGTCGAGAGGGTCTGCTGTAATTGGACTGCATAATATGACCAGTTGTATAGGCTAGGGGAGGATCATATTAGTAATTGGGTTGTCTGAAAGGAGGCAGATGATGGCTGTGTCTGCACACAGAGGTTTTGTGATGATGGGAAGCAGAGGTGTCAATCCAGCTGCCATCAGGAGATTAAAACTTGCCAGGTACTCCTTCTGCCTGTGCATCCATCACAGGTGATTGCACTAATTGGCTCATCTACCTGTCTGATGATTTGT
>CM059284.1:14559076-14561576 GCA_030347295.1 Setipinna tenuifilis
CACAAACAAACAAACAAACGGACAGGCAAGAAAGCAGGCTCGCACCCACGCTGGTTTTTTAGTTCAGTCTGTGTGCTTTGCTCATCGCAGTTTACTTTACCCATCCTCCCTCAAATACCTTCTGTCTTTTCTTTTGTACTTTTTAATGTTATGTTATGTTTTTGGGCTTTTTCACCTTTTCATTAGACAGGAGAGTGGAAAGAGACAGAAAGAGAGGTGGGGTCGGGAAATGACCTTGAGGGAGATTCAAACCCAGGTACCTGGATATAGTGTGGGAGTCTTAGCCAACTTCGCCCAAACTGTCTTTTCTACAGGAAGAAGGGGGGGTGGAGGGCTGTGCATGTTTCTTGTCACAAGTCCCTTTGAGAGACTGAGAGAGATGACTATGAGAGAGACTATGATAATGACTTTAGGAAGTGAATGGTGCTTAAAGAAGGTACAAATCAACAGGAACGCAGACTGAACAGCAGTCTTAGACTGACCGACATACTGAACAAGCCCTTGGTCACAACACTCAGGTCTGTGTACATATGGTGTGTAATTTAGCAAGTTAAGGGTATTTGTGTAACAATGTTTAATAATTTATTACCACACCAACAAAAGGCACCCCAGTGTTTATGACAGGAAGTTCATAACACCATTCACCAAAAGCCTTTTTTAATCATTTATTTTATTATTTTATTTTTTACGTAAACTATTAATATTCATGTGGATTCCATATTACCACATGGATTGATTGGATCTACAATTAAATAAAGTAAGCTATAAATGTGTCAAAAGTGCTTGTGGGTATGGCTGGGCAATTAATGGAAAACTACTTGGTTAACTTGGTTAATTCTTTCTTCAGCTTGTGTATACTTCACTGTGTACTGTACACTGCTGTACATTCCCCTTAAGTTAGACAAAGACCCCAAGGCTCAAATAGCTCACTGGACGGACAGTGCAAGCCTTGTTAGACTTCAAGAGTTCCAAGACCTTCATTGTCATTGAACAGTTGCCTGTACAAGGAAAATAAGATAGTAGAACTATGAGATTTAAACATGGAGATGTTAATGTACAACAATGTGCAAACAATGTAGATTCTAACTAAGATAGTTTAAGATATCGATAGATTAAGTTAGTTGCTGTTTAATAATTGACATTGAGTTAAAACACTCATGGGTACCTGCTTGAACCATAGCACACAGTTGCAGTGTTTTTTTTTGTTTTGTTTTTTTGAAACTCTATATTCACCACAAGCTGCTAGCCTACATTCCCTCCTGACAAAAATCAATATGCTGTGCTGTGGGCATGCCCCTGTTGGCCCCGTGTAAGTCTTGGCCCACGCAAGGCTGATTGATCCAACTTGGCATGGGGGGGTGTGCGCTCAGCATTTCAGCAGATAGAATCTGGGTTTGCCTAACCTGCAGTCACACTGGTAGCACCTCAGCTCGTATTTCTGCGAAAGACGACAACAAAGATGTCCCACTTTTTTTTTTGTCTTATTTTCAATGGCGGCTTAGAATGTGAATGCAGAACAATACAGAAAGATAAGAACCAAAAAAAAAAAAAATCCCATTGTGGCAGATAAGTGCAAACACGGATGCTCTCTGTGACCAGAGGGTAAACTCCCAAAAGTGTTTATGCTAAAAGCCAAAAGATGATGATTCTGCCCGAATTCTCTTAGGGTAGCAAACAGCTAACGGTTTAATCGCGGTCTAATCAAGGGCATCTGACAGCCGATCGATATCCGCAGCCTGTAAACAGCTTCACGGCTTATAAAACCACATTCCTGACCTCCCTCTCCACAGGCGCCATATGCCCTCATCTCCCCACACAGCTGCCAGTGTGACGGTAAAGTCTGGCATTAGAATTAGAATTACCAGTACTCCGGTAAAACATTGAGTGCTTCGGGTTTTGTGTTATATAGACTTCGGGATAAGAAGGTACTTCAGGTAACACTTTGTTTTATGATTACTTTTTAAAATTTATCTACATATAACAACATGTAAATTTAAGTACTTACCACCCTACATACCTCACATTAACCCTAACACTAAGGTACAGTGTAAGTACATAATGTTACATATTGTTACACACTTTGTTACACTGTACCTACAGTAATTGATGCAGTGCAGTACCAGGGACAGTAAAATAAAGTGTCGTTTTGTTGATCGGTTCACCAAAAAAAGAAGAAATGCTGTCTGAAAAGTCAGAGAGACAGGAATCCTCATTGAGATGCAAGGAGGGCATCTTGTTAAAAATAGATGGTTATCACTAGGGGGGAAACACAATTGATCAGTAGGCTCATCTCATGCACATCTACTGAATATGCTGGTCTGGGTGGTCGCCATTGTAGCCTACAGTAACTTAAAATACACTTGAGTCCTCTGTGTGCTTTGTGGCAAATCTGGGCCCACCCATACTGCCTGTGATGCTGCATTGAATTTCGCATTCAAGTCAACGTGGTCAACCTGCCTATTCTCAGCTGTTCCTTTTGCCTAAGAAATCGGGCACCAAT
>CM059284.1:14569076-14586576 GCA_030347295.1 Setipinna tenuifilis
ATTTCCATTCCATCTAGTTCATAAACAAGCTTGAGAGAAAAGAAAAAAAAACGAAATCGAGTGCATTCATAAACTATATATATTACATTCGTGTTTGTGGGTATCCTCACAGGTGTGGCTACCTACGCGGCCGAACCACACCCGTCAGGATATGACCATCCTCATTCCCACTTGTGTTATATATTTGTCATCCTGTTATGCATGTTGGTTTAGAAGATGTGCCAAGTTATATGGGGAAGATTTCATCAATCATCAATCATTTGTTTATACTGCTTAAACTGGGAATGTTTGTCATCCTGTTATACAGGTTGATTTACAAGGTGTGCCAAGTTTTATAGGGAAGTTTTCATCAATCATCAATCATTTTCTTATTCGGTGATTGAGTGAGCATGAAACTCTTTTGCAGCAATTCATACAGTAAAAATAAACAAGTAACAGGCAACATAAGGAAAACAAATAAAGTAGAAAAAACATCAAAAACATCAAATCAATTGAAACAAGAACACTGTGTAATAATGTCATTCAAGAAAGACTTAAACATGTCTAACGACACAAGCTGGTCTAATTTAATAATTTCTTGTAACCTGCTTTATTTTGTAGATGCAAAAAAACTAAAAGCTAACTTACCAACCTCAGATTTTATTTGGGGGTTTCCTAAGGAGATAAAACTCTCTAAAGTGTGTGTTGTTAAGACTGCGCTTGACTTGACAACTGAGTTTGGGTAAGGAGGCAATTTACCTTGTAATGATTTAGAAATAAACAGGAGGCAGTATCTTTCCCTCCTATCATGGAGAGAAGACCTGCCAACATTCTGGTAAAGGTTACAATGGTGAAACCATCACCAGTAAAATATCTTAAATCACCTTAAAGCAAAATACCTTATCAAGTAATTTCAAGGTGAAAGGGGCTGCATGCATATGCAAAACATTACCATAGTCTAACACTGACACTATAGTAAACTGAACAATGGACATTCTGTTCCATAGAGAGAAACATGGCCTGTACATTCTGTATTCACCTTCTTTGCAAGTTCAGCTAAATGTGTTTAAATTTGTCAGTTTATCTATTTATTTACATTTCTTAGTATTAATGCTTTTTTGCTTGTTTGTGAAATGACTGAGTGGAGAGCAACCCTCTGCTCACCAATGTTAAGACAGCCAATGTTTTTATATATATACGTACATGTAAAAAATGACACCAGCATATACCAAATGAGACCTATTATTAAAGTATCTATCTGCAAATTTTAATATCGAACCTCATTTCCTGAATCGGTATCAATATGTATCAATAAATCAATTTTTTGATACTACAAGCTGGGCAATTGTTGTTATTATTATGTTTGTTATTTTGTTTATATTCTTTTTATATTCAGTTTATATTCTTTATATTCTGTGCATTCCACTGTGTATGTTCATGTACTGTCCCTTAAAAGCACACTACCACATGTGCCGTCATGTGCTCCTGTCCAGTCCAGTCAATTAAAGACAATTTTGAACAATTTAAAGTTTTATTGCCCAGCCCTACCTAATCATGATAAAAATCGATATCGGTCAATATGGAAAAATATGTCATGATCTAATTTTGTCGCCATATCGCCCCGCCCTACTCAGAAGAGAAGCACGCTAACTGGGCTGCCACTCGGCTGTTATGCCTCTGCTGTTGCCCTGTTTGGATGCCCCAGTATTTCTAGGCCATGAACCAGGGAAGGAAGGAAGGAAGACTCAACAGGGTCACTGAAATATTTTCTGTCAAAGCTGTGCCGTGCCAGAGCCACTGATGAACTCATTAACAAAAGTTAATCATAGTGAAACAGCAGATGTCTCGGGAAAAACAGGTCTGACATGTAACTGCCTCTTAGAACAGAAGATAGACCAGACCGCCTTTGCATTCCTGTTAAAGTTAAGAAGCTGTGCAAAGACACAAATGAGACACATCTCAGTTGTCAAACTGAGCTGTGACCATTGTACAGTGATATTGGGGCATAGCTAGATAATCCATGGCAGGAAGATGCATGCAAAACTAACATAACGTACTGTAGGTCCCACGTAGTGTAGCCTGCTGGTAGTAATGGCCATGTTCATTTCATTTCCGTTGCCAAATGAATAATGTCTGTTAGCCCGGCACGGATCCGTACTCAGAAGATGAGGGCGTCTTAAGGCCAATCCCCTGAAGGATGTAATTAAAAGTTAACCTATGAGCTGAACCATGACAACAGCCCCCCTCCCCCCCATTCTCCCCCCTACCACCCCACTTCTGCTCACTTGAAAGCTGGGAAGCTCACTGACCCGGATGGGACGTAAACAGACTCAAGTTAAGGACGAACAGATCCATCCAAGCGTATGACGACCTCCGGTCAGACAACGGAAAACTTTAATAAGACACATGGAACAACTAAGCGTTCGTCGGATTTACATGTCAACCTGTTCAAATGCAGATACTCTGAAAAATGAGACAACGAAAGCTCTAAGCCATATTTTAACTGTCCCCTTTGTCTTTCATCAGACAAAATACATGAGTTTAAATGCTTTTATTTGGCTAATGCAGTTTAGTCTAAATGTGAAATAAGCTACAACATAAGAATATCTTTAACACTGTTACATTCAGATGTACAAAGGTAGGAGCTCAGGCAATCTGACGGGCCTTACACTCACAGGAAGGCTGCTGACTCATATTATTCACATTATTGTTATTCCTGGCCAAGCCCAAAAGTATATTTTTATTCTTATTATATTCACAGCACTCAACATGTTTAGCGAGTGCGCTGTTCAAATAGATGCCTTACAGTAATACATAATTTATCAGGTCTGTTTTGGACTGGGTGGGCGGTGAGTGTTTGCTTAAAAACCCAAAAAAGGTTTAAGATATTGCCCAAGCTTAGAGTTTGCACTGACATTGTTGTGGTGTCCATATTTAGAAGATGTTTTGATTTGGCTTAAAAAAACAGATTATGAATGAGGGTGGGGCTGGATGCATTGCATCATAACACAGTCCCGAGGTTATGCTGTTCTTGGCTTCTTTAATCTTCAGATGAAGCAAAGCCCATATCTACAAACGGGGAACAGGCTATGCAGGTTGAATCCAAAGGTGTGGCGACCAAGATCCCACAACAAAGCCAGACAAGCCATCTCAAACTGCGAGTGCTATTTTGCACAACACCTGCGCATTACACTGTGAGAGGAGAGGGTTGAATTTAAAACATTTGCAAATGCACACACAGGCATCTAGTTACAAGTGATGGTAAATGTTAATTTACCAGCGAAGAAAATAGCTTGTGGTTGCCCAAGCAGCACTAAATAGATCTGGCCAGCACAGTAAGTGCTTATACAGTAGCTTATGCATACAGTGACAGGCAGCGGGCCTGTCTCTGAAGCTACCTGTTGACACCCGATACGCCGCCTTGTAGCATATTCTCTCCTCAGGAGTCAAACGTCGGCCCAGGTAAATATTTTATGATTATGTGTTGCCAGGCCTGCAATATGCACTCATTAGTTTCAGAATTCAGTTCAAAGTCTACATATACTGTAGGTCCCTTACATCTGCTGAGGAAGGCCTTTTCTATGCTTCGCGGTAGCAGTTCCACGTGAATGGAATGACTTGCCCCTAGACATTAGATTCGGCCTCTCTCTATCTCCTCCTTCAAATACAGGCTCACCACCAACCTCGACTCCTTAAATTTTGCTGCCTCTTGAAAAGTCCATTACTTTCCTTTCTATCATGTATGTCTTTCAGTGTTGTGATGTATTTGTTGTTCTGTGTAGGTGTACCTTCTGGCCTCTTTGTCTCGTATTAACATGTACCTGTCCTTCTGTGCTGATACTGTACTTGTTAATGATCTGCTTTTATTGTGCTTTGCATTTTATTGCTATTGTTTTGCATCAGGATCACCACAGTCACCATCACAATCATCATTTACAACCCCTTTAACAACAAAGAGTAGACAAATTAAAGTAACGAACATGTATATAACAAATGGATGGAAATGTATAGGAAGTTGTGTTTTTCTCTGTCAGCCAGCGAGAGCAAAGGTTTAGATAAACAAACCTGCATTAAAAATAGCAGCGTTATATCTATGTATGTAGGCTTTCAGTCATCCAGGTGACCTGAATACTTTCACGTTCATCTTATAGACTTCTTGAATTCAAAGAACTAAGGACTGTGTCCCAGATATTTAATATGTACTGGAGTGCAGTGACGCCAGGGGGATGGACCTGTAACCTATTGATCACATCAAAAAAAGGGGAAAAAAAGAAGCCGGCCATTAAACCAGCCATTGGAAATCAAAGAAACAACATTACTGGGCACCATTACGGTCCGGTAATTCTGGTGCCACTCTCCACACTGGAAACATGGACTGTCTGAACAACGTGAGGGGCCTCCAGGTGCATAAATATTTCCAGTCTGTCAGCTCAGTGGATCCCTGACAAGCTGACTAATACTGTGTAGACTATACAGTGCAGTGCAGCAGTGCAGTAAGGAGTACATGTAGAGAAACCACAAAACAACCACTTCACAAATGCATGACACGCTATCGGAGAGCCATCTCATTCAGATGAGTCTTAGCAACACAAGCACATCTATGTCTAAACGTAAATAAAGGGCACTCCTTTAAGAAAGCTAATATGCACACACACGGAGGACAGGTGCAAGGTAGGCCACCAGCGGTGTCCATCTGCATGAACAACTGTCATTAATGTGTGTGTGTGTGTGTGTGTGTGTGTGTGTGTGTGTGTGTGTGTGTGTGTGTCTGTGTCTGTGTCTGTGTCTGTGTCTGTGTGCATGTCTGTGCTTCTGTGTTTGTGACAATGTGGCCTTCGGATTACTTCCTGCAATATTATCTGCCATTGACACCTCGAGAGGTTTTCACACCTTGTCGCAAGTGACCCCAAGAGTGAGTTTACATAAGTAAGTGTTGCTGTGTTATCACTGAACCCATTACTGAATTTGAGGAAAACAAAAACAAAAACAACAGAAACAAACAATAATACATTTACATGAACTGTGCTTCTTTGACAATGTACCAGATGTGTCTCGCTCATCAGTGTCACAAAGATGCAGCGTCTCGCCACCCAGATTAGATCGCGCATGCAGTCACTCGCTCAATAATTTATAATTCTGTAACGTGATGGCCTCTCGCGGCCGAACCCCATTACCATATTGACTTTCACTGAGACAGGTAGGTCAGGAGAATTAAAGCGGTGGTGGCAGTCTTTGCTCGTCGTCAAATAACAGCGCAAAGAGCAGTGGCAGTGGCAGTGGTTTCATTCAGCTGTAACAGCGGAAACAAGATCCAGCTATGAGAAGATGAAATAACTTGATACTCAGAACTACTGGGCTTACAAGTGTGAGAGGGAAAGCTTGTTATATGTTCACTGTGGGCTTTGTTCGGCCAGGTAACCTCGGGTATGAGGAACACCGAGCTATAAAGCAGTAACCTTTATGAAACCCTAAAAAACAGTAGCCTAGACTAGAGCATGATGTGTATTCAACACGGACACAACGGTAAATTCCACTCTAAGTTCAGGCCGGCGTGGTTATAAAGAGCAGTGTGAGCTTTGTAATTCAACATTTTTTTAATTAAAATCATAGATTTGCCTACCCAGACACTGGGCTAGACATTTAACTTGTAACGCCCAACCTCGTAAAGCTGACCTCCTTAGTGTTTTTCCAGCACAGTTTGCCAATTGGCAACGCGGAAACAAAAAAATAAGGATGCGTGGTGTCTGCAGCCAGGGCAAGCGACAAATGCCACTGTGCTTTATTAGCGACAGCCCAGGACTGATTGAGAGACGCTGAACAATCACGCTTATTGAATAGGCCAGGGCAAACTATAGGCTATTCATAGCCCACTTCACGAATGTGCCGTTGTAACTGCACTGCTCAAATTATATATACAAACTCGATGTGAAGAACTTGTTAAAATGTGCGTAAAGACAACCAAGGATGGTAGCCTAGTCGACAAGCACCTACAGACACTTCGCATGCAAAACCGAGCGCACACTTTTTTGTCACACATTGTGAAATTTAAAGTAGTCTTATGTCAGCAGAAAAAAATCATACAGATAGTCAGAAAACTCATTGGTTCCTTGTTAAAGCAAATTGTAGTGTAGCCACACTGAAAAAAAGAACAACTCGCAGAGCGGGTCCAGCGGGTCCAAAAACTCGCAGACTGGTCCAGCTATTCACCTATACACTGATGAAAATGTACAGCCTACATGGTCGGAGGTTACTGATATTTTAGGAGATAAGGTGCACGTTATTATATAAGCACGGGCATTAAATCATTGCTGCTCTCTAAAGAACCATAGAAAATTGTGGACCCATAACCAATAATAATTTCGTTTGCAACCACAATCTATTACCGCCAACACTGCACGAGCCGGCTGACAGGCTACAAGGCGGCTCGGGTGTGATAAATAGGACATCACATAATTCTTGCCCTGACATCTGCGGTTTTATTCTCAGGGCAAAAAAAAACTACATAAGATCACACAAAGCCCCATTGCTTGAGAATGAATCACGGAAAACGGCGAAAGAGAACCAGGGGATTACAGCCCGCATTAAGATTGGTTACAGCGGCTGGCAAAAGGGTACAACGAAAGGTACCTCATATTCAGTCAGAAAGACAAGCCATTGGTTACACTATTGTAGAGTCGTCGTAGGCTACTACGTTTAATAATCTAGCCTGCTGTAGAAGCAAGATTTTCTGATGCCATCATTCACCCGATAAAGAATCCGCCAGGGATAGACGCTGCTAAATAACTCGAAACAGCAAAAATCAAGCTGTGGTCGATGGTGAATCGCAGTAGGTCGCAAACTGAACAAAGACGACATGATATGTGCACCCACCTTGGTCATGTCGCGGCAGCGTGGAGATTGATTGAACGGCCGTTTTCCTCAGTGGACGGCTGGGTTTTGTGGCTATCTTGCCGTTGTCCTGTAGGTTTGAACAGTTATCTTGCGGAGGGGGACAGCGTCTAGTGAGCAACGGCGTTGCACTGCCAGGTCGGCACTGTCAGCGGTGCTCCAAGACTTCTCGTGCACAGACTGGCATGCCTGTCTTTTTTTCAATGGTCGGCCAGTGCGCGATCACACACGCGCTCACACACACACACAAGGTGGGAGGGTCAGTGAACCGGGCAAACAACAATTGTTACCTTTAAACATAGGTTTCAATCAATAGGCTCCCAAACCGGCAGTATCAGGAGGTAAATTGTGATAAAACTCAAAATCGGACAATATGAGAAAATAATAAATCGTGATAAATTGTGTGCCATATTACCCAGCCCTGTTGGCAACACCAGTGTCAACATGACTAACAAGTTTCTGTTGGGCTTCTGTTTGTCACACTACCCTCACTATCTAGCCTTGTCTGTCCTGTTCAACTGCAGTGTCTCTTGTCTATCTGTCACTGTGTCTTCTTCTGTGTTGATCTTTCTACATATTTTTGAAATATATGGGCCGCCCCTTAAATACACTGTAGGTGTGATGATGTATGCACTGGCTTAAATGTGAATGATATATAGGCTATGGAAGCGTTTATCAGCTAATGGTAAAATGAGGATACATTAATAGTAACATAAAGTTGTCCTCTGAAAAAAAAAATGAAGTAAATAAACAACGACATACATGGGACCTAGGAAGAAGGTGGATAGTTGCATGGGAACACTGGACACTGCTGGAAGTCCAGTAGCTCAAGGAAATGGACCTGTTGACTACCTGAACTTAATAAAGCAACTTTCCCTTCCCTTTTCAAATGGACTCTCAAAACAAACCTTCTCAGATTGGCCTACCCCACACGACCTTATTGACCTTCTTCTTTAGATTAATCTACCCCACATGACCTTGTACAATTTTTTTTTTTAACTTTTATTATTATTTCATTATTTTTCTTTCATCATTGTGTCTTTTTTGACTGCTATGAAATGACCTTGAGAGATGTAAAAGGCGCTAATAAATATAATTCATTATTATTATTATTATTATTATTATTATTATTATTATTATTACCTGTACTTAACTGAAAGAATGGGCTGACCAGAGTGTGTCTGCACAAAGAAACTGTCTGCAGGCATGCACACTATTTAAAACCACATTGTGTAGTTTTTAGATTTAGTTACTTATTAACAAAAAATATTTTTACATTCATACTTAGGAGCTCATTAATAACTTATTACCTCAATCCACAAACTCAAGTGTCCTTGTGAACTTTAAATTCCTCAGAGAGAGCTCTATTATCTTCACATATTTAATTTGACATTAAGCTTTTTTTCTATCTTTTCTCCCCACCTCCACCTTTTTTTTTCTTTTCATCTCTTCTCAGTGGGGACTTTGTCTTTGACCGTGACATTCATAGTTCACTTGTTAAGGTAATAACACCAAACAAAGGCATCCACATTTGGAAACTATTATTATTATTATTATTATTATTATTATTCATTTTATTACTAAAGTAACTGTCATGCCACCCAAGGTCCATTCGCAAATGAAAACAAACACAGTACACACAGCTTGAAGACAACATCCACAAAAAATACAAAAAAAGTCCACTGACAAACCTCAGCAATAACTCCTAATGCAACCTGGCTGGCTGATGTCAGGTGGTGTCTGTAGGGAAACCTGCACTGATCGAAGGATGAGGCAGAACTAGCTCAGGCTTCCAGGAGTCCGTCCAGTAATGTGGCTGTATGTACAGTAGACAGTAAAGAACTGAAGACAATTGTGTTTTATTCACCCAGGCATAGACAGTTTGCCTAGTGGAGAGTTGTACGCACAGTATCTACACATGCAAAGACACACAGACTAGCCAGCCTCGGCTCAATATTGTGTTTTGCTTCAGTACTATACTACGTCAGGAAACTCTCCTAAGACTTCAGTTTCCCTCAACAATTTTTTTAGCAACCAATCAGCAAATAATAGAAATTGAAAGGATAACCCAAAAGGGTTTAAAGTTCAAACAAAGCGCCCACCCACTGTGAAGTAAATGTATCCCTGTGGAGAGTGTTCAGGCTCTTGGCATGAAGGGAGTGAGTCTGGTCCACTAGGCTTGACATGTCAGCACTGCCTCAGATGTAATTTGAGTGAATACCAGCTCTTCTCCGAAGCAAAGTTTCTGCCTGGTTCGAGAGGCATAGTTGGTTATTAGGAGTGGAAGAATGATTTTAGGGATGATTTTACTGATTTTACTATTAAATTTAAACTCAAAATGTCTGGCTGTGCCCCTGCCTGAATCACATCGGAGACAGGTGTGTGTGTGTGTGTGTGTGTGTGTGTGTGTGTGTGTGTGTGTGTGTGTGTGAAGTGGGGCTGTCTGTGTGCTTGAAGGAGAACCTCTGAAGATGTGACCTGATTGGTCGACTCACCTGCTGCTGCCTCAAAAGTTGAACTTTTCATTTTACTTCTTTTTTTTCATTTTTAAAATACAAGCAACTTGTACTAGTAAAGCAAATCGTTAGCTTCATAGCATAATTGCCTAAGTCATTTTTTGGTCAAATTGAGATTTTTGCATAACTTTACTCCCCTACCACTTCTGCATCATCCTGTCTGTCTGCCTATGTCATTGGCCAATCACAACACTCATAAAAGTTAAAAAAAAACATAGCTGCCTAAGCCATTCATTTGACTTAGGCAGTATTACCATTGGACTTAGGCAGTTTTTATACAATCTATTTGACTTAGGCAGATTTTGCCTATGACTTAGGCAGTTATTCTGAGAATATAAAATAAACATTACATCTTCTCAGCCATTGTGCATACATCAAAACTGCCTAAGTCACTTTTATTTGATTAAAAAAATTATGTTTGGTTTTGTTCTTTTTCCAAACTTTTTCTCCCATCTACTTGAATGTTCTGTGAAAATATCAATAAAAAATATGCATGTGATTTTTAGAAAGTGTGTTTTTTCTTGTTTTCCAAAAACACAAAAAAATGACTTAGGCAATTATGCTATCAAGCTAACGAAATGTAACACAGTTCTGCAACAGATGCCGTAAGTATACATTTGAGTGTTAAGTGTCAGTGGAAGCAGCTGTGAGAGCCCAGTCTCAGCCCTCAGCACAGCGGTCGGTCGTGGCCTTTTGACCACATGTAGTGGTAAGCTGTAGGCCATATGGAGCTTGATTGACAAACAGGGAGGGCTGATGAGCAGACAACTTACTGAACCCCCCTTACACGCTCAAGCGTGTGCACACACGCACACACACACCCACACACACACACACACACACACACACCTGTCCGTACACATACACACACACCTGTCCGTACCCATGCACACACACACACACACACACACACACACACAGACACACATATACATACACACAGACACACAGACTCACTTTTTCTTTATCCTTTTTCTCTCTCTTCTTCTCTTCCTCCCTTCTCTCCTTTTCTATTTTGAAATGTATGTACAGTAGCCTATAGTTTGGGAACTTGATTGACCACTTTGTGTTCTTGCATTTCTGTATATGTGCTGTATAAGTGTGTCTTTGCTATTATCCTACCTGGACGTGTGTAGATGAGTGGTGAATGCCCCCCCCCCCCTCAAAAAAAAGACGTTTTTAACATTACTTTTCTTACATAAAGCACCTGTAACTTTTCTGGGTCTGGAATGCAATCCTTACTCGTGTTTTCACACCCAGAAAGGTACGTATTTTACTTTTAAAAGCAGCTTCCAGGAATACAGTAATTTGGTGTTTTTGAGAATCTAAGGAAAGGAAGCTAAGGAAAAAAAATTAATCATTTAGTTGGTGAATCATGCTGTTGACGCTGTTCAGAGTGTCCCTACATCAGCAGTGCTGACTGCTTCTAAATCTGTGATGGTAATTAGACTCTTGCTGAATCATTGTCCTCCTCCATTTGCATTTCACATCAGCATGCAGTTTCTATCTGCATATCTTATCTACGCAGGGAAATGGTAAAAATACTGAGAAAACACAAACACACGGAGAGTCACGCACAATCCAGGGTTGTAGTGAAGTAAACAGAGTTTACCCACCTCTCAAATTTCAGAAACATTGTTCTTCCAGACTATTCCCCCTATAGGAGGTATTGAATATCACTGTGATTTTCATTAGCTGTGGTTAGAAAGCGTAAAAAATTATAGCCTACACAAGTATAACACTAGTCGCCAACCAACTGGCCACCCATTCGTGACAGTCTAGAACTGGCCCTGCTGGTGAACCCAGTAGGCATGGAGAGGGCAGGACTAGAGAGGCCACAGGTAGAGAAAATAAAAATAAAGTAAAAAAACGTTTTTATTTAACAACTTGCACCCAGAACAGATATGATGAAGAGATTCTAAATGATAACCAGTTCATTATTCATTTGTTCAAATTCCTCTTTCGTTGAAAAAGTGGTTGGACATGGAATACCCTGGACTAAAAAAAGGGGCCCACTCCTGCCCTGCATGCACACACACACACACACACACACACACACACACACACACACACACACACACACACACACACACACACACACACACACACACTATTTACTGAATTGCCTTTATTGCCTACACTGGCACCACTGGAAAGTCTGGTGTGGTCAAAGGCTGGGCAAAGTTGTTAGTGTAAGACATGCAAATAGTGTGATCCACAGTTTACATACACCACAACCTCTCAGCAGGAGGGCGATACCACTAAAGACGAATGCACATAATAGACACACACACACACACGCGCACACACACGTGCACACACACACACAATTAGGGTTGTAGTGGAAGGTAAACACAGGTAAACAAAGTAAGTTTACCCACCTTTCAAATTTCATAAACCGAGTTTATTCACCTCTGAGTAGAGTTAGTCCTCCTATTACAGTTTTTTTCTCGATTGTTTACACACATTTTCTGAAACCATGCCTCATACTCTCAGAACTCTACACACAAATAAAAAAAAACACACATACAATGGGGAAAAACCCCTCCTCCTGCAAAATGAAACTTTACATTCAAAGCAATGTTATTTCTTTTCAGAAAACTATTCAAATGACACACAGAAACCATCATATGAATAGACATTTATAAGAACCAGTTGAACACTGATGTGCGTAATGTAAAACACTATGAGGAACTGGAAACACTTCCTTTCCATTTATCATAATGACTTTGGCCTTTTTTTGGTTTAGTGTTATCGTGAAAACATACAGACACACAGAGTCACGCACAATGCACAAACACAGACACCATACACACAGACACCACACACACACAGGCAAGCAAGCATGCACGCATGCACCCACACACACACACATGCACCCACACACACACCCACACACAGTTTTTTTTTTACTGATTTGCCTTTTATATTTGCCTGAACTAACACCAGTAAATGTCTGAAAAGTGTGATGTCTAGGCTAGTGTAAGCTACGCAGAGAGGAGAGTGTGATCCAGAGTTTACATAACTAGCCTGTCAGGCAGAAGTGCCGGTTACACCAGAGACCAATGCACACAATAGGCTGCTCATTAATATTGCAAGTCGAATGACCAGATTATCAGTCGCTTTGTTACTGAGCCTGGAGATAACACACCCGCCATCCTTACGCACGGTGCCAGTGGGTGCAGACTGATGTTGAACAGAGACAATAAATACTGTTGAAAATGTTCTTTTTTAAATCACAGAGGTTTAGAGTTGCAGCAGGTGGGTCCTTTGAAGAAGGATGAGAGAAGTACATACAATGGAAGTGATGCTTTGAAATAGGACAATGCCTGTGTTGACTGGTACGGAACCAGAGACACTAGTGCAAGTGGTGCAAAGGCCTTCCTCTAAGCTTATCAGACACAAGAGTACAGTATTGAATATTAGTTTCAGTGTGCCATATCTAAGAAGTGAAAAATACAAAATCAACCTCCTTTTTGTATACTTAAAATATAAGACCATAATTATCGTGTGTGTGTGTGTGTGTGTGTGTGTGTGTGTGTGCGCGTATGTGTATGTGTACATGCGTGTGTGTGTGTGTGTGTGTGTTTGCTGGTTGGTTTGTTTGTTTTTTCCAGTGTCACAACCCTGGTTGGGGCTACCTGGGTCTGGCTCTTCCCTCTTACATATAGATATTTAATTATCGTGTGTGTGTGTGTGTGCGTGCGGGCATGTGTGTGTGTGTGTGTGCGTTTGCGCATGTGTGTGTGTGTGTACTGTATGTGTGTGTGTGTGTATGCGTGTGTATGTGTGTGTGTGTGTTTGTTGGTTGGTTTGTTTTTTCTCCAATATGCTCATTTATCAATGACTTTCAATAACCTATAGATATTTGAATTGGTGTAAAGCAAAACACTGACCCTGCCTAGTCACTGCATGATTCACTCATTGTCAAAGCCTGATATTTGGTTATCTGCCCATTTTTCTGTGTGAGCCAGTGAGAGCCAGTGAGAGCTGTGAGAGCATATGGATAACTGTTGTTCCTCTGACTGCACTGTACTCTAATGCATCTCAATGAAGCCGGCTGCGCACTGGGCATCTGGCCATGCTGCATGCCTCACTGCACAAGCAGATCTGAACACACCGATGAGAGAGAGACAGCGAGAGAGAGAGAGAGAGAGAGAGAGAGAGAGAGACAGAGAGAGAGTGCAAGTGATAGAGAGAAAGAGAGAGAGAGACAGCAAGAGAGAGAGAGAGACAGACAGACAGACAGACAGAAAGAGAGAGTGCAAGTAATAAAGAGAGATATAGAGAGAAAGAGAGAGGGAGCGAGAGAGAGAGGGAGAGAGACAGAAAGAGAGAGAGTAAAAGTGATAGAGAAAGAGAGAGAAATATAGACAGAAAGAGAGAGAGAGAGAAAGGGAGGGAGAGAGTGAAAGTAATAAAGAGAGAGAAAGAGACAGACAGGGAGAGAATGAAAGTGATAGAGAGAGAGAGAGAGAAAGAAAGAGAGAAACATAGACATATAGATTCAAATGTTATTACCACAGTACACAAGGACAACACAAGGGCTGTCTGTGGTTAGGTTGGTGCACCCAGTAGAGATATCTGTGCCTACTGTAGGTAGGGGACAACAGCCACCGAGGCACACATTTCCACAGAGTTAATCAATGCTGGCACAGCCAACTATCTTTCTGACACAAAGCCATGGTAATTAATACTGTGGAAATGCACAGTTCAAAGGCTTTTATCCCGATTATGGTCCGGTTACCACACTGAAGAATTTTGGAAACATTTAAATTATTCTATAATTTTTTTAAACAATTAGGAATCACTGTCTGTTCAATGTAATCTGTTGTTAAAAAACTAAAGCAAAAAATGCAACCATTAAATTAGTCTACTGTATATGGTTGTTATAGTTAGTTCTATGGGGCATTGTTAAGGAACTTTATGCCAGAATTCCAAAAACTACTTTCCATAGTTGACACTTAATGCATACCCCGCCAGCCAACCAGAAAACAGCATTCTATTTGCTATAAATTGGTATAAGTGCAGAGGTCTTTGCTGTATGCACCATCCTAACCATAGACACTGTACTGAGTGTGCCAACCTAACCACAGAAATATCTCAGAAAGTGCTAGAATTTCAAATATTTCAAATATTTTAAATATTCAAATATTTTCTCAGTTTTTACCTACTTTTCACCATTAGTACCCTGACATTTTCATGACTTCACCATGTTGTTACAGTGGCCATTTGTAGAGGCCTATAGTTATTTCTCGTTTTGCCTAGAATGCATGGACATGGGTGTGTTTGATGCTGCGCGAGTGAGTGAGTGTGTGAGTGAGTGAGCGAGTGAGTGAGTGAGTGAGTGAATGGAAGTGCACAGGAACTTGCATGTGTGGTTGCTGGACAGTGGTCAAGAAATTTGAATTTATAACACTGAAGTTTATAAAATGCAGCAGTGCTGTTCCCACTTTGGAAGCACACGGTGTAAATGAGTTATTCTTACTTATCAGGCAGTGCAGGTCGCAGCAACAGACTTGTCCTTTCAGAAATCAGCTCTTTAGCCCTCAGTGGGAATACATGAGTTACAGTAAATGTTCTTTCTGAAGGGGGAATAAACGAATTATGGTAAATGTTCTTTCTGAAGGAGAAGAGTCCCTCCTTTAGTAATAACATCTATCGTAACTCATTTGATGCCAACAAAGTCCTAAATAGCAATGCTTCACCCTTCTAGCCCCCCTCTCACCCCCCTTTCTAACTTATTTTTTATTGGACAAGTCACTTTCTTTTTGTCTTAGGAAAACTATTTTGTGCGGCATTGTCTTGTTTGGTCTTCATATGAGAGTCACACTTAAGAGAATTTTCTGTTACAACAGAAAATAACGTTTTAAGATTCTCTCCTAACGACTTTAACTCAGTTAGGAAGTGCACTGTGGTTGAAAGCACCCTCACAGCTAAATTCACTTCCCTTCATTACATTACCATACATTTAGCTAACGCTCCTGACCACAGCGACTTACTGTAAATGAGGAACAGGGACAGTTCTCCTGAAGCAATGTGGGGTTAGATGGCTTGTTGAAGGGCACTTCAGCCATGGATAAGGGTGCTGGTTATTCAATCCCCCAACCACATTAGCCCCCCCACCACCATCCCCCCCTGCAACAAACTTGTGACCCCAAGACCAAACCCCTGACCCCAAGACCAAATCCCCAAGCATTAGACCCCACAATTAAAGCAAAGGATGTAAATTCAGCATCCAGCTTTTGGACGTCAAACGTCACCTCAGAAGCTAGACACAGGAGGTCAAATAGGCTGACAATGAATTCGAATCAGATAGTTACACAGAACTAAGTGGTGTTATTTTTACTTATACGTCACTTTGGAACATGTACCCTGGAAACACAGTGCCAACAGAAAGTATTCACACTCTTTTTCACCTTTTCCACATTTTGTGTTGTTAGTTATTACTTACTGTAATGCTACAACATGAAAGAAATCAACTGAAAAGGGCAGAAAAATACACAGTTGAAAGACACTGAAAGACAGAGAGAGCAAGAGAGAGAAAGGTGACACAGATGCATATTGTCATGTACAGATACTCACACACACCCTTGTGTGCACACACACACATGCACACACACACACACACACACATAGTGTTGGATAATTCATTTTGATTACTTTTGTGCACACACTACTGCACAATTACAAAAGCTTTGGAAATGCAATGTGTATTTTTTGTCATGGCAATACAGCTCTATTGAATTTAATTGAATTTAATTGTGCGGGAGGCAGAGAGGGAGAGAGAGAGAAAGAGAGAGAATGAAGAGAAAAAATCAACAGAAGAGGGCAGAGAGTAAACAGTTAGGTGAATGAGACTGAAAAAAAGCAATCTGCATTATTGTAATATAATCATTCTGATAACGGGGCATGGCTTGACACCATGTCCTACTAAAACTGTACCTGTGTGTTACCTCTGCCACACACACACACACACACACACACACACACACACACACGCACACACACACACACACACACATTCTGGCACATGGTACTCAACTCAATTCAATTTCCTCATTTAATTGTCTCATATAGATTCTGGATAAGTAATCCTCTCAGAATAGGCTTACAGGAAGAGACCACCGGGAGTTCACCCTACTCTGACCAACAGAGAGAGAGAGAAAGAGAAAGAGAGAGAGAGAGAGAGAGAGAGGAAGAGAGGTTGAGAGGGAGAGGTTGAGGGTGCATGGACATACAGAGGGTAAAACTGAGAAAAAAAAGACGGGGATGTTAGACAATGACAGAAAGATTTGATGTAAATGAGAATGAACGAGAGAGAGAGGAGTGGAGTGGGGGTGGGGTGGGGGGATATCTCAGGGGAATGAGAATAATGTTTTAAACACAATGGCCTGTTGTTCTTCAGCTAGGCCGTAGTCTGCATAGCTTGCATACTACTAATGGCAGCTATGCTGTGTGTGTTGTGAGGCTTGAACATAATAAACCTGTGTTGTTCATGAATTCAGGCAGGTTCATGGCAGTGATAGCTTTTTATGACTTTTTCTTGCTTTTCCATCAATCAGTTTTGTGGTGGCTCACCCAGCTGTAGCAAAGCCATTTAATCTTAATACTCAATGACTGAGGAGTGGGTGTCTTTTTGAAACTCATTCTAGAATTTTCTAGAAAATTCAACTCAGCCCATAAACACTCATTTCATACATAGCGCCACCTAGTGACAAGGGTCAATGCAAAAATTGGGATTTTGAATTGCCAATATCTTGGATCGAGAAGCTGGGAACTGCACACATTTTTTCATGTACAATCAGCACAATGACCTCTAAAAGCATGGCAAGTAGCATACATTTTGGGGTCATTGTTATTGTAAAAAATGTCATTTTGACTATTATTGCTACAGATTAAAACCATTTTTTTGTCTTGAAGTTCATCAAACCTCTTGCATTGAAAACACTGGTTGACGCCAACTTTCAACGAAACCAATTTCTGTGAAATTTTAAAATGATGTAAGTTGAAGTAAGTAAACTGCACATATTTGGTGGTCTCCCAGCAAGCACAAACAGTAACTCCAACAAGCATCATCTCACACAGAGTATTAATGGCTTTGCTGACGCACACAC
>CM059284.1:14599076-14611576 GCA_030347295.1 Setipinna tenuifilis
GAACTTCTCGGCCAGATGGTCGAGTCTCTCCAGGCGACGGATCTCAGTGAGGAGCCACTCCTCATAGCCCTTCTCCACTTGCTCCAGGCCTTTCCAGGCGTTAGCAATGTCCTATGTACACACCGCACGAATAGTTGTTTGCAATGCTGTACTGACATCGCACACGAGCGTTAGCAATATTCTAAAGACAAGGCACAAATAGCCGCTAGCAATGTTCTATAGACACAGCACAAATAGCCATTGGCAATGTCCTATACACCAGAAGGGGGCCAAACTATGGCCCGTGGGTCAACTGCTGCCTGTCACTTACTTTTATGCAGCCTGCCATGAAGTATCTTTTACCATTTCCTTGAAGGACAGGCTGCCTGATTGTTATTATAATCTACCGGTACTAATAAATAAGAGCCATTAAACTGTTCAGCATTAAATAAAATATTTTAGGCCGCAGAGGAGTTTTCTAGTATATATACAGTTTTTTCTTTCACCTGTTACTGATAAAAAAATATATAGATGCAGATACAGTCTATGTTGGCATTAGCAATGCTCCTACGCAGACACCACAAAAGTTAGCAATGTCAAACAGTAATAACAGTAGTTGTTAGTGTCCTTTACTGACACCACACAGACATCTGTTAGCAATGTCCTTCAGCACAGGTGTCAGCAATGTCCTACATATTTATATTCCCACACAACAGATGGAGGAGAGACATTTATGATATTGAGAGCGATGTTCATTTGCCCACACCACCGACAATGAGGAGGCCATTTCAACACCCACACAGATAACTGAAGTACTAGCTGAGTGTTTCTGTGTGAGGCTGAGGGGGAGGGAGGGAGGGAGGGGGCGGGGGTGGTGGGGGGGTGTTGTTGTGGTGCACTGCCCTGAAAGCTAGTTTTCCAACAGTCTTGCACCTCAATTTCCTAATTTCCGCACCCCAGGGGCAAAACTAATTAGTAGGGATGCACCGATACCACATTTCTGAAAACCGATACGAGTATGAGTACTACCATTTTCAGTACTTGCCGATACCGAGTACTACCGATACCGAGTACTGTCATTTTTGCCATATTTTTTTTGCCATAAATTATGTAGTTTTCTACCGGGGTGATATGGCCTAGAGGTGTAGACTATTTGCGTGCAAGGTTGTATGATTGACGATCACTACATACAAAAAATATCGTAAGACTGTAGCTTAGATAATAAAAAATGATAAACGCTACAGCATTATGTAATGGCGATCCCATTTTCGATAGAATGATGACATTAAAAGAAAGTCTACCTGCATCTATCCTCCTGTCAGGAACTGAGGCAAGTGTTAATTTCGTTAGAAAAAAAAAACTGTAAAAGTGCAATACCTGTGAACAACACTGAAGTCAACCAAGCAAAATGTTGCGGAAGACCGGTGGTGGAATGGAGAGGGTAAGCGACCAACGGAGCGAAATGAGGCTAACTGTGACCACAAATTCTGACAGTCATAGTGGTATTTTTTTTGTAGGCCTAGCGAAAAATAAATCATTTATGAACTCACGTTTACGTCATGCGTGATGTATGCCTAGGCCGACGAACTCCTGATGTCCGAGTTGGTCTGGTGTTTACTGACACATTTATAAACACGCCCAGGCTATGGTTTGTGTATGGCCTATACAAACAAATTGCATTATTTGGAATATGTAATAGGACTACGTTGTTTTCCAACCGTACTGATGATCATGCACGTTTACATTGACAATCGCACAGAGTAGCCTTGAGACCACGTTACAAAGCACAGACAGCGCCTCTTCGGGGGACTGTCTGCTGGCATTGAAACGTTGACTGAGCTGCGCTTGTGCGCAACCTCTCTCCATTGTCGCGCAATATTAAATCCCAGAAAATTACACTAATCATTGCAAATAACCTACACAAAGAATTGCATATTTAGCAGCTAAAATGTCTGGACAAGGCTGATATTTATTTCGATTAGAATAATGTCCAACTTTCGTAGTCAAGACTTGCTTTCTTGCGACATGTAGAATACCGATTGTTGAAGGGAGGACAGTGAGTTACCACATGCAACGGTTGGATTCACTTTAAAAAATAATAGTAATAATAATAATAATTTATTAGTGAGTAGCCTTTCATACAAAACTGTTAACAAGGCGAATAGCCGACATTTAAAAAAGACAGACAACGTTGGGGATCTTAGCGTAGGCATATGTGCGAAAGGGGGCGGAGTGTGGAAAGATGTTTAAAATGACAGCCTTGGGGGAAAATGTAATGAGGGACGGCAATGTTTCATGATAACATCTTCGCCATAGAAAAATGGGTAGGCCCTAATGGCCTTGGGTTGTTGTTGACGATTTTTTTTTTTTTGTTATCTGACGAAATTAGTCTAACCTTGAGAGTTAGGCTATATTTTCCCCAGATGGGAGAGGCTTTTTCCCCTCGAACGGACGCTGGCAAATGGCGCTTCACTAAACACTATATTGGCGCATCTGATTATGCTCAAACCTGAGCTCGACAATTCTTCAGTTTCTGTTCTGCGCTGCAGGAAACATTTGGCGCATGGGATTGGCACTGGTATCGGTTTATGGTATCGGCAACTGTTTGGCAAGTACGAGTACGAGATAAAAGTGGAGTATCGGGCCGATGCCCGATGCCAGTATCGGTATCGGTGCATCCCTACTAATTAGTGAACTAGCAGGAAGTGATCCTATTATCGGCATAGTGCCTATTATCAGCAATTTATGTTGTTGTTCCAATGGGAAAAAAGTTATCCCCGAGAAAAAAAATCAGCTCCCGTAAACCTTTGGTTGGAGTAAGTGAACCTAAAAATGTTTATTTTTAAACTGTTTTTACATCGAAATGTCTCTCACCACCTGGCTGATAGACTTACATACACTAAGTGGATTGGAAGCACACTTCATTTAGACCTTTCTTACTTCTGTACTTCTAACTACTCTAGAATTTGGAGGGTGTTTTATTGCTATTGTTATTATTATTATAGTCTTACTGTTGTAAATACCATACATCAACTTTGAGAGCCAAAAGGAAGCTTTGTTGGTTGGATTTGAGTTAAAATACTATTAGAAGTACAGCAGTGTTTAGACTCTCAGTGTACTTTCCATTTGGCCTTGGGCCTGTAAGCAGAATTTGGTGATGCTTCATTTGATTCGTATCTCAGTTCTCAAGTGGTTAAAAAACATTCACTTTTACAGTCAACAGACTATATATATATATATATATATATATATATATATATATATATATATATGCATATATAAGCATCAAATCTCTAAGGACCACAGGCCCTGCGGTTCTGGACTTTTACTCGATGGACTGTGTGTGTGCTCTGCTGTAATGTTCACTGCTCCACTACTGATGCAATGCGGTGAAATGCTCTGGACTCGCTTGGGTGCTCACTATGAGTGAAGCTATAGTGGTACAGGTGCAGACGTTAGGGGGAAAAGGAAAAAAAATCCTGCTACGGTGAGCAGAGTTTGACAATAAAACATTGAGCTGGCTGCTTCTGACCAGTATCAATGTCCGGTATTGTGAGCTTGTCCCTGACTTCCCTGATGTGTAATTGACAAGTCAATAGATCTTCTGTCTTCTGGCAACAATATGGGACATGAAAACTAACTCGTGAAACTCGTGTCAAACAGTGAAATGAGTATTTTATTTTTTATCTCATTCAACTATTAAAGTTTTGGTGTATACAGTATTTGGTCTACTTCTACATATTTATGTTCTGCTTTGCAGTTTTTTAAAAACTCTGCAGTTATTTCGCTTATTAACTTATTAACAATAATGGCTTGGCGGAGTCAACTTCACCTCCACATCTTACTTGCTTGCTTGCTTACTCTGTGTTTCCTTACACCTCTGTCAGCTTATGTCCTTCTTTTTGTAAGTGGCTTTGGATAAAAGCGTCTGCCAAATGCAATGTAATGTAATGTAATGTAACATCGCCATTATTTCCACAGCATCTGGTCACCTGGTCGGACCTTGTCTATCGCTTACTTAACGAGTGTGGAATCAACCTGACACTTTCTGACACTTGTGCACCATTTGAGCGTTATTACACTACACATTGTGTTTTTACTTATTTGTACTATATACAAGCCTGTTGTACTTTTTCTTATGTTTATATTAGTATGTTTGTCATCAGGTCTCCCTGTCTTGTTTAGAAGATGTTTAAATGTTCACTGTGGGCCTAGGGAGCATTGCAGTTTCAAATTCTGCGTGTGTGCAACCTGTACATATGGTTTTTTGACAATAAAGCTAACTTTGACTTTTGACTTTGACAACTGAACTCACCGACACCATCTTGCCCTCGGAGGGCATGAAGGCGGGCCGGTTGCTGAGGCGCAGCTTGGTCTGGAGGGTGTTGAAGTTGATCTCCAGCTGGCACTTCTCCTGCACGCGGGGGGGCTTGTGCACGCGGCGGTAGTCGCGGAAGTCCTCCAGCTTCTGCTGCATGGCGCGCATGGTCTGCTCCGCCGCGCGGTTCTCCAGCCAGGGGATGGTGCGGCGGATCCACTCCAGCAGCTAGAGACAGAGAGAGGGGGATGGAGAGGGATGGAGAGAGAGAGGGATGGAGAGAGAGGGAGAGGGAGAGAGAGAGAGAGAGGGAGGGAAAGAGGGATGGAGAGAGAGATGGATGGAGAGAGAGAGGGATGGAGAGAGAGGGAGAGATGGAGAGAGAGAGAGAGATGGAGGGAGAGAGAGAGGGATGGAGAGAGAGAGAGATGGAGAGAGAGAGAGAGAAAGAGAGAGAGAGACATTTATTACAGTTCACAGACAATTACAAAAACCACCTCACAGTACATATAGACATGTGTTTTTTTTGTAGAGGGATTTATCATCTCCCAAGAACGGTGCAAAACACAAATTAAGAGAGAAAGAGAGAGAGAGAGAGAGAGAGAGACGGAGAGCTTTTTTACTGTTGTAAATAGCAGAGACATCACCTTTGAGAGTCAAAAGGATGCTTTGTTAGTTAGATTAGTTAGTTGAAATGCTATTAGAATAGTTGAAATGCTATTAGAAGTACAGCAGGTTTAGACTCTCAATGTATCTTCCATTTGGCCTTAGGCCTGTAAGCAGAATGTGGTGATGCTTCATTTGATTAGGATCTCAGTTCTCAAGAGGTAAAAAAAACATTCACTTTTATAGTCAACAGACTATATATATATATATATATATGTATATAAGCACTGCGTCTCTAAGGTTACGCTTCATTTGAAAACTACTTTGTTGAAGGGGTGGGGAGTACTTGTTTAAGGTGTTTAAGGAGCCTTACTACTGTAAATACCAAAGGAATCAACTTTGATAGGACGGAGAGAGGTAGGGAGGGAGAGGGCGGAGGGACGGAAGGAATGGAGGCCCTGTACTAGGCCCCAGCATGCAGCTCCTTTAGGAGGCCCTGTACTAGGCCCCAGCATGCAGCTCGCCGAGGAGGCCCTGTGGAGAGGAGGAGCAGGACTCACCTCACTGGCCAGCTTCTCATACTCCTCCATCAGCCTCTCGTTCTCCTGGTTCACAGCCAGAACCTTACAGATCCTGTTAGCAGCAGTCTCAGCCTATTGAACAGGAGGACAGACAGACAGACAGACATACAGACGTTGAAACAGACAAAGACACACACGGATGAACAGAAAGATAAACAAAGAGATAGGTAAGAAAACAGACAGACAGACAGATAGACAGACACACAGACACATAGACACAGACAGACAGACAGACATTGAAACAGACAAAGACACACACGGATGAAGAGGGGTAAGAAAACAGACAGACATGGATAAACAAACAGATGAACAAACAGAGATAAAAAAAAACAGAATGAGGACATTACATTAATGAATATTACATTAGCTGGAGATATGTGATAAGAGAATAACAGAGTACTGTTTCAATGTTAGAGTAACAATGAAGCAGCATTTTATGTATCTTTTTAGTGAGTAGACCTAAATATGTAGACAATTAATTACTTAGGCAATGCCCATGATCTCACAAATGTATAAACACACACACACACACACACACACACACACACACACACACACACACACAACCTTACCTGCTCAGCACCAGCAAAAGCATGGTAGAAGCAAGACACATAAGTCATGATGGCCTTCTCATCAGGTTTGGGGGTGTTCACGATATCTTCATGAAAGAAAGAGAAAAATAAAGATGAAATTCGATACATTTAATTTGACCTACTGACTATGCCCGACTGACTGACTACTGACCGACTGATTGATTGATTGATCGATCAGTAGATTGACCTATCGTTTTTTTTTTAAAGTATATTTTTGGGCTTTTTTTGCCTTTTATTGTGATAGTGGGAGAGAGATGGAGTAGGGTTGTGAAATGACCCAGGCTGGATTTGAACCTGGGTCCCCAAAGGCACTTGCCCATTTATGGTGGGGGTGCTCTACATGCTTCGTCACAGCACCCCCTGATTGACCTATTGTTTTTAGTGTGAGGAATAGACCCAATATTTGACCCACTCTCTGGCCCATTTCTGGCCCATAGACTGCACACTAAGCTTTATGTGACATCGCTGAAGTATCTGAACGACTGAGTGTGGCTGTGTTATTATCATCCAGGGTTGGCTTACCCTCAGCGTCCAGCATTTTGGGGATATCCAGAAACTTCTCAGCAACCTCGAAGGCAGTGTTCAGGTTTCCAATAGGGTCATCCTACCAGGAGGCACAGTTCAAGTTTTGAGTTCAAGCTTAATTTATTTATATCACACATTTTATACAACTAATGCTGACCAAAAAGGATAAAGAAATAAAACTAAGTAAATAAATAAAAAACAAAGACAAAGATGATGAAAGGGTAAGATTGAGATTACGTAAGATTACAATCTCAATCAGAATTACAGTTCAAAGAAAAAAAACTGTTGTTTTAGTTGGAGAGGGAGAAAGACTGTAAGATAGACAAACTGCAGGATATTCAGGGGATGCTGCACATAAAAAACAGTACTATTTGTAGTTAAACTATGAATACATTACAGGAATCAATTTCGTATTGCACAACAGAGACATTCAACCTGAAGTTAAATTTTAAAAAGTCCATCTCTCATTGTTTAATATGTAAAAGGTTATTTTAAGCAAAAGTTTCAACCAACCGCTGATTTATTCTAAGCGAAAAACAGCAACTCATAATAAGTGGTTGAGTGCTTGAAATGCGATGCACTGACTGCGTCAGCCACCACATTTATAAAGTGGAGTCAGGGGTGTGGGGGTGTGTGGGTGTGTGGGTGGCTATATATGCATAAATACGGCATGACTGAGGCAAAAAGAACAAGGAAGAGAGAAAAGGGGCAGGCAACGAGAGAGAGAGAGAGAAAAAAACAGGACAGCAGTTGGAGAAAAACAGGCAGATAGATAGTCAGATAGTCAGACAGTCAGAGAGACAGACAGACAGACAGACAGACAGATAGATAGATAGATAGATAGATAGATAGATGGATAGATAGATAGATAGATAGATAGATAGATAGATAGATAGATAGATAGATAGATAGATAGTCAGATAGTCAGTCAGACAGACAGACAGAAAGACAGACAGACAGACAGACAGACAGACAGATAGATAGATAGATAGATAGATAGGCAGACAAATAGACAGACGGTAGACAGATGGACAGACGTAGATAAATAGATAGATAGATAGATAGATAGATAGATAGATAGATAGACAGACAGACAGACAGACAGACAGACAGACAGATACAGAGGGAGAGAGAGACAAAAAAGGCACAGAGAGAGAGAGAGATGTGCACCTTTCTCAGTTTGGAGTAGTCAATGAGGTCGGGTCTGTGCCTGTGGATGAGGGCACAGAGGGCCAAGCCATCCTTCCAACTGGACATGAGAAGGGACAGAGGACGGAGGAGAGGAGAGGAGGGAGAGAATAGAGGGAACAGAGGACGGAGGAGAGGAGAGGAGGGAGAGAATAGAGGGAACAGAGAAAAGGAGTGGAGAGGAAGAGAGAAGGGAGAGAGTAAGGGAAACAGAGAAAAGGAGTGCAGAGGAAGAGAGAAGATAGAAAATAGGGGGAACAGAGAAAAGGAGTGGAGAGGATGAGAGAAGGGAGAGAGTAGGGGGAGCAGAGAAAATGTGTGGAGAGGAAGAGAGAAGGTAGAGAATGGGGAAACCGAGAAAAGGAGTGCAGAGGAAGAGGAGAAAATAGAGAATATGGGGAACAGGAAAAGGGAGTGGAGAAGAAAAGAGAAGATAGAGAATAGGGGGAGCAGAGAAAAGTAGTGGAGAGGAAGAGGAGAGGAAGAGAGAGGAGATGGGAGTGAAGCAAATAAGGAAAAAGAAATAGATAGGGAGAAATTAAAGAGACAGAAGAGAAAATGGTGGGGAAAAAAGGAAGAGTGAGAGAGAGCGAAGGTGAGAAAATAATGAGAATGCACGGAAATCAAAAGGAATTGTTTGAAAAGACGTTGTTTTTTTGTTTGTTTGTGTGTACACGTGCCTCTTGTGTGTTTGGGAGAGGTGTTCAGACACACACACACACACACACACACAAACACACACACACACACACACACACACACACACACACACACACACACACAATACATCTTTCTCTCTGACTCGCTCTCTCCCTGTATGTGTGTGTGTGTGTGTGTGTGTGTGTGTGTGTGTGTGTGTGTGTGCGTGCGTGCGTGTGTGTCTTATACCTGATGTGGAAGTTCTGTACATTGACATTCCTGTAGGGGGCAGTCTTCCTCTGGCACCACAGAAGGAGACCCTCTTTGGCAGAGGTCTCTGTAGAGTAGACACACACACACACACACACACGCACACACACACACACACACACACACGCACGCACACACACACACACACACACACACGCACACACGCGCACGCATACGCACGCACACGCACACACACACACACACACACACACACACACAGGCACCAGTTAGTGATTGAGTGTTGTGTTCAAGTGTAAGTGACTATGTATTTGCATATGCTTATGCATTTGAAATAGGAGTGATATATTAAATGTGTGTAATAAATGTAATAAATAAATGTGGCTTTTACACACTTTACACTTTAGATGATTTTTTTTTATCTGACTCAAAATTAGTTTCCATGACACTAGTGTTGTGTACTGGTTGGTTATACAACACTATACAGTATGATTTTTGTGTCTTGTGTGTGTGTGTGTGTGTGTGTGTGTGTGTGTGTGTGTGCGTGTGCGCACGCGGATATGTGTGCATGGAGGGCGTGTGTGTGCTAGCAAATATCTACTTTGGAGATGTGCAAGTCTGTCTGCATCTGTGTGCATTTGTGTATTGTGCTTGTATGTGTGTGTATGTGTGTGTGTGTGTGTGTGTGTGTGTGTGTGTGTGTGTGTGTGTGTGTGTGTACCCTCAACGGAGATGTCCTGGATGGCGAAACGCAGAATGATTGTCCAGATCATACCCAGGGTCATCTTCACATTACCGTCCACGATTTCTACAGGGACACAGAGAGAAAAGGCACTTGTTTGACAGGTTGCCATGGCAACAGAGGTCACATAGGGTAGCACGTGCCCCTTTTGATGGAACTAAACACTGACTCAGTAACTCAATTCTGTCTTAGTAACTCAATTCAGTCCAATTTTAATTCAATTTAAATCAATATTTTTCTTTTATCATGACTGTGAGAATACTGTTGCCCAGGCAGAAAAAAATGACATATTAACTTTTATAATAACAGTTAAACATTGAAAACTCCCTTTGGTTTTGCTTATGTGCTTATGGCCTGTTTCAGCAAGACAATTTAAATTCAATTTCAAAATTTTATGAATTTTTAATTCATTTCGATTCAGTTCAATTCAATGTTGTATTATTAGCTTGACTGTGAGTAAACAGTGCTGCCTAAACATAAAAAATGGCATATTGCGTTTTAAAGTAACATCAAAATGATAGATTACACGTAACTTTAAAACGATTAGCGAAAAAGGGAAGGGAAACTACTTTCTTCCTTGTTGCTCTGTTCAACTTGTTATGCAGAACTACAGTACACACCAGTAGAGGTGTCAATCCCGGGTTCAGAAAGTAAAAGCCCTTCCACAAATTTGATCCAACCAGCTCTGAATCAGCTGATCATAATGAGCACTCAAGACAGGTAGATCAGCTACTCAGTGAAGTCACCTGTGTTAGAATGAAAACGTGGCAGGGTTTTTACTTTCTGAACCCGGGATTGACACCTCTGCACACCAGTGAACAAGCAAACAGTCCCGCCTAAACATCTTGTCATGCCGCCTCTTCACTCTACACAACTGCACAACCACATGCCATCGCACAACCAACCACCCAACAGCGAAGCGACAAGAAGACACATATCTGATCAGACGTGCTTGGCTTAGATGGAGGTATGCACTGCACACACCCTCTCTGCATGCACCTATACACTAACACAGAGACACACCCACACACACACACACACACACACACACACACACACACACACACACACACACACACACTCGGAGCAGTGACTGCAAACAGACCATGAACAGTGAGTACACACACACACACTAGAAGAAGAACAGACAAATGTGGGTGGTGGGTGGGTCCGATGGGTGTGTCTTGACGTCTACACACACTATACACGCACATGCTTAAAAAAAACACACACACACTCACACACTTACCCTCGGCACCAATGGACACAAGCTTCACACCCTTACTGCAGATGAAGTCCAGAGCCTTGTTGACGTTAGCGATCTTGTGGAACCGCATTTTGCCTTTGTCAGGTTTGGGCAGTCTCTCACCTGACACACACACACACACACACACATACACAAACACAATAGTCACCTTAAGCTTCACGAGAGAACTGACGTCATCAAAGATCCCTATGTGATTTTAGGCATGTGCAGTACTTTTCCGATACAGCATTCTATGCCGCGGAATGTTGTGTTGCCTGTTGTATATGTTACAGTTAAAACTGGAAGTTTTTATGTCACTTCCTGATTTGACATCTTATCTTAATGAAGTGCATTACTCTGTTATTGTGTTGCTGAATGTTGAGCAGTTGTAAATATTTGTGGTGTAGCGAGTGTGTGTGTGTGTGTGTGTGTGTGTGTGTGTCTTATCTTAATCAAGTGTACTACTCTCTGTCTGTTTTTGTTTTTAAATTTATTGTTGTTCTTTGTCCATGTTTTCAGATGTCTTCACATAAACACACACAGACAAACACACACACTCATACACAGACATACACATAGCAATGTCGGAAACTTCTTCAAGCTCTGACACAATAAATATCTGTAAAAAAGTCTCTAAAATATTACTGATGACACAAGAGACATAGATAAATCTGTGATCAAGTTGTGATTTGCAGGCTGTGGTATGTGAACGCAGCTTTCTGGTCTGGCTGAGTGATTTTAAATACTAAGGGACCTTGTCTTTTGGGGATAATCCTGTTACAGTTAAAACTTGAGGTTTTTATGTCCCTTGTCTTAATCAAGTGCATTACCCTGCCTGTTCTTGTGCTGCAGCATTCGTAAATATTTGTCTTGTAGCGAGTGTGTGAGTGTGTTATCTTAAACAAGTGTATTATGCTGCCTGTTCTTGTTTTTAAAATTTTAACTCATGTATTATTGTTCTTTGTCCATGTTTTCTTTTGGGTCTTTTTGGCCCAGGCTTGCCTATAACAAAAAAGGATTTCATCTGATCATCGATCACTCGATGGTTAAATAAAGATCTATTAATGCCATGGTTAAGGTCAAAGGGACTGGATGAACAAGCCAAACAGGTGGTTGTGCACAGAGATGGGATCCTGGACCAGCTGCGTCTCTGTTTGCTGTGAGATTCCCTGTGGTAAGCACACAGATGGCTTAGAAATACACTCTTCCAGCTTCCAGACACAACTAAGAATATATTTTTTGTGTTTGAATTTTTCTCTTTTCAACATTACTGACTGTATGTTTTTTGGAAGGCATGTTTTTTTTGCGCTTTTATGCGAATGTGCCTTGACGTGTGAGAGTATATGAAGATTGGATTGGGGGGGACTGGGGGGGGGGTGGCAGTGGGGTTAAAGGTCAGCTGTTGCCATGGCTACCTGAGATGACCTCCAGGAGCAGCATGAGCTTGAGACCATTCCTGAAGTCCTCCTCGATGTTCTCGATCTGCGTGCCAGCCTTACGCAGATGAGAGTTACACCAGGCCGTGAAAGTCTGAGAGAGAAAGAGAGAGAATGAGTGAGTGTGTGAGTGAGTGAGTGAGGGAGTGAGTGAGTGTGTGAGAGAAAGAGAGACAGAGAAAGAGGGGTGGGGAGAGGAGGAGGAGAAGAAAAAGAAGAAGAAGAAGAAGAAGAAGAAGAAGAAGAAGAAGATGTAGATGAAGAAAAAATGTAGTAAAGGAGTAGGAGAAAGTAAAGAATTTTTTCATGTAACATTACAGTTGCAGTCTTGTGTCCTGTTGGACAGAAACACTATATGACACAAATGGAAGCTTTCTGAGGCAAACAGCACCACCATGAGGCAAAGAGAGGCATTTTTT
>CM059284.1:14616576-14619076 GCA_030347295.1 Setipinna tenuifilis
GTAGAGGGATGTGTTGACATGATAGCTGGATTAGCTTAAAAAGTACACACACACACACACAAACACACACACACACACACACACCACACACACACACACACACACACACACACACATATACACACACACGCGCACACACACACACACGCATACACACACACACACACACACACACACACACACACACACACGCATACACACACACACACACGCACACACACACATAAATACGTTGAGTCATGTCATCATATGATATGATGTGTCACTGTCAGATGGCTCCACTTTGGGTAAGGGGGGGGGTATCTCAGTTAGGCTAAAGGGGGGGTTTATATTTAGCGTTTAATGTCACTGCATCGGGAAAACAAACTGCACAATACATCTCTTGCCTTAAGCTACAAGACTCACGCTTGTCAATCCCTAATGCCCCCCCCCACTCCACACCCAATCCCCAGCCAGCCCACCCCACCTTTGTGCCTGCTCCACAGTATGAGGTCATCTTTAGCTAAGGTGACCATGTGACCCCCCCCCCCCCCACACACACACACACACCACCACCACCCCCCACATACACACACAAACATTTCTTTCAGGTGACCTAATTTTGTCTCAGATGATACATATTTCCACAAACATGCCACAGCTATGATTTACAACTGTGATGAACAAAAAATTAAAATGTAACTCAATGTCAACACACACCAAGAACATAATATGTCCACTAATACAGTCCTGGCCTCTTAGGCAGGTTTGCAAGATCTGTTGATGTTCGTACTTCATTTCCCACAGTAGAACAATGGTCACCTGTAGTAATCTGTAATCACAATGTCACCTAAAATAGTAACAAGCTGTGCTGTGAGTTTTACGGCTGTTAGATTCCTTTGTAATAAATCTAATTGAGTGTACACCAACAATGACAGAATGGCCCAACAATTTAATTACTACATCACAGTAGTATTTTAGGATCTGTATTTCAAGGATACAAACTGTACAGGTGTAATTGGGATACACTATATATATATATTTATTTTTTTTTCAGACAATTACAGGTCAAAACAGTGTGTCCCAAAATGGCTCAGCAATTTAGTTACTAAACCACAGTAGTGTTTTAGCATTAATATTTTAAGGGTACTAAAAAAAAAGGAAAACACTTCTACGTGTGTATTCAGACCATAATAGGACAGGACCAATTGTGGGTAAACCAGCCCCTTGTACTTCATTTCATTTTGTACAGAGGGTCTGGCTGAGGTTCCATGGACATGGTTGTCTCAGGCAGAATCTTGCCTACCCAATCAATGAACAGAGTGACTTTGAGTGCTACATGTAAATTGTAGCGCGTAGGCAGGCTTATAGCCAGGCTAATCACATACGTATGTCACGACCAGACATTAGCGATTAGGTAAAGGCAGATCCAATTGTTTTTAAACCAGCAGAGTCTACACCTCCAGGCAGAAAATGTTTCGTAACACAGCACAGCCAGAGCCTCTGTATGAAATGAAGTGTAGTACCAGGCTAGCTATCTTCAGTCCCAGGCTAGCTATCTTCACAGCCCAATAAAGATGCTTTATGGCCCATTCTGTGCCTGTGGTTGCGATACGGAGTGAGGGACAGACAATGGCACTGCTTGGAGCATGTGATGGAGGATTTACTGTGTTACTCACGTCAGTGCTGTGTGAATGTCACATAGCTGTGTGTTTGTGTGTGTATGCCTGTGTGTGTGTGTGTGTGTGTGTGTGTGTGTGTGTGTGTGTGTGTGTGTGCATGTATGTCTGTATCTGTGTGTGTGATGTTGTGTATGTTTGTGTGTTCTTGTTTGTGTGTGTGTTCATATATTTGTGTCTGTGTGTGTATCTGTGTCTGTGTATGTATGTCTGTATCTGTGTGTGTGTGTGTGTGTGTGTGTGTGTGTGTGTGTGTGTGTGTGTGTGTGTGTCTGTGAGTAAGTGAGTTGGTGTGTGAGAATGATGTTCCCGCAAATTTGACAGGTGTGAGTGTATGACCTCAGTTTGCTTTAAAATATCCCTGGGGATATTTCCGTGTGTGTGTGTGTGTGTGTGTGTGTGGCTCTGGATGAATGTAGGTGGAGGGCCATAGGGGCTGGACCCTTTTGTGGAGTGACTTTTTGAGAGATATATGTCATCTTTGTGTGTGTGTGTGTGTGTGTGTGTGTGGTGGAAACTTCCGCTCAAGATCAAAGGTGAAACCTGATGTGGGAGGGGGAGGCTCTCTCTCTGTCCCTCTCTGTGCGTGCTTGTGTGTGTGTGTGTGTGTGTGTGTGTGTGTATGTGTGTGTGTGTGTGTATGTGTGTGTGTGTGTGCTTGTATACATACATGCATATACCATATGTATTAAGTAATACTGGTATTACCAAAGCATTATTCCTAACTTCAGTTAGGATAGGGAGTGTTTTTTTTCATGTAGTAAGTCCCCAGGACCTTGTCAAATTAAGTCCGTTTTGCGACACAGCATTTGACTCGTGATTCGAGAGGCATTCAAAGCTCT
>CM059284.1:14624076-14626576 GCA_030347295.1 Setipinna tenuifilis
TTCACTCAGTTTGATGGGCACACATTCTGTCCAATCAGATCGGTCGGCACGTCAGACATTACTTAACTCAATCTGAATTAGGGATCAGCCTTTGAAATCAACCCACAAAATAACTGTCATAAAAATATTTTATATTGCATTTAATCTAGCATGCTCACAACCAATCAGCATCTCTTATCTTGGCATCTCCTCATTCACACCCAATCACGGGCTGTTATTTGAGCATCTGACCCTCTGCGTGAGGTCACTTCCACAGGCACAGCTGCTGCACACAGCCACCTGTCAATCAAACCTCAAAACATACAGTCGACCACAGTGAAGGGCTGAGAAGGGCTTAAAAGCATTCTGAAGCCACCACTTGTCACCGGTGTCACAGAGTCCCTTAATTTAAGGAGCCTGTCTTCCAGGTGCAGTCTAGCTTAAGCTGTTGTGAGGGGATCCTTCAGTAAGGAGGAAAAAATGAAGAAGCACTTAAAAGAATGTTTACTGTTAGGTTTGTTAGAACGTTAATCTCCCATTTTGTACCTAACAGAAGAGTTCCTGTGTGACTGAAGGGCATTATGTTGAGGAAACTGAAGAGCGTTTTCGAGTTCTTCCATATGCTTTAACAATTCTACACACTTGATTCTCTAGCTTTGCCAAAGTCAAGGTCAAAGGGACAAAATTCTATTCTTTGTCTATAGTCATCTGATTCCTATTGTCTATTCATGTCTACTGTTATTGTCTGTTGAAAACTGTATGAAATGGAAACTGATTATAAGAAATATGCCTGTTGCCCTTTTTTCTAACCACTTGCAAAGGTATGCAAGGTTGTAAGTCAACAAAATGGCAAACAAATCTGCCCCTCGTGGCGAGATTTAAGAAAACAAGCTCTACAGTAGTGCATGTTTTCGAACAGAAATGAAATAAAAATGCAAAGTCAATGAAACAGAAAGTTATTCAACAACAACATAACAACATTCCTGTCTTCAAGACTGTTGACATTACGTGATATGATATAACATGACATAATGGTCACACACATAGTTCGAATTACAGGAGGCCCCCCAAAAAGACAAATATAGCAGGGTTGGAGAGTACCAACATATTGATGTAATTAATGTAAAATGTAAGGGTAGTATCCCCCCCCCCCCCATTAAAGGTACCCCTCAACTATGGGGGTACGACCCAAGCCCTGATCACTGGTAGGTGGCCACACTGAGAAACAACAATGTGGCAGGCAAGGATAATATAATTTATAATAATGTGGAACAGAATTAACAGGATTATTTTTTATATGCACCGTGTTTATTACACGGTAATTACATAGTCTATTACAGGGTAGTAACTGCAGCAAGGCAGAACCAATACACTACCTATCTTCCACTACCTATCTTCCATGGTCAGTTCCACAGGAATGTCAATCAAAACTAGGACATTTCTCTGGTTCTAAAGTTTGGTAGACATTGACAGCAAACATAAAAAGCTCCAAGTTCCACTAACGTCTGTTATAAACAATGGGAATATGAAACCTGTTCAGTGGTTTTAAAAAGACTTATTTGTATTCTCTGAAAGCTTTACAAGCCAAGCAGAGTGAACATCAAACATCCAGAATAAGTATCTACTTAATGTTAACAGAATAACTTATTAATTTCACATATTATTTAATGGTACACACTGGACATTGAAATGGCCAAACTGTAATGATAAACACTTCAGAATGGCATTGGCTAAAATACTTCTGCCAAAGCACAAAGATAAAAAAAACAACAATATTTATTTTATTTTATTCCACACTATAAAGTAATCATCATGGACAGTCACTGTTGAGGTTAAACATCACCATATACTATAAACATGCTGAGATGAATTAGACTAGACATCAATGAAACAATGAAACAATGGAAATCATATTTTCAGACTAATATTTTTTAACTTTATTTCTGTAAAGACAAACCCATCTCAACGGAATTGTCATACAATTGCAATGTATCAATTCTTTGCAAATTGCGCGCACACACACACACACACACACACATGGACAGATCGACATACAGACCGTCAGACAGACTGGATTACAATATCCTTGGCCCCCCATTGAGAGCAAGGGCAGTACAATGGTGTCAAGGACGATTGTGCTGTGAAGTTGCTGTCAAAGCCTCCATTAGGGCAGATGGGTAAGGTTTGAACACGATCTGCTCATGTTTGGTGTAGATCAACACTACCAAATTTGGCCCGTGACTAAATTTTTTTTCACCCTATATAATATAGGTAAATTATAATATTATATAGGCATAAAATATTTTATTTAATTTATTGTAGTGCCATATGAAGGTTTAGATTCACCCTCTCTACCCCAATTCATTTTTTGCCATCCAGCAAGAAGAATCTGGTCACCCTTGGTCTAGATGATCCCCATACTCAAAGGCCTACCAAGAATGCCATCCTGGTAACAGCCAATCAGATTTGACGATGCTATCATACTTTGGACAGCCATAGTGTTCATTAAATAGACCACATT
>CM059284.1:14631576-14661576 GCA_030347295.1 Setipinna tenuifilis
AAAATTAGAGTTCTGAATGGACTTAATGTGAGCATGCTTGTCTGGCATTTGATTGACAATTTAGAGCCAGCATTTGATTAACGATATCCACAGTCATTTACCACATGCTCATATCCAGAGCGACTTACTAACTGTAGGGACAGTCCACCATGCCCTGGGCCAAACTGGGATTAAATGCCTCTCCCAGGGGCACAATGGTGGTGGACAAGGGGAATTACACTCCTAATAACCATCTGCTGTGGCTTTTTTTGCAAGTCCTGCTGACTGCCAACCATTACACCAGCACCAGCACCACCACAATCTGATCAAATATTCAGTCATCATATTCTGAGGCCCAAAGGAATGACCACCACAGCCTTCGCAAATAAATAAATAAATAAATAAATAAATAAGGTCATTCCCTTTGGCAAACGGCATATGATTATATTTTTACAGCAGTGCATTACACTAATGAAGTCACTTCTCTGGCTTACGCTGGTTTGGGAAGAGTTGAATTTCATTTCAATCATTAAATTGTCTGTCATTAAAAGGTTCCGTAGTGCATTACCACCCAACTACTCGACTCATCCAACCTATTTGGGTTACACCACACACCACACACACACACACAGCGACAGATGTAGATTACCCTCTACTGTACATTCAGAGCCACTGGGAATATTTAGTGTGAATACAGAACAACCGTTAGTTCATTAACACTGATAGTGGTGAATCAAGGGTTAGCAATAAGCAATAAGAGTGCAACTGAAAAGAACTAAGGTATCATTTCTCAAAAGAGTGCAGTAAAAGTGAAAGATGTTTTTCCTCAACGTGTCAACCCATTGGACAAAGAATAACAGTAACTTGTTTTTGTGCAGAGATTATATCACAGATTATAACTAAGATTCACTTACCAGTACTGTCTTGAACTTCTGCACTTTTCCTTTCTACACTTTTGCTAACTCTGCATATCTATAGCTTGCTTTGTGTCCTCTATTACTGTAAGTGACTTTGGATAAAAACTAAATGCTAATGTAATGTAATGTAACGAAAGTGTACAGGACAGGACGGCATCACAATCTGTTTCATTACCAGCAAGCTGTGCTTTAATGTGTACTTTCAACTCAAGGTTGCAGAATGCCCTCTGACTGTATGGGACTTGTGTCTCCCTGTCTGCACAGGAAGTCAGGACTGATGAGTGCATTTTTGAAACAAAAGACAATAACCTTGTTCTGCACTCACACAGAGTTCTTTGGAAGTGACTTAACCAGACTTCATTTTATTTTTTTCAGCTTACTCTTATATATTTAACATGCTATTTTATATTATCATCTAGTTATGATATGTATACCCATATCAATACTGTAATATGTCCTGGACATGTACAGGACTGAAACTGTATTACTCTTAAGCCTGGGATACAACAACACAGATAAGCTACAGAATAGAAAAACATATCACAAATATTTTTTTAAAAGTATAAAAAAACATATCAAGAGCTTAAACTCTAGGCCCTTGACCTCATAGGATCCCTCATAGGTTCCAGAGGGTCACATGATGCAAGTCAGTGACGCGGTGGCTTTTTTTTTCATCCATCCATCCGTCCATCCATCCATCCATCCATCCATCCGCAGTGCTTTATGACTCCTCTGGCACCCCGTATTCATCTGGATACGCTCCATGCCACTGCACCAGAGTTCAGAAACACTTTTGGCCGCTTTGCACATCCATACTGGGAGGACGGCAGGCAGGCAGGCCTCAGGCTGCTACATGAGATTGTCTATTTAAAGGCCGCCTAGCTAATTCAAATGCACATCTGACTTGCTAGTTACGACTCGAGTCGAGTACAGTGGAGTTGAGTCGGGCCCAGCAGTGGGGGTCGGGGGCAACTGTCTATTTCTAAAGCCTCTTTCAGGGCATCTCCAGTGGAAACAGTGTGTTGACAAACACTTTGTTTACCCCCCCCCCCCACCCCCCACCAGCATCGGACATCAGTGTCTTTTTTATTTCCATTGAAATCATCGGGGAGGCTCGGGCAGAACAGGTGTTTGGGGGGTGTCAGGGCGGGGGGGTTGACTGGGTGTGACTTGGATGGACGGAGGACTGGGGATGTGGGTATGGGGGTGATTGTGGCGGGGGGGGGGGTGGTTCTGCAATCTTCTTGCGTATTGATTTCACTGCAAAATGATGCAGGGGGCTATATTTGCGGAGTGATATCAGCTCCTTCTGCAGTTCCCTCAAGTGGCAGCGGGCGAGCAGGCAGGGTGCTGCCCCTGCCATGCGAAACACTTTGACTGACACACGAAGGTAATGTGGAAAATAAGAGTCAGGCTGAACACAAAAGCACACACACACACATATATATATATATATACATACACAGGCACACACACACATACACACACACACACAAAGTATTTCTCTTTCTCTCTCTCTCTCTCACACACACACGCACACCACTCAACGCTTGCACTGCCACACCTACAAATGGCCCACCCTTGGCCCCAAGGTCAGATTTAGACCCGGCAGTGCCAAGATGGCTGCCAAGCAAGTGGCTTCCAATCATTGTTGCTGGATGATGCCGAGGTCATTCTGTAAAGGGGAAGTCTCAGTTTCTGCCAGTCTTACTGCGAAGCTGACCGGTGAGTTGAAAAGCAAGGCCATCTGCTAGCCAGTGGTGTTGAAAAGGTTTAGCAGAGAGCAAGACAGTGAGTACAGTAAACGGTCAAACATTGAAAAAGCTACAGAATAAGCTAGCTGGTAATCTTTTTTAGTTGGGATAGATAGATAGATAGATAGATAGATAGATAGATAGATAGATAGATAGTTGAGTGGGCAGTCAGACAGACAGATAGACATAGACAGACAGACATAGATAGATAGATAGATAGATAGACAGATAGATAGATAGACGGGAAACGGGTAGACAGGCAGATAGAGACAGATAGATCGACAGACATTAGATAGACAGACAGACAAACACAGACAGATAGACAGACAGACAGACAGACAGACAGACAGATAGATAGATAGATAGATAGATAGATAGATAGACGGGAAACGGGTAGACAGGCAGATAGAGACAGATAGATCGACAGACATTAGATAGACAGACAGACAAACACAGACAGACAGACAGACAGACAGATAGATAGATAGATAGATAGATAGATAGATAGATAGATAGATAGACAGACAGATAGACAGATAGATAGACAGATAGATAGATAGATAGATAGATAGATAGATAGATAGATAGATAGATAGATAGATAGATAGATAGATAGATGGCCTGTTAAAAGTTGTGTGGAAGTGAAGGGCTGCGTGGAGAAGGGTGGTGTTAACCAGCGGGGTTCAAGAGTATTTTTAGTGCAAGTTTATTCCCAGAGCCAAAGCTGCCCCCCTCACACTTCTCCCACCACTGCCACCCCATTCCCTCTCTCCCTCTCTGTCCCTCACCCCTCTCTCCCTCCCTCTCTCCGCCCTCCATCCCTCTTTTTGGGGGCTGCCATCTGTTGAGGTCTCTCTGTGGCAACTCGGACAGCAGCCACAAGACTAAAGCAGTTAGCTCAGTCCCACACACATTCTCTCTTTCTCGCTCTCTCTCTGTCTCTCTCTCTCTCACACACACACACACACATACACACACACACACTCAGTGATTCACTCACTCACTCACTCACTCACTCAATCATTCATTCTATACACACACAAACATGAACCACCACAAGGCACACCTACCCTTAAACTATAAAACACAACTAACCAACAACACAAGATGCATACATCTAGGGCAACTAAACTTAACAAGTATTAACTGTTCTCAATATTTTATTCTGTGTACTTCTTGGTGTATGGTAAATGGCAGGTATCATATTAGACACAGTTGCCACGATATAATTAATGTCAGCGAACTGGAATGAGTTTATTGATGTTCAAAGATAGTTCAAGATTTATGATAGCAGAAGGACATCATTCTTCGCTCGAATGAGAGTGCTATCCGTGACTAAGGAACGCTGACGTCACCCAAAACCGTGACATGAGCCACACCGACTTCAAGGTCTGACAGCCTATTAAAAAGCAGCTGTCACGCTCGTCAACACTGCGACCAGCTGATAGCCAACGTAAAGAATCTTTAGGAAGCCGCCAGAAACTATTCACCCGGACAGTCCAACAAACAGGCGGCACATTGTCGACAGGGTGAACCTTTTTTCGCCCATACAAATGTGCAAAAAGCACAGTTTAATGTACTCTTCCAATGTTAGGTTCCAGGTTAGGCAAAGGCATTTGTTTCAGGAGACACGCTGTACAACTGAAACAAACATGCCATGTGTGCAGCTTTTATACACAACAAAACCATAAAGTTCAAACCAAGCCTATGCGTAATTACGACCCAATGGAATGGTTTTATCACACTTTTAATGCATGAAGACGTGTATATTTTTAGCTCTGGGCTTCTTAAGGCAGGGTGGGGGACTACTGGTAAGATAACCCTGTGAAAGTTGTGTGTCCAGCGTATTAAATCGAGAAGGGCTTCCAGACCACGGAGAGCAGGTGCACGCACTCAGGGCCAAGATGTAGTCCTAGCCCTCGCTTCCATTGAAGCGCGACATTTTTCCATATCGTATCATATCATGTCAGATTTTTTAAAATAAAGCCTGCGCTGAGCTGTGTGCCGGCTGGCCTACCACGTTGCCTTCTGTGAGATGTGTATGACCTCTCCGACGGGTTTACCACCTACCTTCCTCTGCTGTTTCTCCCAGGCGGGGTCCAGCAGAAGATCCCTGTCCCAGTCATCCTCCTGCATCATGTAGTCTCCCGTCCCAGAGATCATGTAGGTCTCGTACTGTTGGGTTGTTTCAACAACGGTCGTTGTCATTTTGCCGGTTCCTCCTGGCCCTCTTCGGTATCCCTTTGACGAATTAACTTTGTTTTTTTTTAAACGAGTGTCTGCACCTTTCTATTGCGCGCTACAGGTTTGCGCTCCGTGGGCTTGCCAGGACGCACGGTCAACAGTTTTGAGGAGAAAGAGACGAAGCCGCGGGGGTCCAGACTCCGCTGGTTCAAGGTGCCTGTGAGGAGAGGTGCTGCTCCCACTAAAGCAGTGACTTGTGCTGCCCCACTGCTCCTTTCCTGGTCAAAAGTGACACACGTCACCGTACCCCAATAAGTAAGAGCGCACAGGCGCATGGGTATCAGTTTCGGGATTCAGAAAAGGTTCGAGGGGGAGGAGTCGTGCCACTGCACTCACCCAATCTCAGCGCGTGAAGCCACCGCAGAAACGACAGAGTAGCAGAGCTCGTGCCTTGTGTTCAGCACCTGTTGCCCTTGGTACTTCTTGCAGCCACCCTCGTCCCAAGTCAGCCTCTCCATTTGTAAACACAACACAGAAAACGCTCTCAGTGCGCATTTTACGAGGGAAAGGAAACTGTCTTTCACATCAGTTTGATTGTAGCTTTCAGGTCGATATCGAACTGAGTCAAAAATGATAGATAATCATATTTTCTAAAATTACTTTTTTGAAATAAGTTAAGAAAGCAACAGTATACCACATTATTGTTTGCAGTGTCCCAATTAACTGTCCATTTGGCGTGGAATGGCTTTCCCCTTGTTTCCCCTAAGTAATCACAGCACATTAGGAAATATTTCATGCCCTTTTTTGCAGTGCAGTGCATACATGCTGCTCCATTTGTGCTTGACTGCTTCCCAAAGCTGGTCAGAGCTCCAGAAATCTTTGCCAACAAGTGTGGCATTGACACACTCATATCATCTATGAAGTTATGATCTGGTGACTGACTAGGCTAAATCATTACTGTCAGTCAATGGCGCTCCAACCAAGACCTTGTTGTTTAGGGATTTGAGAGTGAGAGAGGGATACAGTGAAAGAGAGCAGTAAGAGACACTGCATAGACAGCATCAACAACACACAAACACATACGTACACCAATCCACAACATTTCAGAACACACCACACCCACACATCATCATTCACACACACACACACACACACACACACACACACACACACACCATTTTGTATATATCGGATACATGTTCATCACAATGTATTGTTTGGATATGTTTGGTAATGCAAACACTATTTCTGATGCCAATCAAGCTCACTTGAACTGAATAGAATTGAGTAATGAAGGGAAATGGAGAGAAAGACAAAGAGAGAAAAAGAGATAGTGAAAGTGACAAGGTATGGATAGAAGATGGAAAGAGAGTGAGAGAGAGTGTGGATGGAAGATGCAGAGAAAAAGAGAAAGTGTGTGTGTGTGTGTGTGTGTGTGTGTGAGTGGGTGGCTGTGTGTGTGAGAGAGAGGGTATGTGTGTGTGACATATTATTCTTTTGATATTTTCTGGTATTTAAAAAAAAATGCTGATTGATCTTTATTTAAAGGTGTGGCCTGTTTTAACCAATTGTGCGCTTTGGTGACATAACATAACATCACACTTTATCACCATCCTGCTCTTTTCTTCACTGTTAATGAACTTGAGTCACTGAAGAAGTGCTTTACAATTAATCTTTGGGAATATCTGGGGAAAAATACTGAAAGAATATACAGCATGTCATCACCCACCTAAATGTATAGCCTTTTTAAGGCCTTTTATGATTATGTATGCTACAAATAAATTAACTTGAACTTGAACTTGTGCAGTCACATTCAGGTTTGAGCTGCCAGGTAACATGCTTTAGGCACTCCTTGAAGACCATAACGCCATACCAAACACCATAAAGGACCAGCAGCCCCTGTTCCAGCAACCACCATACACCTGGACACCACACTGACCACTGGCCAGAGATGGTTGCAGTGAAAGAAAGATGCAGTTGTCCAAGTATGCAAGTATTATAAGTAAGAGTTCCTCTGGTCCTGTTCGGCACCATGGGAACTCTACAACCTAATAGTGCATGCTTTTTCTTTTGGCCAAGAGTGTAGGAGCTAGAGTGATGCAGACCTATTACATGCTGTAGGCCTGTGAACACATGTATGTTGTTTGTGTGCACATGTAGGGACTATCATTGTGTATAAGTGTGTGTGTGTGTGTGTGTGTGCATGTTGTACAGTAGGGCTGTGTAAACCCTTTAAGGTGTTTGTGTATGCATGCAGGAACTCATTGTAGCACTCTGTGTGTGTGTGTCATACCATAGGCCTATGTTAGCCCTGAGGTGTTTGTGTGTGCATGGAGGAACTATCATTTTACTACTCTGTGTGTGTGTGTGTCATACCGTAGACCTGTTAGCCCTGAGGTGTTTGTGTGCGCTTGCAGGAACTCTCATTGTAGTACTCTGTGTGTGTGTGTGTGTGTGTGTGTGTGTGGTACCATAGGCCTATGTAAACCCTGAGGTGTTTGTGTGTGCATGCAGGACCTCTCATTGTAGTACTTTCTCTCTCTCTCTCTCTCTCTCTGTATGTGTGTGTGTGTGTGTGTGATACCACATGCCTATGTAAACCCTGAGGTGTTTGTGTGCGCATGCAGGAACTCTCATTGTAGTACTCTGTGTGTGTGTGCGCGCGTGTGTTACTGTAAACCCTGAGGTGTTTGTGTGCACATGCGAGAGCCTTTGCGTGTGAGCAATTCCAGAGAGCTGATTAGTGGCTGGACAGGACCCAAGTAATGTGTCATCACCTACGAGTGTGATATTGTATTGCTAATGATAGCCACACTGAGTGGTGCATGTCTACATGATGAATTAGATGAGTGAGCTTACTGACACAAACATAGCTCTTGTGATCTAATGAAATGTCATAAGCAGATCAATTGTGTATCTGACAGATACGTGAGTCATCATAGAGGAAACATTGTCTAAGAACACTTCACACATACTTCATACCTAACTTTAAATGCTTATTTATGTTTTATAGCTGTTATACTACATTTAATGACATGATATGTTAAGGAACTCAGCAACTCTGAATTTACATTCCTGTAAAGAACACTTTAAGCAGAACCTACAGTAACAAAATATCAGAACAACATGTTTATCTGGTGTTCTTAACTTGCCTTGCTGTTAAAATCCACACAATGCATCCTGTCTTCTTCCTGGGAGCACCACAATGCTGTCAGCAGTTCTGGAAAACAACTACATATCTACTTACTCAGAGCAAGTTGTAAACCTCCTAATAGAGGGATGTTTTCACCTTTATTCAGCTACTAAAATAACACCACAGGGCACTTGTATCAGGAGGTTTACGATTAGTTTGAGTCAGTATATCTGGGTCAGTCAGTAAACCATGTGTTTCAAATACCCCCTGACCTACTCCTAAATCAGCATAGCTGGGCTTCCTTCTTAAATGTAACACAATCGTATGCATCCTAACTCTGATGTTTTCAGCAGAAACCATGCTTTTGTCCTTCATCTTTATTCTATCGTTGCAGGGGTGGATTAATGAACGGGCTGACTGGGCCCAGGCCCATGGGGGTCAGAGGTCCCAAGGGTCCAGGGCAAATTGCTGTCCGCCCCCCAACCCACACAACGTAATCCCCTTCCCCAAGGGGCCTCATGTACCAGGTAGCATAGTGCACACGTTAGGTAAAACCACCCCCATAAATGGCACTAGGGTCCAGGTCAAATTAACCTCCTGCTCCCTCCCCCTCCAAGGGTAGTATATATAAAAACAAAAAACCTCTTTTATGAACGGACGAACAGACAATTTTCTTTGCCCAGGAGCACTCGATTCCTTAATCTGTCCCTGCCTGGTTGGCATGAATGTGAAATTACTTTTACTATTTTGTTACCACATAACACATTTACTGTGAAACAGCTACCCATGAATCATGTTAAGCCATGATTGATTGTAACAGAGTTGACAAAAAAATCAGTTTGTGTTCAGCTTATCCTCACACTCTGAGGACGGTTTATAAAAAAGTAATATGCTTAAAGTGACCAAGTGCTTTATGAGGACAATCAATAAAAAAACAAACAATATCCCTTTTAATTTCAAGTGGTTTATTTAGAGATTAGCATGCAGATGATAACAAATTTTTCCCATGCAGACGAGGTAACAGGAGTGTACATTTGTTTGTCACAGACATGAGGTATTGTCATTTTATGCACCTCTTCAAAACATGCTCCATCTACTTCATCCCCCATGTAAAAGGCAACCATTACAAATGAGTAATTATTACACATCCTATTGCCTGCAATAGAATTGTTATCTTGTTTTCTTATACCTGTAATTTTTTTTAAAAACACATTCATTGTTTCCGTAATGAAACTTTGCTGCTCAGGATACAGATGGAGGTTTTTTTTTTGTTTAATAATATCTTGACCAGACACACACATCACACACATATGTGGCTTGCTACTAGCGAGAGAGACCATGGAAGCTATAAGTCAAGGACGTTTTGACGTGACAAAGAGAGCACACCCAAAACAGCAGCTTTCTCTGGAGCGGAGCACAGCGTCATTAGGGCCAGATCAGGGCTAGATCCGAGTTCAGAGTTAGCTGCTGCTCTCTGGGCAAGCGCAACGGCTACGCTTGTGTTAGCCATCCAGTGCACAGAGAGTGTGGACAGAAGTGGTGGTGGTGGTGGTGGTGGTTGTAGGGTGGGGTAGGGGGCAAGTAGGAGGAGAGGGGTGGCAGCCATTTTATTGTGAAGGTGTGAACATACATAGGCAGGATGTAGATCCTCTGAGGAGGACTTTTGCTTACTGAGCAAGAGAAGTAATGACACACACACACCAGTCAGACAGCAAGGGGTTTTGAGAGAGGAGGGGGGAGACAGGTCACTAACTCAGTAAAACGGAGACCAAAATAAAAAAATAAAAATAAACCAAGCTCTGTTTTTTATATCACGAAGCATGATTAAATGTTAGCTAGCCATCTCCAGAAAGTACTGAAAAGAATAAATACTTTCCTCTGCTGTGCTATAACAGCTGTGCATTTCTTTCATGTTAACAACACAAAAAGAAGTTCCACGCTTCTTGGGCAAGAAGCTTTCAACCGTGAAGGTATTTATTTTTTCAGTATGTTTACCAGAGCTAGTCAGCTAACAGCTAAAGCATAGCGCTAGCCTGGTGATATAATTTCTGGTTGCAGAGGAAGGCAGGGAAGCACAAATCCTACCCTGGTGTGTTAGAGGGGTGCCTCTGCATCAAACTCTCAGCAGTAAGTGCTTCTCTTGATTCTATTGCCATTTGGTTGACAGAAGTAGAGACTCCAGCTTCGGAAAGTAAAAAAACTCTGGCATGTAATTCATTCAGCCTGTGCACTTACAACAGGTAGTTTCAGTTATTAGCCGATCCTGTCTTTTTGCTGATTTGTGTGCTCAGGAGGATCAGCGAGCTAAGAAAATGGTTGCATCGTGTATGTGTCAGATGTTTTACTTCCTAAAGCCGGGGTCTCCAAATCCGTTAGTTGACAGGCGCTTACTCAATAGCTTTGTAATGCTACCGAGTAAAACCCAGGCACCCCGACTCACCAGACTAGGAGATGAAAGCCCCCTGCTTTGCAGAACCCTATGGAGTTGAACACCATTCAAGGACTCAGGGAAAGGGTGTGGGGGGGCGGGGAGAGGGGAGGTCTCCACAACCAGGGTGGTGCAGGAGAGAGGAGTAGGAATGACCCGGAGGAGGTGATCCATGCTTGGGGTACTCACCTTTCCTCTATCTATCCTTCCTTCTTTCCTTCATTCCATCCATCCATTACCATCCCTCCATCCAACTCCTCCTTTCCTTCCTTTCACCAGTCTCACCTGCCAAGCTGTTCAGGGCACACGTGTGTGTTAGTGTGTGTTTTACGTCATTTATTTGACTGCTTTGTTTATCTGTTTATTATGGAGAGGGGCTTTGGAGAGAGACAGAGAGCGTGTGCAAGTGTGTGTGTGTGTGTGTGTGTGTGTGCTTGCATGTTTTTTCGCCACCACATACAAAAGGTAGGAATCCTCCCAAACCATTGAAAAATAAACCAACGACACAGATATACACGCACAGACACACAAGTATAGTATACACAGGCAGATGCAGAGTACAGGGTTTTGGGGACGGGATTGGACTGGTTGGGATGGGACCTAGGGCATTGTGTGTGTATGTGTGTGTGTGTGTAACTCCGGCTAGTGGAGTTGGGGACAGAAAAAAAGTGCTTGTAAGGTCCTCCTGCTAAATATTGTCTAAATGCCATACTACACTTGTCTATACTCCTTGTGTTGTACTGCAACCTCCGGGAAAGGTTAGTACACTTTTAGCAGAGATTTCTGTGGTTTGTACCAGATTCATTTTTTTAAACGTACAAAAGTTGACTAGAAGGGTCTATGACTAAACAAGGAGGTAGTGGACTCTGGAACCATATGGATTGGCTGGAACCACGTAGAGACAATTGGACAATGCATAAGTAGGAAAAAAAACAATGGTCCGCTAGACAGTCGTGCGGTTTTGTGTGTGCTGTGCAAGAGGATGGGGGCAGTATTTTGGAGCTGCTGCCAAGTCAGCTGGGTAACACCAGCAAAGTGAGGCAGTTACAGTAGATGCTGGTGTAATTACAGGTAGGTGGGTGGGTGGGGTGGGGTGGTTGGTTGGTTGGTTGGGCTTTGAGGGGGCAGTTTCAACTGACTAAGAGCGCATCGACGGTGGCGGCGGACAGACTGGGGGTGGTGAAGGTTTGGGGTGAGGTGAGGTGAAGTGAGGTGGGGTAGGGTGAAGGGTTGGGGGGGGGGGTAATTCAGGCGACAACGGCGGATAAGGAGTAGCTGTTCACTAGCATGGGTAAAAACGAAACAAACAAAAACAACCCAACTCAGGTGGCAGCCACCTTTGAAAGAGGTCTGGTCCGGATCCAAAACATAGGATCTGTAAGAGGACCTGGGCTTGACCCTTGACCCATTCAGAGATTGCCGCTCTCCCAGTAGGGTAGGGTAGTGTAGAGCAGATGAGGGTGGGGACGGTGGGAGTAGGGGGTGTGTGTAGAGGGGGCAGGGATGGGAGGAAGAGAGACAAAAAGGTCCAACATGGAGCCAAGCAGTTCTGACACCCTTCGGGAAAAGAACCTCACCGCCTTGCTTGCTTGCTTGCTTTTTTTGTGATTACACACAGGGGCGGGCGTTTTGGCTCGCTCTTGTACGCTCGTACGCTCGCTCGCTCACACACCAGCGGATGGATCAGCAGCAGGCGGCAGTTGGCAGCAGTCAGTCACACAGTCAGTCAGAAGCCGGGCTGAGGGGCAACACACTCGAGCCAAAGGGGGGGACCTCGTGGGGAGGTTGCTGTGTGCAAGAACGGGCGATTCCAATGCACCCCCAAACCTTGGTCACACCAAAGCCCACGCAGGAAATAGAGGGAAGGGGAGAGAGAAGAGAGAGGGAAAGGGAGAGGGTCGGTAGGGGGGGAGGGATGAAGAGGGTGGGGAAGGGGAAGGAAAATGGGAGGGGGGGGGGGCAGTTGTCAGGTTGCAGGCTTTGGTTGGGGGAGGAGGGGGGGTTGTGAGACAGACGAGGGCAGGGTAGGAGGAGGAGGAGGAGGAAGAGGAGGAGGAGGAGGAGGAAGAAGAGTCATGAGGTTGGCGGCACGGGGCTTGGTCGTTACCTTGGCGGCGAGAAAGTTCCCTGGCAGCACACGCTGGGTTGCCGTGACGCTTACTCGCCTCCGCCACATTTTGCGCATTACATCATGTCCTGTGTCAGGCGGACCTATTACAGCCGGGGAGGGACAGGGAAATCAGTGGTGGTCATTTTTGTTCTTTATTTCTTTATTATTTATTTATTTTTAAAAAACTAGGAGCACAGACCAGACAGCATGCCTCGGGCACAGATAAAAAGAAGGAACACATCCTTAAAATGCTACGGATGACAGGACACCCACTTAAAAAAAAAGGGAAAATAAACACACCAACAACTAAAAAAAAGAGCAGGAGGTGGAGGGGGGGAAAGGGGGGGGGGGGGGGGCAGATGAGGGCAATCACAGCTGGGAGCAGAAAGCTGGCATATCTGTATGTGTGTGTATATGTGTTTATGAGGACATATGCGTGTCTAAGTGGGTCTCCCTTTGCGCTAGGGGAACTACCTAGTTCCTCTGAAGCAAATGCACTTGTTTTCACATATGTGGAACAACAGAGGCAGGCCAATGGCAGTGTTTGATGCCTTCCTTGGGCTACATTTTTTTTTGTTTGTTAAGTTGCAGCAAGACAGAGGTCTTAGGTTGCACGGCAGTTTGGAGAGAGAGAGAGAGAGAGCCACCACGTCCCTCTAAATACAGAATTTCAAGAACAGAGTGTGTATGTGTGTATACACAGACAGAACAAAAAAAAAGTTTAGACATGGCATTTAGGCAGGGGTGAGTGAGAGAGAGAAAGGAGCCGAGGAGGAGGGGGGGGGGGGGGGGCAGGGAAGAAGCAGGGGACCCCCCAAGGCCGAGACTTACCCCATCAACCCCAGAGGAAGGGCCACGTGAGTGGGGGGTGGTGGGGCTGGTGGGGCGAGACAGGTGAGGTTAAGGGCCACGTCCTCTGCCTGTGATCACCCAAGTCCCGAACAGCCACTGGGGCATTTGACAAAATAAGGGGGAGGGGGGGGGACAGGGAAGGTATGACACGTGTACATGGTTGGGGAGGGAGGAGATGGGTTGGGGTGGGGTGGGGGGGGGGACAAAAAAAGGTCTTTAAATTAGTCTCATTTATCCAATCCCTTTCAACTTTTTTTCACACCACCTTTTTGAGATGTGCAAGTGTGTGTATCTACATATCACAGAGGACATTTTGCTTGGTCCTCAGAGGCAGAGACTTTTACTTTTTTTTTGAAAAGTGACATTTCTCGAGAAAAAAAAGTGTCATCTGCTCATGTGTCAGAGTAGTGTGCTTATAAATGTTCGGAGTCGACATCCACATGTGAGGCATAGATGAAACAGAAACACAGAACAAAAGAGGGAACGCAAAGGGAAGAGAGGTGATTGAATATAGAAGGAGAGAGAGTATGAGTGACAGTGAAAAGGGCATAGGCTAAAAGGGCGGGAAAAATCGACAGGGTTTTGCACAACCAAGAGGTGTCTGGTTCTGTGAATGAGCAGCAATGAGAGGATGAGATAAAACTGAAAGAAACTGATGTTAAAATCTCCCAGTTTTTTATATTTAATCTCTTTCCACTGCATTACAATACAAGTTAAATGATAAAAAAAAATCAGGCAAGGATTTCCCTCATTGTTTCACATTGTTAAACTGCAGTTCAGCACCTACAATAGAAAAAAAAAGAAAAAAATCTATGTACAGTCCATTACTAAGGCATTATTCACGATTAAGCAACTCCTTCCCTTATACGGGCTGGAGACAGAGAAGAGAGACAAGAGATTAATTTTGGCCATGTACATAATTCACAAGGTGCTGCTGCCTTGCTTCAAAGCCACAGGCTAACAGGTCCACTAATTTGAACCGTTTTTAAAAAAAAACCTACAGTATTTAATCGGTTATGAAGAAGACTCCCTTCCTAGTTACAAAAACACAAAGACCAAAAAACAAAACAGAAAACATAAATCAATAAAAGTTTTTAAGTGTTACAGACACAATGTTCATAGATGCCACATAATGACTGAATAACATCCTAAAAATGCACTAATGGCAGTTTAGTGGTGGATTGCTGGCCAAAGTGGGAATAAAGACCGCTAGTAAAGGCTACCAAATAAATTCATTCTCTGCTCTGATTGGCTATGCCTTGGCAAAAGCCTCCTGTAATTGGTTCTCCCTCAATTATAGTATCTTCTGATACGCTAGCACTTGAGCGTAAACTCCTCTGAGTAAACTATGCAAGGCCAACTCTAACTGGTAACCGGTTACATCTCCCATGTCATAGGCTAATCCTTTTATCCCCTTTCCCACCCCTCTTCTCCCATAGGCTAACCCATGTCCCACCCTCTTCTCTCATAGGCTAACCCTGGCCCACCCTCTTTTCTTATAGGCTAACCCCTTCCCAGTGAGGTGTGATGCATGAGAGTCACAGTGTCTTTTAGCATTTTGGTTGGTGGAGAGGACAGGCGTTTTTTTGGGGGGAGGGGTTGGGTTGGTTTGGGTGGGAAAGGGTAGAGGTTGCAGGGGGCAGCACTGTATTTTAAAAAAAGCATCCTCAGCCTCCCAATGTTAAACTTGTACAAAAATATGCACGTGTGTGTATCAGTGAAGCACTTTAAGCATTTCCCTTATAGTTATACGTGTGTCTATGACTGCCCAAAGCAAACATGTCACTCACACACGCAGGCACACACGCGCACGCACACACACACACCCCAACACCCTTCACACACTGCATAAACACACTCCCAACACATGGCCAAAGTGTATGGCACATTAACACAAATTGAAACAATAAAAAAAGAACTATTTCATAGGCCTTACCCTGGTTCTGGACCTTACGTGCGTTTTTGTTTTTCATCCCAAGAGGCCTCTGCTATGAGGGCACTCACTCTCGCACAGATTGTATTAGTTTCTCCAGTTCCAAAAATGAAAAACAAGATCAAGTATCTCCTCCTCTTCCATGACATTCATTAAGCCGTCACGAATTCCTCATGACCTTTAAAAATGTAAACCAAGTACACAACTCATGGCTGGTGATTAGCGTGTGTGATTAACGCCACAACCTAAAAACTTTAGCACTTGTGCTACATGAACGCTACAACTTGCCGTGCTAAAGACATACAAGCTGAGAATATACTTCTAAAGAGAAGAAAATAGAAAACAATTAATTCTAAAAAAAAAATAGGATGGAGAAGAGGGTTGAATGTCTTCCATTTGCACACGGTACCAGAACCAAGGTTAAGGGTCCATTTTTTTTTTCTTTGTTTTTTTTTTTTTTTTCTTTGTTTTTTTTTTAAGGTCAACTGAGGGAGCCAACCATTGGTACAACCCAAGGCACGCACACACACACACACACACACACTAAAATCTATCAAACATTCACAACATTGACATACACTAGAGGCACCCTCATACAAACGTACACACACACAGAAATAAACACATATAGAGCCACTCTCAGCTACACATACACACTCATTCCTTCATTCACAACACACAGCAAAGTTTGCAGGTTCTAAGGAGGGGGGGGGGGGGGGGATGAGTGGGCGCGCAGGGTAGGGTGGTAGGGTAGGGGAGGGTTTTTGAAAGGAAGAGGGGTAGGAGGGGGGTTGGGGATTTCAGATCAAAATAAGGGTAGGGGTTGGGGATTGGGGGGGTAGGATTGGGGTAGGGGGTTGGGGACTATCGGTAAGGGGTCTCAGGCGTGTGCAGTGGGCGCAGGAGGGCGTCCTTGCGCGTCTGGGGCGCGGGAGGCGGCAGAGACGGCGGCGGTGGCTCGTACAGGCGGTGGTGGTGGAGTTGTTGGTGGTGGTGGGGGGTGGCCATGGCGACGGCGGCGGCAGAGGCGACAACAGGAGGGGGGGGAGCAGAGACAGGGGCGGGGGGGGCGGGAGGAGGAGGGGGCAGCGGCACTGGCCTGAGGGCGTCCAGGGTGGCCACGGCGGCCTGGGTGGGCACCGCGCCGGCGGCTGCTGCGGCGGCGGCGGCGGCTGCTGGGATAGCCGTCAGGCCTTGCATGGCCAGGGCGCCGGGCGGCGGGTAGGCGTACTGGTACTGGGGGTACTGCTGCAGCTGCTGGTAGTACTCGCTGTAGTACCTGAGAGCATGAGAGAGAAGGGGGAGAGAGAGAAGCCATCCATGCGTGCACACACACACACACACACACACACACACACACACACACACACAAACACAAACACACACATATACGTACATCCATGCAGACACAAAAACACACCCATACACACACACACACACACACACACATCCATGCATACACACACACACACACACACACACACACACAAACGAACAAACACACAGACACAGACACATACACAAGGACAGAAAGACACACACATACACATATATGCACAGGCACACACACACATACATACGCACAAACACATAAATACATTTGTACACACACAGGAGGACACACACAGAGACAGTGACATAAATTACCACAGACATACACACACACACACACACAAACACACATACATAAATATCGACAAACACAAACATGCAAACATACACACATACAGACATATACACAAAAAAGCTGTATGAACATGGGTTTTCAGAGTGTTGAATAAGACTTTGCATGGCTTTTTCATATGAATGTAATATTCTATAACACGCCTCTCATCAGTAAGCTGTGTACCAGACATGACCACTAGGGGGCCTGCATGAAGCAGTATGCCGATCTGCTGGACACAGTACTTCAAATCAGCATGGCCAGAATTGTCCTACTTAAATATATACACAATCTGTTCACAATAACATAGAAACAAATACACATGCTTTTATATTAGATATTTTATATTAAATATAGAGGTTGTAGGCAGTGGTTACATTGGATTTTGTAAGGAAGGGGGAGTGCTTCTTTACTCACAGTGGTCAATATCTCACTCTATTGTTTTACTAGAAATACTGTAGCAGAGGGAGCTCAGCTCTGGCTGGCTGTATCGCTGAGGTGAGGAGGGGGGAGCTGAGCTCCAGAGGGCTCTGGCTCAATCTGGTTATAGGCCTAGTTAATGTCAGTTGATATAATAATAACTTATTTAATGTTTATTGAACACCTGTTCATAAATAAGACAAGCTATAATGGACTACACAAGAATGCTTTGACGACTTTGAAGTGTCATCTTATCCTATTTTGTTTTCCATCTGAGGGTTTAAAATCATTATCAAGCACTTGGATTAACCTACAGACAGACGTGGCTCTGTAAACGCTAAAGTATAAATCCTCTTATCTTTCACACACACCAGCGTAGGCAGGTCACTGTTATCGGTATGCAGACACCAGGCAACTTGCAGGTCGGTCTTACTTAACAACAACACCCAACAATTAGTGGAGCCCATGATTAATTTAGTACCCAGCCGAGTCTAGACTGAGTGTACGGAGTGCCTTGACTCACAACTACAGTTTAATTTTTTCTCTTCATTACAAACTACTGTGAAAATGTCGATATATATACCAACTTCACACCTGCTACTGTGGTTTGTTGCCAAGCGACTGTGCACCTCCTTCAATGTACACTACCACTGAATCTACTCTCTAGTGGAGAGTTAAAAGAGTAAAACAGTATTACTTAACAAGAAGTATTAAACCACTGGGTAGCATTAGCTTTAGCATAGGCTTTATTGTATTGACTATTACCCAGTTTACATTCACCAAATTAGGACTTAGTTACTTGCAGAACAATACCGACTACTTGAATACTGGACACATGCTAAGGATTGATCACCTTAAGTGGGGCCTCCTCAGAGGAGGGTGTGCAGTGAACTAAAGGCCTGAAACACCCAGAGATCCTGAGGTGCCTACTGATGAGGTGTCCTGGAATTTTTTTTACAGACCAACTAGACCCTGTGACTTAGCAAGCAAACCCAACAATAGGACGACTGACTCAGGAAATAATAGAATAATAACTGTTCTTCCAAACAATAGTATGCTAGAATAAGGTCTGTAATCAGGAAGGCATACATCTCTACTCCCAAAGGTATTCTCCTTAGTGCACAAATGCATTCCCTTTTTTCTCTAAGCTTAACTAAGGCGACCATCTCAAGTGACAATACACCCAACAGTAGGGGGCACTGTCTCAAAGTCAATCACTGATTTGCAGTAGTGAGTGTTGACATTTACATGTCCCAAACAGATGACATTACCTTCAACTGTCCTGAGTTCTCTTTAGTTTATCCTTTTTTATTTCATCTATTACGCATAACTAGCAAACCTACATTGTCTTAAGTGTTCACATGTAATTGCATCGTATGGCAAGGCACGTATTTAAGCCTGAGGGCGGGGGGGAGATGTCTTTTCTATTTTAAATGGTTTGTTTTAATTTGTTTTTTTTTTGTTTATATGATCTTAATTTTGTAATGCCATTCTGCTCTCGTTTATGGTTAATGTCTGCATCTTTTCTTTTCTCATAAGATGTATAATGTGTGTCGTACAGCAAATTGTGCTCTATTTGTTCACAGTTAATTGTAAATGTAAAATTACATGTTTTCAGAAATAAATAAAATAAATACATGGCAAAAAAAGCCTGGGGGACGATGAGTTAACATGCCTGTATTGTGGAATTATATAATTACACTGTGTGGCAGAGGAAGTACTTAATAACAGAGGTGTCAATCCCAGGTCACTTCACGGAGTAGCTGACCTACCCTGTCTTGAGTGCTCATTCTGAACAGTTGATTCAGGACTATTTGGATCAAATTTGTGGCAGGGTTTTTAACTTTCTGAACCTGGGATTGACACCTCTGCTTAATAACCTGTGTGTTGTCATGTAATTACAGTGTGAGGAAGTACTTAATAAACCTTTGTGTGTGTGTGTGTGTGCGCATGTGTGCGTGCCCGGAGCCTACCTGGCCATGGGGTCGTCATCCTGGGCGGCCTCCTCCCGGCCGGCTGGCGTGGGCAGCAGGGCGCGGCGTTGCTTGGCGCGCTGGTACATGAAGGGCTTCATGACGGGGTCCGGCAGCAGCGGCGCCGATCGCCTCAGGGGGCTGCGGTCCCTCTCCGCCTTCCCGCCGCCTCCCCCGATGTGCTGTTCGGCCAGCACCTGCTGCCCCTGCGCCAGGTAGTGGGCCCTGGCGGCCTCCAGCAGGGCCCCGGGGTCGGCCGCCCCCAGGGCCGCGTAGCCGCCGTGCGTGGTGGTGTAGAGCGTGGGGGCCATGGTGTAGGCCGGGTTGACCGCTGCGGCGGCGGCCGCGTTGACCGCGTTGAGCTCCATGCCCGGGGCGGCCAGGAAGACGGGGTTGGCCATGGCGGGGGCGTAGACCTGGTGGCCGTAACCGGCGGCGGCGGCGGCCGAGGCCAGGGCGGCTCCGCTGGTCATCTGGTGGCTGTACGCCAGCGCGGGGCTGACCGAGCCGTACACCTGCGCTGCGGCCGCGGCGGCCGGGTTGAGCGCGTGGTTGAGGGTGGCGGCGGCGGCCGCCTGGTTGGCCGCCACCGAGCCGTAGAGGGGGTTGGCCACGCTGCCGTACACCTGGCTGGCCAGGGCGCCGTACACCGCTGGGGCCAACGCGCTGCCCTCCGCCCGGGCGCTGGTGCCCCCCGTCAGTCCCGTCAGCGCCGCGTACGTGGGGTCGAGGGTCGACGTGTTGTACACCGAGTTGTGGACGCTCTGCTGGACCTGCAGGGGCAGTCCCGCTGCGGCCGCAGCTGCTGCCGCCAACACGGCTGCCTGGCTCTGGTACTGCTCCAGGGACGAGGCCTTTCCTGCGGGACACTCGCCCGCGTAGTGGCCCTGCTTGCCGCAGCTGACGCAGGGGATCTTGCCCGTGGGGGCCTGCTTGTTGGGCTGCACCTTGGAGAGCTCCACGGAGAGCGGGCGTCCCTTGAAGGAGGTGCCGTGCAGGGCTTCGATGGCCTTCAGCGCGTCCTCCTTGTTCTCCATGTGCACAAAGGCATATCCTGTGGAGGACGAGAGCCTGGCTGTCAGTAAGCACAGGGAGACGAGTTAGACAACCACACTGGGAGGGGGGGGTGGGGAAAAAAAAATAAAAACAAAACCACCACCACCCCAGCAATGAGAGAGACATCCATAGCTGCGCTGCTGTGAGACAGCACAGTCTCTTAAAGGCCTCCACACTCCGGCTTGGACATAACGTGGCACACTTGTACGCTTGTAAAAAAAAAATTCTTTTCGTTCGGATTCCATTGTTTACAGCACAGCTCTGCACAACAAACAGTCATGCACTCTGCTGCCAAAGTCAGGTCCATTCCGATTCCAGCCTATTTTTTGTCCGCCATAAATTCCATTGTCCATCATAAACACTGCAAACCAACTACCTGAAAATGACTGGAATGTTTGCTGCACCGTTGTGGATTCATAATTATTACTGTTGACAGTGCTGCTCGATAAACTCCATTGTGTTTCGTAATAACTGTAGACCAAAACCTTGGAAATTACTGTTGCTCAATGTGCCAGTGTATGGGGCAAACAAAAGCTGGTAAATGTAGTCTGCCGCGATAATGTCAAAGCCGGTTTGTGAAGGCCTTTAAACTCCAAGCTAGAATTTACACTTGGAGTGCAACAAAAACTCAAATTCTAGCACTATAAATAAAAATGTATATGTTACAATGTTATTAATTACATATTCACAGTTATTACACACTGTAAATACTTCAGTTCTGAAACTTAATTTGTTAAAGATTAGCTACATAGTCATTTAAGAATGTGCTTGCATGATAAACTTTAAATGTTCAAGGTAAGACATTTTACATGTCTTAAAAACCACTAATGAGTAAGCTAAATATGACACAGGCCTGTTTAAAAACATTACCATTACAATCTATGTTACTGGAAAAAAAATCCAATTATTTGGTGGCAATCAGTAAACTGTCACATTTAAGCTATCAAGTCATTACACCGCCATTTAAAAAGCCCCAGGGTTAAACTCCCTGCTGAAATTAAATTACTCACTTAGGACCCCATCTAAAGCATGGCTTATTTTTAAAAGCAATGGCTTGTTGGTCTGGCTAATTTGGCAAACGTTTCAATTAGCTCACTAGCTTAGGCAGAAAACTGTAGTGGATTATGAACCATCATCTTTTAACAAAACTATTGGAATGAAGAGGAAAGCGCTATTTTAACTTCAGACTACTTCAGAAAACTAAGCCAAGTCATCCCTCTCAGGCAAACAAGACCTGATAATGTCAGGACAGCTCTGTGACCTATTTGAATGACTTTAAGGGGAAGGTGCCAAGTGTCTCCCCAGACAACTGTTGGTTGCCGTCATTTCCCCGACTAGGCTTTTTGGTCAGGAGAAACCTGAAGCCACTTAGAGGTTACTACTTAAAGTAAAGCAAGGGTGGCCAAACTACAATGCGCCAAACAGGCATCATATATTATTTTACAGATACAAATATGGGCCATGAAACCGTTGACTGAATATTTTGGATAGCAGAGGGGTTTTCTCGTCTAAATAAAGCTTCGTTTTTTTACTTGTAACTGATAAAAAAAACACGACTTTTAACTTTTAATCAGCTCTTGAAGGGCTCATAATTTTCTGTATGTGGCCAGCAAGCAGCAAAAGTGTGGCCATCCCTGAAGTAAAAATGGCTACACTGTGCTAGAGGTTATCTGCAAGGGTTACTGCCCCCATCACTGAACTTTTGGTAAACACCACAAGATACTTTCGCATTGTATTGCGAAGTGAGACTGTTTAGACAGGCCGTTGTGCTAATCTGGACAGCAATCAGTTACTTGGCAGCCTAGGCCCAACTAAAGGGACATGACCAAACTTTGTTTAGGTCTTTTAAGCTGCAATATTACCACCACCACTTACAGGACCGAATGTACACTCCTGCTGAGGAGAGATACAACTCCTGAGATAACCCACTACACCACACACTGTAAGTGGATAAGGTGATACAGTGAGACTCTTCACTCAACTAACAATCAGTACAGTGAGAGAACATTCTGTTCTGACTACTTTCTGTTCTGATTACTTTCTGTCAAGTATTGTTATTGCTTATAACCAATCGTGGTCTTGTTTCTTCTGAAAGCATTTATCTACTCATAGTAGTAAAACTATTAAATCCACTGTGGCAACAGTAAAGTCAATAGCCACAACAGGGCTGTATTGTTAGATAGAACTGTGAGGAAGAGCCCTACTAGAATGACTACGGAGAAAACTATACTGAGGTGAAGACTTCATGGTGTCTGCCCTGCCTTCAGCTGTCCGAGGTCTTTTTATAGAGACCTCCCTCAGTCAGATCCAGAGACAGGCTGACTACAGACCATCCTCCAGACACTAACGCTCCTACTGCCCCCCCCTACACACACACACACACACGCACTCCTCCCCCGACACCCCCTCCAGTTTCAAACAGGAATGCCCGGAGCCTTGACTGACTGACTGACATTCCCGTCTCACTAATTCCCAAATCCGATCCCTTCGCCTCAGCCTTTCCACTCTCAGCGCTCCCAAACCCCCTTAAGGGCTCATTTGCCGGGCATGATGGAAGTTTCACTTTAAGTGCGGTGAGTAAGCAGTGTGTGTGTGTGTGTGTGTGTGTGTGTGTGTGTGTGTGTGTGTGTGTGTCAAAACAGGGGGGGAGGGTGATGAGACTGAGTGCATCCTGACGGATGGGGGGCACAGATTGGGGCTCCAGGCTTTAAGGAGCTGGACCCCTTGGGAGGCCATGGGTGGGGGGGATTGGGGGGGATCTCCTATTTATTTTTGGCTGCATTCTCCTGACACTTAACAAGGGGTAGAGCGTTACACTGGCCGTGTGAGCAAGTGTGAGCAAGGATTCTGCTTACAGGGGGATAGGTCATAAATACCAAACTGAAAAACATCTCTTCCTTGCTATGTGAACGTTAACTTAAGACCTGAAGTGACTCAACAGTATTGCGATACATTGGCCTTTGAGAGAGAGAAAAAAAAGCTTATGATGACATAAGTTAATAAATTGGAACCTGTGTTCTTGAATGTTCCCAAGGCCAACAGGCTCTGCTTACATCTGTCCTCTATCATACGAGGCCATTCAATGATTTACTAGCTGTGATATCTCTACAGGGAATTGCAAGAGGTTTTTGCTCGTCAACTACATGACAGCCAGGGCTCTCAGTCATCTTAATCTTGGAGAAATGTCCTTGTTTTTAACCAATGAGGAAGGACCAGGTGAGATAAACTCAGGGTTTCGGCCCAGTGTTTTATGGTTGTGGTTGTGGCGGCCTATTTAACAACGCATCCCTCCCAACTTAATGAAGTTCAAAGTTAGAATTGGGCCTAAATTCAGGTCATGAAAATACAGGAATATCTATGGTAATAGACCTATCAATTGGCTTCCATTCATACCAACTGAAAAAAAAAAACATGATACAAAAGACTTATAGGAATAATTTTGGTGCGATACATTTCTTAACCCTACCCCCTGCATCTCCCTAGACAACTACTACCTCAACTTAAATAACCTTAAACGTTCTGCTGTGGTAAACACTGCAAGCTATGTGCATTGGCCAACCCCACCCCACCACACCCCACCCCGTCCCCGACCCTACCTAACCCCTCTGCTTCCACAAGTCCTCCCCTCTCACTCAGCAGTTTAATGCAGCGCAAACCCACTTCAGACTCAGAAACATGCTTATGGCCAACTCTGTACTGAAGTCAAGGGATTTGCACTTTCTGGGTGCCCTTATAATGTATGATGTTTCTTTTTCTTTTTCTGTTTGTGTCACTGTGCCTGTTGCCAAAAGCGAGGACAAGACAACTGCACGAGACTGTGACGACAAACTAATATATCTGTGAAGGTTCTCATTCATCCAGGTCACAGTTGTCACAAGTGCTAAAGACAAGGGATTTGCACTTTCTTGGTGCCCTTATAATGTATGATGTTTCTTTTTCTTTTTGTGTCACTGTGCCTGTTGCAAAAGCAAGTACAAGACTGTGAGGACAAACTAATATATCTGTGAAGGTTCTCATTCATCCAGGTCACAGTTGTCACAAGTGCTTACGTTCTTCTGAAACTTATAAAAACACAAACAAAGAAACAAACTAACTAACTAATGGACTTTTGTTCCACAGCAGGTCTGGTCCTCACCTTTCACTTTGTCACACTCCAGCACTTTGCCGAAGGTTTGAAAGAGCTCCTGGAGGTCCTCGGTGGTGCACATGCCGCTCAGGTTCCCCACGAACACTTTGGTGGAGTGCAGCGGGCGGCCCCGCGACTCCTCCACCACCAGGTTTCGCCCGCGGAACTCGCGGCCATTGAGCTCGCGGATGGCCCGCTCGGCCGCGCCCTGGCCGGCCAGGTGCACGAAGGCGAACTGGCGCAGCACACTGCAGCTGACCACCTGGCCGTACGACTCGAAGATGGCCGACAGCTCCTCCTGGCTGGTGTCCAGCGGCAGGTTGCCCACAAAGAGCTTCACCGTGTGGCTCTTCTCCATCGCTCTGAGGGGTGAGAGGGGGGACGGGGGGGGAAAAGGGTGGAGGAGCAAAAAAAGAGAGAGTGAGTGAGAGAGAGTGAGTGAGTGAGTGAGTGAGTGAGTGAGTTGAGTTAGAGATGAGCTAGATGGAGAAGAAAATCAGACTGGGGTGTGAGAGAAAAGTGGAAGGGTATAGGAGTGCCTGGAGGAGAAAAAAAAAAAGGAAGAGTCAAACTGTAGACAAGGAACGAGGGAGGTCGGGAGGTCTGAGGAGCAACGAGAGAGGAGTAAGAGGGGGGTAAGAGCAAACATAGCAAGGGCTATCAGACATGCAGAAGGAATTTAGCAACATAGGTGGCGTGGGGGAAGGGTTGTACAGGAAATATTTTTAAAAGCAAACAAGTGAGGTAAATGAGTTTGTGGTTAGGCTGAGATGGGAACTGAGAGATAATGGAAATGTGAACGAATCAATAGACAATGGTGCAGAAGGTAATAACTTCCAGAGGAAAAGGCAAGCAGAGAGCCACACATCAAGACATTGACGAAGCTGGCAGCTGAAGATTGGAAATGTATTTTTTAAATTCATTTTGAAACAAAGGAGCATCTTTTCTGTCATTTTGCTGTTCATTTCGGGTTCTTTGTTTAAATATAAGTAGAACCACTATACAAGTAGTGTTATCCTGTCTAGGAATGTGCTTACTGGAAGAAGTTCCAAAATAAAAAATATATCTATTGTTTTCCCCAAGTCCCGTGGATAGCTTCCACATGCCGTTCATGCAAACAGTGCCAACTGAACGCAAAGCCCCATTGTCTCTTCAGATGAAGTGCGGGTTAATTATCAATTCACACAGGATGATGCCCTCCACTTAGTTGATTTACGGCGCACACCAAACCTCGACCGGACTTAAATGACTCAAGGCCAAAGATCCAAAGATAGCGATAGTTCTGCCACAGTTAAACAATACAATGGAATGATAAGCATGGACCCATCCTCTGTAGGCTATCTGATGACGCAGCAGGCGGAAAGCAAACACGTTGCTTCTTTCAGTCCTGGCCAATGGAGACTAAATGAATCGGCACAATATTGGCGGATAACGTAAATGACACGAAAGCATACACGGTCGTGTTGGAAAAATGTGTTGAAAAACAGCTGTTCCTACCGCAAACTAAAGAGTGTGAGCAAAACAGGGTGCCTCGACAATCTATTGATATACTGTTGGCGTCAACAACTCGATAGGAGCCACAACCAGCATAGCTTAACTGGGGTATGTGGTAAAGCAACAAGAGAGTTCGGGAGTGATTTTACTTAGCATGTGTTAAAATTGTCACATCTCCCAGCGTAACATACGGAACAATAGCTTAGCTACAGAGTAATCGCCACAAAACCAAAAAAACGCGTTGTATCAGCAACATCATGGCATTCAATTCAAACTGATTTTTTTCTCGGGTTAAACAACTGGATGAGTCATCTAGTGAAAACAAGATTTGGGGTATCATGACTTCCCGATTCCCTGTGTTTCGCTAAAGGCTGTAGCGACGCATTAAACCCTGGTTAGCTAAACGTGCGGCGCACACACATCACCGTACAATTCTTTGCGACTGTTTTACATTTTTAAAACATCAGCTACAACATGAATACAGACAAAAAATGGGGAGGAACACAAAACCTTCCATCTTACCTACGCGGTGCAGGCTCTCAAAATGGTCGGCTCACTTCCGTTCTTTCGAAAGACAAGCATTCCTTACCAATGAGAAATGACTGAGGCGCGACACAGCCATAGTCCAGCTGTCGCTTACTCACCGCTGGTGTGCCGAGTCTATTTAGATCATCTCACTTTAAAAAGTCACATTTAATGTGATTACTAATTGCGCAAATTACTAACCTAATAATCAGTTGTATATTTTGCCATTCAGGTGTTGTTTTAACGTCAGCTTTCGCCTCTCTTTTAAAACATGAGTATTTTATGTAAAATGTCTCTAGTGCAAATAAATTATTACATGGTATGTTGGTTTGAAAATATTTATTTGCAAAATATATAATGACAATGCATCTTCGTAAATTACAAAAAAAAAAAAAAAACATTATTGTACAGGTTATTTCTTGTTTTATTTAATCATAACTGGAAACAACCAACAATCACTTTCAGTCTTATAACTTTGGAAAATGAAAATAATTCCAGGCAAAAATATCACTCGAAATCTACCAAGTCCTTTACTTGCCTCTGTTGTAAGGCAAATGCCAGCTTCAGGCTATCTTACCAACCAATATGACCTTTGGAACGTTTGTGCTTTCTCAAAAAGTCCAACCTTCAATTCCTAAAGTGTAGGAATATTACCATATAAGAAATTAAATTCAATACTGGGCCCATGCAGCATTAAAAAGCCTTCTTCTCCACCACCGTTTGGTTTTCATTAGACCAGGCCGGGATTGGCAAACATCTGGACCTGGTTATGAAGCATAACTCTGCAGAACGCATGCCTTTCACTAGTCCCTTGAGAGCAACAAGAACCAGTCATATCCATGTCATGGGTAGAGAGGGGGAAAAAAAACGGGGTTATGGACATTGAAGCTGACATCATATCATTTTAGTCTCTCTTACAAACATACAGTCAAACAAGCAAACCCACATACAGAGAGAGACACATACAAACAAGAGTGGGTAAGCAAGGAAAATAAATGCTTTGGACAGTTTTTTTTCCCTCTTCTAATGAAAATGACTGCCCGTAGTGGAACAGAAAGAGTCGGGGTGGGGGGGTGGGGGGATCTCATAAAGATCATTGGGGAGGAATGCAACGCTCAAGGCTGTATGGAAACTCAGGGGGAACCACAAACTTCTACCACACTCTCCAAGACACTCTGTGGTCAGCCTCCACTTAATCATATCAGTGCAATATCAGCTTAGTTTTTTATTCTTTGATTAGACCTCCATAATTCGCTCACAATCAAACCATCCACAACTCTAGTAAATACACACATTGATCGATAATCTCATTGTAGCATTAGACACTCTACAAAGGCTGTGAGTTGTGGTGGGGAGATGTGGTTTTGCTGCCCACATCTAGATGGTGTGACATGGGGAGTATGGGGGGAGACAGGGGGACTTATGGGGGACGGGGGTGTCACAGATTGGCGCTCGGTTGCTCGGGGTTTTGGCGGCCCGTCCCGGCGATGGGGCGATCTCGCTCCTCCCAGATGGTGACGCCGTCACAGGCGCAGATCTTTTTGGTGTTCTGGAAGAGGCCTGCAGAGCGAGCGATGATGCCACAGGCCAGCCTGTATGAGACACACACACACACACACACACACGCACACAAACACACACAATGTTACTACTATTCTTATGACCCAATTATAAATTTACTCAAGAATGTATGTTTGCCTGACGCACACGCACATGAACACACACATGCACATGCACATGCACACGCACACACACACACACACCAGTTACTATTACTGTTCTTATGACCTAAGTATAAATACACTCAAGAATGTATGATTGCCTGACCTGAAATATAAGCTATGCCTCAATTTCACTGTTCCATGCGTATAGTGAGATTGCAGGTATCTATCTATCTATCTATCCATCCATCCATCCATCCATCTATCTATCCATCTATCCATCTCTCTCCAGAGCAATTAAGTGTTGCATTAGTTTTGAACAGACCACAGTAGTCCGCTTATTGCCCCAGTAAGCTCATGCTCAGCTGCTTCACCAACACCAACCCCCAGTCACAAAATTGCAATAATTTGAATAATTTAAGGCAAATCAGTAGCAGCTCCCCAGCCTTGCCTTTCGGACAGCTTGCTTCGCATGCTGAGCCTGGCAAACGGACATTTCTTTGCACGAATTTAATGAAACAAGTTCCACATGTTTGCAGTTTGCAGTCATGTCATGCTCCTGCTTAGTATATAAAACAGGCTCTGATTCAGCATGTGAATATTTGATGATGTTCAGGGTTACAGTGGGGGGTAGCGTACTGCACTGTCAGGGTTTATTTCCCCCGTGTCCTTTTTTCCATAAACCATTCTTTTTTTTTAAACTTTGTTTTTTATTAGAACTTTTTCCAACAAGCAACATGTAAAAAAAAAAAATAGAAAGATCAAAAGAAGAAAGAGAGAAAAAAAAGAGTAAAATAACATATAAGAAATGGAGTACAGACAGCTTATGGGTCCCCTCATTCTACTGTTGTAGATGTAAACAATCAAGTTCCATAAACCATTCTTGATGGTCAAGAAGAGCAGGTCGTAGTCTCATACTGTGCAACTTGACTAGTGATAAAAGGGAGATTTAACAGAGACAGAGAGAGAGGGAGGGAGAAGGGGAGAAGAAGGGAGAAAAAGGGAGAAGGGGAGAAGAAGGGAGGGAGAGAGAGAGAGAGAGAGGGGGGGGGAGAAGGGGAGAGAGAGAGGGTGATAGAGAGTGTGTGTGTGTCATGGCTTGTCAAGTGCGTCAAGAATTATTGGTCAAATATGTGGTCAGACAGTACATCTGCACTTATGGTAGAGTAGGAGAGGTAAACACATGTACGTACACACACACACACACACACACACACACACACACACACACACACACACACACACACACACACACACACACACACACACACACAGCTTATACCTCTCTCCCGAGTTGCCTGTTGTCTTAGATAAGGGGTGACCCCCTTTTCCCAGGTCGTCCTCCCCTGCATCCACCACCAGAGATCGACCAATCACGTCCCAGACCTGAAAAAAAAAAACAGCCAATCACACACCACACTGATGATGACACATAGAATTAGCCATTCATTGTTAGGAACATATGAATCATTGACATACCGCAAGACTTAAAGTGACACAGTAAGTTGAACGTCAACCAATCAAATGTATTTAAGACAAGATGATCTTTTGTTAACTGCATTTCTTCTGTGAGGTATCACTTTTAAATGAACAGTACTTATTCAGTAGTTTTCTATCAAACTGAAATATGATTATTGACAAACCATCCGTTTGTTTGTTTGTTTTGTTGCCTTTTGTTACGTAGCGATGACATACTCTATTAAAGTGGATGTATCTTCTGTAGCTTTCCTTTCAGTGTTTCAGTTTAGGATTACAAGATCTTTAATTTTTCTTTGGACCCTTCAAGCCATGA
>CM059284.1:14666576-14671576 GCA_030347295.1 Setipinna tenuifilis
ACCAATTTCACCCTTGTATCCTTAATATACAGCACTTCTGTCAGCCTTTCACAACTTTTTAGCCACCTCAGTGTCTTTCCACTGTGCTTGCAGTGGGTCATCTTTCCATTTTCCATTTTCTTCCTCTAGTAATTGTGAGCTGCTTAGCCCTCTGCAGGGGGTTGGGAGGAAGCTAATTATGTTCTCCGTGGATGCCCTTATCAAACACTCACACTCACAGACTTGCTGACCACAGCCTCACACAGTCTGCAAAGTGACCCCCTTTTCCCAATTAGCACAGAAGGGAATCTGGAAATTTCTGTCCCAGGCCTTCAGCTGTAATAAGATCACACCTACGCTCACAGAGTGAGTTCACCTAACTTGCTGTGGATGGACAGGAAGCTAAGGATGGACAGGAAGAGGTCACCCATCATTGTGCTTCAACTTATTGCTGCTCACTTCACTTCCTGGCAGGAAACGTATAAGGGCCTTTGTTCACGTACAAAATTGATTGGTGTACTGTATGTCAACCCAAAATATATTTATAAGCACTGCCTTTCAAAAGTTGAGAATAAGAGAATCACTTTTGTATTATTCCAAATGGCATGTGTAGGCATGCAGTAAGATGTGCACGGTGTTTATTGTGTGATTATGTGTCATTGTTTTAAATGACTATGTACAGCTATGGTTAGCTATAAAGGAATTATTCTAAATGCATAAGTTAAGGGGTGCTGTGGTGCAGTGCGTTGAGCACCCATAACCCAGGTTCGAATCCGGCCTGGGTCATTTCCCAACCCTACCCCATCTCTCTCCCACTCACTTCCTGTCCTGCTCTTCACAGTCCTATCACAATAAAGGCAAAAAGCCCTAGAAATATACTTTAAAAAAAATACATATGTTAACAACCTACATGCTCTTTGCCACCATCACTGCACTGTTTTGTTGGCTGAAAATAGCAATTCATAAACAGAAAACCCTTCTTGCAATAATATCTTTGTAGCTAAAAATTATTATGCTCTTTAAGGAACCGGCCTTCTTCAGGCTTCTACTGTTTATCTGAAGCATCCACGTGCATCAGTAATCAGAGGAAATAGTTATGGTCTGGGTTTTCTACAGAAATGTTTCCAAGCAACTGAAGATATCTCACAAATAAATGGAAAAAACTACACAAAACAGTTTGCAATTATCTGCAGTTTTTCTCTCAGCAGGATAGAAAGACAAACTGAAAACCCCCAGAGCACAGTTGTGCAGATGGAAAAAAAACAATACAAAAAAACAATAATCTAGTTTCAGAAACAGATTGCATTATGGTCCCTCAGCTAAGCTAGCAAACTTACATAACTCATACCCATTAAAAAAAACAGCCTCGTCATTAGCAGTAAGGAGGCTCTGGAACTCTGACCCTGCGGGCAGCATTAACAGGCAAAGACATATTTGCGAGGGGGTAATGGAAATGAAAAAAAAACCCAAAAAAAACAAAACCTACAATGAGTATTAGGGAACAGCCATTATGTGGAAGATGATGACAAAAAAATCTCATGAATCTCATAAAAGATATTTTTTTAAAAACATTCTCAGTCTTTCATGCATGGTAGCACAAATGTGAGGGCGGTGGCAGTCTTCCTTCAGGTGCGTTGATGCCTCTAGTCTAAAGGATACAATTTGCACTGAATAATAGGAATCTTTTAACGCGAAGGCCTATAATTTATTTTCACCATAAATCCATCAGCAAGACGTGCCCCGAGGGTGGAAGCATATCTTACCCAAAGTCATGACAGCGATCCAAAAGTATTCACTCACAAGCACTCTAAGCAAGTTTTGCAAGACTTGTCAAATGAAAAAGCAGTGTGTGTGGTGGGCAGCTAAGTCAATCACGAGTGGTATGCAACCTAGTCAAACATTGTATTCCTATAGTCGGCTAGCTCCACCACAAGTTTAAAAATGTTTTTTGGGAAGTTCTGTATCAGTTCAGCAAAGCAGTGTATTTATACATTTTTGTGTGGGTGTGTGTGTGTGGGTCTGCGCACATGTGCACATGTTTGTGTGGATATATTTGTTTGCCATGCATACGTGTGTGTGTGTGTGTGTGTGTGTGTGTGTGTGTGTGTGTGTGTGTGTGTGTGTGTGTTGGTGTGCATGTGTCTGAGACAGTCCTGCGTCAGGTCTCTCCTAGGTGGTGCATGTGGAGGCAAGACCGCAGGCCATTGATGGTGCAGTCAACCTGTGTGTATGTGGGTGTACATGTGTGTGTGTGTATGTGTGTGTGTGTGTGTGTGTCTCTCTCTCTCTATGTGTATGTGTGTGTATCCCAGGTGGTGGGCGTGGAGGCCGTGAGGGCCGGGCTGGAGCCCATCAATGGTGCCGTCAACCTGTGTGTGTGTGTGTGTGTGTGTGTACCTGAGACAGTCCTCCGTCAGGTCTCCCAGGTGGTGGACGTGGAGGCCGTGAGGGCCGGGCTGGAGCCCGTCGATGGTGCCGTCGATCAGGCAGCGCTCAGGGGACATCTGCAGGAACCGCACCACGCCCTGCACCAGCCCACAGCCAGACAGCATGGCCACCGCAGAACCCATGTCTGACACACACACACACGCACGCACACACGGCACACACGACACACACACACACACAGACGCGTGCGCACACACACACACACACACACACACACACACACACACACACACACAGTAAATGCATATAACACAAATAGAAAGAGAAAGTGTGTCTGCATGTAAAACAATCAAGCATATGCATATAACACACAAACAAACACACACACACACACACACACACACACACACACACACACACACACAGTGGGGAAAGGCACAACAGGCATTAGCCAGACAGAGATAAAAGAGGACTATAAAAATAGTGCCCCTATGTTTCTGCCATCACCAACACAGCAAGTCAGGTAATGCCTGACCCACATATTTACCCTTCAGTTTGCTACCTGGCTAACGTCCAGTGCTTACGCCCACTGAAAAAAACTCCACACACACACACACACACACACATCTGCCACAGCAAGCCGCTGAGCTAGACAACGCTCCAGGCAACACAACGCGCTCTCTCATTTTGGAGAGTGAAACCTGCCCTGCCTTTACGCCTGCACAGCTTCACTTCTGCATCCTACATTAATAACAATGATAACAAAGGTGGTGGTTGTCTGCAGAGACGTGTAGGGTTTTTGTTGAGAAATGGAATTAGTCCAAAATTACTCATGTTGGTCCTTCTGCATCGTGTCGGTGTTGGTAAGCTTTACAGCCGGTATGAATGGAAGGCCATTGATAAAAAAACAGTATCTGTTGTCATCCATATTCCTACAATTTCATCATGTAATTTTAAACCCAAGTCCAATTTTACTGTTCTGTTGGCACAACGTAGTTAAAGTGGAAAGGATGTCTTGTTAAGGTGGTAAGGATGTCTTGTTAAGGTGGTAAGGATGTCTTGTTAAGGTGGCCACCTTAACTGTAAAGCACTTGGGGGAAACACTTAAGTTTGTCTCTCCTGTTATTCTTTGCTGGTAAAGACTTGGATCTCTCTTGAAAAAAGTAGATTAAGACAACTGAGAGCTTTAGTTCTTAGAAATACTTACCCCTGATTCTAATATTAGTAGTAGTACACAGCAAATTCTATAGTGTTAAATCAACTGTGAGAGAGTTAGTTTTAACACTATGGCAGTGTTTATTTTGTCCCAATCTTTGTAGTGTTCATTTCACACTACTCCCTTGCATATTTAACTTCTTTTCAGTTAAATCAACTTTTTGCAGTGTAATTTCAACTCTTAATCTTACACTTACACTTCTAAATTAACACTTTTGCTAAACACTAGGAAATTAACTCTGAGAAATTTTCTGTGTAGTAGTAGTAGCAGTACAGTAGTAGAGTAATTTATTTATGCTGAAGGAAATAAAGGAAATATTTGTAATCTGCTTGTGACCATTAGAGAGAGAGACAGGTTCCGTAACTCTCTGCGATTAAAAGAAGCTTCCGGAAGCTCACCCTGCTGGCTGCTGCCAATGCCTTTGAGTACAGCACGGCGTCCGGTGCTCTCGATCAGCTTCTGCACCTCCTGAGCAGTCAGGGAGGCCTCCACCAACACCTGCTCCTTCTGCAGATCCACCTGCACCGCCTGAACCCCTACACACACACACACACACACACACACACACACACAGAGTCATATACACTTACATATACACTTACATTTACAAGGATAGCACGCATTCTCATCACAGTTACAATATACAACAGTGCCTCCTTGTTGCTACTTTTGCTGCACATGTAGCCTACAGATGTGGTATTAGCAAGTCTTGACTCACTAACTGTATTGGTGCGCCCCCAGTGTAGTGTGTGCTGTCCTGCTTATTATTATTATTATTATTATTATTATTATTATTATTATTATTATTGCTGTTGTTGTTATTATTATTATGTTATTAACTCTATGGGGTGCTGTTGAGATGCACAGTCTAATTTGTCTTTACATGATATTCAACAATGATGATGAAAGCACTGACTTGATTTACCTGATTTTAGCCATACCTGTATAAACCTGTCATCTCACTCCCACATACTTACATACATACATACACACACACACACACACACACACACACAATGACAGGTTCCTCCTATAGCCTTTTCACTGTTCATGGGATAAGCAGGTTTCTTTTCACACACATGAACAGGATGCCAAGTGTCCTTGTCAGGTTAGTGTCAATCAAACAACTATCAGACAGCTGCTCTCGGATATGCATCAGAAAGGGAGAGGGGAGACTGTGGGGCCTGTCACATCACAGAAGTGGATGCCTTGTGTAACGGGGGTGGCTGGCTTTGCTCAACATTGCATCACTGACAACAAACTCACCCGGCTGTCGTTCCAGCGCGCTACGAACCGCGTTCACGCAGCTGTCGCACGTCATCTGTACAGCAAACTCCAGCTGCGGAAAAGGGATTGTCATCCAGACGCATGTTCATATGCACTACATGTTCTTGTGGGTCTACATCATATAAGAACG
>CM059284.1:14676576-14686576 GCA_030347295.1 Setipinna tenuifilis
CAAGGTAGTGGACTTACAAACATATGTATAAATGGAAAACGATGTAGCTTTTTTATGCACTTACCTCCGTAAACAATTCCAAACTGCCCAGAGCCTAACACCTCATCAGAGAAGATCTGATAGACAGAACTGATATCCTAAAAAAAGCAAACAACACAATACTGTAAAACTCCACTCTGTAAAACTCTAGGGTTAGGGTTAGGGTTAGGGTTAGGGTTTCACAACGTAAACCTATTTCTTATGTCAGCCAAAATGACCAGTGGTCTTCTTACCTGAGCTTCTCCTTGTTGTAAACCAGCACCTAAAATGAAAATGGAATAAGTAAATAGGCACTTTTTTTTTATATATTTATTTTTCATTCATTCACTCTTCCACGCTCAGCTGTAACAACCGCACCCCTGGAACAGTGTGTAAGGGATGGTACCATGCTCAGGGTAAAGGAGTAGCAATTTTGCATGGATTCAAGCCAGCAACCCTCTGGTCACAAGTCTGTTAGCTTAACTTGCAGGCCACCACTGCCCCCAGACATCTTGGAGATGCTGGAGATTGAACCCGGGGCCTCATACATGCAAAGCACGCACTCTAAACCCCTGAACTACACTCCCAGCCATCTCTCAGCCAGGCTTGTGTTCACTCACCGGTGCCCCCCGTCCTGTGCCCACTGCCCTGTACGGGCATCAGAGCCTGTCTTATGGCTGCCTCCCAGGCCGCGCCCTCCTCCGCCTCCGCCACCACGCAGTACACCACCGCGCCCGTCTCCAGCTCAAACGAGTGCCCACCATCGCCCAGCTGCCCAGGCCCTCGTACCTGCAGCACCTCAGATAGAGGGATCTCCTACAGAGAGAGGAGGAGAGGGAGAGAGAGGGAGGGAGAGGAGACAGGAGAGAGTGGGGAGAGAGGGTGAGAGGGAAGAGGATGGAAAGAGGGGAGATGGGGAGAGAGAACGAGAGCGGTGAGAAAGAGAGAGACAGAGATAGAGAGAAGGGTAGGAGAGAGACAAAAATAGAAGAAAAGAGGGGGGGAGGAGACCACAGAGAGGAAAGAACAGATATTCACAATGAACCCTGAGACAGAGAGCGAGAGGCTGCAAATGAAAACATTACACCACAGACACAATCACATTTTCTTTACAATAGAGTGCCACATTAAGATGGAGATGGAGAAGTTTACAGATGACTCCATTTCTGTGAGTTATTTTCAAATGACTTCATATTTCCCCATGTAATAAAATCTCCATCAGGAGAGAGACAGACAGAGAGAGAGAGTTACCACAAAGACAAAAAATGCTGAAAGTTTTTAATACCACAGGCATAATTATACCTTTAGTAAGAGATAATATTATGATGGAAATTGGGAGAAATGTATAGATAAATTAATTATTTATTTCCCAGAGTCATACAACATGTTAAAACTTTGCTCTGTCGTTCTGTCTGTCTGTCTGTCTGTCTGTCTGTCTGTCTGCCTGTCTGTCTGTCTGTCTGTCTCTCTCTCTCTCTCTGTTTTCGACATTTTTTTGTGAGAATGATGTATAAGAAGGTTGTGTCCATAGAGAGATACAGGCCTGTCTGTTGTTTGACAGAGATCATGTACCTTGTAATACTTGTTTCCTATTTCAGTCTGATACAAGGTGATGCTCTTGCTGTCCAGAACCCAATAATGTCGTTTTCTCTGGAAAAAAAACAAGCAGAGAGGTTTAACAATTCTTCATTGAAACCCTTGTCATAGGCTTTACACAACTTGTGACACAACATTTAACCACACCTTCAACCATAAATTTCCCACGGACCAAAAAAGAACCCCCCCCACATAAATACCCATGTAAAACCACATCCCCTTTCAGATGCAGGCTGACACGGTAACTTCCCACCCACCATCTACCTGCGGAAAATCCCCCTTTTGTTTAACAACATATTTTATCTTAACCGGATATCTTCACCCTAACTGGAGAGACAGAGATAGCGAGAGAGAAAGAGAGAGAGAGAGGGAGAAAGGGAGAGAGAGAATTGGCAACTGGAAAAAAGTCACAAAAACCTATGCCAATCACAACACAATAGAATATGTGTTCTGTGTGTCTGTGTGTGCATGCCTGCTTGCATGTGTGTGTTAATGCGTGCATGCATGTGCATTTCTTTGTGTGTATTTGTGTATGTACTGTATGTGCACGTGTGAATGTCTACCTGTGTGTATGTGTGTGTTTGTGCATGCATGCATGTGTGTATGTGTGTGTGTATCCCTTTGCGTGTGTGTATGTGTGTGTGTGTGTATGTGTATATGTGTGTGTGTGTGCGTGTTACCATTGCGTCTGTGTTGGTGCAGTGCACCAGCCAGCCTTTCCTGAGAACTCCGCTGCCTCTCCTCTTAGTGTGCCTGACTGACTGCACCACACGCATGAGGGGGATATTACTGCTGAAGCACGGCCTAGACGCCACGGACAAGGACAGCAGCAGAGAGAAGAGAGAGATGGGGAGAGAGAGACAGACAGACAGACAGACAGACAGAGAGAGTGAGGGAGAGAGAGAGACAGGCAGACAGACAGACAGAAAGAGAGGAGAGAGTGACAGAGACAGAGAAAGAGACAGAGAGAGACAGAGAGAGAGAGAGAGGAGAGAGAGAGAGAGAGAGAGAGAGACAGAGACAGAGAGAGACAGAGACAGACAGACAGAAAGAGAGGAGAAAGAGACAGAGACAGCAGGCACAATAGGGGAACAAGAACACAGAAGATGGTGAGCGCGAGAAGATAAAAGGCATGTCAACAAAAAAGACAGCATCCATTTGATAGCAATTGGCAAAGGGAAAGAGAGAGAGAGAGACAGAGAGAGAGACAGAGAGAGAGAGAGAGAGAGAGAAAGAGAGAAATAGACAGGGAAATAAAGACAGAAAGAGGGATACTAATAGAAAACAGATCCAGATATAGATGGATTAACAAAAAGTGTTGCTGGCACTATTTTCAGTTGCAGATGCATGAAAAAAGTTGCATAGTTTCAATCATTTCATTAATGTAATATGCATGCACAAGTGAAAGACATTTTTTCATTGATGTTACTGCAGTCTACAGACCAAACTTTAAATAATGTAAATGTTGTGCATTGTTTACTTGTGTTTCAAATAAATATGATTAATATGATTATGAATATAAATATGAATATGATTTTAATAAATACATGTTTTATATGTATATATTTATATAAACATGTGCTCAGTTAAGATTAAAAAAACAATGTTCTCTATTGTGGCCTGTCATGCAGGTGTGTTAGAGACGTGATATACCCTATCTCCGGGCGCGAGAGCGCCTCCTCTGGTTGGGGAAGGGTTTTGCCGTGGGTGGGGGGACAGAACTCCTCGTAAAGGTCATTCACAGACTCCACGCTGGCCTCCATGTCTACGTCCATATCACTGTCACTCTGACCTGAGTTTGTTCCACGCTCTGGAAAACAGATATGGGGGAAAAAAAGAACACCTCTTGACAATAAAACAGAGCAAACTTTTAGGTGCGTGTGAGTACACCAAGATAATCAGACGCATACCATGTTCAGTTGTTTACTTTAAAAAGATGTTTTTTTTTTAAGACAGGGACACTGACAGGGAGTATGGCAATACCATGCTGTTGTGGGAACCTTAGATATCTTAAAACTCAAACACAGTGAAATCAGTATTTCAATTTAAAATGTTTCCTTAATCTCTGGTGTCACATTAGGGCCATTTCATGATTACTTGCTATACATTCCTTACATATACCACCTTTAATACCTATGCTATGTCTAAGTAGCTATTTATGAATGGTATATAAAGTAAATAGTGAGAAAGTAAATAGTGGTATATGAAGTAAAAAGTGAGAATAAATAATATCTATTAATTTGCATGGTATGGTCAAAACATTAGCGAAGTGTATGTGAAATGTTACACTGGGGAGAGTCCTACCTCCCCCATTGGTGGTCCTTGACTCTCCAAGACAGTCATTGGGAACAAGTGGTGAACATCGCCGATGGCAGTTAAACTTGCAGTCTGTAGCACAAACCACACACACACACACACACACACACACACACACACACACACACACACTGTTTAGTCCTGTGTATTTTTCTGCTTTGCTGTGCTGATTACACAGACACACACACAGAGACACAGACACAGACACACACACACCACACACACACACACACACAGACACAGACACACAGACACACACACACACACACACACACACACACACACTTGATTGCCTGATGACATTCTGAGTGCTGCCAACTAGGGCACAGTATATGAGAGGGGTGTTGTTGGGAGACTCAGCCTCTTGCTCCACTCTTCGGCCTCCTGCACTCACTGTTGCCCCACACTGCCCCATGTTGCCCCATCATTGCCACAGCATTTTGTCACTGTAAGAGGCTGGCAAGGGCTTTGGCATGAGGCTTTGTTAGGCCTTGACTCTTCTGCTTTTCAGTACAGTTGCCTCCATTGTTTTGTTTTTCTACTATTTCATATATTACCTCTTACTGTCAATAAATACTTCAACATTGCACATTTTGTCCGTTGACTTTGCGTGAAGGCCGCCATCCTGCTTTTCTTTTCTTAGATGTCATTTCCCCTAAACTGCCCCGTAACACACACACACATACATGCACGCACGCGCACACACACGCGCACACACACACTCGCACACACACACACACACTGACGGGTACACCAATCCAGTGTGGTTAAAGGCACTAATTCCCGTACACAGAATACACACATTATCAGCCAATCATATTACAGTATATGACAACCACAAATAAGCCGCATCACAGCCTGGAAAGACAGACATGAAACAAGGACCAATCACAGTGAAGCTCCCACTTTGCTATTCCTGGCAGACTACTACACACTCATAAACATCCTTCTGTGGGTGGGATTTATAAAGAAAAATAACGAACACCCACACGAAGAAGACTAGGAAAAATAATGAAGTGGCTAGACAAATACACACATTCAAGCAAGCATGCAAACACACATAAACACCACCACATACATACACATACACCCACACACTCACGGGCAAGCAAGCAAGGTCACACATGCATGCACATATACTGATTAGCATCCACATGGGTTTTACACTACAAGCCTTGTCTGAAGACACACAGGGTCTTAAACAGACAGGCAGACAGACAGAGAAACAGACAGGCAGACACACACACACACACACACACACACACACACACACACACACACACACTCACCGGCACACTGCAGTCCCTGTCTGAAGATACACAGGCACTCAGACAGACAGGCAGACACAGACAGAGAAACGGACACACACACACACACACACACACACAAACAGACCGGCACACTGCAGGCCCTGTCTGAAGATACACAGGCACTCAGACACAGACAGAAAAACAGACACACAGACACACAGACACACAGACACACACACACACACACACACACACACACACACTGACCGGCACACTGCAGGCCCTGTCTGAAGAGTCCCTTGAGCAGCCTGTGGCAGTATTGGCAGACGGTGGGGCGTGTGTAGCTGTGCACGTGGAACGTGTGAGGAAGCTGCACCCCTCCTCCTCCTCCCCCTCCTCCCCCTCCTCCTCCCCTCCCTGGACCCCCCCACATCCTGTCCGCATAGCAGCCTCCGTGGGACCTGGAGCCACTGGGCTTGGTCATGCTGATCTGGGGATGGGGGGACACAGGAGAGAGGAGAGAGGGGTGAGGAGGACGACAAGAGGCCAGAGGATGAATGGAATAGGTGTGTATTTTACATTTTCTGTATCCATGGCATGACACTGTAAATAAGCAGTAGTAACGTATTGCATGGTGTCTGTAGTATATATAAACATCTCCTTGATTCAACATGTTTACTGTGAAATGATTTTATTTTATTGATAACTTATGTAAAACGTAAACCTTATTAAACAATAGAGACTGACTAAGACTTGTGGAAGGAAGAGAATAGTGAGGATGAACAAACAAGTGGGCAAGTATTGAATGGTATTTGTACGACACATTGTAAATAATATTAAATAACTTTTTTTAAAAACTGCTCCTGCCTTCAAAATGTTCATAGTGGAAATGTGTCATTTAATTGATTACTTAAATCTCAACATGTTATATTAAATATGAACACATCAATGTGTTAGAGGCACTCACCTCCTCTAGGCTGCCCCCTGCCTGTGTAGAGAGGGACGGCAGGCGCGGTCGGCCTGGAGGGAAGAGAGACAGACTGGACCTACAGCGCCGGGACAGGCCACTGCAGTCACTGGGCAGGTGGAGCGCACAGCGCTTGTGGAAGTCCAGACTACAACCTAGAGAGAGAGAGATAAAGAGAAAGGGAAAGAGAGAGAGAGAGAGAGAGAGGGAGAAAGAGAGAGAGAGAGATGGAGAGAGATGGAGAGAGAGAGAGAGAGAGAGACAGAGAGAGAGAGAAAGAGATAAAGAGAGAGAGAGAGAGAGAAAGAGATAAAGAGAGAGAGAGAGAAAGAGATAAAGAGAGACAGAGAGAAAGGGAGAGAGGGAAGAAGGGGGGAGGGAGAGAGAAAGGTAAAGGACAAAAACACAAGAATGAGAAACAAGATAGAAATACATACATATATGTCATAGAGAAAGACAATTAAAGAGTACCAACCAAACCAAAGTGTGTAAATACACACAGGAGAAACAAAGAATGGAAGAAAAAAATAAAATAAATCAAAATTATCTCAATGCCAGAAATAGTTTACTGAAGCAAACAATGCTGTAGGTTTTTCCATGTGTTATGGACGAACATCGGTAATGTTTCACCGCCTTTCGCCAAACAGTAGTGGTGTGTTTTTACGTACCTTCACATTTTAACCCTTGCCTGACCAGTCCCCAGAGCATCTCTCCACAGTGATGACAGAAGGTGGGCGTGCGATACGATTGGACCACCAGTGAGTGGGGGCGGAACTTCATCGCTGTGATGGATGCTGAGGCTAGAATAGGGGGGGAACAGGGCAGAACCCATTTTAACTTGCAATATAAAAGCAAAGATGATTCTGGCTAAATGGTAGCCAGCCAATTCTTACCTCACCGGTACCTGCTTGCTTGCTAGGAGTGAAGGACAACCTGGCTTTAGAAACTAAACTCCAGTATGTTTCATCAATTCACTAAATCATCACCACTTATAACACAAAACAAAGATGACCCTGATTTACAGATTACTCCAAACACGAACACACACACACACATACACATACACACACACACACACACAAACACACACACATACACACACAGAGGCCGACGTACATGCGCTCACACGCACACACACATAAACACACACATACACACACACACACACACACACACACACACACACACTGACCAGAGAGGACCACCTCTACCAGGTCGCCGTCCTGCAGCGTGTCCTGTTCTGTAAGTTTCCGCAGGATGTTCTCATGGGCCGGGTCATGGCGGAACAGCAGCAGCTTCTCCCCCAGACCAATCACACTCATCTCTGGGGCCTAACAACCAATCAGAGCACATATACAGATCACATGACTTGACAAACACCAATCACACTCATTGTTGGTGCCTTGTTATACATCAATTATAACACACATAATGATCCCATGACAAGAGAGATATCCAGCAAATTCATAGGATAATACACGGAAGAGGTTTTTGAGCAATGTTGCCTGGCAATGTTACAGATTGTTGTTGTTTGGGCAGCTTATCACTGATACTGGGCAACACATTCTTAAAAAGTATCTTAGAACTTAGATCAGCAGCAGGCAGTGTTGGGATCATATCATTGACATATTAGGAGCCAATCATGCTGGTTCCTGAGCCAGGGTAGCACTGCCGCAGCACCTCAGCCCAATATTATATTTCACTCCAGTACTTTGTCAGGCTACTCTACCAAGGCTCTACCAAGGCAAATGTTTCAGCTTCCTATCATCCATGATAGGAATTACAAACAGAACAATGTAACAAATAAATAAACAATGTACACCAAAACATGTCACAGACACGCACACACACACACACACACACACACACACACACACACACACACACACACACACACACACACACAAAGAAAACACAAGGTATTTGTGCATCTAGGAAGCATAGCTTTGGGAAAAGAGATTTAAGCCTTCCTAACTACAAATCTTACTCTAACATAATATTGTTTGTAAGACCACTTAGCCATAGCACTTTAGGTTTTATTATTAATTATTTTATAATTTACTATTATTATTCTTCCTATTAATGAATTAATCTTCCTATTGTAGGGTTTGTTTGCTAAGTCACATGGTACCATTGGTCTAACAAATTTCCAGGACACCTCATCAATAATGCACCTCAGGATCTACAGGTGTTTCAGGCCTTTAGCCATCGGACAATAGAGGCAGGGACAGGTGGCTGGGACTGTGCCTGTTCTGCATCAATAGCTTTTAGTTACACTAAATAACAACTACCCCTAGCCACCCCCCTGAGTTACCACTCTCACTAATGGCTGTTTTTAAGTACATCTCGGTGTTTTTGCCTTTATTGTGACAGGAAATGAGTGGGGGAGAGAGATGGGGTAGGGTTGGGAAACGATCCAGGTCAGACCCAAACCTGGGCCCCCATAGGTACCTGCCCATTCATGGTACGGGTGCTTTACGCACTGCACCACAGCACCACCAACTAACAGCTTTTTAAAGAAAAAGATGCTCAAACCTTCATAACGAATGTGTTTCACCCTACTACTGTTTGGTTTACACCACATTCTAACTCCCATCTGCCCAGGTGTAACACCCACAGAACAGCTGGCTGCTGACTACAGCTATTCAAGCAACCGCTTCTGAGCCGTACAGGACAGAGCAGCTGGAGGGGACGGGCAGCTGGAGCTGTACTGACAGGTGCACAGCAAGGGTAAACATAAGCTGGATACCAACATAACATAACATAGCATAGCATAGCATAGCATAGCATAGCATAGCATAGCATAGCATAACATAACATAACATAACATAACATAACATAACATAACATAACATCACATCACATCACATCACATCACATAACATAACTATGAAGGGTTAACCAGATGGCTACCATTACAATGACTAGGGCTGTTGGGGGCGCTTTTTGATTCACTCAGCAGCACTTGGCTATAGCTATGGCCTATGGCTTTTTTCATGCTAAAAACATTCAAATCATTTATGACACACCACCTCATTACATTGCCTCAAATGATGCCTATATCAAGATAACTGCCAACACATTACATCACGTCACATAAAATCACATTACACCTGACTGATGATAACATTGTAGAGCATACTGTACCATGGGGATTGAGCTCATTTATATTACCACTGTACCATATGATGTGGTCCACATCCACACAAAGAGGCGAAGAGGGCTCACCTTGGGAGTCAGATTCTCTGTAACTTTCTGTGCCATATGGTACAGCATACGTCTTACTGAAATGTATTGCAACGTGTCTTTTTTTAGTGCAGTGTTGCAATGCGCTTGAATTGTTTTAGTTTTTAAAAAGTTTAATATTATATAAATTTGTCATCATTCTTTCATCATTTGTGAGTGTGTGTGTGTGTGTGTCTGTGTGTCTGTGTGTGTATGTGTGTTTGTGTGTGTGCATTTGAGCATGTGTGTGTCTTTTTTATTTTTTATCCCCTGTCCCTCCATCCGTCTCTTTCTCTCTCTCTGTCTTTTCCCCTCTCTATTTATCTTTTTATCTCTCTGCCCCCCCAAACACACACACACACACACACACAAACACACACACACACACACACACACACACACACACACACACACACACACACACGCACACACACACCATTATGGAAATAAATGGTGTCTGTCAGGGGCGTCAAGAAGCCCAATGCAAGCAGCAGGTGGGTGGACAAGCTATGAGAAAGAGAGAGAGAGAGAAGAAGAGAGAGAGAAAAAAAATCCAACCGGTAAATGTCAAAGACGTTTGCTTCTCAAACGACAGAGATGGTGGTGATGATGATTCAAAACCCTAGCG
>CM059284.1:14691576-14694076 GCA_030347295.1 Setipinna tenuifilis
AAAGCATTCATTGAGAATTGTTGGCAAGGAAGTTGGCAAGGAAGAGTGTGAACAGAATGCAATAAAGAAGCCAAATAATGAAATTAAATGAGCTAGAGAAACAGGGAGAGAGATGGGGGGGGGGGGGGGGGGGGGGGGGGCAGTGGTGGGGGGGGCAGTGGTGAATGTTAAAAAAAAAACAAAACAGGATGAATAATAATAAGTGTGTGTGTGTGTGTATGTGAATGTGTCTGTGTGTGTGTGACCTCTGACCTTTCTCTCGATGATCTCAGTGGCGAGCCTCTTGGCGGAGCGGAAGCTGAGTCTCCTTGACGACGTGTGGACCTCCTCCTTCAGCAGGCCCAGCTTGAAGTGGACCAGCGCCAGGCCAGAACCCCCAACACAGTTGGAGCCCACAGACATGGAGGAGAAGGCTGCTGCAGAGACGAGACAGAGACATACAGAGAGAGGGAGAGAGAAAAGAGAGAGAGAGAGAGACACAGAGAGAGAGAGAGAGGGAGAGATATAGAGACAGGCAGACAGACAGACAGAGAGAGAGGGAGAAAGAGAGAGAGAGGGAGAGAGAGAGAGAGAGGTGGAGAGATAAGGAGGAAGAGAGACAGAGAGAGAGAAAGAGAGAGCGAGAGAGGGACAGAGAGAGACAGAGACAGAGAGAGAGGGAGAGAGAGAGAGAGGGAGAGAGAGAGAGAGAGAGAGTCATCAAGGCGAACAGAATCACCACAGAATCACCATCAAGTGTCAAGCATTTCATGTTCAGTAAAAGAGTCTGGTAACAAATACTATGGTATGACCAGTTGTTACCATTCAGTTTACATTACAACTTTATTTTATTTATCATATTTTTCCGGGGACACTCGAGGACATTTAACTCCAATGTTCATTTGTCATTTCTACTTCTGACAACTATCCCACCTGTGCCCTGTGCACACCTCCACACTGACGCATCTCCTTACATGCTTTTAGGTCAGTATTATGACTAAACTCAGGGAAGAACAACTTTCATATTTGCACAGTGTAGCGTACTGAGTATAAAGTTGTTTGTCTAACACACATTTTGTACAGCCATATTGTTCTTCATAGACATTGACCTTTAAAAATCCTTCTCTCTCTCTCTCTAAGCCCAGTGTCTCTGCATAAAGCGTTAAATGAGGTCGGTGGGAGGCCCCAGACAGATATGAGGGTACTGAGAGAGAGAGAGAGAGAGAGAGAGAGAGAGAGAGAGAGAGAGAGAGAGAGATAGAGAGATAGAGAAAGAGAGAGAGAGAGAGAGAGAGAGAGAGAGAAATGTTGACATTTGAAATCCCCTCACTGAAGAATCTCATGATTCAAACGTCTTCTAAACAACCCAACACCCACACCAGCCCCTCACTTCCCCAATAGAATAAATAAATGAAAACAAAAAAAAGATAAAAGTAATAAAAAAAAACAGGAAAGAGAGGGAGAAAAAGACAGCAGGAGTCACGCCCCCTGTGTGTTTTCTCAGACTCCTACAGAGTTGAAATTTTAGGGCTAAAACTCGTTTGGGAGTTGATTTTAACTTCCACAGGGTTGTTTTTACTGTTTACGGATTTAAATGGTGTCCAGAGTTGGGGTTATATCACATTCTGAAAATATTCTTTTAACTCTCGAGTGTGGAGCCATATAAACCCAGAAAAAGTGTTAAAGTCAACGTTGTGAGAGTCAGCTCAACACTGGCCTTTTTGCCTTGTAAACTCTACCATTACTTGTATGGTGAACAGTCACTGTTATGCAACCCTAATAACATGCTCGCATGCTCGCTTGCAGGTAAGCTTGCTAACCCAGCCTAACCTCACACTGCAGACAAAGTTCATTCTCATGACTGGGGGAAGTTGTCAGAACAGGAGCCTATCTGTTGGTGACTAACTGCTCTCAACTTTTAAAACATTCACCCTTTAGGTGTTTTATGTAGATGATGTAGATGTCGATTATCCTGTTGTGTTTTTTTAAAGATGCTGAAGACTGATTTTTGTCTATATTCATTTTGATTCTGAGAATTTCTAAAAGATGCATCATTCATGCCCTGTAGCATTCAGTTTTGCAGACTCCAATGTGAGTTCCAATGTTCTAAAGGTACACCCATACCTGTTCTCAACCTCAGTTCTCAGTTCTCACCAAGTCTGTAGGTGAGACAGATACTTCAGCAAATGTGCGAACGGCAGACATCATTAACCCTGCCCCCCCTGAACAGGTCTCTGCGCAGGACTGTATTGTTAGCAAGAGAAACACACTTACTTGAGATTCCAGAGTCCGAGCTTTCTGAAGAGAAGCTGAAGGGTCTGTTGGCGGCCATACCTACCCCCCCCCCCAAAAAAAATGTGTGTGGTGTGAGTGTATGCGTCTAAATATATATGTGTAAGTGTGTGTAAGGTGAGATCTCTCGTAGAGAACTCTGTATGTGTGTGTGTGTCGCTGTGTTCACTGCGCGCTTCCTCTGGTGACTGTCGTGCTGACAGAACTTGAGGCGAAGGTGACAGGAAGT
>CM059284.1:14696576-14699076 GCA_030347295.1 Setipinna tenuifilis
TGGCCGTGAAAATGCGACTGAGCCAAACCAAAACACTCATATCGTTGCCATCTGTCTTCCACGCCCATCGCCCCCCCACCCCCCCTCCTCTGTCCGGTTTCTTTCTTTGTTTATTTATTTCTCGTCTTTCTTAAGCTCCAGTGACACCCCCTAAGCTCTACAGTGTAAACAAAGTCCCTGTGCGCTATTTACAAACAAAGAAAAAAAAAACAAACAAAACAGCAAAACTCAAACCCAAGTCAATAATTTAAAACCGTATATACATACAAATCAGAAGAAGGCAAACGTGAGGTGCAGACCAAAAAAAATCAGTGCTGCTGTCACTTTTTTTTTTTCTTTAAATCCTTTTCTTTTCTTTAAATATAATCGCAACGCAAAGCAGTAAAAGAGGACCATCAGACCTGACCTCACACACCTCTCTTCTCGAAAAAATCTCCCAAAACAAAAAAGGTTGTTTTTTTTTTAATGCTCTCTCCTCATCTCGTTTTTTTTTTGTATTTTCTGTCTGTCGGTAAAATGGAGGTGTTTATTTTTAGCATTAGCATGCTAGTGCAGTGAGTGCCAAGGAAAAGAGGGAGAAAGATGTGGACATGCAGCATGTTCACGCCACTTGGTGATAATCAACCCCCCCCAACCCCCCCCCCCCACCACATCGTCGTCATGGAAACCTCGCTGCAACCAAGTAGCTCCACGAAAAAACTAAGTAACTCAGCTTGCATGTGTGTGTGTGTGTGTGTGTGTGTGGCTATATTTGTACCATGCGCTCGCTCACGATTTTGCCAACCTGCAGTACCTCTGACACACCACTAGAGTGGTGTGACTAGATAGATGAGGATACCCTCTGCTGCTCTCAGGTCTCTAGTAAGCGGCATGCTAAAGTCTCTCTTTTTTTTGTTGTCGTCTATCTAAGTAAATGTTTGATAATTTATTTCGTATGATATGAGCGTAAATATACAGCACGAGCAGCTAGCTCCCAGTTATCGCAAGAGCCATGTCAAAACAAAAAAAAAGCATGTTTATTCTTCCAGTGATTCTTTTTTTTTTCTAACGTATTTTTTAAAAAAAAATGAAATCTGCGTGAGAACTTCTGTATGCTGTGAGCATAAAACAAATCATGACTGAAGTTGGAAGCTGGTAACCTGTCCTGATTGGGCCCTTTTTTTTTGTTGGGCCCGCCCCCTAGAAGGCGGTTTAGCCAACCAGAGAGCTACGGCGAGTCAGGTCCACATTGCTAGCGCTCAGTCCTCTTGATTCTGATAGGCCAGCGTTAGCGTCCTGTTAGGAGCAAAGACAATGGGTGTTGGAGTCAGATAGAGGTTTGGATTCTGTGCATGGCTGTGTGAGTGAGGCACTGAATGAATGTGTGTGTGTTAAAGTTACAGATTGTACGTGTGTGTGTGCACTGCAAAAACATCTGTCTAACCAAGTGTTATTAATTTTATATTAACATTTAAAATATATATATAGTTATATATAGCATTGTTTTTTTATGAACAAATAGACTGAGAAGAGGTATATTGTAAATATGTCTTTCCAAAAATAAGACAAATCTAAAATTAAAGTATACTAACATGTAAAACAAATAAGTGTATTGCAATATATAATGTATACTGTGCATTGTGCATACTCACCTGTGATTGGTCCTCCACACTCTTGTTGAGGAAGTTGAGAGAGCTGGCCCTCTTCATGCTTCAATATACAGAAACACAACAGTTAGTACTACTTACCACTACCCCGTCAACACAGAAAAGATACACTTACAATATTATACAATATTTTCTTTTTGTTTACACACACTCACATGGTTATACTAGTACAGTGCAACTCCAGCCCCTCCCCACACCTATCCCCCAACCAACACACCTAGCTCAGACTGCTTTACTCTAATATCACAGACTAAACACACACAAGACCAAACAGAGCAGACAGACAGGCTGACACACACATGCACATACACACACACTCACACACACCCACTCACTTACATTCACGCACCCACTCACACTCACGCATATGCATACGCACACCCACACCCACACCCACACTTACAGTCGTACACACACTCACCCAGGGTTGCGAGCCTCCTGTGGCCCACTGCCCACACGCACATACGCATGCACTCACACTCACGCGCACACACACACACAGACACACACACACACACATACTCACGTACACACTCATGTACACACTCACCCAGGGTTGCGAGCCTCCTGTGGTCCACTGCCCTGCAGCTTCTTGACCAACATCTCACTGCTGCGCCTCAGGGCATCACGGATCTTACCGAAGGAGCCGCTGCGTCGCAGAGAACCACTACCATCCTACACACACACACACACATATACACACACACATACATATACAGATACACACAGACACACACACACATAGACACACACACGCACGCACACACGCACAGAACAGGAATGGTAAGTGATATAATATGTGACAGTGAGGGTGAGACAATGCAATCATTCTCAGTATGTGTCACAGCAAATGG
>CM059284.1:14704076-14734076 GCA_030347295.1 Setipinna tenuifilis
ATATATATATATATATATAACTATATATATATATATATATATATATATATATATATACACACACACACACACATACATACATACATACATACACACACACACACACACACACACACACAGTAACACTGCTGTGCAAAGGGTCGGACAGATGCTCACCAGGTTGTTCTTGGTCTTGGCGACGTTGGGGTCGTCTGCGCCCAGCTTGCTCTCGTAGATCTCCAGGGCGCGGCGGTAGTAGTACTCCACCTCCTCGTACTTGCCCTGGTTCTGGCACAGCAGCGCCAGGTTGTTCAGCTGCTTCGCCACGTCCGGGTGGTACTTCCCTAGCACCTACACACACAGGCACACACGCGCAGACACACACACACACACACACACACACACACACTCACACAGGGGCATACATTTGCAAACACACACACACACACACAGGGGCATACATGTGCAAACAGACACACACACACACACACACACACACACATAGACACACACACATACACACACACACAGACACACACACACAGACACACACACGGAAATACATGTAGAGATTTGTGTTAGATTGGAGACATGCAAATACACAAGCAAATGCAAAATAACCATCCCAAGCTCTTCTCTGTGCGTGCCTAATGACCTTTACTGCCACCCTGGAGCTGAGGGAACAGATTTGCATACTGCTATTGCTCTGCTCAATGCCAGTGGCCATTACACTTATGCTTGCAGAATTTCGCTATACTGTTGGCTTCTTTGTCAGCAGTTTGGCAGGGTTAAATGTTGTGTCAGGGTCATCAAAATAATGGAATTTATTATATAAAGTGTGTTAACACACATAGCTGCCTAAAGAATTTTGTCTTTTTGTTAAGTGCTTAACTAAGAAGCAGTAACTATATAATTCCTCAAAATTGAGTTTAGACTGGATATTGACTCTAAAACACCTTCTTTATCTTGTCACTACATTTCTTGTTTTTTTTTTCTCCTATTTAGAAAGTACATAAAAGCCTCACTACTGTTATACCTACAACATGTTTGACTGGGCAATATGACAACTTTTAATGGCATTTTTCTCAGTTTTAATGTTCGTGAAGTTACTGTACTTTGCCTTTGTAGGGCAGTACTGTATATATTGCAAAAGTACTGTACTGTACAGTATATATGGCAAAGCTGCTTCCGGTACCTTCTCTCGGATCTCCAGGGCCCTCTTGCAGAGGGGCTCGGCCTCCTTGTACTTGCCCCTCTTCCCGTAGAGCACGGCCAGGTTGTTGAGCGTGGCGGCCACGGCTGGGTGGTCTCGGCCCAGCGTCTTCTCGCGGATGGCCAGCGCATCGTTCAGCAGGTGAGCCGCCTCTTTGTACTTGTTCTGGTCCCTGGGAGCAGAGATGGATGGATGGATGGATGGATGAGGAGGACAACACTTCATTAGCCTACTTTCGGCCAGGTGATGAAAGACATTACATGACATTACATTGCAATTGGCAGACGCTTTTATCCAAAGCGACTTACAAAAAAAAGGAGGACATAAGCTAACAGAGGTGTAAAGGGACACTGAGTAAGCAGGCAACCATTATACATACAGGGAGGAGCATGTGTCTGAGTAAGTTTCCCGGAGGATGGACACTACAGACATACGTACTCCCACATGGGGACAGAGACAGAGAGAGTTGGTTTAGTGATTGTTAGTTTTGTTAGGAAGGGAAGCAGTCTCGGAAGAGAAGGGTTTTTACAAGCTTTTTTGTGTGTGATGCGAAATCAGTTTTAAAAATAATTGGTATATTTTAAACAGATGACGAGTCAGCAGAGTGCAAGTTTACTAATAAATATATGCCAAGTAGGCAACTACTGAATGCATAAATACCTTTAAATTTATTCACCATTGCATAACTTATGCATATTCTTGGTATTTAGGCTGAACAAAATGTACCGCTTTCAGTTTTTGTAACGAGAGACTTTATGTGACTGGCAAGCGTTCCAACTCAGGTTCCTAACTCGAATGGTCAGAACAATTGGACACAGGCCACTGGTCAGCAGAGCACCAGGAAGGACACAAGGGTCACTCTTATTTTTTCCAGAAAACTCTTGAAAAGCCATCTCTTCCAAAAGCATTTCATTTCCCATCCATTTTAACTCACTAACCATCTAACCTACACTTACCTCAAATAGTTTTCCTTACACTAATTCTGATATTTTTTCTCAATTAAAATAGCCTGGACTGCCCATACTGCCTGTGACGAATGCAAAATTCAGTGTAGCAAGTCAGTCTGGCCATCATGCCTATTCTTGGCTGTTCCTTTGCCCGAGAAATCGGGCACCAATAAAAAACGAACACTACGCGTATATCACCGGAATCAGTGGTCTGATTGATCATAACTCTCACTACTAGTATACAGACTAGGCATTTTAGCATGGATTCCTGACGATCCCACCTCTGAGAACTTCCTGTCAGTTTGAGGTTTACCAGACCAAGGTCTGTCTATTAGCTTAGTGCGACAGCCAGGCTACAATGAAAAAAAGTCACTTTGGATGAAACAATCTTCTCTGTATGATGTAATATAAAAAGCACACGTTGACCCATAAAAATGTGTCCAATGGGCAGTAAGGAATGCACCACTGCACCATTGATGTTTTTGATACATGCTGCAGTATGTTCCCTGACAAAGGGGAATTTTATGTTATGGACAGCGATTTATAGGGCTGTAATGACACTTTTGGCAGTCCAGTCAGTCAATCAGACACTGACAGCACAAGAGAACAGACAAACCTCACACGCCTGAGCCGTTTGCAGACTGCCTTTATTTTTTACCAGAGTGAAAGGAATCCTATCAAGAACCCTAGTTGAAACTCCTAAAAAGACTGCTAGCAGGCTCATATGTACACAGATCTGGTAAAACTCTGTAAAAAAACTGTATTGTGTTTTTTGCCCAATTATTTACAGCTGTGCACATCAAGCGTGAATGATTTTCTTCAACAAAAGTAAAGTACTCAGACCTGAATTTCAGATTATTCTGGAGTATTAGTCTGGAAGCAGCTCTGGAAAGGGTGTGTATATGAGCCATTAGTTCTCTCTCTCTCTCAGTATCAGCTTGCCAAACCTCTCTGTTGGGCATGTTCTTCTGTTGCATACAGGTTTTGGCTCATACTCCCACAGGCACTCTTGCCTTCTTTATTTTTTTTCCCCTTACTGACATCACTCACACACACACAGACACACACACACACACACACACACACCTGTTCTATTGTCAGGTGTATTTGACTGCAACTGTTTCCTATTCCAGTTGACTTTTAGTAAATCCGTCTTTGGTTCACCTTAATCTTCTGTAGTCCATCTGCATTTATGTTGATGTCTAAAGCCTGGATCATCACAAAGGACGAGCACATGTAGAAATTAAGCTAAATATTCAGATCCTACCTGGCATACAGTGAGTATTCCCACCGCGCCGTCCTACAAAGATAGCAGTGCTGAACTCAGTGACAAAAGAGCTTCGGCGGATTCTCACAGGGTATTGTATTACACGTACAAGAACTACAGTACCCTTCGGCCATTGGAACTGAGCCAGAACCAGGCACGTACAGCTATTCACCGAAGCTGCATCATTCTTCTTCATTACATGTGGTGGATCCAAAGAACCAAATATACAGGCCCATGCCCGTCTTTGACCTCGAAGGAGTAGCAGACCACCTAGATATAATTATCTTCTCATCTCACTCCAGATCTCCAGAGAAGGCAACGGTGCCTGCCTGTTTGCATGACATAACATGACGTGACGTGACATGACACAACAAGCCCTTTTACTTTGCTCCAGGTCCCTCCTTGGACAGGCCAAGGCAGAAAGAACACTGTAAACAAGAGTCTGAGCTTCCAGGATGAGCGTACACACACACACACACACACACACACACACACACAGTAGAGCACAGAGATTGGGTCAGGCACGACTGCCAGGACAAATAACACACAAGGGTTTAGTCTCTGCTGTTTGCCAGAGGCACTGCCCACAACAGTAACAAACTGGAAGGACAAGGAACAATTTGTACTGTCCGAGCCTGTCTCTTGGAGGACAAACTCTTAATGCTCGCTGGAGTCATTACAACTTACTGTCAGAAGATCAACAGTAGAGGAGGAAAAAAAGGGGCTCTGGTCAATTCTAGTCTGGCCATTTTCTTCAACTGGTTGGAGATCTTTGATGTGTTGTAATTCCGAGACTTTTACAATAACAAATGGATGAATCTTGTCTTTTTGTAGCCAAGCATAGCAATTTGTGACATTTAAATGACCAACCTCAACCAACAAAGTGGCTACGAAAAACTATGAAAGAATAATGGGTGTCTCCTTGGGAAAATAAATTGTTGTGTTGCAAAAACAACAATGCACATCCAAAAGATGAGGCTCCATTTAAGCAGAACTGAAATGGCTAAAGTAGGCTAAACCAGGACATCTCGGATATGGGTACACAGTGCTACACCCCGTCTCACCTGTGATTCTGAATTATGTACATATATTTTACCCTTAATGTGTTTAATGTGATCTATTTTTATTTCAGTAAAGCACGCTGAACTACCTTTGTGTATAAAAAATGTGCTTAATAAATTTGCCTCGCCTTGCTCTACCTATAAACTACAAGATGGCTCGTTGCCTCAAGCCCTTACACAAGAGCCAGGATGTTAAAAATGAGTGAACAACCATAAGCACGCACATACAAACACACTCACAAACACACACAACCACCCTCTGTACCCCTCACCTATAGACCAGGGCCAGGATGTTGAGCATGGTGGCCACGTCTGGGCAGACAACCATAAACACGCACACACAAACTCCCTCTCACACACACACACTCTCAGACACACACACCCACCCACCCATCCCCTTCCTGTCCCTCTGTACCCCTCACCTGTAGACCAGAGCCAGGATGTTGAGCATGGTGGCCACGTCCGGGTGGTCAACCCACACACACACACACACACATACACACATACACACATACACACACACAAACAAACAAAATGCCCCCACCCGCCCCCCTCACCTGTATACGAGGGCCAAGATGTTGAGCATGGTGGCCACGTCTGGGTGGTCGTGTCCGGAGGTCTTCTCCAGGTCCTCCAGCGCCTGCTTGCAGAGGGGCACGGCCACCTCGTAGCGGCCCTGAGAGGCGTACTGGATCACCAGGTTGTGCAGCGTCCGCAGCCGTGCCGGGATCTCATAGCCGCCCTGCTGCGCCGCCACCTCCCCACTCGGCTGGTCTGGACACAACACAGAACACACACACACCAGGGTCAAAGGTCGCTTTGGATTAGAGCACAGACGCACACACACAGACAGACAGACACACACACAGACATTCACACACTCTTTCACTCTCACTCACACACAGATACACACACACACACACACAAAGAGACACTCACACACACACTCTCTCTCTCTCTCTCTCTCTCTCTCTCTCACACACACACACACAGACACACACACAGACACACACCAGGGTCAAGGCAGGGCAGAAAGCAGGAAATAATTCTATGCCTGAAATCATCAAAACGTTTCAAAGTTCTTATGACTATCTACTGTACTAGCACATGTTAAATGGACTCTAGTGTCCCAACGCCCGATTTCAGGCACCATGCCTGAGATCTTTCAGACTTGCAAAAGTCGTTTCAGATTAGTGCACACGCACCAGGGGCAAAGGTCGCTTCAGATTACAGGTTATTTTTTGGATTGAAAAAAAGTATTAATAAATAATTTGACGTACCATAAAACTATCTTCGGTATAATTTCATTGTGGTTTCAATGAAAGTAAGAGAAAAGCCACAAGACCAAAAGACAGAATATAAAAAGGGAGGTCTGTAGAACAACAAAAAAATGACAAGACATGTTTTAATGTCTGTAGAACAAAAACATGAAATGAGAGAAAAAAATGACAGAAAAAAACAGAAAATGAAACAGAAACAGAAGGAAATAAATACCCAAAGGCAGAAAGAAAGAAAGAAAGAAAGAAAGACAGACATATGGGAAAAAGTAAATGAAGAAATATGAAGTTAAACAAACTAAAAGAACAGAAAAGACAGAGAGCAGGACAGGACGAATAGATCGTGCACGCACTGGGCCCTTGTTCGTCAAAGAAAGACAGACATATGGGGAAAAGTAAACGAAGAAATCCGAAGTAAAACAAACTAAAAGAACAGAAAACAAAGAAAGAGAGGAGGGACAGGACGAATAGATCTTGCACGCACTGGGCCCTTGCTCGTCGTCGTTGGGGAACAGGTCGTCGAGGTTGTCCTTGCTGTTGTCGCCGCTGGCCTTCTCCTCGCAGCAGGGGGACGCGTCCTCGTCCAGCTTCTTGATCTGGTTCATGAACTCCAGGTGCTTCTTCTCCTCCTCCAGCTGGGCCACGCTCTGCTCGCTCTTCTGCAGCTTCTGCTGGGTGCCGGCCAGCTCGTCACGCAGCCACTGGTTCTCCTGGCACAGCCGCCGCACCTGCGCACGCAGCTTCTGCTTCTCCGACTCCACCGCACTCAGGTGGCCCGACAGGGCGATGATCACCTGAGCCGGGGCAGGGGGGTGGGGGGAAAGAGGGGAGAGGGCCGTGGGGGTGATACAGGGAGGGAGATAGATAGAGACACACACACACACACAGAGGAAGAGAGGAAGGGACAGAGAGAGGGAGGGGGAAGAGGGACAGGGTGAGGTGGAGGTGGAACAGGGAGGGAGAGAGGGAGGGAGGAAAAGAGAGACAGAGAGAGAAAGACACACACACAGAGGAAGAGAGTGAGACAGGGGGTGAAGAGGGACAGGGTGAGGTGGGGGTGGGACAGGGAGGGAGGAAATAGAGAGACAGAGAGAGACACACAAACACAGACACACAGACACACACACACACACACACACAGAGGGAGGGACAGACACAGGAAGAGAAGAAGGGACAGACAGAGGGAGAGAAATAAAGAGAGACACACACACAGAGGGAGAAACAGGACACAGGAAGAGAGGGAGAAAGAGAGACAAACACACACATAGGGAGAGCGATGCGGACACAGGGAGAGAAGAAGGGACAGAGAGAGGGAGAGAGACACAGAGGGAGAGGGAGACGGGAAAACGGGGAGACACACACACACACACACACACACACACACGCACCAAAACACAAAGGGAGAGAGGGGGAGAGAGAGGCAAATGCACACAGAGGGAGAGAGAAAAAGGAGACCAGTGTTACAACATGAACCATCACCTCAAGGGCAGAGAAGGGAAAGGGAACAGGGTATTATGACAAATGGCAGGTTATTGAAAATAGCAGGGTTTTTTATTTAATTTATTACAAAGCTTTCTAAGAAGAAGAGGGTAAAAACAGTGCAATTATTTCAAAACGTATAACTGGTTTCTTGCACTCAGCCATTGCACTCAGCCAAATCCATTTATTATCTTTTTGTTATCCATTAATTACAGTTTCAGAGAAGAAAACAATGCAGCATTTCTGCATTATGTTTCAGTGACAGTAATCATCAAGTGAGTTACAGTGGTCATATAATTTTCTTTTTATATGGCCCTAATTCTTAAGTGCGTAATTTTATTAGGTCCATTATCAGCCATTCAGCCATTGAAGCTGAATTAGCCAGAGGGACTTTATGATGCGTTTTGTTTTTCAGGAAGATAGAAACATTCATTTTAAAGTTTCACATTCAGTTTCAATATCTTTGTGAGGGCACAAACTATTTTTTTTTCAGGGTCTGCATTGTTGGCCGGTACAGAAGTGGTTCCACTTATTCATCCATTTTCTCATTCTCATCTCGCCTGCCATCAGCACTTACACACACACACACACACAGACACAGACACACACACAGACACACACACACAGACACAGACACACACACACAGACACACTCACACACACACACAGGCCGTCAGCCATGTTCTCATCTTCTTGTTCCCTGCTGTCCTGGCCAACACCTCCTCCCATCCCCTGGACTCCAGCCCAATCCCACTGTTTCCTGGTGCTGTCCTAGATTGCTCCTCTGCTTTCCTCTCCTCCTCTCCTCCTCCTCCCCCCTCACTGACCCAGGCTGACTCCCTCTGCTCCTGGCACCTTCTCCCAGACCTCCACCCCTGCCTGTGTGCAGACCACTCTACCAGCCTCTAATTAGTCCAGACACCCCCCACAGCTGCCCTGCCTGTCTGACCAGGCGTTGCCTAAAGACAGCCTGAGCTTATTGACATCGACATGGACACATGCTCACATGTCATCGTCATGGTTACTACTATCGTCATCGTCATGGTTACCAGTATCACCAATTTCCCCCAAATGCTCCTGCTTGGTTAATTCTCCACTTTACTCAATTTGACTTTAACTGCTGTAAAAAAAGACACCTTTTTTGGATAATTGTTGTATTAGATGCGAAATCTATGGATGTGTGATTTAGCGTAGGTGGCATTTTTACAAGCTCGTTTTGGCTTAATGGGATACATTTCACCGTGCCAGTTCCAATACCTTGAATGATGACTAAGATATATTCCTGCCTGTTTTTCTGTACACCAAACACCAAAAGTCACCACCCTCACAATCTATACCTGCACCCAACCCCCCATCCATCCCTCCATCCCTTGGTATCCTTTCTTGGGTTTCATTCAATATTGATGCCAAAAATTGATACTTTGGAAATGATGTTGGTTCTTAAACAGCACTTATATCAGTAGTTAAAGTAGCACCCCCGTGGTCATCTATGTAGTACTGACTCTGACCCTCTGGGTTATCTGTCCCTCCACACGCACACAGACACACACAAGGGATGGAAATTTGCACCAGCCACATGTGTGGCGAATTTTATCATTTATAAAAGTGGGTGACAAATGTTATCCCTTATTTGTCAGTGGCTGCTAAAAGTTAACATTTTGCAAAGGTCATTTCCACCCCTCACACACACACACACACACACACTACACACACACACACAAAGACGCACGCACACACACACACACACACACACTACACACACTACACACCACACACACACACACACACACACACGTTTGCATTGTAAGTTATACCTGTGCCTCTCCCAGGCCCAGCTCGATGGCCTCCAGGCTCTTACGGAGGAGGCCGGACTTCTCCTGTGTGGCGGGCAGCTGTGCGCAGTCCAGCATGGAGCCCAGCAGCTGGTTGTGTTCGCCACGCAGCGTCTCCAGGCCCTGCATGACCGCCTTGGTGTTGAGCACGATCTCGTCCTGGCTCAGCCGCTCCAGGGATTCCTCGCGTGGGTAGACCATGGTGGACATTGCCGGGGGGGGCGGGCGGGCGTTGAAACAGAGCTCCTCTGTCAGATGGGCTGGGGGTGGTGTGGGTGGGGGGTGGGAATAAGAGAGGGGAAGATGATGGAGGAGAACAGGAGACGTTAAGAGTGGGTATGCAAGGATGCAAAGGCCTTAGCATGTAACTCTGGGCCCTACTACACACAAGCAGTCTCTGTGGAGCCTCTTTGTTGGTATAGTATTTCTCGTGCATCTGGTGTTTGCTGGGGGCTCTTTACTGCCATTGAGTAGCCATTATTTCTACTTTGACACCCAAGGATACATCTCCAAGAAGTAGAGAAAGACACGGGATAAAACAAAGAAACAGAAAGAGAGGCAGAATGAATAGAAGCAGACAGAAAACAGACAAAGCAAAAGCTATCTTGGCATGTCAACGTTTAGTTCCATTACGGTGAACAACACAACATATATCTGCCACCATGATTCACAAACAGACCATATAAGGCAATTAGTGGCTTCTCCATCACTATTACATACAATACATTAACGACCAATCAACTCTAGTAAATAATGTATGACTAAATTGCTGGCGTCACTATTATTCATTTCCTGAGTCACTTCCCACACAACACACTCTCAAGCACCACATATAAGTGCGAAAGCCCCCCCTCTCCTTGTGCAGACACTGCAAAAACACCCCCGGACTGTCCGCTACACTAGTTTGACAGATGATCATTCAAAGTGAAATGGACCAAAAAAGAAACGAAAAAAAAAAAACCCTCAAAAATGACAGGAAGGCACTGTCACCCTTCTAAATTTTTGCTAACGTTGCAGATAGGCAGCAACACCTACAGGCACACCTTTCTGGCAACATCCACTCTTACTTATCCTGCCTAATTATTCTAACACTTCAGGCGCTACAGTATCTGGTTGCTGAAAGAAATGGCCTTTGGGTATCACTCCATCGTTATATGAATAACTAATATTCTAACAGTCTACCACACTGTAACCACTGGCTGAGCGAGTTATGGTCATTTGTAGGGGAGTTGTTAACACGTTGTTTACCTCCTAAACAAAGCAAAAGTATTCAATTCAACACTAACTATGCAGGTGGCACCCAGTGTAGGGGATGGACTAAGCACCCAAAGCACAATTTCCGAAGTGAGAAAACAACTCACGTGAATCTTCCGAGAGTATATGAAAGTGAAAGTCAGGTGACGTCCCCTAAAATCCTTCTCTTCAAACCACACTCGAAGAAGAGCCAGAGCTTGGACGTAAACAAGCCGGCAGCTTGCTGCAGCGGATGCTAGCCTACTGACTGCGCAACTCAACTTCGCTCAGCTCAGCTACGCTCCATGCACCGAGACTTCACCTAGTGGTGGTAGGGTACCTGAGATTCCCCGCTCTCACCACCAGGAGGCCCTCGCCCACACCCTCCTTCCCTCCCTCCCTCTCCGTCTATTGACTGCAATGCACCAACAGAGGTTGCCCGTAACATCCAGTCGCTTAGAGGTCTGGAGTACCCGTTTGGTCCTGGATGAGGACCATAAATCACCAAAAGTTTACAATTACATATATGTAACTAAATCCCAAACGCGTTGCAGACAAAATAGTTTAACAATTACCAATGAAATTAAGCCTGTGTGTAGGAATCAAACTTGATGGGATGTATCAAGCACCAAGGTGACCGATCGGACGTCTTTCACTTTCAATCACTCATGCACGTCTCCAATCGCATTAAAACTCAGTTTTGATCTGATTTCTCCGACGTATCACGCCAGTTACTGCAAGAACCAGGTGCGCCATCCCGTCCTATTTGTAAACACATCGTGCCAATTCGCAGGCTAAAATCGTCACCTTGTCAGACAGATTGTGTAACACAACCTGCTGTGGAAAAGCGGACGATAATGTTGTGTTTTACTGTTGTTCCTCTATGTATTATTGAACAATACAAGAGGAAATAAACATAGGCTCCTGGCACGGCTGCCTTGAATAGCCTGTTCATTTGTGACATTCTATCAAGTTGGCGATACATTTCATCCGCTCGAGGGCAATGTCAGCACCATGTATAAATGGGGCTAGCCAATAATTCCCAACTTCTCTCCTTCAAATTAAATAGTACTTGATTTACACACTAAATAAGAAATAATGTCGCAAAAGTGTGCAGTTACAAATTCATCAAAGTTGTGGTATCTGCGTTGTTACCATGTTGTGTGGTGATGAGTGCACACTTCATGTTTTTAGCCGGTCAGCTAGCTAACGTCCCACCGGTCCCTGGAACAAAGCCTGACCTAGTGATGAGAAGTCCAGTTTGCATCATCGTTCAGCCTACACTGACACGACACAAAACACCTCGGCCTTCTGACATCTAAAATATAACCCTGACGTAGGCATATGCAGCATACGACAACACACATGCAAAATAATCAAATAAAAATCCAGTGCAACTGAATTATTGACCCAGACTGCTTACCTTTATCCCCGCGTTAACAACACCAGCAGTAAGTTCAGTTCGCGTTGAAGACGAAAGGTTCGGTAAGACCTGTTTTCAAAGAGAGTGTAAGTTGCTGCGTGTTTAAATAATGAAACACCGGCTCGGGTATCACGCGAATTCGTGAGAATACATTGTGACCAATTACGCTAACATGGCTAGCTAATACAAGCGAGCCAGTTTAGAATTAATCATCTAGCGACGTTAGTCCGTTTTCTCTAGGCCTGTTGACAAACCTGGAATTCGGCTGTGCTCAGTAGGCTGTAACGGTGCTCACAGAACGGGCCGTTTTTAATTCATCCATTCTCGCCTTATGGCTGTTAGAATATCCACGCAGGAACGGGCTAGCCTCTGTTGTTTTCTTTATATCCTGCGCTCGCTGCGTAGAGGCAGGGATGACAGCAGGAAGCTGAAAATGGCTGATGCGTAAACGCTCCCAGAATCCACAGGCTTTTCTGGCCGGCGCGCTGACATCATCCCAGTCCCAGCCCACCACCCAACCACGGGCACAGCGCGCCCCACCCCAGCCTGCCCTGCCCGGGTCGAGGATGAGCTTGCGCCCCTTTGTGGCCTGGGTGGGTGATGGGTCGGCAGGAGATAGAATGTCAGGGGCCGTTAGAAAAGAGAGGAGACCGTTAGTTTATCATCTAATATACTCCGCAGTATTACAGGGACAGAAAACAGTAATGTAGTAGACCCATCATACTCAGTGATGTCTTATTAGAAAACTAGGTCAAGTTGTTCCTGTGAAATGTACTGCTGGGCTTTGTAAACACATTTTATACAGATTATTTGCTGTGGGCTTTTGGATGCTGCGTTTCAATAGTTTTTTTTCCACTCTATCGTTGTGTAATATTTAGGGCAATAAACCGGGGACATAGTCTGTGTTCCCCCACGGGCAAAACTACTTTGCAGACATGTTTGCAAAATGCATCCTGTGTTACAAAAAGGCCCTGGGACAGTACGAACTATATGGTAGAACAAGTAATGACCATATTCTCAGGTCGGGCAGACATATTGTCCAACACACATTTGATAATGAGCTCCCCTGGTAGAGTAGAGATTCAGCAGCCTATAGGTATGTGAACTACAGCAATAAGACATAAACTAGATCTTTCGATTATGAGAGAAGATTTGCCTCTTACATGCCTTGTAATGCATTTCTTTCTTGTACATCCATTTCTGATTTAAACATGTAAACATATGCATTAAAAAGAATCTAAGGTATCAAGTTGCCCAGAAATGTTAGTAACTGTTCTCTATTCTATGATATTGCTTTTCTAAAGGTAGGCCATTTTTTATCTTTAGCTAATAAAACGTATTGACTGCAACTTTATATATTGCATTTATCTGCAGGGGGTAGGCCTATATACCATTTAAGCATGTTCTGATAGCAAATGGAAACCACCTCCATGACACACTGTAACACACACACACACACACACAAACAGAGAAACAACTTTCACAAATCAAGAGAGCTGTTTTTTTTATTCTTAAAAAAAAACAGTTAACATGTCCACATGTCATCCTCCCACTTCATTTTTCGTATTGACAACTCAATTATGAAAAAAGCTGTACTACAAAACCATGTTAAATAAAAAATAACACATCCAAAAGAAAACAGGTAATATTACAAGCGTTTTCATCATGATATGTACACGCATACTCGTTTATAGGCAAAGAGGCAAATGGCTAAAAACAGCAGAAGAATACAACGGTGTGCACTAAATTATTTTTTTTTACTCATCACCTCCACAAGCCTGGCTTATAATGTCTCGTGCTGTGTTACTTTTGCAAAATGGTCGACCTTATAATTCAACCTTGTGCCCATAAATCAGCTGCAATAGTAACTTTTTAATGTTGAGTATTACATTATGCTGCAAAAAAAGGAAAAATGAAAATAAAAAAAAGGGCATATTCTGGAAAAAAGGAATATTCTTTCAAAGGAGTTCAAAACTTGTGAGTGGTGTGATGAATACCTTGTAGAATATAAGCTATGTGGTCTGGTCTCAATGCTATTAGATACTAGCACAACTACGAGAGCAGTCAAGGACAGTGTGCAAATGTGATGTGGGTTAATACTGGGTCACTACAACTCAGTTTTGTGTGCTTTGCTTTCTACTCTGTGCACATCTCAATTCTGTCCCTGTACTGGACCAAAAAAATGACTATTTCACACCATTTACAGCACACAAAAAGATACGGGACACAGGTACAGGTACATCAGGAAGAACTGAGATGACAACAGTGACAATTGTGGGGAAAAGTATTTAGAGGAACAAAACTATGGAGATACTGTAGAGAGGGTAAGAAAAGACATGATGAAACAGATTTAAGAGAGGACAATTACATTGGGGTTGAAATGATTGGTTGTCAAGAAATAAAAAAAAAACAAAAACAAAACAAAACATCTCACATTACCCTGCAATCACACATTACATTGAAAACACTGAACATCAACACTTAACAACGCCTAACTTGGACACGAGTGATGATGCTAATATCACATCCAAATGTACTGGCAGTGATTTTTTTCCTCCATGTTACCCACCTTCCTTGTTGCTTTTTTAGAAACAATAAAGAACCTTGACTCTGTTGCCAATTCCCATTTAAATCAAACCTTTCACTAAACCCCATCTACTTCTGCTAAATCTCTGTAGAGCAACGACCTCAGGCCATGCTTAGCCGACTGTTGCCTAGCCTAGCCTAGCTTAGGTCTGTTGCTAGCCCTTGTTTGGCGTCCCATAGTGGGGAGCCATAACAGCAGAGTGCTTGGCCCCTTGCTTAAGAGCCTGGAGGGTTTTTAAGGTTTCATAACCCTGTCGGTAGACATGAAACAAGTTTTTTTTTTCGTTTTTCCCTCTAGTTCACACACAAAGTGTCACATTCCTATGGTTTTCAACAATAGGGACAGTTGAACATGTAGCCTACCACATTCTGTGTGACAGTGAGATTAACTGCAGTTGTAGTGAGAGACAAAAAGAAAGATTCAGGGAGAGAGAGAGAGAGAGAGAGAGGGAGAAAGAGAGAGAGAGAGAGAGAGAGAGAGAGAATGGCTGACATACTACACAACCAGACAGATCTGCCACTGAATCCTCAGGCTTGGCCAAGCGACTGAGTCAGTGCACAGCTCATTAGGACAGAAGGAAACAGCTGATCCAGATGCTTAGTGTGTGTGGTAAGTTACAGTCGTCTTTGTGTGAGAACTACATCATCCTGTGACATTAGGTGACGAAGGAAGGATAAAGGGTCTGGAGGAAAGTGACTCTGTCTAGCAATACTGCAGACGCTGTAATTCTATACGCCCCCCCCCCCCCCCCCCCCCCCCCCAACACTGACAGCGCAATATTGACCCATCTGAAGATTAATACTACCTTTGTTTTGTTCTTTTCGCTTCCTTTAACCCTCCCCCCACTGCTTTTTTTCCTGTGTCCTCTACTGAAATAATACTTAATCGTGTGCCACATGGGAGAGACACGGTCGTCTAGGAGATGACCCCAGGTCAAGCCATCCCTGACACCAGACTGTGTCCTTTTTAAAGGTCATGTGTCTGTGTGCATGCCGATGTGTGTGTGTGTGTGTGTGTGTGTGTGTGTGTGTGTGTGGATGTGTGTCTGAGAGAGGCCTGTGTATTCCATCACAGCTAGGAAGCACAGACACATGCATGCTCACACACACATGCACAGACACATTAACACACATACAAACATATTGGATAATACATTCAGGTGATGCTCATCACCATGATGGGCAAGTTGCCTTACTTGGATCCTGGTAATTAAAGGGAGAGGTGAAATTGTTTCGACATGTACACAGTTGTGGCGGCATGCCTGCCCAAATCCACCTCAAGGGGGTTGCTATGGGTTACCAAAGTTCATCGGGGAGTCATGTACCAGGGCACAGGAAAAGATAATTTTACCTTACCTAAAAAAAATAAAATACACACACATACACAATAAAACTCACAACACACACACACACAGAAACACGCACGCATACATGTACACTGAATCATACTTGGCACAACGTGACCATAGATATTCGTTTGTTATTCACGACTACAATTTTAAACTACTAAACATTTTTTTGTTTCCACACTTGTATGTCCACTTGAGTCACTGAACACCAACACAACAGGTCACCACACCCCAGACACAATACACGTGGACATGTGGAGAGGTGCCACATAATGACGCCACACCCATGCCGATTTGTGTGTGTGTGATTGTGTGTGTGTGTGTGTGTGTGTATGTGTGTGGGTGGGTGGGCGGTCAGGGCGGTGGAAGTTGCTACGGCAACATACGTTGTGCTTTGGTAGGTTCACATAACCTATAACATGTACATGGAAAAAAAAAACAATAGCTGTGATTGGATCATAGCAAGTGCATAGCAAAACAACCAATAGGGAACCAGCCCCAGTTCACCTGCGCAAAAACCCTAAGCCAAATAAGAGGCCCAGCTATGAAAAATAAAAATAAAGAGCAAAGAAAAATATCTCATACTATTGCAAAGTAAAAGCCAACAGTACATACACAAACGCATGTAAAAGATAGACTTTGTGTGTTAACGAGAAACAAAAGACTTGGTCTCCCATGGGTGTTTCTTCTGAACACCCTTCATAAGGAGCTAGGTCACCTCTCAAACACCTCCCTCAGCCCTTTGCGTCCCCTGTTAGATTGGCTTGTCTCTTTCTGAGCGGTGGCAGCCATTTTGTTTGTGGACTCCAAATAGAAGTGTCATTGTCCCCAAAACACCACACAAGTGTAGCAAACATCGCTTGCCCAACCACCCAAGTACTGCCTACTGTTTTTATACATATACATTCCCATAAATTGTGATCTTTGGAGTAGAGACACGAGGAAGAGAACGTGACTTTAAAGGATGTTGTTTTTTTTTTCATAAAGGCCACTTTAAAAACAGTTTTACTGTTACCATACTGCATCAACACACAGGGGCCTTTAAAAAAAAACCTGGCCAATCTAAAAAGACGATTGTGTGGCCAACAGAGACTCTTTAAGACTAGTTAGGCCTAAACAACATGCAGTGAATGGGAGACATACTGTAGTTCAACACTATGTCCCAGTTATATCAGTAGGATACACTGCTTAGAGCTAGATGTTGTAGGAGGCAACATGCAGGTCTGGGACACAAAGCAGGAGATGGATAGATAGATACATATCTAGAGAGAGAAAGATTGAGAGAGAGATGGAGAGAGAGAGAGAGAGAGATGGAGAGAGGGAGATGGAGAGAGGGAGAGACAGAGAGAGAGAGAAAGGGGAGGAGAGAGAGAGTTAGAGAGAGAATTGAATTTGATTTGAGAGAGAGAGGAAAAAGCTAGGGAGAGAATGCCTCTTGTTGCCAGGGCTCAGGTGCAGTAAATGACGTGTGTGTTGTTTGCCATTAAGGTTTTGGGTTGGCAGCGTCTGCTGCTTAAGTCATGCTACAATATGAGGGATTCGTGTTTTGGCTGGTCGGCAGTATTGTTCTTTTTTTGTGCTCTATTCCCCTCCCCTTGCCCCCCCATAAAACTACACTCAATCACAAGATGACAGGGGATTAGAGGTGGGATCAGGTTGGGGGGTGATTGGGTCGGGGTGGGGGTGGGCTATATTTCATAAATTAAAGTGACAAAGCGCTATATAATCATCTCACTGTATTCACACAGTCACACGCCTACACACATGCACACATCTACACTCACACACACACACACTAACTCAGATGGAATCTGTACCTCCCACCCCACACCAAATTAAAACATTTAAAAACAAAACACGATGAAACAAATCCAATGAACGGCATTTCCGAGAAGGCCACCCTTGCCAGTTCTATGCTATGATTGGCTGACAGGCGTTCCCGAGGCCTGTGATTGGCTGGGGCTGGAGGAAGAGGCGGGTCTTAGGAGGGTGGCTTGCTGTAACTGAAGAGGCCGATGGGAAGGTACTTCACGTGTGTGGGCCACTGAGCAGCCAGCTGGAAGAACTTGACGTCGTTCCACTCCACGCCATCTATGGACACTGAGGAAGAGAGAATCGAGGGGGGTAGACAAAGTCAGAAAGAGAGAGAGAGAGAGAGAGAGAAAGACAGAGAGAGAAAGACAGAGAGAGAGAGGCAGAGAGAGGTTAGATGAAGGAAGATTACACAAATGGATGGCAGTAGCCGCAGTACTACACCAATAGAAAATATCACAACAGAAATAACTGTACCGGTATATGGCAATGGCCAAGTTGTACAGTTTAGAGAGCAAGATGATTCTATACGGTGAATTTCCTAAACTGCTATGTGTAATGCTAGGCCAGTATATAATATAATATAATATAATATAATATAATATAATATAAACCTTAATAATATGAAATGGGTTAAAGTGGGGTTTGAAAAAAAGATATTCCCATGTCTGTGATTTGGTCACAAGTACCAGTATTCCCAGGCGAGAGGATATCCGTTACCATTTTCAGTCGTATGGAGTGAAACAGAACACTGAAGTGTATAGAATGTGCTATCTAGAACCATCTAGCCCATATAGAGAACCGGCACAGGGGAATAAGGAGACTTTAGGTGGGTCAGATTGCTGCTCCACATTGTGAAGGCGTTCTTCACATGCCTGTGCTGAGATGGTGGAGTATAGTCTACACTCTACTGCTGATGTTCAATTATTTTGATTTCCATTGATTTCTATTACACATGTCAGAACTGAAGTTTACTGCTGATTAGAATTTAGGTATACACCAGCATATTCATCAATGGCTTTTTCTATGGGGACAAGTAATGAAACGTTGGTTAGAAGAGTGTGTGACAATCATGTGGGTGGCAGTGTACAAAAGCCATAGTGGATAGATAAATAGATTTACTTTATTGATCCCAAGCTGGGAAATTGACTTGTAATTACAGCATGACATGTACAGACACACAGAGACAAAAACACAATGAGGAAAAGAGCACAACTAAGGCGTACTAAGAAATATATAATATGAAAACAAAAAAAGTGTAGAATACAAAAAGTGTATATAAAAAGTATAAGAGGTAATGTAGTGTAGTGCAGTACAGAGAGAAAATAAGACTAAAAATAAAGAAATAATAAAAAATAAATAAAACACAAAGAAATAAAAGGCGGTAAACCAGCTGATGATATACTCTTGATATACTGATGATATCTGATGATATCTACTGATATATGATATACCCTTTTGTTTACATTGAGAAGTATCTCACATTGATCAGTGGTTTTCAGTGGCCTGGCCTTTAAAGCCTAACTTATATACTTCTGTCCATGGCTGTGTCTAAGGATACATGGAGATTTGCCCACAGACGATTAGCAGTCATGCTCCAGAGACAGGTTGCTATGTTACAGTGGCACTGCAGTTGCTGCAGCCAGCTAGGCAACACGCCCTCGGACAGAGGCACATATTAAGCAGGAAGTTTACTTCTACGAACACGGAGTATGACAAAACCGTGGCTGACGTCATCATCTGTGCAGTAAAGCCCAGCCGATTTGTGGATGGAGGGTTTGTGGATTTTCTGGTGCGGACGGAGAGTAAACATCATGCATGCACACACTGTTCTTTTAGAGTTTAGAATGGGTGAGAGGGTGGATTTGGTGTCAATGGATGAAGTAAGAGGTTGAGTGTATGTGTGTGTGTGTGTGTGTGTGTGTGTGTGTGTGTGTGTGTGTGTGTGTGTGTGTGTGTGTGTGTGTGTGTGCGCGTGTATGTGTGTGTGTGTGTGTGTGGTGTGGTGTGGTGTGTGTGAATGTGTGTGTCTAGAGTAAGAAAATGGTGAGTGAGTGTGTTTAGATGCAGTGAGAGGGTGCGTACCTAAAGGGAATGAGAGAGTGAGTGTGTACCTGAAGGGAATGAGAGGGTGAATGTGGGTAAGGGGGAGTGAGAGGGTGTAAGCAGAGTTTAAATTGGGCCGGAGCCCTCCGAAGCTCCTTTCCCCCTCCTCACCTCAGCAATATAGCCATGCTGGAGCTGAGCTCCCTCTGCTACAGTATTTATAGTAATACAATAGAGTGAGATATTGACCACTGTGAGTAAAGAAGGGCTCCCCCTCCTTACAAACGTCAATTTATTCACCGGCTGTAGATGAGAGGATGTGAGTATGTGTAGTTAGAGTGACTGTGAGAAGTAAATGGGTCATTGTGGCTTAAGGGCTGAGAGGGTGTGAGTAAGTGAATGAGTGAGAGTGAGAGAGTAGGGGATGGGAGAGAGAGTGACGGAGTGAGTGAGTGAAGAAGTGAGTGAGTGAGTGAGAGAATGAAACAGTGAGAGAGTGAGTGAGTGAGTGAGAGAGTGAGTGAGTCAGTGAGTCAGTGAGACAGTGAGTGAGTGAGACAGTGAGTGAGAGAGTGATAGAGGATATATTTTTGTGTACCTAGTGAGAGTGCGTCAAGAATGAAAGGCCGAGTGTGAGCAGGCCGAGTGTGAATTACCCCTCCATAAATGCAGAGTGAGACAATGAGTCTGAGTGAGATGGTGAGTGTGTGTGTCGGGAGTGTGAGTAAGAGGATGTTTGCAGAGTAAAAGGGTGAGTATGGGTAAGAGGGTGAGTGTGAGTGAGAGAGTGAATGAGAGGGTGAGTGAGTGAGTGTGTGTGTGTGAGTGTGTGTGTGTGTGTGTGTGTCTGGAGAGTGAGTGAGAGAGTGATTGTGGCATGGCCTGCTCCGTACCTCTGAGGATGGTGGGCTGCTGCTTGGCGGAGCAGATGAGGCGGCTGATGCCCTCGATCATCTGGCTCTTGGAGTCCACCTCCTTCTCCCGCGGCTTCTTGCCCAGGAAGATAGTGGGAACTGCACACACACACACACACACACACACACACACACGCACACATGTGCACACACACACATGCACACACACACACACACACATTTATGGTTATACACACGCACACACACATACACAGATGTCACAGTTCGCTCATTGAACTCAACACTGAACGAGCCGAACGAAAACAGTGGTGTGTGTCGTGTGTTTTGGGGGGGGGGGGGGAGAGACATGGTGTAAATATGCCAGTGACAGTGACACTGCAGCAAGCATGAACTGTGATGTGAATGTGTATCTGGTTTCAGGCCGGCAGCCCAAATCCAATTTTCTGGTATATCCAAATTGCATGAAGATTGAACTGCACGCAGCCACATGAAGTGTGTTTCATTCCAAATCTGATTCGGATGTGGTTTCAAATGCAATTTCAACTGGATTCCTTGCAGATGTGTCTGGTATGTCTGGACGCCCTTTGCTGTTTCCACAACTCTCTGGACTTCAGGGCAATTTTCATTCATCATGGACACAGAATCTGAGTGCATACAAATGTCAACTGCTAACACTGTCTTGTTCCTTGTAGAACTCTTCCGCTAAAGAAGACACACTATCATGTGCAGTGTTGTACTTAAGGGTACATGGACATAAACACTGACTATACGCCTCCTTAAATTTCTAAGAAACATTTGCTTGCCTTTTTATGATTGCTAGTGCTAAAGATAGTTTAGAAAGATAAGCATAGTTTAGCCATATTTTTTAACCACTGAACATATTATACATATTACACATATAACATATTATATTATATTACCATGTAATATACTATAACAATTATTCTTAACCATTACTACTGGCCTTACTGGCCTGACCCATGACAAAAACAAAAACAATTAGATATTAGAGGGACAAATGACGTACAGACTGTACTGTCACTTCTGAAATATAGTGTTGCTTGGGAAACACTACACTACAATCAGATTCAACTGCCAGTTTGAAAACAGGCATAGGGCCTCTGACCTGTTAGCTTATAGTCCAGCTGAAACATACAGTACAGTAAGTTCATCCAAGTGTTAAGGTATTGGCACATTCCATGATGTCATTATCCAATTAAGGACTAAGTCGCTACGGCAATATAATACCCACATGTGCTTATGTTTCAATGTGGCCATGCACACACAGACATATGTGAGTTCGAGTGTGTGAGAGTGTGTTTCTGTGTGTGTGTGTGTGTGTGTGTGTGTGTGTGTGTGTGTGTGTGTGTGTGTGTGTGTGTGTGTGTGTGTGAGTGTGTTCCTGTGTGTGTGTAGATGTGTATCAGAGACTAAATTATTTAAGGACTGTGATCACTGATGTCTGAGGGTGTGTATGGGAGTTTGCATGAACACATAAATATTAAGGCCACCTATCTTCATTGCCTTTTAATAAGAGTGTTAATGAGTGTTCACTGACGCATGCTTTGATCAGCTTTGATGTGTGTGTGTGTGTGTATGTGTGTGTCTGTGTATATGTGTGTGTGTGTCTGTGTGCGTGTGTGTGTATGCGTGTGTGTATGTGTGTGTGTGTGTATATGTGTGTGTGTATATGTGTGTGTGTGTGTGTGTATGTATGTGTGTGTATGCGTGTGTGTATATGCGTGTGTGTGTGTATGGGTGTGTGTGTGCGCATATGCGTGTGTGTATATGTGTGTGTCTGTGTGTCTTCATCTGCCGTTACCTTTCTTGTTCTTCTCTTTGGTGACCACGCTCATGGCCATGGTGCTGACCTGTGCCTGTGCCTCGCTGGCCCCCCCTGGTGGCAGACGGCTGACCTGCAGGCAGCGGAAGGCGCACTTGAGCGTGTTCTTGCAGCCCGTGTCCCGCCGCTCCCCCTCACGCCGCTTCTCGGCCAATGAGGCCAGCCAGTAGTCCACCTGCAGGCCAATGGCGTCCATCCCATGAGGGTTGCTGGGACTCCTATTGGAGGGAGAGAGGGAGGGAGAGAGAGGGGATACAGTCAGGTGATTGGTTAGAAGTGAGTGAGAGGAAGTGGACTGCTGGTACAGGATTGGTTAGCAGACAGGAGGATGAATTGGTTCTGTGGTACAGTATTGATTAAAGAACAGAAGGAAGTGAAAAAGGAAGTTTCTCAAACACAAACACACACACACACACACGCGAACGCACAAACGCACACACACAAACAATAGATTACTTTTATCCACTTAGTTATGTGCGAGTAGGTGAACTTTCTGTCTGTCAGCACACATACACTACACAACTCCCTCCCAAAATCAGTTAAAATTAGGCCGTAACAGGCCCTGCGGCTGTGTCCTGACCCCCGCCACCCACCCACCCACTCCTGAAGTTCACTGAGGCTTCTCCTCACGTGGCCTGCCTAGGGATCCAGCCTCAATGGGACATTATATGCACTTTACTCTCTCCTCCCCATGCACAGATTTAGACTAACAATCACCAACTTCACTGCATGTCCTACTCTACCCAGTATGTCTATACATGTGACAATAACCCATCTTTCTATCCTCGTAATAACAGGGGTCTTGTGTTACGGCCCATTGTGTGCGGTACAGTGTGATACAGACACTGGGTCTGCGCTATGGAGTGAGGCGTACAGCTCAGAGCACAGAAGGCCGTAGGGGTGTGACGCTGTAACATGGACCCTGATGGGAGCAGCAGCTCTGGGATATGTTCAGTGGCTAACTGTGCAAAAAGGGGGCAGGATGCACAATGGGCCAAGCTAAGCTGAGCTAGTGTGGGTGGAGGGTTAGAATGAAATACATACACACTCTCTTGCTCTCTCTCACACATCCATCATAAACACACTTTCTCTCTCCCTCTCTCTCTCTCACACACACACGCACACACAGGGTATATCCTTCAAGGCCTCAAACTGCCGACACCAATTTCGACAGAGAAGATTAGATTAAGGTAGAGAAACTGATAAACATACACACACTCATAAACACAATTGCAGATACTACTAAAACAAACACATACACACACACACACACACCACACACACACACACGCATTAGCGTATGTGTGAAGTGTGGCATAGATCAGATAGCTACATAATACAGATAGACAGACACACAAAGACAGAGATAGTGTTATCCAGATTAAACAAACAGATGGATAAACACATGAATAACCAAACCTGACTCACATACTATACTCAACATGTGTAAAAAAAAAACGAAAAAAAAAAACAGAACACAACACAGACAAGCAGTCTGTCTCTCACACATATCCACAACAAAAATGAAAAAAAGGTAATTCTTTATTTTATGGTTCCTTTGTAAGTTGTATCTACATGTAGCAACATGTAATATTACAGAGTTTAAATTGGGCCGGAGGCCTTCAGAGCAATACAGCTAGCTGGAGCTGAGCTTCCTCTGGTGCAATACTTATAGTAATACAATACAATAAAGTGAGATATGGGAGCAAAGAAGAAGGGCTCCACCTCACAAAAAAAACAATGTAAACACTGCCTATACATTACCCTATAATGTTACATATGTTTACACACTTTGTAACACTGTACCTAATTGATGTAAAAGGGACACTAAAAGAAAGTGTAACCAAAAAAAAAGCAGTCACTCTTTCTCTTTCTTTCTCTTCCTCTTATTGTCTCCCTCATTCTGTCTCTCTCATTCTCTCTCTTTCTCTTTCTCTCATTCTCTCTCTTTCTCTCCCTCTCTCTGTCTCTTTCTCTGCCTCTCTCTCTCTGCCTCTCTGTGCCATACACACACACACACACACACACACACCTACCCCTGGACATTGAGCACCCCTCCCATGGAGGGGGAGGAGGGGGGCGTGGCCGTCTCTTTAAGACTGGCAGGTGAGCTGTGTGAGGGCGGAGATGTGGAGGGGACGGCCAAGGTCACAGCCACGCCCTCTTCTCCGTCGCCTAGGAAACAAGAGCAGCAGCAGCAGCGCTGGCCAGATTAACCACAGATGACATCAAAATATTACACACACACACAAGCACACACAAACAACCGCAGGAGGAAACAGATGTGCGAGCTGCACACATACACACACACACACATTTTTGGTCACAAACACGCACACGCACACATGCACACACACACACGCACACACATTTTTGGCCACACACATATGCACAAACACACACACATTCAAATACAGACATACACAAAAGCACAGTCACTAGAAAACAGGAAGAAATAAAACAGGCACACACACAGGCATATGTGCATGCACACATGCATGCTAACACACACACTCATGCTCACACGCACACGCGGATGTACGCACACACACGCGCACACAGACACACGCACAGACAAATTTACCTGACGAACACTGTCCAGCCTCTATTAACCCAACCTTCACCACCTGTGAAGAAAAAAATAAAAGCACGATCACATCGACCACTTTAGACTAAAGCTCTTGTGCTACACATGATGACACAACATGGCAGTTTATAATGTTGTGCTAGAGCTCTTCACTCACCCCAATGAAGGGAATGAACTTCTGATACGAGTCCTCCTCACGCCTAATGAGGAAGAGGAAGATGAAGATGATTATAATGATGAAAGGGGATGTGAGCAGGGGAATTGTTGACTGTATGTGTTTACTGTGTGTGTGTGTGTGTGTGTGTGTGTAGAACAAACTGATGTTCTGCTTGCATATGTAAAGTTTTACTCTGTGTGTGTGTGCTGTGTGTGTGTGTGTGTGTGTGTGTGTGTGTGCATGTGTATGTGTGTGTGTGTGTATGTATGTGTGTGTGTGTGTGTGTCTGTGTATGTGTGTTTCTTGGTTAGATAAGAACAACCAGCAGTAAACAGGTCAGCATAGTCTACACAGTGTTTGTAAAAGTGTGTGTGTGTGTGTGTGTGTGTGTGTATGTATGTGTAGTAACACTCACATTCTGTGTTTGCAGGTGAGCATAGCCTAGTTTTAAACACTGGGTTTGTGTGTGTGTGTGTGTGTGTGTGTGTGTGTGTGTGTGTGTGTGTGTGTGTGTGCACCAGGGATGGAAATTAACCACCCGCCACCCGCCAAATGCGGGTAAATATGAGTGTTGGCGGGTGAATTTTGCCATTTTACCTGCCACTGTGGCGGGTGTGCAAATGCATTCAGCCAAGTTCGATATAGTCTATGAATGCACTCCCTCACGCATGTTGTAGCGTAAGCTATCAGTTAGTAGATAGCGCAGGTGCATATAAATTTACTATTTATTGATGAGCAAGACTCACGGAGCGTTTCTTGGCATCCAGCACAGGCGCGCGTGGTTATTTCAAATATGATCTAGGCAACTTTCTGTTCAGGTAGGCTAATGAAAGCTCAGTCATGATGATCAGGGGCGGTTTTAGGGATTCTGAGGCCCTGGGCAAAGAACAGTTTTGAGGCCCTACCCCCCCCCCCCCCAAAAAAAAAAAAAAAAACTCAAACCCATACATCGCTAGGTATGTAGAACATTCGGGGCTATAGCCCAGAAGAGTAATTGTTTGTGGGGGTTCTCCCCCGAGAAATTTTGAAAATTGCTATGATAAACATGCAATTTTAACATAGTTTAAGAATAAAAGGAAAGGCCAACTCCATGACGCATGGGCCACAGCACAAGTAGTTCGATGTTTGCATTAAAGCTAGGATAGTATGTGAACGTCTCTATGCTACTTTCGGTAGTTTTTCTATTAAGGGCCAATCTATATTTACAACACAACGATTAACTTGAACTTGAAGATGAATAATATGAACAAACGTGATACGTGAACTACACATGAACAATAAACACTAGTGAACAAATCTAGTGAACTTGAACAACACTGCCACACGCCCGCACACACACGGGTACACCACACTTAAAATGTCAGCTACACACATGGCAAACAACAAAGTAAATTCATGGACGCCTACAGAATTAAGTTGTAAGTTAACAGCAATCAAAAAGACTACAACCCCCCTGCCATATTCAACAGATTATTACTAGCTAAATAGGTTTACGCGTGCGGTCAAAAGGTGGTGCTAGCTGTCAGAGAGTAGCCTGTCTTGCTATGAATTTGACGCTAGTAGAAGTCAAGTAGACGCTAAATCCTACGTCAAATGATTTCAGATGCAATGAAAATAATATTACTTGTGACTGTCTTGGTAACTAGTGCCACGGCAGGCATGTGATAAAGGAAACCCTCTGTCCTACCTTAAGTTGGTGCAGCTATGATCCACTTGTGTTCTTGCTAGCCCATCCTGACATCTTACTTAGTTTAATTTCACGATTGCAAGTGCACTTGTTTTTACATCAACAGTTCTTTTATTGTAGGCCAAGCAACTTGGTATATTCTGTATGCGAGCAACCCTCACTATTTGAGGAACCAGAACTCGAGATTCACCCAGTTGTGCATGTCTAGTTAAGAAACTGACTTGAGGTAGTCTGCGATGTAATTCTTGACTGATGTATCATTTTTTCGTGAGAGTGGGGGAGGGGTAGCCAAGTGTATACTTATACACTGTATTTTGTTTCGTGTAAAACAACGTTTATGTATACTGAAATGAAATTCACACGTTTTATTTTACAGACATTAATGTCTACAAATGACCGCATGAAATTATTAGATAAACAAAACTCATTGGTCAAGCGCGAGGCCCATCACAGCGCGAGGCCCAGGGCGACGGCCCCCTTCGCCCCCCCCTTGCGACGGCCTTGATGATGATTATAGCCTATAGATTATAGCCTAACCTACATCAGTATATTTCCTTCTCACGTTGATGATAACGCCATATGCGCACAAGTTCATTCCAAAAACTAACATGTGATGTTAACGTAACCTATTAATAGCGCCAACAAAACCGATTTCAGAAGAGGACGGGTCCATTCCGAAAGCGAAGCAAACAACTTACTTACGTCACAGAACCCAAACAAAAAATGCACTGCAAGACACATCTCTTGCATAGTCTAATAAAGAGTCTTCTCAAGTTGTTTTGGAATATTTATTAATTCCATAGAAAATATAATCAAATGTATCCACATCTGCACTAGCCCTTTGATTTCCTAGCATCTTGCATAGAAACGAAGTTAGAACATGACTTTCTTTCACGTTAGGATTATAAGGAGAAATTTAAAGTGACAGGCGCCTAATTAGACCTTAGCCTACAAACATCAAATATAACATAATTGCATTATTTTTAAGTGATATCCTACATAACAGACACATATGTTAACAATTTAAAAAAATAAACTATGTAAAGCATGGATTTTCTTTTTGCTGTCCTTTCACTTAGAAAGATAACATTAAGCTATCTAACAACCTGTTAAAATGCACCAGAATGCAGGAAATTACCTTTAATTTAGACTTTGACTGCCCACCAAAACACTTACTATCAGCACAGAAAAAAAGTGCTGGAGCATAATGTATACATGATGCCCCCTTCACATTTATGACTGCCCCCTTATATATGTCTGCCTAGAACCGGCCCTGGGTGTTATACTGGCATTAAAATGTGCGGAAGGGTTAAATATATAAAGTGGCCGGTAAAAATGTTGAGTGGCTGGTAGATTTTAGAATCTACCTGCCACAGTGGCAGGTGAACAAAAAAGTTAATTTCCATCCCTGGTGTGCACATGCATGTGTGTGTAGTGACACTCACATTCTGTGTTTGCAGGTGAGCATGGCCTCTGCGATGGGCAGCTGGTGTGTGAGGGAGGCTCCACTGACATACTGGCTGATCCGGGTGGCCACATCCACAAAATCTACACACACAACAGACACAGGACAGTAAGAGGAGCTTTATGTTATTTAGGTAGTATGTTTGGGTAAAGGGTTACCTGATTATGTATGGTTGTGTATGTCTGTGGGATTGTTGCAAAAGTAGCACGCGTCTGTGGTCTAATACACAATAACAGTGTATGTTTGCATGTATGTGTATGTGTGTGTATCTGTGTTTGTGTGTGTATACGCATATACTGTACTGTATGTATGCATGTGTGTGTGTCTGTGTGTTTGTGCCACTGTTAGAGTGTGTGTATATTTATGTGTGTGCATTTGTGTGTAAATGCACGCATTTGTGTGTGTGTGTGTGTGCATTTGTGTATGTGTGCATTTGTGTGTGTGTGTGCACTTGTGCGTGTGTGTGTGTGTGTGTGTGTGTTACTGTGAGAGAGTGTGTGCATTTGTGTGTGTGTGTGTGTGTGTGTGTGTGTGTACCTGTCTGCGGAGCTTCTGTGCGGCTGAACAACTCCCTCCAGGCTCCATCCAAGAAACAGGAACTGTATCGGTTGTCAAGGGCCCCAAGGTGCTTAGCAACAGGGTGTGAACCTGAGTGTGTGTGTGTGTGTGTGTGTGTGTGTGTGAGTGAGAGAGAGAGAGAGAGAGAGAGAGAGAGAAAGAGAGAGAGAGAGAGAGAGAGAGAGAGAGAGAGAGAGAGAGAGAGAAAGAGAGAGTTTCAGATGTGGGTTTCAGAGTGAAATGATAGGGGCAGAAAGCAAGAAGTGCTTATCAGGCAATGTATTGCTCAGACGAAAATCAATTTTCCCTCTCTGTTGCTGAATCATCCTAGTTCTCGAGGACTACATAACCCAGGGAGAGAGTTTAGACTCTAAAATTACACATCTTTTGGGGAAATTAGCTTAAATTAGCTAATTTTACACCAAAGTTTGACAAAGGAAACTAACACCCTTGTCTGCGTGTAATGGCCTACATCCCAGTCTGATACCTCAAGCATTAGCCTAGCTTAGCATCATTTTACAGAAAGTGGGTTAAACCTGTTAGCCTATAGCTTCTAGACTAGCTGGATCGACCTACTTCTATTAAATTAAGCTAACCCTGGAAGATTTGTCATGCTGAGTTAATGACTGTTAAGAGCAGTGAGGCACCTGTATCCTCTTATTTAACTCTAGACAGCAGCTTAGCTCATTTACAACCCCCTAAAAAAGTAATGTGTTCCTTTTAACATAGACATATAAACATAGACGCCGCCTTCTGCCTAGAACCTAGAGCTGGGCGGTATACCTTTAGCACCGGTATACCGGTAATTTTTAATTATATGATAAGAAATTTTAATTTACCGCCATGACGGTATGTGCGTTTATGTCGGGAACACGGGGTGGCGGAACATCGCATAGCGGTAGCTTGTGCGGGGGACATTTTTACAGTGTTGCACCAAACAAGCTGTAGAGCGGAGCCGAGGTGGCGGCAGAGAGTAGGGGGTAGGAAATAATTTAAAGAAAGTTCAGCGGTGGACGAAGACAAGTCGAGGCATGGACTAACAAAATGATACGGACGCAGAATTAATTCCGAAAAAGGGAGTGGTGTCTGCAGTGTGGAGGCATTTTGGGTTTCAGAAATCAGACGCCGATCAGAAAACTATAATATGTAAGTGTTGTCGCGCGACACTTTACAGTAGTAATTCATCTCTAAATGATAGGAATTGGGGTTAATGCGTAAACTTCCACGAAAAAAAAAATACCGTCAAATACCGTGATACTGTGATAACTTTTAAAAATACCGTGATAACAATTTTTGGTCATATCACCCAGCTCTACTAGAACCA
>CM059284.1:14738289-14743289 GCA_030347295.1 Setipinna tenuifilis
AACCCCCGCCCATTTAAGAAAAATGTCTGGATAACATGACTCTCCACTCTCTACTACACGGTACTAGCTACTACAGCTACCATCAGTTTATGAACTGATCCCCACTTTCCTCCCATAGACACTAACTACCATAAAGTATCTTGGCATATCTACCATCTTTAGTTAAGCTTGCCCAGCGACTCTCTCTAAGGATAGACCTATGTGATTGGCCCATTGAAGCTTAGTAGCTTTTCTTCCAAATCCTGGATAGGCCAGAGTTAGACTGTACCCAAGAAAGAAATTTCTCCAGGAATTCTAGGCTCCTCTCATCCACCACAACAGTGACATTAAGTTTGGATCAGGTGCAGCCCTTGCCCTGGTTTTGACCTGCGACCCTGCAGGGGGGAGCGAAAATTAGCAAGTCATCCATATATCGCTTTCTTCCCATTTTCTTTGCTGTGAACTCATGAACCTCATACTGGCAGCTCAGACAGCACTAATGCTGACAAACTGAAGGTCGCGAGGTCAAACGCAGTCCTCTTGCAATCGACCTCCTGCTGCACACACACACAGCAGCACTATAGATTACAGGTGAGATAGGTGCGCCGTGTAAGGTTTTTAGTGATGAGGGAAATCTTAGGAGCATCTAAAGGATCTTCTGGTAAAAAAACAATGACTTCAATCATTTCTTGGAGAAGTATGTTGGTCATACTTTGATTGTTATTCTTGATTAGTTGAAATGTTCATAAATCAAGGAAAGGAGTTTACAACTGAACTTCATGTAAAGCTGAATGATCACTGCTTAGTGGACCTTTGACATTTTTTTTTAGCTTTTTCAAAAGCCTTATATATAGCAAAGAGAATGCAGGCCTGGATGAAATATGTAGGGTTTTTTGAGAGCTACGAACGCGAATTATATTTCTATATATAATATAGAATAATATAATATAATATTAAGCCAGTATTTTACAAAAACGTCCAGAATATTTAACTGTATGAACATAACTGGTAGCCAAATAGTATTACACAGTCCTATGTGCTCCGTTTCCCTTTCTGTTTTAACACACACAGAGAAACACAAACACATACATCTATCTGAGATGTATCCAAAACACAGAGAGAAAGGAGAGAAGGAGAGAGAGAGAGAGCACGAGAGAGAACGAACAAACACAGCACCAGTGTATATGTGTAAACTGTGCAAGAAAGCTAAGAGTCTGTTTTTGTAGACTCGTAGAGGTCTTGGAGAGATGGTGGTGCAGAGGAAGAGAAAGAGAGACAGAGACCCTGTGAAACCCCACACAGAACACAGTTGCTGGTGCTGACAAAAGCCCTTCGTGACCTCCAGCTCCCTTTTCTGGAGCTAAACGGCCCTCTAACGGAGATAATGACGGAAACACTCATGTCAGCGAGAGAGAGTTTTGAGAGAGCCGGCGGGTGCAATTTGCAGAAATCAGAAACGAAAAAGGCAAAAGGGAGCGGCATCTGTCTCTTTCTCTCTCTCTCTTCCACACACACACGCACACACACACACACACATGCACACACACGCACGCACACACACACATGCACACACATGCACACAGCTCCATTGTCAGCATCATGTAAGAGCTTACAGGCTAACGGTATTGTGACACTGGTATTCTCCCTATGGACTCTGTCCATATCTTTCTCTCCCTTTCTCTCCCTCTTTCTTCCTCTTTCTCACTCCATCTGTGTCCATGACACATGCCTGCAAGCAAACACACACACAGACACACACACACAGGCACACACACACACACACGCGCACACACACACACACACATACACATACACATATCACCTCTATCTATATCTCTATCTCTTTCTCTCTCTCACACTCTATCTCTATCTCTCTCTCTCTCTCTCCCCTTCTATCGCTGTTTCTCTCTCACACACTCATTCTTTCTTTCTGTTATTCTTTCTTTCTGTTGTTTCTTTTAATTCTTTCTCTCACATGGGCACACACACACACACACACACACACACACACACACACACACATCCTGTAGTCCTGTATCAGAGGTGCGAGCGAGAGAGTGTGAGGTGGCCATATGAGCCGGTGTGTGTTACCCCACAGAGGCTGAGTGACTGATTAAAGAAGGAGAGCATGGAGATCTCCTCTCCCATTGTGCCATTGTGCCCGCTGCCCCTAATAAGATATTGAAGGAAAGCTTATCCACATACCTTCCACTATATATATGTGTGTGTGTGTGTGTGTGTGTGTGTGTGTGTGTGTGTGTGTGTGTGTGTGTGTGTGTGTCTGTGTGTGTGTGTGTGTGTGTGTGTGTGTGTGTGTGTGTCTGTGTGTGTGTGTGCGTGTGTGTGTGTGTGTGTGCGTGCACACATGTTTGTGTGTGTGTATGCCCATGTGAGAGAAAGAATTAAAAGAAAGAACAACAGAAAGAAAGAATGAGTGTGTGAGAGAGAGAGATAGAGGAAGAGAGAGAGAGAGAGAGAGAGAGAGAGAGAGAGAGGGAGAGAGAGAGATAGAGGAAGAGAAAGCATGAGTGTGTGTATAGAAGGAAGTCCAGGAGTGGGAGGTTATGTAAATATTGATTGGAGCTGGTAATTGGCTAATACAAGACTAATACATAGCATTGATTTTCCTGAGAATCCTCATCATTTGCTTAGTGTAGATAGACACAATGTGACAAACATGTACACAATAACACACACACACACACACACACACACACACACGATAGAGAATCATTGCTATTGAGCCACTATTATTGAGTCTCTCTCTCTCACACACTCACTCACACACAGACACATGCACAAACACACACACAGACACACACAGAGACACACACACAGACACACACAGAGACACACACACAAACACACAGTGTGATCTAAGGTGTTAATAACATTATCATCGGCCATTATTTTGCTGGGGAACACCATTACACCTCATCAGAAATACCCTGACTCTCTATGCAACTTTAATGGGGAGGGGGGGACTTCAGCCATTATAAATGACTATCACATGGGAAAGACCTCATCAACAGTACCATAAACACTCCCACACTTGTTTACAGCAGGGACACCACACAGGCCATTACTCAGCTACTGTAATTATTTTGATGGGGGCACCTTTTCACCTACACCACCCCCCCTCCCCAAAATACCCTAAGCTCCCCAGGGCTAGAGCAGGCACAGCAGGGCAGAGCTCCTGGTGTGACCTGACCTCAATCCTCCCAGGTGGAACGCCTGATTTCACTGATTACACCCCTCCCTGCGGGTGGACACACACACACACACAAATACACACACACACACACACACACACACACACACACACAATTCCCCAACCACCATCCTGTGTCAGGTTTTGTGTCAAGCTCTCCTCTCTCCTCTCCTCCTCTCATCCTTCCTCTTGGCTCCTCTTCTTTTCTATCCTGTCTTTTCTCCTCTCCTCTCATCTCCTCTCCTACTCCTCCTCCTCCCCCTCCTCCTCCTCCTCCTCCTCTACGCTCCATGGTCCTTCTCCAGGGTGACATTTTAGGTCACTGCCACGCACCTCGACACAATACTCATTGTTCCTGCTGTTATATAACTTGAGTGAAACTAAATTGAATTGACCTCATGCCATGACCACCATCCCATCCTCATCCCATCCCCCATCCCCATTCTATCCCATCACCACCTGCAGCAGTAGAGGCAGCAGACTCTGCTCCTGAGGTGAAGGGATCTGAAACCTCCTCTGGAAGAGGACCAGTTTGACAGATGATACAGGTACTGCAACGGTACTTCTGGAGAGCTAGCTAGCTCAGGCTTACGCCGGATCTGACACCTTTGAATCTCAAATAGGCCTGCATAATTAATCTATTTTTAAATCAACATCTCAATTTGAACTAATGTAATTATCTCCAATCACAAAAAACTTATTATGCAATTAATTAATTGTGCAGCAGTATCCAAACTCTGTCCCCCAAAGGCAAATCTTGTGACATCTGTGACATTCATTTATCACATTTATGCAATAATGTTTCTTTGCGTTAAAGACAGTAAGACTAACCTATAAGAAGTGATGTGGTTCTTGGGATGCTGTGGCGATAGTGCATAGAGCACCCGTACCATGAAAGGGGCAAGTGCCCATGGGGGTCGAATCCAGCCTGGGTCATTTCCCAAACCTACCCCATCTCTCTCTCTACCACTCACTTCACTGTCCTATCACAATAAAGGCAAAAAGCCCCAAAAAATATTCTTTAAAAGAATTGATGTGGTTCTCAAGCAGTTAAGTACAACAGGCACACTCTACTCCTAAGATAAAGATGTTTCTACGGCTGCAAATCAAAAACCAAATCAAGTATAAAACACACACTTTCTTTCTCTTTTTGGTGTTATGATTTATTGGACTATGTCCACAATCGTACACATTGCGCTACTAGGCCTTCACATGCTGGTGATGCTCAAACACCACTAGGTCTGCTGACCAATCAGAAAAGGCCTGACTTCCTCACCAATCAGAAAAGGCCTGACTTCCTCACCAATCAGAAAAGGCCTGACTTCCTGTTGAAATCTGTGAAACACTGACTGACCCAGAGCTTCAATTTGAGATATTACATGGCATATCAAATCCAAATATTTGATTACTGACCAGGGGCTTAGCTTTCAAAGTATTATTATTTTTAGAATCAAATCACAAATACGGATATGTCAGGAAAACATCACAATATCTGTCAAAACAAATACTTTTGAATATTAGATAACAAATCAAATCACAATGTCTGTCTGTCAGACAAAGAGAAATACAATTAGATAATATCCCAAAATAGTGCAGCTCTGTCCCAAAAACAATCTTTAATTCCATTGTGTTTAGTAAATGTATGGCAAAGTGGGGCAGCTGTGGCCTAGTGGTAAGACAGTTGGTCTCGCAGGTTCGAATCCCGTATTAGTAAGAAGAACATGGGTGGGGGAGTAAATAACTAATGTTCTCCTGCATCCTCATCCATGGCTGAAGGTCCCTTGAATAAGGCATCTAACACCCACATTGC
>CM059284.1:14758289-14793289 GCA_030347295.1 Setipinna tenuifilis
TTGAGAGAGAGGGAGAGAGGGAGAGTTCTCCTGCCCTCCAGAAATACCCTCAAGCCATTGGCGCTTTTAATTTTAATTTGGCAGGGAGCGCACTGGGTGAGCTTTTGTCGCGGCCGCGGCCTTCCCTAAATGAAGCGTCAAAAAAAGCAACACTGAATTATTGAATAAACGGCGCGAGGCCAAGAGAACCTGGGGTCAGCCAAGCGCGGCGCGCGCGTAATAAGAGGCTGTTACACTTACACCCAACAAATCACCTTTCAGCCCTCGAGACATGCATCCTCCTCGCATCACGTCGCAGCCGACAAGGACTAACTGACTGAGTGGCGGGAGGAGGAGGAGATGGTAGAACAAGAGTCCATCACGTCTTAGAAAAGTCGTCCTGTTATTAAAACTGATCTGTGTGTCTGTGTGTGTGTGTATTGTCCATACATAGGTGTGTGGGTGGGATTTGGGCTTTCAGTAAGCTTTCAGCTTACTGGTGGCGCATAACAGACAGGTAGCGCAGGTAACATTACGCCATTCTCCCTTTCATACTGAATAAACGGCAAGTTTAGTACCATCTGACACACAACACACGCAGTGCAACTTTGACTTGTGCGTTTTCCTGGGAATCGGTTTGTTTATAGACAGACCTGTCACGACAGAGACGCCCATTCTGTCTGTCTGCCTGCCTGGCGAGGAGGAGGGGTGGTGGGGGTAGCTGTAGGCGACGGTCAGCAAGCATGGTCCAGGCAATCAGTCAGCGGCAAAGCGACTCTTTTGTTGTGCAAGTTGAGAGAAAACGTGCGCTGCTTGCAGAAAAGCAGAAACGACGTCTGCTGCTGCTGCAAAGGGCATAGTAACGCGGTTTCCGTCCTTCTCTGGAGGAATTGGGCAACACCGCGTTCATCACCACCACCGTGGCAAGATTTAGGAACATGTCTCGCGTTTTAAATACACGAGCCAGGCTTTATTTAACTTGACAAGAGTCAACTTATACAGGCGACATTCACACAATATTTTCGCGACCCCAACTCAGATATTTGTCACTTACCTAGGCACACAGCTCGGCGATGATCGGTCCACTTCCCATGTTGCATACAGGTTCATCTGCACCGGACGATTCGAGGTGATCGTGACCGGCTTGGAGGGTTGCGGAGACGGAACACCTCCAGTCTTCGGGAGCCCCCCGCGCTCCATGCTGGAGGTATGCGTGTCTTTTTAAACCAGCGGTGCTCGTGCCGTGCGCTCCGTTTCTCTGCTCTTACAACCTCGTTTATCTGTCAGCGGCGAAAAAAACACTTAGCCTAGTCTATGGCTACTTGAAAGTTAACGATCCTTTCAGCTCCAGGCTTTCTTTCAAGCTTTCGATTTCAACGCCGTAGAGATCCGCCACTTAACGGAGGAATCGGAGTGGAAGTCCTTTCTCAAGTTGCTGTGGATGTTTTGTCGGTGGAGGAAGCGGAAATTTCTCCCCACCGACTAGCACACACACACACAGTCACACACACACCGAGTCGAAGAGCTACGCCTCTTGTTAAAGACGTACGCTTCGATTTGCCTCTCACCTAGCTGGAGGAGGGGAGAAGGAAGAGGGGTGGCTGAGACTGGGGAAGAATAAAAAGCGAGAAGGAGATGAAGAGAAAGACCGAGATGTACAAGTGTAGAGGGAAAATATTTGTTGTTTCCGTCTGTTATTACGCACTGTTGTCGTTGTAAACTGATTGCTGATAAGTAGAGGCTACAGTTTCCTGTAGCCTAACCATAAAGGACGAGAATTGTGAAAATTGTATGTTTGGTATAGGCTACATCTTAAAATGGTAACAAAACCGAAGCCTGTAGGAATATTATGGGAGACAGAACACACTAGGTAGTAAATATAACATGCTTTCATATTTCTAATATTATATTTTAGTGCATAAAACAATAATAATATTTTTGGTTTAATTAATTTGGTCTTGAGTTGCCTCTTTCTTTATTGTCGTGTAGGCGATGGTGTTATCAGGCTATAGAGTGAACAATTCATTGTCTGTTTTTCCTCTATTTAAAGCACTTGTCGTGGCCAGACCATTGTTGTTGATTTATTTATTTATTTGATTTTTTAGACAGGTAGCATTCAGCTGGCAGCCAAAGTTGACAGAAGCCCTGAGTCATAGGCTACGCTGCTTTATTTCACAGTCTGAGTCCAACCTGCCAGACGACCAGCAACAGCTCATATTCATACATTTCACCTTGACACCGCCACCACGACCTTGACACTATCTCCAGATTACATTGTAAACAGTGTCCAACTCCGTTAGGTCAGCAACAACAGACTACTAGATCCTGAGACAATGACGTCGGTTTAGTCATCACTGCTACAAGTTTCGTGGGTGTGCATAGAATCTGATGTGGTCGCTAACGTGTGACTCTCTGGCGTGAGGCGGCAACAGCTTTGACTGGAATTAGACAGCAGGGATGTGTGTGCAATATGAATCATCAGCTCTCGCTATTTGCAGTAAACGCGCTTCACGTGGCACAGTCGCGACATCTAAGCGCACAGAGCGTCATTACAAGGAACTAGGTGTAAACGTCCATGCGCTCCCAATAAACAATAAGAAAATGACATACAGAGGCGGTAAACAATACACTTTGGTCAAAATGGCTATATGATTGCTAAACGCGAGAATAACTTTTTAAAATGACTCACTCCTAAAGGAGATTCAATTGCCTGACTGAGTCTGACCCTATTTCATATGCAAAACGCAGTTTGAAGCACTTAATATCAAGGACAGACCTCTTGACTTGCAAATTCGATTTTATCACGCTCGGATGGCATCCTCCTTTAATTAGAACTGCGCATATAATCTGCATGAACTTCCGATCATTACTGTCGCCAGGCAACAGATGATTGACACGCAGAGCTGCTCGCTACCATTTGGGTCGTGGCAGGTGCTCTCTGCGCGCGACCCGCGGCCCACATACCAGTGTGAAAGAGATTAGGATCCTAAAGGATTATAATAGCTGAGTATAAATATTTCTTAAGTATGACACGTCTTGTCGTGATCCGGCTCTTTGCCGTGCGTCAGTACGCAAGCCAAAGGAAGATCAGCATACATTGTCGACCTTATGGGAGCCCTCTCGCTGTTCTTTCCCGCCTGCACGAGACATTCATATTGAGCTACAGTCTCAGTGAATCACAGGTCACCAAATATGCTTATAGCCAATAATTAGCCCAGTTTGTTTTCTTAGGTTTCAGTAAATGTATGTCAACCACCAACAGAAATGGTCATGTTTTCACATTGCAGCCAGGAAACTAGGCCTCCTTCTTAATTAACTTTTAAGCTGCCCCAAAATCAACTGGTAAAACTGTATATAGGCTACTCATAATCAGTCATGTGATACCAGCACAGCCAGCTAAGTTTCTGTTCATCTCAAAGTTGCTGACTTTGCCTATTGATGCTAGGCCTCTGTAAAGCATGTGAGTCTTTTCGCAAACAAGTGTTAATTCTAAACTTAGTTCAGAGAGGTCATCTCTGTGGCCATGAACATTATTAAATCCTAACTCCCATTCTTGTGTCTTTCAAACCCCATAATCACATGACAGGCTGTAGGATAATCTTCTCAGGACAAGTTAGAGGGGCACAACAATGGTGGCGTATGTTTTCAAACGGTCTCCTCCTGGCTTGAGTGGATACGGAATTCCCTTAACCTCTTATCCAAGGCACACAATACAGACAAACCCCCTCGCAAACACGCGAACACACACACACACACACACACACACACACACACACACACACACACACACACACACACACACACACACCTAAACCAGCCTCCCTCTGAAACAAACACAGCCAGACCAGCATCCCCCTTCTCAAACACACACACACACACACACACACACACACACACACACAGACCCAGCTTCTCAATACTCTTAAATGACCCCCCCCCCCCCCACCCACCCCCCTTTGTCTCCTGTCCGTCACCAGATCTAATCTCAAAACAAGTGAATGAATAGAAGTCAGCATGGCAGACGGAACGGTAACTCTGCTGCCTCCTCTGTGCTAACCGAACAAGAGGCCTGTAATTTAAGACACAGAGAGCTTCTTAGTGTTCACTGTGGAGCCACTGTGAGGCTGGTTATTTACAGGCTGTCCACTTAGACAGTCCACTGGAGGCTTCCTTCGAAATCATGCTCTTGAAACTGTCTGACAAAAAGAAGTGCTGAGTCAGTAGGACTTAAACTAGGGTGACCTGAAATAAAATAAACAAAAAAAAAACTGGGGACATTTCCCTGCAAAGCCGGGGACATTCCCAATTCTGCAGTCAACATAATAAAAAGTAAGTGGTGTCGTAGCTGTAAACAACAGGGACTATGGGAGTTTTTTGTGTGTGTTTTGCCTGGGACAGACCATTAAAAACAGGTACTGAAAAAGGAGTAGCAAAATAATAGTTTATCTGACAGGCAAGTGTAGCAGCAGGACTGTGGTTAGATAACAACAAAAGCCCTGTGGGAAACCAAAAGAGAAACAGAACTGGGCATCCCATTGGCCAAGTATAACTGACATGAGGAAGCTGAGGCCTAAAGCAGAGATGGTAGATATGTGGTATGCAGAGCAAGACTTGTCATGAAGATGCACTTCCTGGAACCATGATCACACGAGGGCAGGGGTCACGAATTCCCCTTTGTACAGTCTAACCCCCCCCCCCAAACCAACTACAAGGCCACGAGGAGTACAAACGTCAGTTATACGTTCACGACACGCCCTTGCATGCAGTCCGGAACTAGTCCCAACTTTGCTCCTTTAGACATGAACTACCCTGACGTATCTTGCTCTACATATCTCCCATCTTTGTCTAAAGTTGACCCTGATTGCGGTCCAATGCATAGTCTTATGCATCTCGAAAATTTTGGCCTGTGGAATTGCAGAGCAGCTGGCATGCGGATCTACCCACAATGCACTGCACCTGTGGCCCTTTTTCCCCCCCACTCACTGCGCTCAAATCAATCAGGGCAGCTACACTGGACAAAACACTAACACACATTGGTCCAAATGACAGCAGGACACATCTCCTCTTTTAGATGGCCAGAACTCAAACTAAATGTTTCACAGTCCTAAATTTAAGACGCATCATAAAATATCAAGCACTATGCACACACATTATAGTCTCCCTCAGCGATTAAAAGCTCTGCATTAAACACTTTTTATCCATACAAAATGTTGTGTGTGTGTGTGTGTATGTGTTTTGCGCATTGTTGCACTGCTGACAGTCAGAAAACCGTGAGAGTAGGAAATCTATTTGGGTCACAAATTCCTTGGGTGTCCGCCAGCTTCAATCACGAATGTCAGTTACCGCTCTCCCTCTAGTGGTAGCGAGCGGAAGTGCACGCTGTTTTTCTTATGGTGTTAGTGGGTCACTGGTTCATGACCGTTAGAGGAAGGCAAGTTCAAGGAAAGTTGGGCAAGAATTAGCTGAAAACAGAACAGGAAGAGGGCGTCTCTCCAGTGGCAAAACACAGTTCTCAAAATACACACACAACTTGCACAGCCAAATCAGACAACTTGTTTAAGGGGGATAATTTAAAAGTCAGGAAACCTGACTTGTGTGCTTGCGTCAAAGGATACCGTTTGTCAGTTTATCACCACTCCCTTTCAACTGCTTTAGTTCAGTTATCGTTGTTTTGTTATGTTTCAACTTTACACACAGGAAATGGAAGGAATGTTACAATCTGTAAAAACAGGGTTGTTGTGGTTCGCACATGCAATAGAAAGAAACTTTAGGGCACTGTGTCTGAAAGGTTACAGAATGTTTTTATTTACATAAAAAAGAAAAACAATTACACACAGAAGACATTTTTCATGGCGTGTCATATCTTGGTGAAACAGTCCTAAAACAGTGTGTGGAGACTGGCAAAAACTTACTAAAAAACATGTTCAAATAACAGGGAAAGGGGGGAAAAAAAAGAAGAGATGCAAGCAACAATTTTTAACAGTAGGCCCAAGATGTGTGTATGTGTGTTCAGTTTTCAGAGAAATCAACACTGGATATCTCTACATGGGACACATTATTCAAAACTAGCAATAACTGGACTTGTGCACGGCTTGGTCCTGCATGGCTGACCTTGTACACAGCTCTATGATGGGCATGTAATAGGGGCATGTGCCTGGGCAGGTGTGAGGGGTTGTGCCTGCTTCCCTGTGCCTCTACCATCCATGGACACGAGATACTATGTGAGCGATTTAAAACACACAGACACAGGCGAACACACAACTACTAGGGGCACAATTTCCAAATGATGTTCTGGAAAGGGTTGTTGGTTGTGTGTGTGTGTGTATGTATATATATATGTATATGTGTGTGTGTGTGTGTGTGTATGTGTATGTGTGTGTGTGTGTGTGTGTGTGTGTGTGTGTGTGTGTGTGTGTGTGTGTGTGTGTGCATGTATCTCTACACAGCTCCAGCTCTTCGTTCCCCGTGACCCCTAAAACTTGAACTCCTTGTACTTCTTCGCTCCCCCACGCGTATCCTGAGGCTGGGCCTTCCTCTTCTTTTGCTGTGGGGGCAAAGGACAGAATAAAAATAAATAACAATAAATAACAACAACAACAACAATAATTAATAATAATCATCATCATCATCAAACAATAAACAACAATGGTGTGGTGAATATAATGACTCATAATAAAAATGAAACTTAGGTTTTCTTCATTTGGTTATAATCTACACACCTGATATGTAATCTACACACTGGGCAATATAGTACATTTTAAAGCCATGTCAGTAAAGCTAAGGGGGGGTGGGGCTACAAAGTAGATAAAAGCCCAAAAAACTGCAGCATGAACATTATGTGTGGTTGTGCTTACTTCATGGCACACCAGCAAAGTTTATCAGTTGCACTTGCTGCAGTGAGCCACTATCTCTCAAACACATACAAGAGTACACACACACACACACGTACGTACACACACACACACACACACACACGTACGTACACACACACACGTACGTACGTACACACACACACGTACGTACACACACACACACAGAAACACATAGAAACACACACACACACACACACAGAAGTGCACACACACTTACATACGCACACACACACCTCCTGCCTGGCCTGTTCAGACAGATAAGTGCAGCGCTTATGGGCAGGCAGTGGAATGTGCACACACACTGTGGTAGCGTGACGTTGGTGTGGGGATCGAACACACCAGGCAACTGTCTGTCTGTCTGCTACGGGTTAACTCACTTACGGCAGTGATAAGATGTTTATAAAGCCGTTTAAAGAGTTTATACACAGTAAGTTTAAAATACACTGCACTCCACAGACCTACACATACACACACAATTTGTCGAAATACGTGTGTTCTACAAATTGTATATACACTCTACAAAAACACGATTTTAAATGTGATGTACTGTACCTATATTTACCTTCCAAAACAGCCTCTTTCTCAGAGAGACAGACAGACACACACACAGACACACACTTGTTTGGACACAAACAGAACTACACCTCAGTCTCTCCTCCCCTCCCTCCCCCATGCCGTATGGTGAGTGACAGGGTTTCTGCCAAACATACATGCTCATTTCACAGCGACAATAACTAGTGAACACTTCCGACAAAATGCACAGACCATTTTTGGTTGTCACACTGCCAAACTTCCCCTTTTCTGACACACACACAGACACACACACACACAGCTCTTGAAACTAAAATACTCCTGTGTCTCAGCTAGCCTCTCTCTCACACACACACACACACACACACACACCTCCTGTTTACCAATGCACTCCTGCATCATTAAAATGCCCTTGTGTCTAGGCTCTCTCTCGCTCGCTCTCTCTCACACACACACACACCTTCTGTTTGGCAACATGCTCTGCCAACATGTCACTAAAGTCCACCTTCTCGGTGTCAGCCAGCAAAATAAACACACACACACACACACACACACACACACACGAACACGCAAACACACACACACACACACACACACACCTCGATCTCAACTTCTGCCTGGCGGCATGCAAAGCCACAATGTTCTTTCCGTCTCAGCCAGGGGCAAAAACACACTTGCTTAAACACCTACACACACCATCTTTCTCACCCCCTCTCTCTCTCTCACACACACAGACACACACAGACACAGACACACACAGACAGACAGACAGACAGAGAGAGAGAGAGAGAGACAGACACACACAGACAGACACACACACACACACACACACACACACACAGCCATGTCGCCATCTGCTGGGCTGGATGCTTGGTCATCATACCACAGTTCTCTTTCTCTGCCTCAACCAACCATGACCACAGACACACTTGCACGCATGAGCCAAGTGCAGACACACACACACACACACACACTATGCTTCACCTTAGGCTGTGTTGTCAGCCACCATGTCACTGAAGTTCTCTTTCCTGGCCTCGACCACCCATAGACAGGTCCCTCACACACACAACATACACACACACACAACATACACACACACACACACACGTCTAACCTTCTGTTTGGCGGCATGCTCAGTCACCGAGTAACTTAAGTCCTCTTTGTGGCCTCCCCTACCCACCTCTTTGGTCTCTCTCTCTTACACACACACACACACACACACACAGACACCCTCAAGTGTCTCACTCTCGGTTTGGTTGCGTGCACAGTCAGTGACCAAGTAACTCAAGTCCTCTTTCCTGACCTACACTACCCACCACTTTGGTCTTTCTCTCTCTCACACACACAAACAAACACACAAACACAAATACACACAAACACAAATACACATACAAACACAGGGGTGCCACTAAGGAGAGTAGATCAGGACAATTCATTGGGGCCCACAGAGGACTAGGACATGGTTGGGGGAGAGGGGGCCAAAATTATTTTCTTTCAGGGGGCCCCACAATTTCTAGTGGCACCCCTGCACACAGACACATGCACACACACTACACTACACACACAAACAAAGACACACACACACTACACACTTACTACACACACACACACACACACACACACAATAACACACTAACACACACAACAACACACACGTGTCTCTGACCTTCTGCTTGGCGGCGTGCTCGGCCACCATGTCGCTGAAGTCCTCCTTCTCCACCTGGGCCTGCTGCTCGCGCACGTGCTCCTCGTACTTCTGCGTCATGGCCATGGGGTCCAGCTCCAGCTCCTCGGGGGCCAGCGCCACCTCCACGCCCTGGCTGTCCCCACCGCCGCCCGCCTTGCGGCCCGCCATCGCCTGCAGGGGTGCAGGGAGAGAGGGGTGGGAGAAAACGGAGGAGGTGGAGGAAGAGGAGGAGGATGAGAAGGAGGCAGAGGAGAGAAAGGAGGAGGAAGAGGACAAGGAGGAAGAGAAGGAAGAGGAGAAGGAGGCGGAGGAGAGAAAGGGGGAGGGGGAAGAGGACAAGAAGGAGGAAGAAGAGAAGGGGGAAGAAGAGAAGGGGACAGAGGAAAAAACAGTATGCAAAATAAATATATTTAATAAAATGTGAATGTGAATGTGTGAGTTAAGCAAGTGGGTTGCTTGTATGCATGTGAGAGCGAGAGAATGAAAGAGTGAGGGTGTGCGTGCGTGTGTGAGAGAGAGAGAGAGAGAGAGAGAGAGAGAGAGAGAGTGCGTACCCCAGAGACGTCGTAGATGTGTGTAGAGGCCATCATGGCGGCGCCCACAGATGCGGTCCTCCTCTCGGGCAGCACGGTGAAGAGCTGAGGCGTCTCGTTTCTGAGGACACACACACACACACACACACACACACACACACACACACACACACCAACAACACATTACAAAACATAACAGGTTCAGCATTGCATTGTGCATTGTTGTTGCATTTCATGTTCTCTCCTTCACCCTCGGTACTGCTGTTACTTTCAATGCATCACATTGTGTAAGGTCAAAGATCTTTAACAATAATAATCATTTTTACAAAAATCTATAAACCTACAAATAATAGAACACACAAGATGATCAATATTATTGACACAGGGGTGACACACAAGTCCATACAGAACATTAAAAACACACACGCACACACACACATACGCGCACCACACGCACACACACAAACAAACACATACCCATCCATGGCCTCCTCAATCTTCTTCTTCCTCAGCTCGATAAGCTCTGGGGTCTCCATGCCAGCAGGGACCGACGAGAAGCCTCCAGGAGTGATCAGACCACTGGGGAGAGAAGAGGGAGAGGAGAAGGAGGAAGAAGAAAGGAGAGGTAGAGGGAGAGCAAGGGAGAAAGGAGAGAAGAGGGAGGGAGAAAGGAGAGGTAGAGGGAGATGGAGGGACAAAGGAGAAAGGAGAGGTAGAGGGAGGGACAAAGGAGAAAGGAGAGGAGAGTGAGAGCGAGGGAGAAAGGAGACGTAAAGGGAGGCAGGGGAGAAAGGAGAGGGAGTGAGGGAGAAAGGAGAGGGAATGGAGAGAAATGAGAGGAAGGGATAAGAAAAAAGAGGGAGAGACGAAAGAAAGACAAATCAGTCCTCAGACCGTTAAAAGAAACATCATTCTTCTACCATTATATCTTCATTTTATGAGAAAAAACAGAACTAGAATTGACTGTTGGTGCTCTGCAATCACATTCCTTCATAATAACAGAAAAATCCATATAACCACCACACAACAGCCGTAAGTAGTACTAATTCATGGTTACTACTACTACATGGTTACACCATGGCGAAAGAAGTTGAAATTCCAACAACTAAGAAGGAGAAGATGTTTGAATGACATATTTAAACATGGCTACAGCATATCTGCAAATAAAGTATGAATCTTACAGGAGGAAAAAGGATTTTTTCCCCACTGTAACATAGCATGTTTTACTAAAAGCCTTTGAGGTACACATCTCCAGATATCTGGAAAGGGAGTAGGTGAGAAGTGTGTGGATATCAAAGTGTGTGTGTAAAAGTGTGTGTGTGTGTGTGTGTACCTGTCAGCGGGTGTGAAGAAGCCGGTCTCGTCGGGTTTGTCCTCGTCGCTCTCCTCCTCCTCCTCTTCCTCAGACGACTCCTCGTCCGACGGCTCCAGCTCTCCCCACGGAGTCCTGTCCACCTCCTCCTCCTCGGCCTTGGCCTGAGAGACAGAGAGAGAGAGAGTGAGACAGAGAGAGAAAGATATATATATATATATATATAGAGAGAGAGAGAGATACAGAGAGAGAGAGAGAGATACACAGAGAGATGAGAGAAAGAAAGAAAGGAGGGAGGGGGAGTTAAAGACAGAGAGAGGAAATACCAGGCAAAAAGGAAATGGGCAAAATTATTATGGCTGGAAGGAAATAACTGTAACCACTTCGGTTAGAAAAAAGTATCAGAGACATCCCAGGCAATCTTACTTTTCCAACTCAATAAAGTTAATGTGTTTTCTTGTAATGTTTTGGCCTGGTGTCCCAAGTGCTCAGCCTTGACCTCTGTGTATAATGTGTGTGTGTGTGTGTGTGTATGTGTGTGTGTGTGCATACCTCACCTGAAGTCTATGGCGTTGGTCTGCGTATAATGTGCATGTTTGTATGTATAATGTGCGTGTGTGTATGTATAATGTGTATGTGTGTGTGTGTGTGTGTGTGTGTGTGTGTGTGTGCATATCTCACCTGGAAGTCTATGGCGTTGGTCCCAAACACGTCTCCATACAGGGGCTTCCCTGTCTCATCCACTGGGGGCTTACCCCAACCACCAGCATGGTAACCGAATGAACAACCCTGAGAGAGAGAGAGGGAGATAGAGGTATGGATACATATAGATAGATTAAATAGAGATAAAAGAGGGATGGGGTTGAGAGAGAAGGAGGAAAATGGGGAGGAAGAGGGAGAGATGTTATAAGAGAGACAGATTGAAATGGTGGGTTGATGAAGAGAGAGAGAGAGAGAAAGAGAGAGACAAACAAGAAGAAAAAAAAGAAAGAAAGAAAGGCAGAAAGAAAAAGAAAGAAAGACAAAGAAAGAAAAAGAAAGAAAGAGAGAGGATGAAAAGGTGGTGTTGTCAGAAAAAGAAGAAGATGGGAAAAGAGGATTAGTCTAGCAAAAAAACAAAACAAATGCTTTCCATCTTTTGTTCAGCCGAAAAAAGAACAGGATATTAAACTTGTGTGTGACAAGACGGAGAAGGAAAATCCTAATTTATTGTAATATATTCCAGCATTTGAATAAAAGTTAATCAGGGGTACAGGAATGGAAGCAGTCATTAATAACCATGCCTTCAAAAGCTCTTTTGAAACATATCACTCATGTGCATTGGTTCAATAATATATGACACACACTTTTTTTGTTTCTAGACACGTGACTTCCGTGTGTGTGTGTGTGCGTGCGTGTGTGTGTGTGTACCAATTTTCAATATATTCACACAGATGCTTGCCCTGGATGTGTTTCTGTGTTCCAGATGAGTGTATCCATTACCATGTTTATGTGTGTCTGTGTGTGTTGTTTGTGTGTGTGTGTGCGTCCACTTACGTCGGGAATGGGGGCGTTGAGTCCGGGGATCTTCAGGTTGGGGTAGGAGGGGGGAGGGCCGTACCGCTGCATGGCAATCAGCCACGGAGGGGGAACCTTGTGAGAGTTCTAAAATACAGACAGACACACACACACACACACAGACACACACATGTTGGGGAAACAAGAGAGAGAGGAGGCATGAGAACCCAGACCAAATCAGTGTCCTCAGGTGGAGAGAGGGAGTGAGTGAGTGTGGATGTGCGGGTAATCTAATCTCATGTCACGGCTGTTTAATGAAGGCGACTGGAGCCTTGAGCTCAGCTCTCCAGCCTGTGTGTGTGCTGGCCCTCTCATGGAGGAGTGGAGGGGAGGAGTCTCCAGAGGCCAGCAGAGCCAGAGCATGGCCCTCCTGCTAAATTTAGCCAGGTGTGGGGGAGAGAGGAGAGGAAGAGAGGAAAGGGAAGAGGAGAGGAAGAGAGGAGAGGAAGAGAGGAGAGGGGAGAGGAGAGGAAGAGAGGAGAGGAAGAGAGGAGAGGAAGAGAGGAGAGAGGGGAGGCATGTGGTAGGGAAGAGGTGCAAGTGACAAGCATTTGTACATGTGCATGTATATAAATGGGAGAGGACGGGGAGGTGGTGGATAGCGGCAAAGATAGAGGGCTTGTTTGAAACGACTGGCTGGCCGAGTGTCTGGCAATGCATTCTGGATTTGAAATAGTGGCGTTTTTGGACATGGGTGAGCACGGTGTGGTATGGTGACGTTCGGATGAGACTGTGCAAAAACGTCACTACTTTCAAGCCCAAGAAGGATTCAGAGTGATGTGAGGAAGAGCGACAGGGAAATAGAGTGTGGGCAGAGGTAGCATGTGTGTGTGTGTGTGTGTGTGTGTGTGTGTGTGTGTGTGTGTGTGTGTGGGGGGGGGGACTCGAGCGAGGGAGGAGCAAGAGAGTGAAGGTTCAAACCCTCAAACCCGGGTCTCCAGGGGAGCCAAATGTGAGCTTTGACCGCAACGCCAAAGAGCCAGGCTCATTGGTATGCCAGTCAGAGCACACCTCTGCACAACTCTAGTGACGGTCACTCCATCACAGAGAGAGAAAGAAAAAGAAAGAAAGAAGAAGTTAGAGGCATACTCACCACTCCAGTGGGCATGCCCAGGGCGATGCGCAGCTCGTCTGACAAATCACCTGGCTTCTTCTCCTTCAGACGGGTCTCAAACTCCTTCCCCTGGGAGAGGCAGAGAAGGGTTTAAATATACATTAAGAATATCATTAATTACAGGGAACACTTTATTTGAAGGTGTCTACGTAAGAGTGACATAAGCCTGTTATAAACATGACATGACATATCATGCGCATTAACGACACTTGTTATTAAGTGTCATTCAATTTTTGCGATTGTCTGCATCCCAAGAAATATCAATTAATGCTCAGGATGTGTCATGTCACTCTTATGTAGATACCTACAATAATAAAAGTGTTACCAAATTATAATTATAAAAAATATCATTTTGCACACACACACACTTTCAATTATTGTAAAAACACACCACAATGCAAGAATGAAAGAAAAAAGAAGATAGGAGACAGACAACTGTACCTCGTAGTATAAATCTCCGTGGATGGTGAGCTTGGGTTTGATCTGCCATTTGAAGAAGGCGTCGTGCAGCTTCTGGTAGTCGATGTCGATCTTGCCCATCTTGGGACGAACCTTCTCGCGCATCTTGGTCTTCATGGTCTTAGCGTCCTCCTACATGTGGAACAGGAGATGGAATCAGACGCTCACATGAGACTTAGTCTCTCAGAAGTTACACAGACAAAGAACACACAATGTGAAATTACAAGCAACAGCCCACATTTTTTGTCATAAACATGTTTGTGTCATGACAATATTTCGATATTCTGTCCCACTTCAATTCCTGAAGAAATCAGAAATAATAAGTAAGAATGGCGGGAAGTTCAATGGCTGAAGAGGGACATAGACATGTAGTGTCTGGGGCTTTACACAGAAAATGACTGCTTGCAACAAATCTTTGCACAAAAACTGCATAAACAAACATAGCACTGGCTCTGAGAACCACCATGCTGCCAACATGATATTTCTATAATTAGGTGTATCAATATTGTCACATATGTGTGTGTGTGTGTGTGTGTGTGTGCGCGTGTATACCTGGTAAAGCTACACATATGGGGCACAAATTTCGCCACCAACATATCAGTATTATCACATGTCGTGTGTGTGTGTGTGTGTGTGTGTGAGAGAGAGAGAGAGTGTGAGAGTGAGAGTGTGTGTGTGTGTGTGCGTGTGTGCGTGTGTGTGTGCACATCATCACAAAGCAGCAGGGAGATGACCCTTGATATAACAGGTAACAGGCTACAGTGTGTGTGTGTGTGTGTGTGTGTGTGTGTGTGTGTGTGTGTGTGTGTGTGTGTGTGTGTGTGTGTACGTATACACACGCTCACCTTCTCCTGCAGGGCCTCCCTCATCTCCTGGATGCCGGTGCGCTTGATGAACTCGGGCAGCTCGAAGGGCGGCTTCTCGATACCCCTCTTGCCCTGCAGGTACTTGCGCTTGAAGCACCAGTGGCGCGGCACGGGCACCGTGTTCCGCGTGGCCTTCAGGTGCACCAGCAGCTTGGGCTCCTGCGCCGTCACGTCGTGCATCTCCACCACGTCCGGCCGCGCTACCAGCTGAGTAGGGGTTAAAGGTCAAAGGTCACAGGTCACTCGAGGGGGGCTGAAGGGTCATGGGGGATGTTTTGGCATAAGACAGAGAGGGGTGGTGTTCATGGGTTTTGGTTTGTGAGGTGTGGGACCTACCAGCTGAGGGGGTGGGAGGTTAAAGGTTAAAGGTCACAGGTCACTCGAGGGGCACATTGTGTTTTTACTTATTAGTATTATATACAAGCATACTGTACTTTTTGTTATGTCTACATTATTGTGTATATGTTTGTCACCATGTCTATCTGGTTTGTTTATAAGATGTTTAATGTTCACTGTGGGCCTAGGGAGCATTGCAATTTCAAATTCTGTGTGGGCATGTACATGTACACATGGTTTTTGACAATTAAGCAGAGTTTGACTTTTGACTGACTTGAAAGGTTGTGGGGATGTTTTGGCATAAGACAGAGAGGGGTGGTGTTTATATGGGTTTTGGTTTATGAGGTGTGGGAGTTTGTGTTTTGCTGGCCAAACACACCATTTTATTCTTTTCTGAGTTCTGTGCCAAAAACCAAATCTACAATGCTAAATCATGTAGAGTAATCAGCTCATTAGATACACAACTGTTCACTCTATATAACCATTAGATTTTTACTTGTTTTATTACTTACTATTTGTTTTATTACTTACTATATTGCCAGTTCCATATCCTATTTGGACCTAGTAACTGCACGTGTACGAATTAATGTTTAGTGTCTGTGCTCACCTGTTTGAGTTCAGCTACAGTCAGCCTGTTCATGCGGCGAAGCTTTTTCTTGGAGAGCTTTGGCACGTCCGTCTTGATTTCCTGTGGGTGACAAGATGGAGGCACTTAAGCAAGGCATCGTGCAGATGGTCATATCCTATTCACATACTCTGGTAAGAGTGTTTAGCGTAAAGACGGGGCTAGTGCTTTGATAGAGACAATACAACTTGCTGCTCCCACTACGCAAACTCAACTTCTTCCCACTTTGTTAATCAAAACAACATGACATTACTAGTCAAAGTTCTTGTCCTATTAGCCAGCCTGGAAAATGGACAGGTCTAGTCTGCCCAAATGCAATTACAATGAGTTTGGGGGAAACATGGGTGGTCACCAGACCTCACCAGTTTTTTTTTTGTGGTCACCAGACAAAAAGTTTAACATCATTGCTGACGATGCCCCTACCCTTCCAACGCCCTTTTTTATTTACTGTAGCATAAAGCTTTTCTGTGTAAATGGTATGCAAAATTATAAAAACATTTATAACACACACACACGCGCACAGACAAAGACACAGACAGACAGAGACACGCACAGACAGACACAAGACTACAGCCCACAGCTTCTCTTACATCATCGCTGTCGTCGTCCTTCTTCTCCTCCTCGAATCCCTTCTTCCTGATGGTGGTGGCCTCTGGCTTCTCCGGCTTCTCCGGTTCCTTCTCCTTCTCTTTCTTCACGTCGTCCGTCAGCTGCAACAGAAAGCGTTCACACCATGGGTCAGCGATCCACATTACGCTCTGCTGACCCACAGGACACGTAATCTCTCGGTGCAGTCACACTGGCTCAGTCACACTAGCATAGGGAACAAAAAACTGTCTACACTACCTGCAGAGTGTGCAGATATTTAAAGTATTTTATGACAAGCCTGTGGTTAATGGACTTGTCATATACGTAAATTATTGTAGAAAATAGTTATAAACTTTTAAGTAAATGGCAGTGATATAAAAGACAGATTGATAATAAATCTACTAATAAATGTAATAAACTAGTCATAATCTATGACTGAGGTTTCCTTAACAATGTGACAGTAACAGCGGTGAATAAGCAGTGCACTATACAATATACTTTTTTTTTTTATTAAAAGCTTGACATTTTAGAATATTACAAGAAATGACCTCTAAAAAAGTCATCATTTGAATAACTGAAGGCAATGAACTTTAAGATTAGTATGCCAAAGACCTTGAATAATAACACTAAAATACCACTGAAAGACTGTGTCTCTCTCCAGAGACTCTTCAAAGACTTTTCAGTCTAGGCATCTGACCTTGAAAGCTTCGAAGATCCTCTTGAAGAAGATGAAATTGGGGTCGTAGATTTCCGGCTCCTCTGTGATGTACTCGATCTCGACGTCAGGCTCGTTCTCCTTCTCTCCTTTCTTCTTCTCGTCCTCCTCCTCCTTCTCAGTCTCGTTTTCCTGGTCGCGCTTCTTCTTCTTCTTCTTTCTGTTACGACGACGCCGGTTTTTCTGACACGGGGGAAAAGAAAACACACAAAATCAGAAAAACAAACACAGGAGCAATATCCAGTTTCCTTCGTATCAAGATAATTACAATGACAATAACAATAGTAATAACTAGTATTAATACTATTATTATTATTATTACTACTATTATTACTGCTACATATGGTACTTACCTAAATATATTAGCCACAAAACATTACCATAACGTCAAAAAGATAAGTGCTGCTCAATGATGTAGAGTTGTCAGTTGCCAATCAAGTCATGCAAGTACAAAAGATGCAAGATACTTGTAGAGATCTCATTGCTTAATACCCATTCGGCAGACACGGTTGGTCAATGGATGAAGTACAAAACAGACCTTTCTAAACACATAAATTATAAGCTTAAAACATACCTCTTTCTTCGAGAGGCCGGAATCGTCGTCCTCGGTCTCGGACAGTGCAAGGGCATTATTCACATCTGCGTCAGGACCATCGTTATCATCGTCCGCTGCACGATCAGACACACACACACACACACACACACACACACACGTTATGGCAAGTACTGATGCCTAGGTCATTAACTAGTAGGTGGAGGTGAGTCTCTGGAACATGTGAAATGCAGTAGGACCTCCTCATAGTCGAGTACTGATGCCTGGGTCAATAACTAGTAGGTGGAGGTGAGTCTCTAGAACATGCAGTGAAGTGCAGTAGGACCTCCTCACCTGGAGGGGCAGTGCTGAGCTGCTCCTGTCTGATCTCCTTTAGCTGCAGGATCTTCTCCAGCGCCTGAGGGATCTTGGGCCCAATACCCACCTCTTCACCTTGCCATGACTGGGAGAGGGAGAGGGAGAGGGAGAGGGAGAGGGAGAGGGAGAGGGAGGGAGAGGGAGGGAGAGGGAGAGAGAGAGGGTGAGAGAGAGAGGGAGAAAAGGGATTTAACAGTCATTATTGTTGTTGTCTGTTTACATCATGGCATGTTACAACCACTAGTCAATAAAAGCATCCATTCAGCATGTGAAGGGAAAACCTATCCTCCACACCTTCAACATAATGTTCACACATGCACCAAAATTTGTCATTACCAGGTAAACAACAACCTACTGCTATCATCAATTGACCACAACCCTTTGCCCATACGGGTGTGTGTGTGTGTGTGTGTGTGTGAGAGAGAGAGATACAGAGACAGACAAAGTGAGTGATTAAGAGACAGAGGGTGACAGAGGAAAGTGGATGATAGAATTACCAGACAACATTTGGAAAACCAAATGTATAACTGTTAGATAATGCTCGCAGCTGTTCACAACTGATCAGTGGTCTGATGATAGTGTTTTCCCGCTGTAAAGACACCAGGAAAACAAAGTACAATAAAAAATGAACACAGATCAGTACCTCTCTGCCGTCCTCCCCTGGTGGTGGGGGCATGCGCTGCTTCTGGCTGGAATGCTGCATCATGGAGACACCAGGGGGGGGTGGCCCACCGCCTGCCATCACTACCAGGAATCAAAGGCAGAGTCAGAATGCTGTGTCCCCAGTCACAGATCAATGCAATGTTACTCAGCTACTAAGCAGGGGGGGGGGGGGGGGGCAACCAACATGAACTGTGGTCCCCAAAAATAAATATATATATTTTTCTTCCTCCTCCTCCTCCTCCTCATCATCATTGCTTTGGTTAGTATTCTCCACCTGGTGCAGAAGTTCTCCAACTGAAAATGTTAAATTCTGTCTAGAACAGACTCGGCTTAACGAAAGCAAAATTTCCTCGGCACAGTCATGAGTATCTATGCCCGGCCTTACTCACATAAGACAATCTCAGTCTAAACTGTTCTCCGTTGTCCCACAATGGCGGAACAAGCTACCAGCTGCTACGAGAGTAGGGTCATCCCTTTCTACCTTTAGGCAGCTTGTGAATACTCTTCTTTTATGAGAGTACTTGCCTTCCTAACAAAACTAACCTCCACTCACCAACACTGTCCTGTACCCTGGCTGTAATAACTTTGTTACACCTTGGCTTACTCTGCTTGCTTCTGCATATCTGTAGCTTGTTTATCTTCTCTATTGTAAGTCACTTTGGATAAAAGTGTCTACTAAGTGTGCTGTAATCTATTATTACCAGGTTCCTGTTGGATTGCAGAAATACAAACTTTTAGAAAAATAAGTAGTCACCACTACACACTGAAGAGAGAGTTAAACTGACATTCTCCAGTGTGTGGATGTGACTACTTATTTTCTAAAAACAGAGTTGTGATTGCAAACATTTATGTGAAAAAAAGAAAGAAAAGAAAAATCAATCGAGCTGATTGATTGGTAACTGACGATTCATGATGAGGGAGGGGGTCAGAGGCTGACCTCTCATGGGAGGCAGACTAGACATGGGGATGAGGGAGGCCTGGGGGGTGGAGTCCCTGACGCCGGGGGGGCCGTGGTGGAGCTTCACAGCCATCTCCTGCTGCCTCTCCTGCTCCAACAGCACAGCAGCCTGGGAGGAGAGAAAGGGAGAGTAAGTTGGAAGAATACGTGAAAAAGAAAGAGAAAGACAGAGAGAGAAAAAGAGTACGTGTGTCACAGTTTGTGCATGTGTGAGGGAGGAAGAGGGATGGGGGAGAGGGAGAGAGAGAGAGAGAGAGAGAGAGACAGACAGACAGACAGACACAGAGCAAATAGACTTGGCATTGGAATGAAGCCTTTCACTATTTTTTTCTGTGCAACATCTTTAAACTAATAACTGGAAATGTATTTGTCTGGTGTTCTTTTCCACAACCTGTCAAGCACTTTGAATAACAGCCTCTCTTAAATGTTAAGCGCTACATAAATAAAGCTTATTATATTGTTATTAATATTTACCAATAACATTTGTTTTAACCCAACTAAAGTGCAAAGGCCATACGGTTTACACATGAATGTGCCCAAAAGACTCAAAGGGTCTTGCTGTATTTATGGCTCGATGCTTCAGTATCAATAACCAGTCAGCTGAGAAGAGATGAGCCCTGAGCAGATATGAAATGTGGAGGAAATGGGGTAATCAACTGGGCTTCCTTACCCTCTTCTGCTGCTCAAGCAGCTCCTGCTCCTTCATCTGTTCCTCCATGACCCGAGACTCGCCCTGTTGGAACATATGAATGGACACAGACAGACAGACAGACAGACAGACAGACAGACAGACACAGACACACAGCATAAGGACCACATCATAAGGTTCACCGAGTGTAGTACAGTACACTGGCATTTAAAAAGGCCAAAAACACCCAAACAGTGCCTTACTGCAAACAGGTCAAGACTACTGCGCACACTGTTTGTTCAATATAACACAAAGAAATAAATAAATAAACAAACAAACAAACGCACCATGGCTGCTCGCATTTTATGTGGGTCCTGACCCATGCCGGGGGGCTCCATGCCCATGTGCATGCCAGGCGGAGGGGGTCCCGCCATCATGCTCATGGCCTGCAGCATGCCCATGCCCGGGGGGAGAGGCATGGGGGGTATCGGGGGCATGGGCGGGATGCCTGGCATCTGTTTAGGGGGGGGGCAAAGAGGGCAAGTTAAGACACAAATTATCCGACAATATGGCCACCTGCGGAAAATGTTCACGACAAGGGTTCTGGAAGTATTCACGGTTTTTACATGGAGGATGATGAGGCAACATCGACACAATATTATATTTTTCAAGAACCAGAGTTTGCCATACCTACTTTTTTGTCATTTACTGAACTGAAGACACTAGATCAGTTAACTGGACTGAAAAGAGTGTTTTGTCTACATTGCAGCAATAATTAATATCAGCATTCATGACTTAAGAGTTATTTTCTGCAATGTTCTGGTGGTAAACACAGCACAAAGCAAATTCTAGTGTTTACGGTTATAGACAATCTCTGAAGATGCTTCATATTTTGTTAAGATGAAAGATGATTATAACATTATAACAATTCTGCAAACCATTAATAAAACCACGCAGTACCTGGTGAGGAGGTCTGACCTGAGACATTGGCTTGTCATCACCCCCTTGCATGTTGGGTTTGGTGAGAATCATGCCGGTCTATGAACACAGACAAAAACACACACCTCAGTCTACATCCGGTAAACAAACATTACCAGTACCTTATAAACCTATCATAACAACGAGATAAGAACGCATTCAGTACAGAAGGTGGCATGTTGTGTATTCTGAATAACAACTTGGTATTGAAACCCATTCTTACCTGCATCATGTATCCCTTCAGCCTGTCAATCAACTCGTCTCTCGGGCCTAAGAGAAGTAGATGACATTGTTATTATGCAGTTATGTTATTAAGTTATGTTATTATTTGGAGATCTAAGCGACAGGTCCAGACAGTATAAAGAGACACATCTGTAATACAATAGCACACAGTATTTCTTAGATCGATCAATCCAAAGTTCATTGAGAAAACAGAGCCGTGCTGCCGGGCATCAGGTTGCATAGGGAGCTTCAACAACCTCGCAATCAACTACTGTCAATGCTGGTTTAGGCCTCTGAGGAAAAATACAATGCATGATACACTAGCCGAATTAAAAACCCAAGTTTTAAGAACCATCATTTCTAAACAATAATTCAATCTAACATCCAACTTGCTCACAAACTACATTGAAGTTGCCCTGCTAACTACGATTAGCTGCTAACTAACAGCTAAATCTCCTGGCATTCAATTGGTCTGCTAATAGGCTAAATGGCTTTAGCTAGCGAAGTCATTTGCTAAGTGTACATGATGTTTCACTGCTTATATGAGCATCGACGGCAAACAGCATAAGGAATAGGTGGAGTAAACGTCCCCAACTATGACAGAATCTCATATATATGGTTGAAAAGGTAGCTAAATAAAATTTAAATGCACAAGGCCTAAGACGCGACCATGGAAAAAGCCCGAAGTTGCCCTAGCAAGCCAGCTAACTACAACCGGATCTTTGGATCGTGCACAAAAAGAAAATACTGTGTCCTTTCCTACCCATTATTGGTGCACCGATCTCCGCTAGTTTGCCCTGCAACTCTGGGATACTCCATGTGTTCAAGGACGCCACAGCACCACCCAGGTCGGACAGGTTGCCGTCGGTTCCCGGTGGTCCGTCGCTAGCCATATTTAAGTTTCGTTCATTCAGTTACTCCGCGCACAACACACACGAGCACGTAAAAGGAGAAAGGGCTGATGGGAAGTTCCTCATCTCTCCCCCTCTTCCTTCTCAAACATAACCTGAATAGCCTTCATCGCCACCTACTGTTCTGGAAAGTAAACTGGCTCAAAACCAAAATCTCAAAATCATAACCCCAATCAACATGAATTGTGGTCCCCTAAATATTTTCTTCCTCCTCCTCATTACTTTGGTCAGATTCTTTATGTTCACAAGCAAAGACATGGACGTACGCTATGGGTAGTGTGGGTGACCATTGTAATGTATACTTAAATGCACGCAGAACTTATAAGGGAGCATTTTCTATGGTCATATTTTTTTATTTGTGCCCACAAATAAATTACTTATTGTCCACGAATCCGTATTGTGGCAACAATACATTTTGGTCACGAGTTTTTTGTGCTTGGTCACAATAAAAATAAACCGTGACCACACGTTACTTAAAGGTAGTTTTCTAGCCTAGCTCTTCTTTCATATTCCCCCTTTCAGAATGTGATACTAAGTAGCATGTGCCACAGAGAGGCAGTGTTAGGCCAGAATACAATATTTCCACAGTGTAAAAAAAAAAATCACGTTGCAAGAGTGGACCCAGGAAAACATAACCTTTAACTTACCCACTCGCCAAAAGAATTTAAATTTAAGCACAGCATTTCTGCATCACAGGTGGCCTATTAAAATAATAACAGCACATCATGTACATGATGGTACACGCAACCCTGCACTGTAGCCTACTCGTCAGTGGTCACTGGGGCATGCGATGGGGCGTTGACACAGAGGCGTGCCAGAGAATGGGCTTGCGTTTTTCAGTAACTGTATGTGAGTGTGTCACTGACTGTACCGCGGGGACTCTGATGCAAGGCAAAATTCCCAAACCTTGTGAACACACTCCTCAATTGTTGAGAGAGACATCGAAGGGTAGGGTAAGTAAAGTTTGCACTCGAGATTTTTCTTCTTCAGGCATGCGTCCGCTTCGTGTGATTTGTTCTGTGTGGAGTAGGCAAATCGGATTGCATTCACTATATTTTTGACTGAGGAGCCAAGCGTGATGTGTTCCTAGTCCCCAGCTTGTTTAACTTGATTTTAAGATTACTGCCTTTCGACTATGCTTGGTATTACATAAGGATTCGTGTGCAGTCCGGATATAACAACGAACCCCTAAGTTTCTGTAGATTTCCGGAGTTATGGCCGAGTTGTTGAGGTTTCAAAACAGCCCAGAAAATATAGCCTACACAAGACTAATCGCTTCCTGAATTGCGCCAGGAATGTTTGATGTCTTTGACAGAGGAGATCCGTCGTTCCCGACAGCTGTTCAGCTCGTTGGCCACTTGTCCTAATGACAGCTGATCAGCAGGTCAACCACGAAACTCTTGCATTAACGAAATAATTACTTTGACTTTATTTGGAAGTGAGGTAGGAGGCACACTTTCCATTGTTTAAGAACTTGTTCGAGAAAACAACCTATCCCCATCCCAGACAATAACAGCACCTCTAATGAATAGGTTGAAGAGTGTTTTGTGTTTACAGTCTCGTTTACTACAAGAGGGTTAAGGGTACTTTAACCTGCAGAATGGTCACGCTATTTTAATATACTGGCTACATTTTGCAGCCCACAAGGGTTGGGAGTTACGGCAAACTTGCAGGTTAGAGTGCTACTGTTATGGCTACACTGTAGCGATGAGGGCTAGAGTAAATACAAGTAGTCGTGTCTCATTCTAACCTCAAAATCTCAGGAGCCTATTTGATATTGCTTTAATAGTCTTGCTCAGTAGTTCGTGACACCTCTTAAATCATTATGATACCATCATGTTCTTTGTAGACTAATGCCACTTATTGTCTAATTACACCTTAATGGTCTGTGTACCTCATATAGGGCCATGTTTTGGTCCATGTCGAAGTGGCTCATGTCCAACTTTGAGAGGAATGTCAAGATACATCAGAGTGTGTGACACACTGACACTTCAAAAGAGCGCATCCACATTAAACAGTGAAAAGAAAAGCTACTGTATGAAAGTTCTTTTTCTGGTCTATGTATATCTATTTTTTTATACCTATTTTTTTTGTCCATGGTGTCTGACACCATGCCATTTTGAACATGTTGGGCAGTGTACACACAGAGCCAGTAAGCATGTAATGGTTTCAGCATGGGAGCAATTTGGTTTTTTGGCTGCCCTACAGCCATTCAGTGGGTGTGCCTGGTTTTAGACACAGAGGCCTCTCGACCAATGAAAAACAGACTTTCCTCTCTTTGGGGCTTAGCAGAAAACATGAGATGCAGAGAGAGAGAGAGAGAGAGAGAGAGAGAGAGAGAGAGAGAGAGAGAGAGCTGCAATAGACCACAGAAGAGAGTAAAGCACATGAAAGCAGAGCATAGAGAGAGTCTGAGAGAGAATTAAGCAGATAATAGAGACTGAGAACAACAGACAGATTGAACAAAAGTACAGTTGTCATCATTTTGAAATAGAGCTGTCGTCATTTGCTGTGAGCTGCAAGATGAGTAATTCTCAACAGTCAGTGACAGTGTGTGTGTGTGTGTGTGTGTGTGTGTGTCCCTGCCTCTTCATTTCCACAGTCCTGCTGCCATTGGCAGTGTCAGTAGTTCCTAGCTCTGAGCACATGGGCTTTCCTCTCAGTTGTTCCCAGTGCGAAGTTAAATGGAGGCCCCACCCTCGCGTGTACTCACCATCTTCCACTGATTTCCTCATGTTGACCTGAGCTAAACCCTCAGTCTTCAATGCTAGTCTCTCTTAGGACCTCCACAGTTCCTATGGAGTGGTAATTGAAGCAATTATATCTGTGGAGAACCTTGGAGGTTCTCCTGTTTCAAAATATTCTAGAATACACAAGCTGTGGTGGTGGGTGGCCACAGTCATAAAGTGTGGCAGGATTGTGTCAACAGTGGAAGCTGTTTAATCAAACATTGTCACATGATTTATCACTGAGGACAACTACTGTCGAAGCACACTTTTGTGTGTGTGTGTGTGCGCGCGTGTGTGTGTGTTTGAATAAATGGAAAAAAGGCGTCAGTCTCAGCTTTCTATACTTCTTTAGTAATTGAAGATTTATTTTCCAATCTAAGTAAGACTTGGTTAGTGAATTGGATGGTAGCTGCACCAATTAAAAAGCAACATACTTTCTTTTTCTTTCAGCACAGGTTTTTGTTTATGTAAGATGAGTCAGACAACGAAACTTACTGGTATGAAATACGAGTGGGTCTGTAAACATTCTACTGGAAGAGCCACAGTAAACTAGATTCTTGTTACCAGAAAGCATGAGGGTGACTAGATTTATGCCAGGGTCAACGTTCCAAACATTTCTAAGATGAAATATTATGTGAAGTGCTTTGAGTCATTGTCAGCCTTTTGTTATTCTTCTTTTTTATTATTTATTTTATTTATTCGTAACCAGGAAGGTCCCACTGAGATACAGTTTCTCATCTGCTAGGCAGTCTTGGTGAAGGAAGGAAACAAAAGTTTCACACAAAAAAAGCCCGAAACCAAACATGAGACACAAGCTAAAACATATCAATCAACTGAGACACAAAACAGACAGGACTGTGCTACAAGGAGTTTGCCACAAGCCTTGGCCTGAAGTGCAAAAGCAAAAATACCTTAGGCTTGGTCTGAAATTTCAGGTGTGGCTCAGCAGCCTGATTCTGCAGTGTAAACATGCACTCCTCGTGTTTCCTAATGACCAAACAGTAGTTAAACCCTTCAGTCATTGCTGGGATTTAGCATCGAGGCACTACAGAAGATATAGAGGGAAAGGGCAGAGATAGAGCAATGGACGAAGATGGGGTGTAGATGTGGAGAGAGAAAGAGAGAGAGAGAGAGAAAAGTGTTAAAAGAGAGGAGACCCACGCGTGTGGTCGTTGTGGTCGTTGAGTGCAGGCAGAGATCTCAGGGGGCAGTGCGCAGCAGACGAGATGCACGAAACCGCTCTGTCTATCTGTCAGTATCTCCCTCGCGTGACTTCTGCTTGGTCTCTCACGGCAGACGGGAATGTCTGTGTGGGGATGTCAGAGGCGTTTTAGATGGCCACACACGTGTGACGCTAGTCATCGCACGCCCGTGAAACATTTCTTCAGTGTGGCATAAAGTGAAGCACGTGTGGGAAGATGAAAATAAACAGATAGGCAGAGGGGAAGAGGAGGAGGAGGAGGAGGAGGAGGAGGAGGAGATGACATTCAGTGTGTACTATAGAAAAGAGAGAAGAAGAGAAGAAAAGAGAGAAAAACTAACAATGACAAGACTTGTTGCGTAGTGGGTGGAAATTATTTTCGTTAAAAAAACGGTTTAGGCAAAGTTTAAATAACAGATCAGTTGAATTAGTCGTTATTAAAGAATAATTAACTTAAATTCTGCTCAAAGAAAAGGACAGACAGTGTGCTAGAGATGATAGTGATTTTAGACCGAGAGAGAGAGAGAGAGAGAAAGAGAAAGAGAAAGAGAGTGAGAGAAATCAATACCACAGAAGTGCTTGTGTTTGTTTAATAGACTCAGATATGAAAGTTTGGGTCCTATAATCATTAAACCAGTTGAGCCATACTTTCCTCATTAAATCGCTGTTCCTGTTTTCTCCCCTCCGACATTCCACCCACACACGGTCTCAGGGAAACCCTTGATGCCAGCATTATCCACAGTCACAATAGGTGCTTTCTTAAATTAGAAAACAAGAAACCTTTTTCTACTTTCTACTTCTGCATTTGGAATGTCAAAGATTTTTACTGATTATATTTCCAGCACACGTGAAAAAATCTGACATACAGTAGGCTATATTTCCTGTATGGTGTGTTTTACAAGCAGGTGTTTTAAGATTTTATCACCGGACATAATGTTAAGCATACCTTCTTTTAACGGCAGCCTCTACATAGTTACAAAAGCAGACCATGTGTGGCACACATATTTTCCCAACTCGTGTTGTTCTGCTTACCCTTTAGAGTAGCATAATTGTAACAGTGTGCATGGGCAATGGCCAATGCAAAATACAATATGTTGTGCTACAAATCAGTTTAAAAAGGGAATCTGTTTAACTCTAACTGTGACTGTTACTCATATTTTGGCTGCTCATGCCGTTTAGACTCACCAGCATATTTGAGGTATAGTGTTCAGCCTGGTCCGTTATCTTGGCGTGCTGGTCCAGCTCATGCCCTCTCAAGCACAGCCACAGAAAGGCCTTAGGGCATAATTAGCCTAGCGTAATTTGCGTGCAATAGAGAGTGTGAGAGTTAGTCACTCGGGATAGCATGTTGAGTACTGTGCTTTTACTTAGCCATTATTACTGGGTTTGGGATTTTTAAGCTTGGGAATTCACAAGTTATACATGCACCGGAAGACACTGGAAGCGTTTGTGGTAATTAAGTTGTCTTAGTTTTTCTCTTGTGCCATGTCATGGAGGAAATAAAGGCACCTGCAAAAGGTGAATCATTTGTTTGTTTAACTGCTTAGCAGAAGAGCTGCAGTAAGTATGTATTGTGGAAGGGTGTGTCTCTTCCCACATAACAGTCAGGTCTGCACTTGAAGACTTGCCACAAGAACTCAATATGAGATTTGTTCTTTTAACAGTAAGACACATGTAAGCTTTAGATGACATTTGACAACATAAACTAAAACAATCTTCAAGACACTTCAACACAAACAGAATCTCTCTATGTTTCTTTTCAGGAACTCCTTCTGATTTCTTTAATAGTCTTAAAATAAGTTTGCCATTGTGATCTGTCGTGAGTGTGCCGGTATGGCTGCCTTTGTTTAGCTGAGGCGGGGGACTGCTGCTATTCCAGGCTTCAGGATCAGCCACTTGAAAGTAATCTAATTACTGTCACAGGGCTTGCTGTGAATGTGTGTCTGTGTGACTGTGTGAAGTAAGAGGACAGGTCTCCTGCCGTCTCCTGGAGTAAAGGCTCATACAAACAAAGACTCCTGTTCCTGACATTTGATGCCAAGATTAATGTTGTGTTGGAGTTAGGATTAAGGGCGTACTATTTTTAAAACACGGTTCAACATACTTAATAATAATCTGCCTACTTATTTGTCTAGTGACACTTGTGTATATTTATTTCACTCTACCAAGAAATATGACCAAGTATGACTTTAGTGCTTACACAAGTGCATTATCGATTCTGTGCAATGCAGTTACTGTAAATCTTGAAGGTATGCTGCCTCAACCTTTTTGTTAAGGGGTGGAGGATGTCAAAGTGTACTCTAGAGTTTGCATCTGTGTCAGGGCACATCCAATTAATTAGACTGTTCCGGCACATGCTGTACTGTACTGACATTCTGGCTCAGGCTCTGGCTGCTTTAAGTAGACTACCATTTGTGGTCAGGAGACACTACTGCCTCCTATTAAAACTAATCATTACATCTCTCTGTCTGCCTGTCGTGTGTGTGTGTGTGTGTGTGTGTGTGTGTGTGTGTGTGTGTGTGTGTGTGTGTGTGTGTGTGTGTGTGTGTGTCTGTCTGTCTGTCTGTCTGTCTGTCTGTCTGTCTGTCTATCTGTCTATCTATCTATCATGCACAGGAGCAGTTGAAGTAGCTGGTTTGTGGAGCATCTGATGACAGCAGTATCTTTTCCTCTACAAGATCAGAGTGCTCACCTCTTCCACACCTCCCCCTCATCTATCTCCAGACATTTACACCCAGATCTAAATATACCCCAGCATCACCTCTGATTGGATTCCTGGGAATCACCTGCATTCGGATTGGGCGAACGCGCTCTGTGCTGATCATTGATTGGTTCCACCTGGTGGGCACGGGATCACCCACTTGAGGCCATAGTTGCTGGGCGGGTTTCAGGTCGGGATTCTCTATATATACAGTGGGTGGGGGGGCTGCTGCTGCTGTTGTTGTTGCTGCGTTTACACATCACTAATCCTGAGACATGGAGCCAGCGTTCGCCATGGGGATGGCTGCCAAGCTGCGCAGCCACTGGGACCGGGCCGAAGGGCTGGGCCAGAACCACAACGCCGTCAAGTTTCTGGGTCAGGACTTTGAGTCGCTGCGGGCCCGCTGTCTCCAGACGAGGACGCTGTTCGAGGACCCCGCCTTCCCCGCACAGGCCTCCACTCTGGGCTTCAACGAGCTGGGGCCCCGCTCCGCCAAGACCCACGGCACACGGTGGATGAGACCCACGGTGAGGAGGCACTGATAAGCAGAGATGGTGAAACCCTGCTGTAGACAGGGGAAGGTCTGCCATGTATGATGTATTATGTGTGCTAGCAGTCAACTTAAAACAGGTGATGCCATTCATTAGGTCATCAACCTGGCTACAGAGTTGGGCCAATTAGTATCATGCATACAAACATCACATACAAAGTACATAAATACTTACATACATACATACACACATACATACATACATACATACATACATACATACATACATACACAAACACATACACAAATACATACATACATGCATACATACATGCATACATTTATACATGCATACATACATACATGCATACATACATACATACATACATACATACATACATACATACACACACACACATGCATGCATGCATGCCTGCATGCATGCATATATAAACACACACACACACACACACACGTGGTGAATGGTCGAATGAAATAGGAGGTTGCACTTTTATTTCCAGTAGCCAGATTTTCCAGCTCCTGCTGACATGAACACTCATCTCAAATGTGCACTTTTACTAGTTCATTTGAAACTATGTTACAGTAGTTAAACACAAAACTGCAGTGAAATTAGTGCTACACAACAAATATGCAATTTAACAGTAAAAAATAAAATAAAAAATAAAATAAAATAAAATAAAATTGATGGTGTTGAAAATACAGTGAGGCAGCTGTCGTTAACCCACATTTTACTGTGAGTACAGTCTGAAGGAAACGAGAGAGTCTTTGTCCAGTCTGCGGAAATCTATAAGGTCTATTGAAGCATTTCATCCTTCACAGGCCTCACAGAATGTAGAAGTATTTAGCTCCAAGCTAAACTGTGTACTGAAATTCAAGAGCTTTCAAAACAGAACAACCAGTTGGCTTTGAACAATCTCTCTGCATTGTGTTGACCAAGTAGAAGACTCTAAAATATCGGTGAAGAGAAAATGCACTTTCTTTCCCCCACACATCCGATAGTGAGCTCAAGTTGGTGGGAAAGACAATCAAATCAGGAAAAGGGAGAGGAGGTGGGATAAAAGGATGATGCTTTTTGATAGATGGGCACACTAGGGCGAAACAGACAGGTAGATATTAAAAAGGAGAGAAAGGAAAGGCGAGAGAAAGAGAGACAGATGGAGAAAAGACTAGGCGACTGACAATGTTAGTGTATGAAAGGAGAGGCTTCTGACAATATAGGAAGTCAAGCAAGGGCAATATGATAGCAATCTCTTTCTGTTTGCATCTGGGTTTGTTTTTGGATAAAGAACCCCACATTGTCTGATGTAGTATATAGCTCAGAGCTACATAGCAAAAGGACAGAGCTTTGTAGTAAATAAACAACTTTACTACTTTTGACCCGTTGACATAGTTACCTGACATAGTCTCGGAGTGTATGCTAAGGAAGTGAATGGCTTTAAGCTGTAGAGTGACATCCTATGAGGGGTTACCCACTGACAGAATAGTGAGCAGTAGCATAGCGATAGCGATCTCCTCTTGCACAAACAGAATTTCAGCTTTTTTTTAAAAAACATCCTTTCCTCTCATTGGCTAGAAGCAGCTATGGAGACAAGGTTTCATGGTTTAGTAATGAGGGAGGGGGGAACAGCAGTGGGGGTGGGGGTGGCGGCATTTGTAGTAGGAGTCTCTGTTTGGCACGCCACCAGCTTCAGCTGTAGCATCCCCATGAAGCGGAACAAACTCAGTCTCGCTGTCTAACCCTCTCAGCATCAATTTGCGCTCCTCTGCTTCACGCACTTTCCTTTTTGTCTGGTTTACCAGCCCTCTCCTCCAGCTGTCTTCTTCTCTCTCTCTTTTTGTTTCTCTTTTTTGTCTTTATTTCTCTCTCTGTCTCTCAGTCTCTTATCTCTGTCTCTCTCTCTGTCTCTCTCTCTTCTCTGTCTCTCTGTCTGTCTGTCTCTCTCGCTCTCTCTCTCTCTCTCTCTCACACACACACACTGTCCGTCTCTCTCTGTCTCTCTGTCTGTCTCTCTTTGTTGCTGTCCTTCTATTCAAAGTTACCTACATTGTTGTGGTATCTTTAAGCAAATCACGCCCTAACAAATGTTTGTTATTGATAATAACGGCAATGCTTAGTTTACTCTGTTTACTCTAATGTGCTGTGCCCTCAGCATTGGGTGGGTGGAGTTGATCAATGTCTGCATAGCACCCTGCCTGGTAGCAGGATCCACAAGATGGTTCAGTTAAGGAATGTTTGTCATCTCTCTTTTAATTTCATTCTCTCTCTCTTTCTCTTTCTCTTTCTCTTTCTCTGCTTCTCTCTTCCTTGCCTTGTCTCCTTCTCTCCCTGCTTCTCTGTCCCTCTCTTTCTCTCCTTCTCTCTTTCTTTCATTCTCTTTCTCTTCCAAAGGGGGATGGTCTGTGTGAGCAAAGGTTGGTCTTCTTTTTAGGGGATCTTAAGGGTCATGCAATGGTTCAATAAAGGGATTTTAAACATTAACATCTCTCTCTTAGAGACACACTCACACTCTTTTATCCTGCTCCTCCCTGTTCTCCTTCCTGCTCTCTCACCCACTCTCTTCTCCTTAAAACATTGATGTACGTTTCCCCATCACAGCCGTTGTAACTGAGGTGTTTCTGCACAGTCCAGCCCCAGGCTACACAGAACAAAAGAACAATCAGAGAACATTACAGAAAATGTTTTCGTATTCGTTACACCTTACTTGTTTTTGATTAAGCTGAAATGCGAAACAAGGTCACGCTTTTATCTCAGCACCATCTTGTCAGACTGTTCCACCACTCTTCCGCTTTTTTTTATAATTATCAGGCCCTTACCAAGAAAATGTAGTAATAAGGTTAAAGGTTAAAGAAGGATGAGTCAGCACCTAATTAGGGTCTGCACTTTGACCCCTAGCCTACCTGAGGTCTTAGCACACAGTGGGAATCTCCCTATTTTATTAATCAAAACATGAACCTGGTAACAAACCTTGTATCAGCTGCTGTATAAGCAAAAAAAAACATAAGCACATTCAGACATAATTTTTAGTTCCTACAATGTGCTTTTTTCTAATTTCCACATTTCAACATTATAGTATGGTCTTCGTCAGTTGCATATGGTTGAAGCATTGAATCATGTTGTTGGAGCTAAAAACAGTGTGTAGATATTCTTTTCTTTCTTTTCAGTCTCCTCATAGTAAACACCAATGTGTCAATGTGTCTTGGTTGGATATCATAATATGGGAATGTTCAGATGTGTGTAACATAGGTCATCAAGTTCCTTTGGGGTTAAATGAGGTCATGAGTTTCACCACTAAGCCCCTAAATGATTCAGTATGTGTATGATTGCTGGGGTTGTAGTCCCTGCCAGGGGAGAGTCAGAGTTTGACAAATAAGTGTTATTTGGAGCTAAGGGAGGGAACCGTTTAAATAAAACAGGCAGAGAAGTCTGAGGGACAAAGTACACTCTTAAAAATAATAGAGCCAGTGCCGGTTCATCGATGCCATAGAAGAACCTTCACTGTTCTTGGAACCATCCAGAGATGGTTAAAAAACCATTGAAGCATCTTTATTTTTTAGCGAGTATGTGAAAAGTACTTCACATTGGAAACGATTCTTCAGAGTCTCTGATCATAATGGGCTACGTTATGTCATGTCAACGTCAAATGCCTTTTTTGAAGAACTGTTGCCTCGACGTGTCCTTGAAGCACTGAAAAAGGTTCTTTTATGGCATGGCTCTGAAGAACCATTTTTAGAGTGTAGAAAAGTGGAGAGGTTTTCTTTTTGCTTTCAAAGTGTTCATCATCAGTCGAAGTGCTCAGCATCAGTTATTCATGTTGTAAATGCTTATAGTGCTTTTGTGGGGTGGTCAGAAAGGGCAAAGACATTAGGGAGAGAAGACGGAATAGTGTATTAGAGGACAATACACACGTGTGTGTGTGGGTGTGTGTGTGTGTGTGTGTGTATGTGTGTGTCTGTGTCTGTGTCTGTGTCTGCATGCATGTGTGTGTTCCTGCGTGTGTGTGTGTGTGTGTGTCTGTGTCTGTGTCTGTGCATGCATGCATGTGTGTGTTCCTGCATGTGTCTGTGTGTGTGTCTGTGTGTGCATGCACATGTGTGTTCCTGCATGTGCATGTGCGTGTGTGTGTGTGTGTCTGTGCATGCATGTGTGTGTTCCTGCATGTGTCTCTGTGTTTCTGAATACGAGCATGCTTAGTTGTGTCCTTGTCAGCCATGTATGACCCACAGTTGACTTGAGAGGGCCGTGCGTATTGTATTTTACAGATCAGTACATTGCACAGGCTAAAAGCTCTCCTGGTTACCATGGCATCGTGAGAGGAAAGAAGAGCTATCAAAAGGAAGATAAGGTGAAATAACAGGAAGAGGCTGAGGACTTGCTAACTGTGAGGGTGACAGATGAAGAGATGGCTTAGAAGACAAGAGAGAGAGAGAGGGAAAGAGTAATAAAACAGAGAGAGAGAGAGACGGCGAGAGTAATAAAACATAGAGAGAGAGAGAAGAAAGGGTGACAGACAGAGATAGTTTAAAAAGACAGAGAAAGAGCAGTAAAACAGAGACAGTCAGGGAGAATGTAAGAGAGACACAGAGAGAGAGAGAAGGAGAGAGCAAGAGAGAAAGACAGACAGGGAGAACGAGAGAGAAAAAGAGAGAGAGAAAGAGAGACAAAAAGACAGTAAAATAGAAAGAGAGAGGGAAGGAGATAGAGAGAGAAATGTAGGACAGTAACTGACTGAGGTTAGAGATGGGTTACACCAGTGGTGTGCTTGGAGATGATAGGGGCAGTGGCACAGTCCCATAATTATGCTTTTACAAGATTAAAGACCACCACTCTAACACTTCCTGATCCAAGGAGTAGTGTGGGGGTTGTGTATGTGTGTGTATGTGTGTGAGTATAAGTGTGTGTGTGTGTGTGTGTGTGTGTGTGTGTGTGTGTGTGTGTGTGTGTGTGTGTGTGTGTGTGTGTGCGCGTGTGTGTGTGTGTGTGACTGTGACTGTGACTGTATGTGTGTGTGTGTGTGTGTACGCGTGTGTACGTGTGTGTGTGTGTGTGTGTGTGTGTGTGTGTGTGTGTGTGTTTATGAGTTGGGTTTGGGATAAAGGGGCTCTTGCTGTTGTGGTTAAGACTGAAGAGGTAGAGTGGGGCAGCTAGGAGAGAGGAGCAGAGAGGGAGACCATGTATGGTAAACACAGCAGCTTTGATGTGTTTCAGTGATCAAGTTTACACCTCACTGGATGAGCTGTCATGACTGTTTGAGTACATCTTTATGTGTCTGTGCATACTTCCTGAGACACCATTTAGGCATCTACAGTACTTATTAGGTCATTTCACATGACTGCATAAATGTGTGTGTGTACAAGAGCAAAAATACCTGTGAATGGGGAGGTATTTTTTTCTGACATCTGTGTGCATGTGTGTG
>CM059284.1:14805789-14813289 GCA_030347295.1 Setipinna tenuifilis
CTTACCTCCGGCCTGACCAGCTTAATATTTGACCCTACTTAGTTAGGCAGCCTATGCTGTCAGCCAGTTCATAGCCCTGTCAGGACCTGCCAAAATTCCAGGTGCTGTACCATATGCTGTGCTATTGGCCCCGTTGACCTCTGCTTTTTTTTTCAAAATGAGTTTCCCCTGTGGGACCCCTGTTTTGTGGGACCCATTGTTTCCTACCAATCATGAGTCTTTAAGTCAAGCCCATGTGACCCTGCTCGGCCAGACAGCTCATGCTCAGCCCAGGCAGTTCACAGCTCAAGTTTACTTAAAAAGTTAAAGGAAAGACCTGTCAACCTAACCCTGACCCTAACCATAAGAGTGTTGTCCCACATGTCTTCCTATTTGCCTCAAAACTATGGTCTGTATACAACCAAGCAGAAGCACACCGGAGTCCCCAGGTCTATGGAGTGTGGAAGTGAATGTGGGCTATGTAAACTTTATGCATCCCACCTTCCAACATTTTCCATAGAGTCACAGGCAGTGCCACCCCATGCATTGGATCATCTCACACAATAGCTCTTTGTCTCACAACGTTTGGTATTTGGGGACCTCCCTCTTTTGTGAAGAGATGGGATGCAGGAGTGTGGATGGTTGTTTTCCGGATTATGAATTTGCCATGCAAATGCTTCACATGTGACTGTCCTCAGTTTTTGAATGTCTTTGTTTCGCAGTGTTTGTATAAGAGACCCTTTGATCAGACTTTGATCAGACACCTCCTATGTCAAAATAATGGAAACTAAAATAATTGTAGGGCGCTTTGGGTCTATCTATTGACTGAGAGGAAGTGCTCTAAATGTAAATGCAGTCTAGGACCATCACCGTGGATTAGAGGGTCTGGAGTGGCTCTGTGATCAGCTTGCATTAACTGTAATATTGGTGTCCACTGCTGTGGATGGAAATTGACAAATGTTTAGCATTGCATGAGAAGGGAGCAAGACTTGGTTTTTGGCATTCAACTTAAAATTTGCAATTGCAGAAGGGCTTGCAAGTCAAACACTGCACACACCCCCCCCCCCAAAACACAGACACACACACACATGCACACATGCACACATACACACACACAGACCGACAGACACACACACACACACACACACACACACACACACACACACACACACACACACACACATGCACACATATGCACATACACCACACACACACACACACACACACACACACACACACACACCACCTGTCTCCAGCCTGCAATCACCACCCAGGCACGCCTTAGTGGTCCCCACTATGAGAGTTACATAACCACTATTCTGTGTTACTCTGGATACCAGTGCTGCTTACTGAAGACCTTTAGCATGTCAGCAGCAGCAGGGAGAAACACGCAGAAAATTATTATCCAGACACACAACTAAGTGGAACAGTGTTGTTAGTTGGGTGATTTCACAATTTGACAAGTTTGTAAAAAGCCTGTCATCTCTGCAGGAAGGGCTCATTTGTGTGCACAAGCTAATACTGTAGACAGTGGATGTATGTGTGTATGCACATGTGTGAATGCGTTTGTGTGTGTGTGTGTTAGTGTATCTTTGTAAGTGTTGCTCAATTCAGTTTCAAAGATGGTGTCACTTCCACTACATTCATTACTAAACTCATTTAACTTCTTTCCGCCCCAATTAGCTGTTCTCAGAACAGTCATTTTATTCTCTGTAGAGTGCTTGATAGCGGTAAACCTGACCCTGGATCAGAACATATAGTTAAACCGTACTTCCTGGCTATAAGCTGCATCATGTGTTAACCACTGCAGCAATGAACAATGCAGGAGTGCCACCTGGTGGCAGGTTTCTTTAGACAGTGTTTGACCACTGTTTGGAGTGTAGTATAATTGCATGAAATAGTTTATCATGTAATTAGCTATAATGTATGTGATTGTTTCGTAAATAAATGAATGAATTATTGAATGACTTGCGTGAGTCAATAATAATGATGAAATAAGGTGATTCTTGCATTGTTTGTAACAGGTTCAAAGGATTTTATCTTCTCTTTTCTGTTAGTGTCTGTGTTTTTACATGTGCTTTTATCTCTCTCTCTCTCTACCCCCCCTCTCTCTTTCTTCCTGTCTCTCTCTCCCTCTACCCCACCTCTCTCTTTCTCTCTCCCCCCCCCTCTCTCCCTCTACCCCCCCTCTATCTCTCTACCCCCCCCCCTCCCTCCCGCCCTCTCTCTCCCTCTCTACCCCCCCTCTGTCTGTATAGATCTGGCAGTTTGGAGAGTGGGTGGACGTAGTGGTTGACGACAGGCTCCCAGTGAAGGACGGGAAGCTGCTGTTTGTGCACTCTGCCGAGGGTATGGAGTTCTGGAGCGCCCTGCTGGAAAAGGCCTACGCCAAGTAAGGACACACTGGGAAGATAAGGTGCAAGGATACAAGGATACAAGGATACAACAATACAAGGATGGTTTATTGTCACATGCATAGACATACTGGGTAGAGTAGGACATACAGTGAAATTGGTGATTGTTTGTCAGTCATTGTATGTCAGTATGTATGAATTTAAAATAAATGTACAGTACATATATGTGTAATGCCAGTAGGTACTGTATGTCCAATTTGATTTGCCAGACAAGCAACCATGAAAGGTTTAATATATTAGAGTGTTGTTTCCTAATTACGACTTTTCATATGATATGCATGATATGATATGTATCAATCAGAGCATTTCTCTACCCTTCTGATGTTGTTTGTTTGTCTACTGCACCGCAGTAAGAATAGAACGAATAGTAAGAAAGAACAGTAAGAGGAGGTTAAAGTTTAAAGGTAAAAACATACAAAACGTATATATAGACGTGTGTGTTTTCATCTTCGTCTCCCTTAGACTGAACGGCTGCTATGAGGCTCTGTCGGGTGGCAGCACGTCCGAGGGCTTTGAGGACTTCACGGGCGGCGTGACGGAGATGTTTGAGCTGCGGAAGGCCCCGTCTGACCTGTACAGCATCATGAGTCGTGCCATAGAGAGGGGGTCGCTCCTGGGCTGCTCCATAGATGTGAGCCCCACCTCTCTCTTGACTCCTCAAACGCTACTCTCTCCTTCTTTCCTGTCATCTCCTCTTTTCTTTTCTTCTCTTTTCTTTTCTTCTCTTCTCTACTGTTCTCTCCTCTTCTCTCAACTCCTCTCTTCTTTTCTCCTTTCCTCTCTTCCACCCTCTTCTCTCCTTTCCTTTCCTTTCTCCTCTTTGCTCTGCTCTGCTCTCCTCTCCTCTCCTCGACTCAACTCAACTCAACTCAACTCTCCTCTTCACTCCTCCTGATCTACATTCTGCTTTTCTCTACACCTCCTCTCTCTCTCTCTCTCTCTCTCTCTCTCTGTCTGTCACTTCCTTAAACACCCTCTAACATAGGGATCTAAAGTTCTAGAGTGCTACAGAGGTTTCACACAGTTTAGGGTGTCAACGGATATGCATAGTGACCTTTAACCTTCAAGCATGCCCTTGTGCCCTTCAGATCACCAGTAATCGGGATATGGAGGCTGTGACCTTCAAGAAGCTGGTGAAAGGTCATGCCTACTCTGTGACAGCTGTGGATGAGGTGAGAGAGAATGCCAAAATGTGGTCGAACCCAAAACTTCTCACAGACACTTTTTTTTTCAGAAAAAATATGTTGCCTGCTTTGAGTTTTACAATACAATACAACCTTTTCAGCTTTCAGCCTTTAAGCACTGATCAATGTTTTGTTGTATGTTTGTTATAAAAAAAACAGTCCTTGCTGAACTTTGCAAATACGTTTGTTCCTATAGATTGCAAAATGCGTTATTGTAAGCAAAGCCAAAGCAGTGCAGTAATTTTATGTGATTTATGAAGAAACCATCTGGCATAATACGTCTCAAGTTTTTATTACAGTGTGTGTTTACGGTGTACTGTAATATCTTGCACTGCAGTGAAACATAATGCTTCTGGTGTAATGTGCCTTGGTCTCCACTAGGTGGTGTACCGGGGCAACATGACCAAGTTGGTGCGGATCCGAAACCCTTGGGGAGAAGTGGAGTGGACTGGTGCCTGGAGCGACAAGTAACTCTAGAGTCTACTACATCCATGTCATAATGGGAGGAAGTGGTCATGAACTCCACCCTGCTTTCAGTTGATATAAATAATCATATCTGTTGTTTATGCAACACTACTAATATGATGCATAAACTTTCAGCAAAGTGAAACCCATGTTTGGTTTGGTAATGTGTGGTAATGTTAAATGTATCTGAACACGGTGTTTAAAAAAAGTGTGGAAAACCCTGGACTTCAGTTGTACTGTAAGATACACCCTGACTTAGATTGGTAACACTTTCTGTGAGGCTTGTATTCCTAAAACGCTATAAACACATTTCTAAAGGGTTATAATGCCTTTATAACGCTAAATAATAGTTAAAATTAGTATTCTAACTGTGTTCTTGTTCCTTCTGCAGCTCAAGAGAATGGGAGAGCGTGGACCGGTCAGTCAGAGGTCGTCTGCAGAACCGCAGTGAGGACGGAGAGTTCTGGTAAGAGATTACATGTGTGGGGCTGTGTGTGTGAGTTTGGAAAAAGAGAGTGTAACGCCTATCTATAATGTTGTAGCTGTATAAAGATAATAATAATAATAATAATAATAATAATAATAATAATACTGTATTTATATAGCACAATTCATGCAAGATGTAGCTCAAAATCTTCAACAGTTTCACAGGAAAAAACACAAGGCAGCATTTGTTGCAGCTTGATAGCGCCAAGAAAGTTTATTCGGGCACTGTTGACAGTTCCTGTTTGTGTCCAAAGATGCAACATGTTTGGGGTTGGTTGTACGTTTTAAAAGCAAAGTATAGCAAGTATAGAAAAATGGATGATTGGATGTAGATGGAGAGTTAAAAGTTGTGTCATTCTTGTCCAAGTATTAAGGGCTGATAAACTGATGTATCTCTAACTTTCTCTCTCCTCTCTTCTCTCTCTCTTTCTCCTCCATGTAATCCCTCTCTCCATCTCCGCTCTTGTGATGTGCCACCTGCCGTGCTGATGTTATTCCCGCTCCTTCACGTGCCTGTCTCTCTCTTTCTCTCTTTCTCTCCTTCCCTCTGTGGCTATGTCTGTGTTGTGTATAATGTGTTTGTGTACTGTATGTGTGTGTGTTGTATATAATGTGTTTTGTGTGTGTGCCCTGCAGGATGTCGTTCAGCGATTTCCTGCGCGAGTTCAGCCGTCTGGAGATCTGCAACCTGACTGCGGACGCGCTGCAGGCGAGCAACCTGAAGAAGTGGAGCACCTCCCTCTACCAGGGCGAGTGGAGGAGGGGCAGCACGGCCGGAGGCTGCAGGAACTTCCCAGGTGAGACGACACACACACACACACACACACACACACACATTCAGGTAGATGCCCAGAAGATACTTAACTTGACATGTTCAGGGAACTAGGAAAGTGGGACCTCACATGCTCAGGTGAGACCTCACACCGAAAAGTAGGAGGTACAACACACACACACACACACACACACACACACACACACACACACACACACACACACTTAGGTAAATGCCCAGAAGAAACTTGACATGTTTAGGTACCTAGCAAAGTGGGACCTTACATGCTCAGGTGAGACCTCACATCTAAAACTAGCAGGTAAGGTGAAACATATAAAATATCTATGTATATACATGTAAATATCTCCTCCCTCCCACTGCACAGTTTTAGACAAACAGTCACTAATTTCACTGCATGTCCTACTCTACCCAATATGTCTATGCAAGTGACAATAAAACATCCTTGTATCCTTGTATCCTTGTAGCTGATAAGGTGAGACCTCACACTCAAAAGTAGCAGACCGGTTGAGACATCACATGCTTAGGTAGATGCCCAGGTGAGATATCACACTCCAAAGTAGCAGGCCAGGTAAAATGTGACATGTTCAGCTAGCTAGCCAGTTGAGACCTCACAATCTCAGGTAGTGTCCCAGGTGCGACATTTCACGGTAGGGTAGCTGGTCGTGTGTGACGTCACACTCAAAAGTAGTGAGCCAGGTAAAATTTCATATGTACAGGTAGCTGGCCAGATGAGACACTATACTCCTGTAGCTTGCCAGATGAAATCTGACACTTGAATGATGCCGCCCATGTAACATGTCACACTCAAAAGTGGTTTCCCAGGTGAACCCTGGGTATCAAACTTAACATGTTCAGGTAGCTGGCCAAGTGAGACCTAACACTCAAAAGTAGCTGGACAGATGAAAATTACATTTTTTCAAGTTATCGGTAGTTGCGTTGAAACCCCAACTTTTTCAAAAGCAATTTTGTGAATAAACAAGCATAGTCTCGAGTTAGAAACATTTAAAAAATAGCATTTACTGATAAAATCAAATCAAAAATCAAATCACTGTACTTAGAAACATTTCTCAGTTAGAAACATTTCTCAGTTTCTGCATTTTGATGACATCACCGATGAATCAGTGGTATTAAACTAGTTTAATTGTGGTATTAAAAATCAAGGTGATCACTGACTACAAAATTTCTGTCTCTCCACAACAGCTACTTTCTGGATCAACCCCCAGTTCAAGCTCGCCCTGCAGCACCCAGACGTGAGTGGCCAATCAGACTGCAGCTTCCTGGTTGCTCTCATGCAGAAGGATCGCCGGCGCAAACGCAAGGAAGGCAAAGACATGGAGACCATCGGATTCGCCGTGTACGAGGTGAACAGAGATATTTTTCAGATTGTCATTCGAGGATCTTTGTTTTTCCTTCAACACTGGACATCTATCACAAAATCTAACAAAAATGTGTGTGTTTTAAGAGTACTTGTTACAAACGTAAAATTTTATTTAAAAATCAGTTTTAGTATAAGTGGTGTCTGCAACCTACAGGCATAAGATATTCATTTAACTTGTGATTTATTTGTTTCTGTTTTCTCACAGGTTCCAAATGAGGTATATCAGATGCAGTTGGAGACTGAGACTTGGAGTCTAAGAGATTCAGGCTCATTCACACATCAGTTTATGTCTTCCAGAGACAATTTTGTACAAATAATTTCACAAATCACATAAGATTCTGATTTTACATAAGACCATGTTATACTGCAAACCAAGCACATTAAAGCATAACAAAAAAGTTAAAACCATTCACTGCAAAGGTCAAAGGTCAACTTCAAAGGTTAAAAGTGGCCTGACTTTTTGTGTGTGAGTTTGGAAAAAGAGAGTGGAAAGTCTATCTATAATGTTGTAGCTGTATAAAGATGCAACATGTTTGGGGTTGGTTGTAGCAAGTATAGAAAACTGGATGACTGAATGTAGATGGAGAGTTAAAAGTTGTGTCATTCTTGTCCAAGTATTAAGGGCTGATAAACTGATGTACGTATCTGTCTAACTTCAAAGGTCAACTTCAGAGGTTGAAAAAGTGGCCTGACCTGACCTCTTTGTGTGCCACTTTGTCTCACTCAGTTCAGGGGTCGTTCGGCCGTGCACCTGAAGCGGGACTTCTTCCTGACCAACGCGTCCAGCGCCCGCTCCGAGCT
>CM059284.1:14818289-14840789 GCA_030347295.1 Setipinna tenuifilis
AGTGAGTGCTGCTATAGCCTTTGGACCACGGGGCCCCTGTGCTGTGGTGCCATATACACCTGAGTGACCTCAGTGGGGTCCAAATGTACACAAAAACACAGACATACATACATGCTTTCCAGGAACATCATATATGCATACACTGTAAAACCGGATTGTCAATACAACTCAAAACTGACTGAACTTGATGTAATTGATTACGTCAATAGTTTTGAGTACATTAACTATATATTTTAATGAAAGTTAACTTTAAAAGTTTAAGTACAAATTCATGTATTTAAATTTTTAAAGTTAACTTTAATTAAAATATATAGTTAATGTACTCAAAACTATTGACGTAATCAGTTACATCAAATGTTTTGAGTTGTATTGACTTATCCGGGTTTACAGTGTATACAGTACACCATATACGTGTAGCGCACACACACACACACACACACACACACACACACACACACAAGTGTGTACGTATGCACGTTTGTGTGGGTGTTTGTGCACTCTTTTACACTCTTACTTCATTCTCTTCCCTCTCCCGCCCCTGCAGAAACATTTAACACAATGGACACAGACAAGGACGGCGTCATATCCCTCAACTTCTTCCAGGTGAGTGTGACCGCATATTGGAGTCCTAGTGGGGAAAGGAAGTCCATCCAACTTGTCAATGCTCAAATATCGAATCATGACCTGGAAACACGTGAAAGGCTAATTTATCTTTATGGTCTTCATGGTTAAGCCGAATTACTATGAATGTGCATAATTGATGCAAATAAGCTGGATGGAAACCCAAGTCATGAGAAGGTCATCCTGCTGTCTGATACTTATCTACTTCTCTACCTCAGTTGTACTTCAAGATGAATTACATGTTTTCTTGAATGAAAATATAAGGGATAAAGAAATTAGGGATTTAAGGAATGTAAGACAACAGCTCAAACACTCTCACATAGCAAGGTCCCTAATGGAAGTTGGGCACCCATGCTTTTTTCTTGCCAATAAAGCTGCATCAGCATAGTCAGGTACTGAGGAAATCAAACCAACTGTCAGTTTCACCAAATGTTAACTTTATGATTTTAAGGTCTAGCAACTAATGTTTCTTGACCTGTCTCCAAGTAGATGTCAGAAGTAGACATCAACAGTATAGTAGAAGTAGAGTCAACAATGTATTTGTGTTTCAATAATGTCTTTATTACATTACATTGCATTACATTGCATTTGACAGACGCTTTTATCCAAAGCGACTTACAAAAAGAGGACATAAGTTGACAGAGGTGTAAAGGAACACAGAGTAAGCACACAAACTTTATACATACAGGGAGATGCATGTGCCTGAATAAGTTTCCCAGAGCAGGGACACTACAGACACACATACTCCCCACATGGGGACAGAGAAAGAGTTGGTTAAGTGATTGTTAGTTTTGTTAGGAAGGGAATCAGTCTCTGAAGAGAAGGGTTTTTACAAGCTTTTTAAAGGTAGAAAGGTATGTTGCTGTTCTTGTAGCAACTGGTAGGTCATTCCACCATTTGGGGACAGAGAAAAGTTTAGAGTGACCTCGCTTTGTGAGAGGTGAGGGTACAGCTTAGACGGTTTCTATGAGCGGATCGTAACGCCCTGGATGGGACGTGAGCCTTTAGTAAGACATTGACATAAACGGGGGCGGATTCTGAAATAGGGAAGTCTTACTTCCCTCCTAAGAGTGGACGAGTGGAACGTGATTTTTTTTTTACTATTTTTTTTTTCTATTATTAATTTTTTGACTAATGTTGAGCTGTCTCCAAGTAGATGACTAGACCTTTACAGAGAACAGGACAGTTTTTGTTTTCTTTTCTATTGACCTATCCCTCCTAGGAGTGGAGCGTGGTTTTTACTCACAACATTTTGCTATGGCTCAACTATGTATTTATATTTGAACAATGTGATACTCTCCCCCTCCCCCCACTCCTCCCCCCTCAATTATTCTCTTACTCTCTTTCTCTCTTTGCAGTGGATCTCACTTACAATGTTCGCCTAAAAAGGAAAGGGACTGCATGCAGATACAGTGCCATCCAGAGGGATCCAGTGCCCTCACCACCACCCCACCCTCAACCCCACCTACTCCCCCACCCGCATCCTTGTACCAGAGGTGCCTTCATGTCTCACCCTTGGGTTGGTGGAGGGATCTTTGGCCAGACTTTTTTCCAATTTTTCTTAACCCCCCCTTCCCCCAACCCACCCACAGTGGTTTCATGTTTACAAGTTTGCCCAATAATTGCGTGTGCCAAATAGCAGTCTGCCTTCCTGCCACAATCAACGACCTTTGACCTGGAAGGACTTCAGCAGTGCTATAGTGGGACTGCCATATGAATAAGGCCTAGGTTGTTACTAGTCCTCGTCTCAAATATTAATTTTAATAGTGGCCAATTTCACTTAAAATAATGCAGACTAGTGATATAACTATCATTAAGATGTGAAATCAGCTGATGTCATATTTGAAGTATTGTCCATGGATTGTATTGCCAAAGCATGTTGATGCCTAAAGAATTTTTTTTTAAGTTGTTTTCCTCTGTAGTGTCCTCTCTCTAACCAAAGGACAGTTTTTTAGGCAAAATACAAATTATATGGATGTGCCATTTTACAGGGCAGTGCATGTGCAACGGGTGACACATGCATGGATATGCTGCAAACTGCTTTATGAGGGGGCCTGCCCTTTGCTGCCCTGAAACTGCCTGTCTAAAAATGTCTGTTTACATCTGAGCATCATGTTATTTCCTGGCTGTCATGCACTTGCATTAAGCCATGTGGTTATGTTGGCACTCTAGCTTATGAGACACACTAGAGGGAAAATGTTCACACTGTTTCACTGAGTGTGTCTTAAACCCCAAGCCTTTACCATTTTAGTGTGTCTCAGATAGCCATCTCCATATTCAAGGTTAATCTACTGAGTGGTGAACATTTACGAAGCGGTCAATTAATTGAATTGGCTGCTGTTTGATACATCACGAACGTGTGCATCGTTGGAGGGAAAACATTTACACAAGTCACTCTCTTGTATGCTGGCCATCCACTTTCAGTGGTCATCAGTCAATAATCTCAAAACATGTCAGTCAAATGACATGACATTGCCTGTTCGGGAACAAAATAACAGATATTTCGTCATTCACAGTACAGTACCAACAGTATATTGTTACACCACATTGCATGCCAAGTTTTCTTTCTGTGATGTTTATTCAGTTTAAAGCATACGCATTATGCCATGTGTACTTAAATCAATGATATATGGGAATTATAGTGTAATGGCAAAAAAGGGAGGGGCATGATAAAGGAGAAGGGTATTTTTTACAGTTTTTATGTATTGTAAAAGAACAGCTTCCAAAGAAACATGCTTACACAACATGCTGTTTGTATCTGAAATGCAACCATTGTTCTTAAATTGTTAAACTTGTGTTGTCACACATTGCAGCTTCTATAACTGCTGAATTGTTTTTATGTTGACCTCTTGTTGTTTTTGTTCAGTTTGCTTCGGCAACATTGTTGAATAAATACATTTTTAAATTCTGGAGAGCATGGCTTTAGTCTTCACTCTTCACATTGATTTAAATGAACAAAAAAGGTCCTATAGAATTCCTATAAGACGTCTAATATGTATAATAGTTGTACAGTATAATATCTCTATGGTGTTCTATAGTAATGGCAACATCCCCGTATAGTACTTCTTTATATTTTTTCCTCCCTATAGTGTTCCGGTAGTACAATCATATATTGCTATAGTAAAATGTCCCAAAATACTATACGATTCTGTGCCATTCCTATAATATTTGTTTAATTAAATGTCCCAAAATACTATAAGACTTACAGTAGCCTACTCAGATAGTACTTTTTGAAATGAAAATGAGTTTGGTTAAAAATGTGCAAATATAACTTTATTTTAATTAACAATTAACATATATGCCCGTGCATATGCTATAATGTTGCGCATTATGCAAGTTCTTTAATTGATGTAGGTCTAAGGTACTTTTAAGTTATTTCTTTCGGGTCAACATTCAGAAACCGGAAGTAGAATCTTAGTACTGTCTATGGCTGGCACCACTTCACCAAAGTGTCTTGAAGCCGGATTCGGTTTTCAGATTTGTATAGGGTTAGGGGCAGTGACTGTGTAATCTCCATGGACTAAAATATCATATGGTATTTGAGGTAATGTGACAAAATGAATTTCCTAGCCAATGAAATCCAGGGATTTTCTAAGTCGCATCTGAAGAAACAGTCAACACGGGTGACAACAGTCACCGGAAAACGATTGATAGAAACACGAAGTGGTAGCGAAATCCAAGTTACAGAATGCTCAGATGATCCCAGCGCGGCTTGTGGATTTGTCAAGGACTTAAGTTTGGATCTACAAGTTGGTGTTATCAAGCCATTTCTTCTACTCTGTAAGATCTGTGTTATAATAAGGGATCATTTCGTCCTGCACAACGTACTGCTAAGCTTAGGTTTAGGCTACATTGTAAGCATAATAACCAAACATTGTCTTTTCCATCAGCTTCCCAGGATGTCGCTCAAGATATTGACACGTTGAGAAAATACAAGGTGATATTCCACAGACGTTAGATTTTTTTTATTTAGTTTTAAGATTTAAAGATGTCAGGATTCATCATCCTTACCACAAACATGTGCTGTAAAAGACTATATTGACCTGCAAGTATCATACACTTTGAATATTTACCTGCATAGTAGGCCTAAGCATTTCAGTCATATGTGTCCCAGTGGTCATTCCAAAAACGTCGGCCGCACCTGAAAGATCACGCTGTATCTCTGTCAACCCTGACACATGACCTTATGACATTTGAAGTGGAAGAGCAAGATGAGTGTTTTTTGCATGCTCTCAAACAACCCAACTGCATACAGCTGTGTTATAAGGGACGATGCTGCTGTAAGCTGTAATAACCGAGTAACACTCCTGTTATGTCTACACCGGTTTGGTTTAGGAACAATGTGTTATTTTGCCTGTGCCTCCATGTAACACACATGTTTTTTTTAGATTTTGTTTTAATTTCAACAAGCACTGTTTTGGCTCCAAAATCATATGAAGATCACTGTGTGCTCCCCCCGATCACAAGTAATCAACCAACATATAGGTTACTACACCTTAGTATTGTGTGTAGTATATATGACTGTTTCTAATCTCGGTGCATCCATATTACTCATATCTCTCAGGTGACACATATACTGAATGTAGCCTATGGGGTGGAGAATGCCTTTCCTGAACTGTTCAGCTACAAAACAGTCACTGTGCTTGATGTTCCTGAGACTGATATCACATCCTACTTCCCAGAGTGCTTCGCCTTCATTGATGAAGCCAGAGACACGGTAAAATTTTGGGGGTGAACTTGCTTGGCATGGTGGTGGTTAGTTTTACCATTTAGTTTTATTTATTTTCTGTGCAGTGAATGGCCTTGACCCTGTTGTCATAAACATACAAATGTGGGCATTTCTCCCACTTGCACATTGTGTTCATCTTTGTCTTTTATCAACATGATATGTGTTCTCTTGTCAGTGCCATAAGCAGTGTATTACAGTCTATGTTTCTTAAAATTTGTTTCTGAATATTTAAATGTGTGTGTGTGTGTGTGTGTGTGTGTGTGTGTGTGTGTGTGTGTGTGTGTGTGTGTGTGACAGGGAAATGTGGTGTTAGTGCACTGCAATGCTGGAGTGTCCCGCTCGGCGTCTGTGGCGGTAGCGTACCTGATGTCTCGGGACGCGCTGTCCTTCCAAGAGGCCTTCGATGCCGTGAAGGCCGCCCGTCCCTCCGTCTGCCCCAACCCCGGCTTCCTGAAGCAGCTAAGGAGCTACACCCCCTGACATGGGTACAACGCATAAACCATACAAACTACACTCTTAAAGGGGTCCTTCCATCGTTATTTTTATTCATATTTCTGTGTCGCCACTATGGTTGAATGCATTGTGCGTCATTTCTGTGAAAAATTATGTCCTAGGTTTTTCACACATTGGAAATGATCATAATGGGCTATGCTATGTCATATCGGCGTCAAACGGTTCTTTGAAGCACTGAAAAAGGTTCTTCTATACCATCAGTCTGAAGAACCAGTACAGGCCCCATTACTTTACAGAGTGTAACATGGTTATGACGTACACACTGTACAAACTACCCCTCCTGTTGTGGGTAGGGCATACAGACTACACAAACATGGCAGATGCTTTTGGTACTAGGATGGGCCTCAATGTTTTCCAAAATCATTTTTTTTAATAATTGATTAAGATTAAGAGCATCTTATTTTTGGTCAAGGACAGTGGTTGCACAACAGTGCCAAATATTTACAGCTAGACATGCATTTTTACACTACCATCTTGAGATCTAGTGTTGTGTGACACACCTAAATGTGATTCATACATCTTTTTAATAGCAGCATTTACTCACCTTTTTTTGTGATCACTTATGTGAAGATTTATCGTTATGTTATTGTTTGTTCTTGTTTTTAACTACCACAGGTGTCGGACCTGTGAAGTTTACCTCGCCACTTTTCGCCTCTACAGTACACTACTGAATACATTGTGCCATGTGTGTCTAAATTGTGCAGCTATCTGTTTATGTTTTTTTTTTTTTGCACTTAAAAAATAAAATATTTCACAAGAAACAAAACCTTTAGGCTGTGTAACCCTGTTGCTCTTATCTGCCTTGTCATGCTGCGGCGGTCACAGAGAGGACAGAGAGCATATCAGAGTTAGTGGAAATGGCAGGTCACAGGTTATCATGACCTGGGCTAAAAATGTGAAGTTCAGGCCACCACATGATAACACCGTGTCAAAGACATGCCAGAAAACACACACACACGCACGCACAAACAAAACACATGCATGCACACACACATACACATACATATACACACACAAACACAAGCATGCATGTACGCACACACACAAACAGTTGCATAACTGCTGTCTTAGGCATGTTATAAAGTTCTAGGTCTTTCAGAGGCCATCAACCTTTCTCTTGAACTTGACAACAGAGAAATACTTATAGGTACAGTATATCTTAAATAGGTTTGTAAGTGTTTTTTAGGCCATGGCATAATATCAACATATAATAATAACAACAACAACTATTATTATTATTATTGTTATTATTACAGTCAGCTAGCAAATGGAGTCAACCGGCATTACTATAAATGACTGGGAGAATTTAGCACCAGACAGGGTTAGTTGGAGGGGTCAAGAAGCAGTCAGCAGAGAACAGCTGTAGAGACCAAAGAGAAGCCAAAAGACAATAAAGGAAACAGGCTGATGCACCACCACTGCTCAACAAAACAATGCAAATCCACAATAGGTCTGCATAGCCATCGCCAACGGAAGTGCTCTCAACCCTGATCACATACACAAGGCGCAAGTCCATCGTCACTTCTGACGGAAGAAGGCCAATGATTATATTACTCAATAATAGCAACTGCAGAATTGTGTAACTGCTGTCTTGTTAGATGTGCATTACATGTAAAAAAAATTATCCTTAGGCTCTGATACAACAAATAACTGAGGGGAACTGACACCAAAATGCATTTTTCCAAGTGATAGTGGCTTTAAAGGGAGTAAAAAACAAGGTATCTTTAAAGCATAGCAGGTTTTGTCTTGGTCAGTCATTGATCCACTGAAATTACACCAATGTTTGAAAGCCAAATGACTGACTAGACGACCAAAAATCCAACCAGTTTTCAGGGCCTGTGCCATACCCAAAATAACATTGAATACCCAGAGTAATAGTGTGATCTATACTAACAAATCAATTTTAATTTCTTGTAACACATTATTTATTACAGTGTGTTATGAAATCCAGGGTAACACGTGTAACAACGTGCAACATTATGTACTTACACTATAGATATTTCAGGGTTGGGGTACGTTTAAGTACCTTATAAATTACTAAAGTATAAAGTATAGAGTATAAAGTAGAGTAATGTACATTATATAACATGTTACACTTCTTGTGACTGTTGAAGTGTCGCCTCATTTCTTTATTTAAAAAAAAAATCCATAGTGCTCAGTACTTATGCACAATCTATGAAGTAAAACTGATGATAAATTGGTTGCCAAATTGGCTGGGAGTTTCTTGAAAGAATTGTGCAGTCATTGTGGTACATGCAGTAAGCGTTCAATATCCTAGTCCTTAAAGACTCTTCAAACTGTGATTCAGAGGAGAGGGTCCAGCTGTTTTTAAGCAACTGTTTCATCTGGAGTCTTTGCACACAGCCAGGGAATGATGTGCCATTGTTAAGACTTATGAATTCCTATTTATGACTATCAAAAAGAAGAAAAGTGGAAAATACACAGTTTGGCTTTATTTAATAATTTCTTTATTTATACAATCTGTGAAATTCAACTGACAAGGCCCAGGATAAAAAAAAGTACCAACGAAACGTAAAAGGCATGCAGAACAATACGAATGATCCACGCAAGCATGCTGTAGTTCTGTTCGCAACGTCCTGAAATCTTACCCTAGATTCGGATATCAGCATGTCTTCAGTAATCCACCCTAACCAGCCACTTACACCATACTCAATAAATAGTAACTTAAGTAACAATATTCAATGTTAACAGAGAAAAAAACAAACATCTTCATTGTACATCCATTTAAAACATACACACAATACATTCAGAACCCATACGCACATTTCTACTAAACCTTTAAGTTAAACATAAAAGAAGCACAAAAACAAACATGAAATCATTAAGTTAAAAACAGTTAAAACTTGCTGAGGGGTCACCCCGTCAGAACGAATGCATTCAATGCAGGAATGTACAGGATCATTACGAAGAAAGAAAGGTTTAAAGAAAATCTTTTTTTTTTTTGGGTGGGGGTGGGGGGAACAAAGTCATTTCGTGTCGCTTCCACCTCAACTTTGAGGAGGGTCAAGCAAACAGGTGCCAAAAATCTGACCTTTGCCCTCTCTTTCTCTCTGGTCTCTACCCTGGCTCACCAAACCCTTCAGCAGGGCAGCCATAAGGGTAAATGGTGTCTGTAGAACATGAGTCAAGCAGAGAAAAAAAGGCACAGGCTGTGTGTGCGTGCTGTGTGTGCGTTCTCAACTAGTACAAGTTGATGTTTTCGTTGCTGTGCTCGATGCGCATGACCATATTGGAGACCAGGCACTCCAGCTGCTCGGCGCGCAGCTTGCCCGTCTCCAGCACCTCCTCGTGGTTGGCCTTCTCCTCGCTCTCGTAGTCCATGACCGCCTGGTTGGTGATGAGCGACAGGGCGAAGACGCGCATGCCGCAGTGACGGGCGACGATGACCTCGTGGACCGTGCTCATGCCTGTCAGGAGAACGAGAGAGAGAGAGAGATTCGTACGAGGTTAAGACATTTTCCAGAGATATTATGCACTCTTGTCAACCTATGTTCTTTAGAGTGTTATTGTAAGTATGCACCACAGCTGCTAACTCTGGTGTTCTTCCCAGATCTTTCCCGTATTGTCAGACTCATCTCCTGCCCGTCTCTGTAATCTCCCACAATTCACAAGGTCCAAACTTATTTATTACTAATCAACTCAAACAAACATGTTTGGTCGCTGCTGCTAAAATTAAGCAATACAAATGTTGACAGGTATGTTTTGCACTTTTGTGAAGTGAACAAGCTCAGTTTAACCCTTAGAGGAGTATGGTCACATGTGTGATTACAACATTTGCAAAATTGAGAGTTCCCACTATGATGTAACATATACTCAGAGGGAATGTTAACATTTTTGCATTTCTAACCCTAACCCTATGATAGCTAAGGAATGTTCGTGTAGAATTCTAGCAGAACAGGGAAAAATAATTCACTCCTCAAAGGGTTACAACCATGCTGCAGGTGACACTGAATAGTGTCATTCGATCAAAAAGGCCTTGACAGCATGTCACAGTAATCTATTTGCACACTAAGTCACTCAGTTTATTGTTCCTGGCCAGTGGGTCAACAGATTGCTCATCTGGTGCTGGACAAGGGTTGACTTACATAACCAGAAAAAAAGAGAGAGTAAAAGAGTAACAGGGGAAAGTAGAAGCATAAAATAAAAGGCTTAAAGGTGTTATATGTAATCAGCAATGTAATAAATCAATAAAAATTGATTACTTTTAGATTTACTTTATTGATCCCAACCTGGGAAATTGACCTACTCTATCACCAGAGATTAAGGAAGCATGTTAAAATGGAATAATGATTTTACTGATAAGACCAGTACAGGCAGAATATTCGCATTTTAAAACTTTCTTTACAAGCCCGCAAATTCTGGTTATTGGTGGAACTATGCTTTTTATGTGTGTTTTTTTTAAGTGATTGCAGTACCAGTTTCCGCCACAGTCCTGCATATAGCACCTTTATAGTGCAAGCTATAGTGCAGCAGAACTGAATGAAAATAAGTGCGAAAGAATGTAAGACGAACAAGTTCTAATGAGATAGCGAGGATGAGGATGAGGATGAAGGTGAGGATGGAGGAGAGGAGGAAGAATGTTGGCTGATGAAGATGGGAGACTCACCCACGGCATCGGCACCCAGTTTGTGAAGCATCCGGCACTCTGCGATGGTCTCGAAGGATGGCCCCCCCAGAACGCAGTACACGCCCTTGCGCAAGAAGTCGCTGTAGCCGAGCTCTGCTCCTACGTCAAACGCTAGCTGTTGCAGGTCGCGGTCGTAGGCGTCGGACATGCAGGGGAAGCGCACACCAAACCTGAGAAAGAAAGCGACAGGTAGAGAAAAGAAAGAAGGAAAAAAACAGAAAGAGAAGGGTTATTCAAACTGAAGTACTCCTTACCTGCTATGTTGAGAGCTAAAAAACCAACTGAGATACTAAGTGTCAGACAAGGCAGAGAACAGTCCATGGTGCCACTGTATCACTGTTTGTTTCTGCCACTGTTTGAGTGACAAAACACAATAAAACTGTGTGATTATTGTACTGTTCACTCTTGTCTTCTTTGTGGACTTAGTAAGTGCAAAATGTGCATCTCGGGGTTGGCTAACCAGACCTGTTTGTTTTGCATTTTTGAGAAACAATTGTACGCTATGTGAATAATCTATGTGTATTTGCCCCAAGGCCTGTTCACCCACTATACACACGTACACTAATTAAAGGAGGGCATGAAGCCAAAGAATCTGGCTCCTGGAATCCGGCTGCTAACATCCCTGATTATACTTTTTGGCACTGTCCAAAATGTTCACTCACTTACTACGTAGTTAACTACATATCGTGTGAGTTACATTGTTTTGTTCCCTGCATAGTGCACTCTATAGGGGAATGAGTGAACATGTCGGATGAATTAAATAACTTTGATTTGATTTGAAATAACTTTAACCTATTTTGTGTGTGTTTAATAGAAAGCACACCTGAGCAAATAGCTAGGACCATGAGGACTTTGGTTTACATGTAATTGAATAAGGTGGAGTTAAAAGGATGGTAATGCCTCTGGCAGGGAGGAGAGGGCCCACAATTGTAGTCTTTCATAGGGCTCATAGGGTTTCTCGCTGCATCCTTGGTTATGTCTGCAGAGTTCGGTCAGGGTTTAGACACGGTGGTCAAAGCCTTGCTTAAAACGCTGCTTGCACCTTTGCTGTTCCCACACGATAACTGCGAGGTGGGATGGGGGGTGGGGGCGCTGTTGCGCACGTGATATAGCGTACATACCATAACATGGCCAAGTGCCCGCGGGAGACCCGGGTTCGAATCTGGCTTGTGGTCATTTACCAACCCTACCGCATCTCTGTCTCTCCCACTTACTTCCTGTCCCACCCTCCACTATCCTATCAAATAAAGCCATATGGCTAAATGTACAGTATGTCACAAGGGTGAGTACACCCCTAACATTTTTGTACTTTTTTTATTATATCTTTCCATGGGAGAAGTCTAAAGATATAACACTTTTACAATGTAAACTAGGCAGTGTACAGCTTACACCTACTTTACATTGTATCAAAGTGTTATATCTTCAGCTTTCTCACATGGAAAGATATAATAACAAAATGTACAAAAATGTGAGGGGTGTACCCACTTTTGTGACGTACTGTATATGTATATACTTTTTTTTTTCTGAGATGGCTTGTCTTGATCTGCTCTTAGCTCTTACTTTATATCTTTATCTCTGCTATCTCTTTCTGTCTTCATCTCCGCCCTTTTTCTGTCTGGCCCCTAAGCCCCCCCACCACACCAAAGGACAGGGGGTGCATTTCGAGGCAGCTCACCTCTCGTCATTGGGTCCGGCCAGCGGGTTGTTGCCGGCGAATCCCGGCATGTTGAGGTGGTCCTTCAGGATCATGATGTCCCCCACCCTGTAGTCCTGGTTGAGGCCGCCCGCCGCGTTGGTCAGGATCACCGTCTCCACCCCCAGCAGCTTGAAGATCCGCATTGGCAGCGTGATCTGAGAACAAACAACCAGAAACAAAAGACGTTTCCCGTTAACATCATACGTTGTTCTGACAGTTGAGAGATTAGAAGTGTTTCTATTTATAAAATAGTGGGTTTTTTTTTAGTATTGTATGTTGATTTGGAAATCTGTGTCAGACAAGTATTATAAATACTAAACAAAATATGACTGATAGTAATGATGATCCACATGCATATAAATACACACAGTACACTAACTCAGTATGCTCATGTGTTACATTAACACAGGTCCTCATCTGCTCAAGTGAGTAGACTGCACATGTTTCTGTTTTTGCATTGTGATATCAAGTGATATCAATAATGGTGACTGTATTTGCTACTTTTGACATGTCTTAATGTCTGCCTGTTTTTGTTTTTTGTTTCTTTAGTGATAGACTAACAAACCAGGGCTTTGAAGAGAAGAGTGACTGTTCGGGTGTGTGTGTGTGTGTGTGTGTGTGTGTGTATGTCAGATGCTCACCTTCTGTATGGGGTAGCCTTCATAGAGGTGAAATCGTCCCTGCATGCAAACGCATGGCTTGCCCTTGAGCGTCCCGAACACCAGTCTCCCAGCATGGCCATGAACTACAACACAGACAGCACACACAGTCAAAACACAGTACTAAAACACACACACACACAGACACACACACACACACACACACACACACACACACAGGCTGAATTCTGCTATTCCCGACAGTCATATGTGACCACACACATGTGAATACACACACACACACACACACACAGACACACACAGAATTCTGCTATTCCTGACAGTTGTATCTAAACACACACACACACACACACACACACACACACACACACACACACACACACACACACACACACCTACACACCTGTGCTCTGGGGAAAGTTGGGGATGTCTTTGTAGTTGAAGGCCACCTGGTCCTTCAGCATCTCGGCCAGGCCTCCCAGCCCGGAGCCACACACAATGCCCACCAGGGGGCGCACGTCCATCTGAGCCAGCAGCCAGTCAGCGGTGGCACGGCACTCCTCATAGCTGTACCTGTGAAGAAGAAGAAGAAGCAGGGACTCGTTTATAAAAACTCCACCAAGGTAGTTATGCGTTTTTTCAGTGCAATTGTCTGTTTGTATTTGTGCATGACAGTAGGGAACTATGGGGAACTACACACTTATTTATTATACTTCACACTTATATTTACGTTAGCTTACACACATATTTTTAAGTTAAACTTAGTGCAAGGGTGTGTGGTGTGGAACCCATAAAAAGCCTACATTTTTGAAAAACAGACCCAACTTGCAAGGTTTACAAATTCTTAAAGGCACTTTTCCCAGCCTTTGCCTGTGCAGCGTACCAGCATAAAGCACTTGACCTTGGCATTGGGCTATGCTCCCTAGTGCCTCTCCTGCCCCTTTATCACCCTTTGAAGCGTCTATGTGGGGAGAAAGAATGTGGGCTGTAGAGCTGGTGTACTGAAACACACAGCTGCAGCGAGTGGAGTCTCGTGGAGTCAATTCAGCAGAAAGGTCAACACACACACGCGTGTGCCCTGCACACACGTTCCCCGAGGTGCCAGTTTCAGGGCGTTTTAGATCATGTGCAGCCAGGGTGTCCTCCCCCCCCCCCCCCCCCCCCCCCCCCCCCAGGCTTTTAAGGTAACTGGTGGACATAAAAAGCAGTAAGACTAATTCCATCTTTGTCGCGCACGTGTAGGCCTATTGAATGGTTTGAATGGTTTTTAACGTACTTGAACCGCCCACGACCACCCAACACCCTAAATTGGCAACACTGTAATATGAGCTGAGGTCAAACGACCACCGTTAGTGCCAATAGACTTTCTGGGAGATGGTCAGGTGTCTAACGTGGCAAAATGGCCAGTTATTCGGACTGACCATACCTCGCTTGTGGGAAAATATATTGCGAGCAATTTTAACCTCCTAATTTTGAGCTTTTTTTATAACGCGTGTTTGATTGCAATTGATTTACAGAGATAAGAATAGAATACACAACGGTAGTTAAACCGCAAAATAATTGATTAGATATCATGTTTACACCTGTACGATAAGACAGGCCTTTGCCGAGGTTAAGCCAGTCATACGACAGAAATACGACAAAAAATAGCCGGTTTAATGGTTCCGGTTATGAACGTGCACATATCGCGGAAGCCCTGCTTTGTAGTCTGGCGCAGTCTACAGTTCCATGCAGTCACACACACCATGTGCTACGCTGCCACACCGCCCTCCTTCCCCAAAGCATGCCACTACACGCGGAACATGATGCAACTTGGCACCCCAAATGTCAGACTCCATCCGACATAGCGCAGAACATTTTCAGTCATCAAGCCTATGTAGTCTCTCTACATACCCAGTATTGCCTTCGGGGTGCATTCTTCTTGTCTTTCTTAAATCCTCAAAGTAATACAAAAAACAACGAGACTGATTTAAACCGTAGATTTACTAAACGTTACTATAAACTTTATAAGTCAATTTACGCTCAGCGCACTAAATACACAAAAATAAATAAGTTTTAGCTCGAGACGAATAAACTGTATTTAAAAAAAAGTGTTTCAAGCAGCCCTTGGAGGCAAATCCTTTCTTCGTTTTTGAAATCTTAAGAGATCTTTGGCGATGCCGGTTCATTTATAGAGCCCATGCCTTTTCCGACCCCGCCCCTCAAAGTTACGCAAAAGGAAAGCATCACCCTATTAGGATGGGCCCACACACCCACCCTGACGTAAGTGCACTGGGACAGAGACTAACGTCAAACATACTTACAACGAAGTCAAGTTCACAGCGAGTTACCGAAAGGCATAGGATCGGAAAAAAAAATCCAGAATGTAAACAGATCGGCGCATCCAACCGACAAACAAACACCCCCCACCACACACACACTCACTCACACACACACACACACACTTACACGTAGTCCCTCACACACATAGCCTACATAGGCTACACACAGACAAAGAGAAGTCACCTAGTGTCCGTTTTTTAACACTTAATCAACTGTCAGTTAAGTTTTATGGTGGAGGAAGATCACTGTTACGGGTCTGGTACGGCGCCTTTCATTTTCTGTAAAAAAAAACATTTTCCTTGTATTGATTAATAATTACTAGCGGGACACTCACGTTGTTTGTTTATGACGCTTTACCTGTGAGCTTTGCGCAGTCAAGGGCCTGAAAGAGAAAAAATCCCTATATGTTGTATCATTTCATAACAGCCAGGAAGAAGAAGCTGTTTTGACTGTGCACTTAAAAGAACATTATTAGCCTATGTCCGGCTCTTGTTGTTTATGAACAGTGTGTACAATGTTTATAGCTTACTATCAGTGTGCAACACCGGCCATAAAGAATTAGGACCAGAACAGTTTAATATTCTGACTACTGGAAAGTACATCCAATTTAGATTACAGATGTATAATTACATGTTTATCAGCCTCTACTCAGCAGAAGATAAAATTAAATGAAAACATAAAAAACATTGTTAAAGACTTGGGCATGTAGGAGTTATTATAAACATTTTATAAGAGCAAAATAAAACAAACAAAAAAACCCAAAAACAAATAAAAATAAAATAATTCTCCCACACAATAAACACACCTGAAATATTACACTAAAAAACAAGTCAGGTTGTGTGATCACTGGCCTGGGCTGTATGCAGCCAGACAACTCGTTGTAATCTCTTGTCTGGGAAAATCCATTTCTTGTAAAAGCCTAATGACAATGACAAGGCAAAAACAATCTATTTCCCTGCACTCTAGTTAATGTATACGTATGTACAAGTCAAAAGACAAATCCTCTTTATTGGCTTTGCATGAGGATTTTACTACAGCATCACACATTTTAGAAAATGAATATGCTGTGAAAGTCCAAAAATAGATCTAAATAAAATGGTGTGAATTTGTCCAGCACAATTCAACCAAGGCAGTCACATGGTCTCATGTTTGGAATGTACTATGACGAATTACAAAAGGGTAATTTTGAGAAGCCTCTTGTGCTCAGCACATAATAACCAGCCCATGGCCTAAGAGGAAGAGGGAATTCTTAGTTCTCTTGTATGCTGCATTGCGTGTAGAGCTCACTATCTTCCACTTTCGGCTGTTTAACTGGATCATGCTGTTGGTTCAGACGTCAGACGTCACAGACTTTGAAGTGCAGTGATACAGTCAGTCATTTATGCCACAGTATAACCACAGTATAACAGTATAATGAAATAAGTAATAAGAAAATAAAGTAAATAAGAAATAAGTACAGTATCAAGAAAATATTAGCAGGCCAAGTTACTATGATGTGTTACAGTGATACAGATGTCTGGGTCTGGAGGAAGAAGCCTGGAAGTCAGCATTCAAGCATTCAATCAGCATCCAAGAGCTGAGGTGTGTGTAAGGAACACACTTATGCACACTACTCTGTATTCTCTAAACCTCTGCCCTCAGAGTGATTTTATCTCACAACATTTTGGCCAAGAAGGTCTTCATCAGGTTATTTAATCCCACCGCATGTTGACCAAGAAGGTCTTCATGAGATTATTTAAATCCCATATCGCTTCAAGCAAGAAAGTCTTCATCAGGCACCTGACATAAGAACTTCTGGGTCGAAACATGTTGTGATAAAAATCACTTCGTGAGCAGGGAACACAGTGTGCAGGTACTCCCATTTCTTATTTACGTTGGCTCAGAATATTTATCACCTGACACCTGTTAAATGTTTTGTAGACATGCTCAGACTTTCACTCCATAGCTGGGTCATGACACCTGCAGGTGTGCATTAAGCATAAACAAGCTAATCAGACATTGCTGACTTGCCTGCTTCTGTTGTATGTTGTTATGTCCTGTGCCAGGGTGAACTCATTGCTGAAGGACATGTCTGTTTGTTTACCTGTCAGGCCTCAAGAACTGGGCTGAACTGGGCTGTGCCTGGGAACGTTGCACCTGGGACCGGTGAACAGCCAGAACATTCAGGACACAAACACACACATGTAATCACACACATACAGACACACACAAATGCACATAGGAACACGTATATGCACACCCACACACTCACACGCACTCACACACACACACACACACACACACACACACACACACACACACACACACACACACACACACACAACAATGCACATATGAAAACGTATATGCACACCCACACACTCACACACATGCACACACACACACAGACAGGCAGACACACACACACACACACACACATGTGCACACAAACAGCTATATGCATACCCATGCAAACACACACACACACACTCACACACACACACAAACACACATGTGTGAACAAACACCTATATGCATACACCCCCCCCCACACACACACACACACACACAAATGCACATATGAACACGCATAGGCACACCCACACACATGCACACACACACACACACACACACACGTACACACATGCACGCAAACAGCTAAATGCATACCCCCCCCCCCCCACACACACACACACACCCACACACACACACATGCACACAGTATTATTGCAGGTGGACAGGTAAATACAAAATATGTTACATGTTGTTACCTAAGGAATGTTTTTCTCTTATTCATAGTCAACATGATGATGCCAGTGACCCAGTATCCTTGTGTAGCGTAAGCTGCCACTGTCATGCAATTCGCAGAAGCGCCCCAGGCACGCCTGCAATCTAACCAATGATTATCTGGCATACAAACGTCAGACACAATGTTACCTGTTTGCCTTCCTCAGTCGGTGTTTACTGTCCAATAAAAATCAATAAAAATGTTCCTGTAAGAATTACCTACACACACACACATACAGATACACACATACAAACACAGACACGCGTACACACACACACACACTCTCACACACTCTCACACACTCACACACACTCACACACACACACACACACACACACACACACACACACACACACACACATACACACACACACCCACGCACGCACCTGTCCATAGGAGTGAACATTCTCAGGGATTATTATGGTCTGTGACTGTTATGAGAGATCGTGGTCAGGTGACTCTTATGGAACAGGGAAATATGTGCCAAATGTCTGAAAGAGGAAGAAGGAGGGGGCAGTTTTTCTCTTTGAACCCTTATGAACTCCACCCATACACACACACACACACACACACACACACACACACAAACACACACACAGGCAGCATGACAGCGTAATGGCCGATGACCCTTCACTGCCACTTTATGGACATGAGTGCGCTGAAAATTCTTTTTTGCTGTTCTCTTTCTTTTTGCTCTTCTTCAGCTTCTTCTTTTTCTTGCTACTACTGCTTTCTATTCTATCTGTATATCTATCTATCTTGCTTTCCTCTTATTCCCCTTTAAGGCTTTTCCTTTACTATCCCTTTCATTTCCCACAACAATACTACTTCCTCATCTTTGTCTCTATACTTTGTTCCTATTCTTCCTCCTCTCTTCCCCCTTTTTTCTTGCTATTACTCCTCCTCCCTCTTATACTGTCTCCATTTTTATCTGTATTGTCTTTTTTTTCTTAATCTGCCTTTAAACTTTAACCATTGTTTAAACCATCCCATTTTTTTTAATTTTCCACAAATAGCACAACATCCTCATCTTTGTCCCTCAGTGTGCAAAAGTAAGAGAGAGAGAGAGAGAGAGAGCATTCCAAAGGTGCGTGACACACTCTGTGTGTATACAGTCTCCTGTCACTTGACATGTCACTTAGTAACCTCATAGATGCCATGTGAGTCCCTATACACACTCAGAGGCTGTGAAATCGCATTTTCGGATGCCTTGATTAGGATTTTATTCACGTGAGTGGGGCTTCCACTCACCACAGAGCCGTATCATCTGATAAAGTCACATGGTCGGGTCATGGGAGCTGCATTTATTCTTATAAGATCAGGCCATGGAAGGCGAGGGTTTTTTTTTTTTTTTTTTTTGGCCGTTCTCAACGTTTTCAACATTTCTTTTGGCACTGGACGTGACTGAGTTAAGCCACACGGTATAGAGTAGAGACTGTATCAGACAAGATCAATGCTGACCTTGAGGAAAAAAAACTACAACAATATGCCCCCCCACCCCTGTGTGTGTGTGTGTGGGGGGGGGGGGGGGGGGGCATATTGTTGTAGTTTTTTTGTATAAGTGTGTATTCGTCTGTGTCTCTATGTATGTGTGTGTTTCTGTGTGTGTGTGTGTGTGTGTGTATGTGTGGGTGTGGTTGTGTGCATTTGGTGGGTTTTGAATTTATGAATTTATGTGTTGCACATTGTATGTTGTATGTACAGTACAAGCATTAAAGATATTTTTAGTAGTTTTGAGCACATTGACTGTGTGTCCCGTCTGCATATTTGTGTATGTTGTACCTGCTGTAGGTCGCCAAACAAGAAAGTGTGCAACTTCAGGCATGTAATGTCAAGGCAAGCATGAAAAGCTTGCAACCTCGAAGAACTGCATTGTTAAACCATAATGTTATGTAATGCATTTTACTCTCTCTGTGTTGGGGCAGGGTGTGGGTGGAGGGTGAAGGGCTTGCGTGAGTGTGTGTGTACATGTGGCTATTGAGTGCTTGACACTGATGATGGTCTGAAGGTGACTAGTGATATCCACGGCCACTGTTTGCTTAGCACGAGCTCTGTTTGCAGTTCAGGCTGGCTGCAGGACAGCCGAGAGAGTAATGCTCCGCTCCTCTACCTCTTCCCTCCATTGCCTCTGTTAGTTAACCAGCCACGAGTGTAGGTAGGTGTACTGTAGGTGGAAATGCTCTGATCGCATGTCTTGTTAAGATGAATCAAACTTCTTTTTTTATTGTCTTTTTTTATTAACACAGAAGAGAGTTGTGTCCTAGCACGCAATGCAATTATTTGCATTTTCCAAATTAATCTTCCCCTTCTTCAACCCCTCCACAAAATCCTTCAGCAGTCAACAGTCAAACTTCCCAATAGAATCAGTAGCCACTCTGAGTGTATAGTTTAATATGAGTCAAACCTTTGATTATTATCAATAATCAACTTGAATTTATATGGCCTGAATTGGCTTGAAATGACAACAGGCAGGTGTTGCATGTCTTCAGAGTCTTCTAATAGTTTCTGCAGAAACATGTTGGGCATCCTAGCTGAGATTTTACTAGACAATGTCTTATCCTGTCAGTAGCAGTTACACCTGCACAACAATGTCTGTGTGGATCATTCCACAGTCTTTTTAGAGTGACTAAATGAAACCCTGCCGGCATAATCTTCTGCAAATGTTGTAAAACAGTGTTGAAGAAAATCACCAGCAACATAATAAGGAGTAACAGTACAGTATCACAGTTTAAGGATCATATGATCTGTAAAAAAATAAATGTATTAATCACTTGATGATAACAGACCACAACAAAAAAAAAGCTTGTTGATGGTTATGATAATGTTTCTTTGAGATTTTCAGCTCACTGCTTTGTACATCCCCCTTTCCATCCAATGCATTACTGCACAAACCCTCAGAGTAAAGCTTAGTATTTTTAGTATTACTACTATAAATCATAACTATGCTATTAGGTAATAGTAACTTCTGTTATTACAACATGTTGACAAATCTCTCTTAAAAACTGGGATGCATAATAAAACATTATGTAATTACTATTACTGATAATGTTATCAGGCTTGTTGGTAAATGGCCAATATAAAAATAGCAATCATCAAAAGGCGTTTATCTGTGATAACTAATCTAGTTGGTAATATTACCCTTTTTGTGTACCTGCTCAATTAGGATTATGGTTATGGTGTGCTTATATTGCCAAAGAAAGATTATAAAGTGACAAACAGGAGTTTTAATTAACTCAAGGGTTCAATTAATGCATTTAACACCTTAGGAATTCTTGTATTTTAGTCATGGCATCTGGTTAGAACAGCAGAGGGTTAATGCACTGAAGCATGTATGCACTCTGAACTTGGTCACCAGGCAAAAGTGGGTTAGTGTTAGTGTTAGTGTTACTGTAACGACACCGCTGATATGTCTGGCACGGGGCCAAGTGTCCCAGGAGGCGTTGGAGTGTGTCTGAGGTCCCATCACACGGGGATGTGAAGAAACGAACTGACCTTCGCCTCTGCTTCTCGTCTCTCAGCTCTCTGCAGAATGAAGGCAATGTCGGGGCCAGAGAGGGGCCTCTGCACACAAACACACAACTACAGACAGGGAAGGCAGACACAAGCACATGCTATCATGCTGTATATCATGCTATATGCACACATATACATGCACACACACAAAGACATAAATATCTACTTATTTCCCTCACTCACACACACACACACACACACACACACACATACCCACATGCCTTTATGTAATCAGCCAGTCCCTTATCTGGTTATCTAGTACGATAAGGGATAACACACACACACACGCACACGCACACGCACACGCACACAGCCGAATAACTTCCGAACGTAAAGTGGATACCACAACCGTTAAATTAGACTACATGTTTGTTATTGTTACATTTTTATAGGGCATTGATATGGAACAATGCTTAAACTTTCAGATTTTGACAGCTACTTTCCATAGTTGAAACTTTCAACGGAATTAATGCATACCCCACCAGCAGCCAATCAGAAAACACCATTGTATTTGTCTGGACCATGAATGGAGAAAGTGAAGGATATAGAGGAGGGCCAAGAAGATAAATGATAAAAGCTCGGTCACAAAGGCCAGACTGTGTAGGACGGTCACCCTTTTACACAAAACAAGAAGACTAAGAAGATTTGCACAGAACAGATGCAAGACCACACACATCACAAGACCCATGGGCACGTGAAAACATAGACTCAGGTAATTATGTGTTTAAACAAAGTCACTCTGTGGTTTATTGTCTTGGTGGGTCCTCTAGGGACATACACACAGACATGTACCAGCCCAGACCGACCTCCGTACTTGGACACTCACAAACACATACACACACAGACACTTACAGACATACAGACACTAACACACACACACACACACACACACACACACACACACACACACACACACACACACACACACACACTAACAGATACAGACACACACACACAGACACTAACAGATACACACACAGACACACACCACACACACACAGACACTAACAGATACACACACAGACACACACCACACACACACAGACACACATTTACATGTGGAGACACACA
>CM059284.1:14843289-15070789 GCA_030347295.1 Setipinna tenuifilis
TGACTCATGTCTCTACAGGAAATGATACTCTATCTACCACACCCGAGTTAACATACTTAGTAATTTTACCTCTCTTTGCCAGCTGTTGTTTCCTCCACAATCTAGAGAATGTATCTCCCACACCTGTTTTTGCAGATGTGGCACAACATCGAGGGAGGTGTGTGTTGACCAGCGGTTTATGTCTTTGTTTATGTTTATGTTTATGTCTGTTTATTTATTTAAGAAGGGACATTGTACTTTAATGTACATGCCCATTTACACAAGTCATATATGCAAAATGGTTAAGACAGCAGGGACAGAGACATGTTAAAATACAGAACAGCAGTGTAGAAATAACAGATGAGGACATAGATGCAGGACAAAGCACTTACACAATGTAAGTTAAATCAGATTAACAGTTATCAGTTCTAAGAAGCAGTAGTCATCACACCAGACCCCTTCTACTCTTCATGCTCTACATCTGTCTATTCCTGTCTATTCTATTCCATACTTTAAAGTACAGAATGGAATCAGTGCCAGTATTGTCACAAGCCCAAAATATTATTTGCACTGATTTGATTTTCACAATAAAGATGCTTCTATACTTAGCCTGAACTCCTGTTTTTTTTTTTCTTTCCAGACGTGCTATACTGTTTTTCTATGAAAAAGTTTTTCTTCCCTTTTTGCAGCCCTTGACACAACTACAGACACAACTACAACTACACTGGTGCCAGTGTGCTCAAATGTAAACAGGATCAGAAAAACTCAAGGGTGTTTTCAGAGTTTAAATCAGAAAGAAGCTTAACTGAACACATGATTTTGCATCTTAACAGTCCTATAGATTAACTATACATATCCATTACATAAAGTAGTAAAAGGGTGAGAAAGCAGTGTATATGTTTAACATAAAAATGATAAAAAAGCTCAGCTAATGTGGCATTGTACAGTCACTCAGTACATAAATGCCACTTAAGTGTGTTTACCCTCTATTACATCAATGCTATTCAACAGTAATTACCTCCGCCAAGGAGGTTTGTTTGTCCGTCTGTCTGTTTGTTTGTTATTTGCATAAATTAAAAAAGTTGTGGACGGATTTAAATGAAATTTTCAGGATAGGTCAGAAGTGGGCTAACTTAGAACTGATTTGTTTTTGGTGGTGATCCGGATAACCATCTGGATCCAGGAATTTTTCAAAGGATTCTTCACCATTGCGAGATAGGGGCAATTTTGACATTTTTGTCCACAAATAATGCCCACGTTTAGAAAAAAAAATACAGTATAAGACCATCATAAGGTCTGCCAAACCCCAGGTGGTGACTTAAGCTGCCTTGGTGGAGGTCTGCACTCTCCGAGTGCTTTTCTAGTCACAGGTTTCAATTACACTGTTTCAAGCATGAGGGTTAGAATGTAGAACATTCTGAAGGCCATCAGGGGTAGGGGAGTTCAGTAGTTGTTCCGAGACTGCAGATACTAAAAAAACAAAACAAAAACACTGTCTGGGGTTCACAGAAGACACAGTGGGAAGTCTGGCTGGCTGGTGAAAGGCGGTCACTGGGTTTGTTGTGTCAAAGGTCACATGCTTGTGTTTGAGGGACAGGAACATGGAGACACACACAACCTACAGACGCTCTCCATGACCGACCTCTGACTGTGTGCTGCAGGTCTCAAACAGTGTGCTCACGGCCTCCGGATGGTTAGTCTAGGGCCAGGGCCTTGATTGTGCCAGGGTAGTGGTGTGGACCTCGTGAAAGCTGCAAATTTAATGAACTATTTAAAGCTGAACACGCCTTCATTTTTTTTTTTCTCCCTCTGCACCTAAACAGACACGCAGCTGCATATTAGATGCCATTAGTGGAACAAATGACTGTTTATGATGCCACATAAAAACCTACACATTTCCACATTTCCAATATAACTCATCTCACTCTCTCTATATATATCTTTCTGATCATTTCTCTTGCTCTCAGGCCCAAGTCTACATGGGAAGGAAAATGGATGAAATAGGAAGTTGTATTCAGTCATACAGACATACATATGTAAACACACAACCATAGACACACACACACATAAAACACACACACACACACACACACACACACACACACACACACACACACACACACACACACACACATGTACTTGAATATGTATATTATATGTATATTAACGACAATTACTCAAATACACGACAATTACTCAAAGTACAGTTAAGTTCGTTCAGATGTTGTTTGAAATCAAACATTAACATTTCACGATGACTTTCATGTTTAGCTTTCTCCTCTCATCTCTTTCAATCACTCCTTTCATTCTTTCATAAATCCTTCTCTCTGTTCCAATCTTTAAGTCCACCCACAACACTAAGAAGGTACACAGCCTATTCCTGGAACTGGGAGTTGAAATCTTTTCACGCTACGGTTGTAAAGCCAACAGGTTCTCTGGGCTACGGTACCAATGCAAGTGTACCTGCTTTCCAGAGTATTCCGTGGAGGCTTAGAACGAATCCTCACCTCAGGCCATTTGGCCCGAGTGCTTCTCGAGGCACGCCAGCATGGCAGGTTCGTTAAAGGTTGTCAGCTGATTCAGTTAAAATCTCGCTCGAGGGCCAGAGTAGCAGCTGCCAAATCTGTCCAGTACGGATGGGTGGAAAACTAACTCTCGTGCTTCTGGTTCAAAGGAGAGGCTTGACTCAGCATGGGTTTGCACAAGGCACGAGTCATCCCCTAGGCTAATAGATGGGCATGTGCACAGCACGGGCTTTGTATCACTTAACGAGCTTCTCCCCTTTGCTGTCCAGCACAGAGAAGGAGAGCAAAGGGATCTGGCGGATGACGTGACGATGGATGCAGGCCTGTTTGAAGTGGACGTTTCATGGATATTGAGCCATACCTTCATTCATATATATATATATATATATATATATATATATATATACTACCGTTCAAAAGTTTGGGGTCACTTAGAAATTTTCTTAGTCTTTAAAGAAAATCACAGTTTTTTCAGTGAAGATAACTTTCTCACAAACTAATCACAAATACACACTCTATACATTGCTAATGTGGTAAATGACTATTCTACCTGCAAATGTATGGTTTTTTTCATGGAAAACACAAAATTGTTTGGGTGACCCCAAACCTTTTAATTGTAGTGTATATATATGGGTGTATGTATGTAAATACACTGTATATATTGTTTGTTATTGTTGTGTGTGTGTTTTTTTTTTTCGTATTGTGTTCATGAGGACTTAGAAAAACTGGTGTTATCAATGCTAAGCAACCAGTTTGCGTATTTATATAATCATGTTTTCACTATATGTTTATGTTTTCACTATGTTTCACTATTAGTTCATAGTGGTGGTCATGCTTTCAGATGAACACGGCTGAACATGACTTTGTACGGCCTGTATTTCTTTCACCTTAAAAACATATAGGTTAGACTAGGACATACGGTGCATCGACATTATGTGCGCTGGGTTATGTAAAGAGATTTTAGAAGCCTGATATGAGCAGGATGATGATTGGCTTAAGGGAATTACTCGTACACCTCCTTTACATTTCACCACCAGCATGTGTTGTTCTGAGAACTGAGGATTTGACGTAAGCAGTGTTTCTGTGTCACAGTCCAGTTGTTTTCCAGGATATAGTTAATATTATTATTTATTTATTTATAATGTGTTTGTTGATTAGTTGTATTTGTTATGAATCAATCAAGAAAGCATCAGATGTCACCTGTGAGCCCTTTGTAATGCAGACTTCCAACAACACAAATTCCATACGTTGTGAAACACACTACTTAGTACACACTACTTAGTACACACCAATGCACTGCTGTGAGCTGACTGCCTGACTGGACTTAACCGGTAAACCCAGTTTGGTTGTTTTTTTTTTTTGAATGGTATTGCCATGTGAAAGAAACACACATTATGCACACTCTTATGCTTACTAATACCATACGTGCTGGAAACTGTTGCAATATCCAGAAGAGGTAAGAGATTATTTCCTGGACTAGTGCCCTTTTTTTCAGCAAACTGGCTTGTGTTGATAACACCAGTTTTCCATATCCTTATGAGCGCAATACAAAAGAACATACACTCACAACAATAACAAACAAACAATCAAGCAAAAAAAAAAACAGTGTCAAATAGTGTTAAAAGAAGACCAAAGGTTGAAAGTAAAAGTACCTCAACAGACATGTAACACTGAATCTGGAATAATGAAGAAATGTTGATGTTGTTTGAACTCCCCAGTTATAACTAGCTCTCTAGTTCTTTCACAGAGCCTATCCTGGAAATAAGTTAGACCAAAAAAGTCTAGGTTTTTGTTTTGTTTTTTTTGTTCCTGAACACAAAGTAGCAAAGGCGATGTCATATGAGAGTGATCATTCTGCACTGTAAAAAAAAAGTGAAGCATGGAACATGCTTGCATGGATCAATTTTAATGTTGGATTAACTCAACAATGCCATGTACGTTTAAAATACAAATTGCATTGTTAAGTTAAACCAACATTGAAAGATCCATGCAGCCACTTGCTTCGATTTCTCTTAATGTTTGTTCAGAACGTCACTTTTCTCCAGTGTGTGTGGCCGACTGGGTTCAGCAGGGCCAAGAGGGGAAAGGTGTTATGTAAGGGGGAAGAAGCCTGCATGGGAGAATGAACATATGTAGTTAGCAACTACCAGAGACATTCTGCTCCACAGAGAGAGCTTGAACACCCTGTCTCAGAACTGTAGTGCCACCATCAGCAAGTGGGTCACTTTCTGGCTTACGCAATGCTATGGATGCTTCGATTTTTCAGGCACATATACTGTCTGCGTACACATGTATTCTAGGTTTAATTTGGTAAATGGTTTCCTATCCCTGTGTGATTCTTCATATCTCTCTCATATCTGTCCTTTTTTCATTATAGCACAATTGCTTTCAGTCAGTGTAATCTGCAACTGTTCTTTTATCTCTCTTAAAAATGACCATTCATTCATTCATTCATTCATTCACTCATTCATTTCGTCAGTCAGTCAGTGAGTCAGTCAGTCAGTCAGTCGCTCAATCACTCAGTCAGTCAATCACTCACTAATTCAATACAAAAATAATAAGCAGTGAAGAGTGAGATGTTGGTACACACAGTGTGTCTCTTTAGATAAAGAATAGGGTACTTACTGACCTATTCACAAACTAGATAAACTAGATGTTAAACAAAAAAAAAATACTGAAAATGGTCATTGCGCTTTGGCCAAGAACTAAGATTCCACATTAAACTTCAACAGTGTGTCATGCGTACTACCATGATTGTATACTTTTTCAATGCATAGCACAACCTTCCCTTCCCTTTCTACATTTTCAGCAGTGCTTTGGCAGAGGTGGAGGCCCTGCCTTCAGAGAGTAAAAACCCTGATATATATTAAAATGTGTCACACAGAGACAAACCTGCCATGTAAAGGAGTTCACAAATCATCAGACAGGTAGTTTAGCTTACTAGTGGAATCATCACTACTAGTGGGATCTCCATCTCTGATTCTCTGTAGGCTAATGAAAAATTCATTTTCAGAAGACGTTTATTATGAACAATTTCTATGAAAACGTTTTGCAAAAGCCTTTTTTTTTGACACTAGAGGGCATTGTGGTTCAGAGTTTCAGTGCACCTGAATCCAGCTGAGACTTAAACCCTGACCTTAACCTTCTATAGTCCCAAACTATGCAAGGCTTTCCTCATCACCACCTCCACCCTCCCTACTGCTGGCCTTTGCTGAATATCTAAATAAGACTGTGATGGAGTGACCATCAATAGGGTTGTGGGTGTGCTCTGACTGCCATACCAACGAGACTGGTTCTTTGGCGTTGCGGTCAAAGTACACGTTTGGTACCCCGGAGACCCGGGTTTGAATCCCGGTGGGGCGACTTCTCCTCCCCTTCGCTACCAATGGTGTCAGAAGTGGGATGGCTTGCCGTGAGGTCATCGGAGGCGCAGCATGGTGTGAGGGATACCCTGAGTGTGTGAAGCGCATGGCTGCGCTTCCCAAAGGGGAAGGCAGTGTGATGGAGTGACCATCACTAGGGTTGTGGGTGTGCTCTGACTGCCATACCAACGAGCCTGGCTCTTTGGCGTTGCGGTCAAAGTACACGTTTGGTACCCCAGAGACCCGGGTTTGAATCCCAGTGGGGCGACTTCTCCTCCCCTTCGCTACAAAGACCTAATGCGTAATGCTTGTACTTTATTATACTCTGTTCAGCCAATAAATGTAGCTTACACCCCTTGTTTCCTAACATCTGTTGGATTTGCTGATACCTTGGGTCAAGGTTCTGTATTTGTTTACTCTTTAACAGGGCCAGAGTTGTAGAAAACCTACACACACACACACACACACACACACACACACACACACACACACACACACACACACACACACACACACACACACACAGGTATGCACAAAGCCTTATTTTGTCCACAGAATGTATTCTGCAAGTCTGCAAAAAGAGAGAGAATAAGTCTACAGCATTTCTTTTTTTGGTTGTAGTTCAGGAGATGCGAGAGTCTGGTGAGAAAGGGCAATAAGCATGCAGCGTGTATTCATAAGTGTGATCTGCTACTGTCCCCTACTGGCAAAACCACTGTTACTACATTGTAGAGCTGCAGCTTTGTGTGGTGTCTGTATAGGTATTAACCCTCCTGTCGTGTTCGGGTCAAATCTGACCATTTTACAACTTATAATACTCATAAATATTATGTTTGATTGTCTGATTAAGTCTACCCAAGACCTTATGATATCCTCCACACTGTGTACTTGAACATATAAAAGTGATGATTACCTATTTCATTCAATTTTGGGTGTTTCAATCAACCTTGTTACACCTGTGGTGTTCCCAGTCGAAAGTGCCCGCCGTAGGAAATGAATAGGTATTCAGAGTAAATTCATTCAACATACAGAAAATATGTTCATTTTGTAGTTCATTTTCATATTCCCAATTGTAATTTCTCTGGTTTTATTTAATGTTTACTTCTATAAATTGTTGTTAGACACTACTTTGAAACATTGTTCTCAACTAAAGAATGTTTAATAAAAAAAATTGGTGGTGGAAAAAAATGTGCTAATTTAAGAGCAGTTAAAACAGACCGGTCAATTTTGACCGGGAACACTAAAGTAGGGGGCTGCAGGCGAACATGTCGGTATTAAAGGTTAATCTATCTGTTTCGTCATAACACATAGTAAAGTCTTTTCATTTTAATGCACGTAGTTTTAGTTTTTTAAGAACATCATAGATGCTCTTAGTTCCTAGTCATCTCAGAGTTAATGTGGCTATAGGCTACTATTTTTGTTATAACATTTAACATTTAACCTGTTTCCGCAATCTCTAACATATCAGGACTATTTAATCACTTAAATCTGAAGAAATCTGTTAGCGACACAAATGATTTTGTGAGTCTGCAGACGCTTTTCGTCCATGAAAAGCATTTCGTGAATTTGCAGACGCCTTCCGTCCACAAAACCCTTTTTTGTAAATCACGAAATGCATTTCGTGGACGAAAGGTGCAGACTCACGAAAAGAAAACACTCTCCATTTCGAGGCACATAAGCATAAATGTCATTTATTTCCTGGACAAAATTACTTAAGTCAAAAATAAATTTATTTCATCCACAAAAGTAAGAAGCGAATCCAACTTTTTGTCCACATAAGGAAAAGTCAGCAGTGAACTTCATGCACGTAAAGACTAACCTGTTTTGTAGTTTGTCCACGAAATGATATAGATATATTATATATAGGTGTATAAGTATATCATCAAGCATATAGGTCATGGTTAGTGGTGTTGTACTGTTTGTGGTTTTGACTGCAAACATTTCCATGAAACACAACAGTCAAAGCTCACCCTACCCAACCACAGTCAATCAGTCTTGACTGATGAAACCACATTCATAAAGACAGTCCATCTTGGAGGCACATTGCACGTAAACACAACCACAGCACGAGCACAGGAACTGTGGGAGGAGCTTTTGGCATCATACTTTGTAGAAAACAAAAAAGGTGTGTGTGTACCTATTTTTCTTTTGTATTATTATTATTGTGGTGAACCACACAAAATGCACAGAGACACTCCATATGCGTGAACTGTAGGACAAATGACAAGTTTCGAAAATTGGCTGCAACTTAGCCTTTTGTTTCAGAATAAAAGATAAGCAGGAAATGACTTTGTAGAAGTGAAATGTGGGCTTTAACATAGGCTACATCACTATTTACAAGTTACATCTTAATATAGATGTTATATTCACATAGAAACATCCAGAACACTGGAAACAAAGGAGGCAAAGGCTTACTGACAGGGTACATTGCAATACTAACTATTATTACTATTCCTATTTAGCTAGTGTAAACAACCACTGAATATAGAGCTTGGTTTAATACAATCATATTAAATAGGCTATATAAAAGAGTCTTGCATCAATGACAAAGACCCTTTCTATACGTCTCACTAAAATATTTGAATTTTACAGTTGATTTCCAACATAGACTAATTAACTCAATGCGAGTCAGTGCGTTCACATGGACAAGTCGAAACCACTTGGAACTGGTTTGGGATTGTACCAGCTTCATGTGAACGGAGATTGGTTTGGATTGGAATTGGTTTTCGTGATCCCCCTGCGACTCCAGGCCGGGGCTGTTTCGAAACCACTTCGACTGCCATGTGAACGGGATCGGATTGGTTTTCATGTATTGCGCATGTATCAACGAAATAAAAAACGCAGTTTGTTCCTTCATACAGACTTTCTAACACAGCAGAATGCACAACACGTACGCGAATGCGTCAAACTCCTGGAACACCATGTTCGTATGCCGCCAGAAAGTTTGTTTATTGTCTTTATTTAGTAGGAACAGTGCAGAACCCATAGAAGATGTGCCAGAGTATTACGTTTTTGTTTAGACCACCTTATTGTTTAAGTGGGTAATAATATCAGGTGAAAGGAGAAGGCTATGTAAATACATTTGCACTGACTGACTTGTAAGATTTTCTTTAGCCACTGTTTTGCTATGTGGAATAACCGGAATGAGAGGTGAAAAGTTCAGTCTCCTCTACGTGTCGTCTGTATGCACTGTAGGCATATGTGTGCAGTGCTGTAGTCTGCTGTTGCGTATACGATAAGATACATCTTACCTACGTAGCAGCTTTGTTGTGGGCAAATGTTTACTCGTGTTATGTCCATTATTTTAGTTATGTGTCGTTAGTCGCGTTATGTCCAACATTGTAGCAGCTAGCATTATAAATCTTATCAGCCTGGGTCGTCATGGCTGGGTCGGCACGGTTTGACCGATATCTTTGGCATTTTTTGCCCAAACAACACGAAACTTGGTACTGCACACACTGGTAACATTATGATGACGCCGTCCAAATTTGAGATCAAGCGGATGAGTGGTTCAAGAGTTATGCGTGGAAGAGACGTTCCTTGTATTAAAAGATAATAATAGAAAGATAGAAGTTGACTACAGCGCCCTCACCTAGCGTAGCGGAAAGAGCCGGAACTCTCGCCGAATCCGCTTAGACGAACTGCATGTGAACAGGGACTTGGGGGACAGACCACCCGTTGTGAACCAATCCCAAACCAAACCAATCCCACCATGTGAACGCAGTGTCAAACAAAAATAAGACTCACATGTTTTATCAACAAACAAAGTAAAAAAAAAGGACCAAAAAAGACCCCTGGTATAGTGACAAACTCTTTTTTTTAAAGCTTTGCCAAAGTGTTACCTGCTTATGGGACAACAAAGGGAAAGGTACGTAATAGAAATGTTTGAGAGTAAGGTGAAACTGGACCATTTTCTGTAGGCTAACTGTCTGAGCATAAAGGTCATGGTTAGTGGTGTTGTACTGTTTGTGGTTTTGACCTCTGCAAACATTTCCATGAAACACAACAGCCAAAGCTCACCCTACCCAACCACAGTCAATCAGTCTTGACTGATGAAACCACATCCATAAAGACAGTCCATCCTGGAGGCAAACGGGCAAACCTGACCTTTGAATTGTGTTGCAAGTGAAATGTGTATATATATATATATATATATATATATATATATATATATATATATATATATATATATATATTTTTTTTTTTTTTTTTTTTTTTTTTTTTCACGTTAAAAAAATCCAGAACACTGGAAACAAAGGCAGCAAAGACTTGCTGACAGGGTACATTACAATACTAACTATTATTACTATTCCTATTTATCTAGTGCAAACAACCACTGAATATAGAGCTTGTGTTTACACAGTGTTTGCATTGTGTTGCAATAAAAACTATGGATTTAATTGGTAATTTCTGTAACTTGTGTAATTGTAACAACACTTTTTAAAGACAAGGTTAAAACAGTTTTATGAAAAACTGCAGCACTATCAAAACATTGGCATCAATCCTAAAAGGAGTGGTATTATGACTGCCAGGACTAAGTAGGATCAAAAGTTATGTTTTCCCTCTTTTTAGCTAACTGAGAAAAAGCTGACTGTTGAGACAAAAGCAAAGTACTTTGCTTACACCATCACATACAACCTCTGTGATGATGATGATGATGATGATGGCGACGACGACGACGATGATGATGATGCAATAGGTACTTTTCCTTTGCATTTAGCATGTTTGCCTCAAGACTTTTTACAATAACGCCTGCGTTGTGCACTAAAAGTAGAAAGAGATGAACCAGCGCACATCATGTGGTTTCTATCATATCAGGAAAACAGAAAACATCAACTTAATATTTACTTGCAGTTCTGCTAACTCAAAACAAAACAAAAAAGTTTTACACAGCGATTGGAAGATTTAGAGCATGTTTTTTTTTTCTTGGCCAAAAAGAAAGCCCCGTTACACTGAAAACAGGAAGTCTAGGAATAAACAGAATACAGAGTTCATGTACACAGTCAGATCAGGTCAAAGTTAAAGTTCCGTTTAAGTTTAAGTAGCCATTCAGGGGCACTGCTACAAACTGTGGGCTTCCAGAAAGAAAATATTTTTGGGCCTCCACTCCAACCATATTATAATCCTCTGTAGGCCCTCTAAATTATCCTGACCCAGCTGTGTGCCCACAGATGTGTGTTTACCGTTAGCATTTGACACATAACATGTTTTGTTCATTATCAGATTTTTTTTGTCGATTTGAGCAGTGATTTGTAGTATTTTGCCCTATGTTCACTGTTGCTTGTTTGTCTTCCTTCAAAATAAACAGCCGAATGCAGGGAGCTCTAGTGACTCCAGTTCAGTTGTATTTTCACCAAAACAGCAAATGTGTCATGTTGAAAAAATAATTATATGACAACTTTAGGCTCAACAGACAGAGTAGCCATGCTATTTTGTTTATGAATGCTATAATGCAGCTTTATTTGTTTTGAAACAAATATAAAAAAAAAACAAATTACAATTTTAAGCACAACATGTTCACTGAAATTACAAGGGGTGTGGGTGTCTGGCTCAACAACACAGCCTGCATTACTAACTCTGTGTCAACATTATTTTAACATTTTCTTTTAGTGCATCACAAAACAGTGTTAAAATATCACATCACATCAATCACATCATAATGGTGTCACAACACATAACAACTGAGTTAACAAAGATTCAGTTACTAAGCAAGTCACATAGGTCTGACAGCTGTCAAATTGGAAAGCAGCTGTCCGAAATTTTTGCTACTGTGAAGTTTAGGTGCCATGTGATGTGATAATGTTTGACAAAAAAGCATGGATCACAGATTCGTTCAACAACACAACGCCCCCAAAACTTACCAATAACAACATTAACTTCATATTTCATGAGGAGTGTAAAATCTAAGACTAGACTACAGATAGGAAATAGTGCCACAGTGCCACCTTTCAGTCTGGAGGAAAATTACACCCAAACACTAAGAAAGGCTATAATTAGCAGGCTGATTCAAAAGATGAATGAACTCTGAGCATGTATAACAGTGATAACAGTGTAAATGGTAAAATTGTATCCGAGCATATTGTTGTTTAATAAAAGTTGTCAATTAACATCTGAGAAGAAGATACGGTACTCCAAAAAAAAAAAAACCATAATACAGAGGACCTTTAGCCATGCTAGGTGTATTCCAAGGTGGTTAAGTGACAAACCTCACTAAGTTAACTCAGGGGAAGTCGTAAACCTCCTAACAGAACAGTCTTATGGCTTCATTCTTTTAACAAAACAAAGTCACAAGGCTCTCCATGTAGTAAGTTCACTACTTGCTCTGAGTCGTCTTACTCAGGTAAGCTACTAGACCTGCCTTATGGAATACCCGCTTGGGTTGTTCTCAGCTCAGCAGAGCAACAAAATGGAGGCCATTGGCACGAGCAGGAGCAGCAGGTTCTTGCCAATGGCCCCGACGCCGTTACACAGATCCGTAGCACAGCAGTAGGTCTTTACCTTTATCAAAGGTATTTCCATGTCACACTGAGCTTTGAAGCCACAGGATTTTGTGAATACACCCTCGACACCAGTGTCTGAAAAAAAAGAAAAATATAGATTGGTTAATTGTACAACACCACCACCAACACCGACACCACCTCCACCACCAACACCAACTGCACAAACTCTTTTTTAAAATAACATGATACAGCTCTATACAGACCATCCATTTAAACAGATACGTCAGGAAATTACAAAAACACCCTAAGACTTATTTACATTACGCCAAATATGTTATATGTGCCAAAGGCATTATCATGAACTCACAAGTATATTGGTGTAGTTCTGCTGAACTGGTTACTGGATACAGAACGTGATATGCTAAGTTTATTGTAAACTCAGTACTGGTAAAGCAACACTAAGTTAGTAACCCTAACCTCCAAAATAAGGTTTCCAAATAGTTTCAGTGGTTCATCAACTTGCAACAGGGTGAAAGGCACTTTTAAATTCGCTTTGCTGCCCTCCGTGGGCTACTAAACTAAAGTACTTAGTATTGTTTTAAGAAAAATAAAAAATATAAAGAAAAAAGCTTTAGTTTAGACAGTGGCGGTTCTACAGTGTTTTACTCCCCTACAAAATGGCGCCCCGGGCGGCTGCTCTGTTCGCCCGTGCCTAAAACCACTACTGAGTATAGATCTGCTGGCTTACCTGTTTTCACACAGCGATCAGCACTCGCTGGGCACGTCACTGGAGTGTCAGTGCAGTGATCACCAGCACAGGTGTAACACTTCAGAAAGTCTGCAAAATTAACATTTTACAATGCTAAAGTAGAAAACGGGGAAATGGTGCGATGGAAAGAACTTCTTGAATTTAAATAAAACAAAATGTAACAAGAGCACTACTTCCTCTCTACTACAAAAGTGTTGTTTATAAATTTCATTTAAATAATTAGATAATTTATTTAAAATGGCTTACACACTCTTTCCCGTTGTGTGCTTTATGACTTAGTAATGTTTCACTTACTTTCGATACTATTTCACAACACACACAGAAAATAACTAGAACTTCTTAAAATGACACTAAATGGAGGTACATTGTATGTGTCTGTTACCTGCAGTGGAGACCATGCTGGCCAGGACAAGGATGCTGAGTGCAGTCTTCAGAGACATTTCTTCGAGGGTTAAAAAAAAACATAAAAACAGAAGTGTTAGATGTGCTGCATCTGGGTAAACTATATCTCTCATGTGAGACAGGAAGGAACACTAGGACTGGCTCTTTGTCTTGTGTGTAGGGCCGCCCATGAGGAGGGATCAACATAAAAGCTTTCCGGGGCCTATTGAAAACGGGTAAAAAAGGGTATTATTTCGAGGGGGGGTAATTGGATCTTTTCAGAGACCGAACCATCCCTCTGGGCAGCCCTGCCTGTGTGTGATTCCATAATAAAAAAAAACAAATAAACAAACAAATCGATTCAGTCAATTGAAACGGGTAAAAAAGGTATTACTAAAAAAGGGAGGGGGGGGGTGAAGCAACTGCTTCTGCCACAGATTTATATTTATACTACAGCGATGGCTGTGTAGTTTTTAAATAAAAGTGGTGGGGTTTATTTTTGGTTGGGGCACCGATGGAGTTTAGACTCGCCTATGCATGAGAGACAAACAGCTGATTTTGTCTGTAATAATTAACTAAACCAGAGAGGCACACTGTACGCTCATTGCCCAAGCAACGCGTGACAGACACACACAGCCTACAGTTAGTGGCGCAACTCGGGTATAAGCTCCTCTGTACACAGACAACAGAGATGGGGACTTGAGCCCCAACCAAAAAACACACTACTTTCACTGCAAACTGCATTGCCACGGCTGCAGTTTAAAGGCTGGCAGCCTTCTGAAGTCCTTTGGTGGCCTCAGCCCCAAGCAGCTGCCAGTGTTGTTTGTTGGCTATACCCACTCCTCTGGTACTAACAGCCTGTGACATAATCGGAGTGCTCGGGGGGGAAAACAGGCATGGTCACAAAATGCAGAAACTGAGAAAACATCATTCACAAGTTTGATTTTTAAGTTGATTTCATAAGGAAATGTTATTTTAAAATGCGTATAGCTCGAGACCGTGCTTGTTTATTGACAGGATTTGTGACTCTGCCCGTTTTTTTTCCCCATGTACTCCTCATATGTATGATCAGCACACCGGACACAGCTGAGGGTGATGCAATTACTTAAGGAGGTAACGAAGTCATGTCATATGCCTCCTTGACCACCAAGCAACAGCCAGCACTAACCACTGAGGTGAATTAAAAATGCAGGTTGGATGCTTATGAATGAATTAAGACAGTAATCAAAGCTTCCCTTTGCAGGATGCACAGTATTGTATGTTAACACAATGTGTGTAAGCTGAACTTTGACCTACATACTGTAGGACAAAGTCTCTTTCTTAAACTTCTCTTTCTTTCTTCTATCACCAAAACTGTGTCAAGTTGTGCATAAAGAGCCATGCAAGTGCCAGCAGTTTTAAACTTTATACAATCTGTACCGCTCCTCTCAATGACGTTTTGCACATAAATGTTGCAGATAACTGTAAATGACATGAACTAGTATTATGCAAGGAGCATGTGAAAGGAGCTGACATTAGCAGCAATCGTTTTAGTTCTGTTTTTTAGGATATTTAGTCACTCTAACTACTTTATGCTACACTTCTCCTCCTGTCACACATTTTGACACTGTAAACCACAACGCAAGGCATAACAGGAAGCACTCAACAGTTTATTTGACTTTTTTAATCACCTCATAAACATTGTGGACAGAAGCTCTTCTTCAGCACGAGTATATGGTGATTTCCCTTGTTTCTATTCTTTTGATTTTTTGTGCAGAAGGTTTGAGCACCCACTTTGAGTTCCCTTTAGTTGCAGGAAATGACTTCTGCACACAGTTGCCAGTTTTGTGTCAAGTGACCACTTGACTGAAGAGAGGACAGATGGATATGTGTACAGACCAGTGTGTATTAGTGTGCACAATGAGGCTGGCTAACAACATTTGAAATTAAAGGAACAATACACCTTTTTCCCTCATTTTTTCAACTCCCTATGCTATGCAGTATCTTAAAACGACAAGTGTATCGTCGTTTTTTAAGGAGAATAAGTTGTCCTCAGTCTGAAAAACTTTGAGGAAAACTGGGTAAGAGGGAACGTGGGCTATTTTTAGTGGCGTGACTCGCTCATAAGCTACTCTGTACAGACAGCCATGGATGACAAGGCCAGAGGAGAACTTCAAGGTTCCTCCTTGTACCTCACAAGCATCAAATTGCCTAATACAGACACAATAATATTTCATCACACTGGCCAGACAGACTCACAGATGTATTTAGGCTTTTAACTTACTAATTTATTGCAGAGCTACGGAAAAATTACAAAACCTTGGGTCAGAATAAGCCGCGGTAAAAAATGGGGGTCATGATAAAGTTAATATTTTGAGGTAATTGAGCCACTTGGAAGAAATTATTGGCAATATGCATCTGTTCAGTTACCACTATCACATAAATCTGAAGTAGGTTAAGCAAAGTTACTAACAAAAAAAAGTTACAAACCGCATCAGACTGTAAAGATGTACTTACCTTTTGGTAAAAAAAAAAGATGATTCTGATTCGACTGATGATAAGTTGTCGGAGAACTAGCAAATCTATACAATGCAAAACGGATGACGGCGACGGCGAGTTCGCTCTGGTTAACTCAAAAGCAAAAAAAAAATAGAAGGCAAAATCTCATTAGAAGGAAGACTCGAGAAGTCAACTTCAGTTTACGATAGACCAATTACATGCATGGGACATGTGAAACATGAAGTCTTCTTCCGAGCATGTGATAACTCTGAGCTCAAGCATCTATGTGTTCAGTTAAGTTGAAACACTGACACGAAGGAAAAGGAAAGCCCCCAGCATTTAAACGAGGACATGTTTCGTCATGACCATTGGCAAGGCAAGGCGACAAGAACAACCACTTGTTACCAACCACTTGGAGTAAGAGATATGAATAACTGGGTGTGCAGATTTTGAGGAACTTGGAGGAAACAAGTAAAAGTATTACAGTTTTAGCTAAAATCTTACTGTTTCATACCGGCCAAAGCCTAGCCCTGTTCAATAAGAGAAGCCCGTTCAACTGACAGAAAGGAAAAAAATATTTTATTTTCGAATTTGAGACATTGGGAGATAGCCGGCTTGTGAAATCGATGGCATCTTCAGTGATGTCACTGACTGTTTACTTCTCTTTTTTTGTTCTGCTACTGGCTACACACGCTGTTTCAAAAGAGATGACAACTATTGACTCTTATTGGCAAGCAGAAGCGTGCGGAAACATGTCCAGTTTGCTCGGTTTAATCAAGATTTATTTTCTTTGAATGTGGGACATTGTGGCTAAAAGAAAACGACAGCTATAGGTTCGCGGCGCCTACTTGGGGCATGTTGGGCGCACTGTGCGCATAGATTCTATGTAGGCCTACTGATAACTGCGACAAGGCGCATCTCACCTGTGATATGCTCAATGAGCAACCGGTGGCGAGGCCATCAAACAACGTTTACTACCAGCCACATAGAACATGCTATGCCCATGTGACATTGTTATGTCCATATACAAGCCTTATTGTACTTTTTGCAATGGTACAAGCCATATTGTACTTTTTGCCATGGTTATATTGTTATGTTTTGTCACCATGTTTTATTGTCTTGTTTATAAAATTTTTAATGTTCACTGTGGGCCTAGGGAGCACTGCAATTTCAAATTCGGTGTGTGCAACCTGTACACATGGTTTATGACAATAAAGCTGACTTAGGATCATGTATGAGTGAGTCAAGGAATGAATCACCCCTGAGGTCAGAGTTACTCAGACATATTCAACTATGTAAATGCACCATTGATAGGCTCACAAGTACACAGTATTATGACCCACATATTATAAGGCACGGATAGATTTAAAATCATTATTTTGAATGTCATTACATTTATTGGTTAGGATGCCGCACTTTAGGTGTTTATCCATACTGCTAATATCCCTGCCCTGTCCTCCCTCACAACTCTGACCTCCCCACACACCACTTCCCTCTCCCATTGTTCTTAGTGTAAGTGTTTCAGTCTGGTGAAACTTACCTAAGGCACATCCCTCTCCTCCACACCAAAGACACACCTCTCTCCTGTGGAGTTCCTTTCCCAATGCTCCATAGCAACTTCCATGTACACTTTTTCTTTTTGCACTACAACCAATGACACTGCTGCGTAAATGACACCATTTGAGCTTTATTACACTACACATTGTGTTTTACATATTTGTATTATACAAGCCTACTGTAATTTTGTGCTATGTTTATATTGTTATGTTTTGTCATCATGTTTTATTGTCTTGTCTATAAGATGTTTAATGATCACTGTGGGCCTAGGGAGCGCTGCAATTTCAAATTCTGTGTGTGCAACTTGTACATATGTTTTTTTACAATAAAGCTAATGTTGACTTTTGACTTTGTATGTATAAATGTATTGTGAGATGGTAAACTTCTCCGTCTTCCCCTCTCACTGTTTTTATCGTTGGAAAAACTGAATGCATGAACACGGTTCACCTGCGCACACACACGCACACATCCACAATCATCAAAATCATTGCAATCATCATATAATAATAATCATCATATAATATAATCATATAAATCATTGCAAGAAAACCTTCCACATTATGCATGATCTTTAATCTAATTACATAGTCGCACAGTCAATCTAATTACATTTAGACACGCATATTCAATAATACATACAATACACTCTTGCTTGCACATCCTATATGGGTCTCACATTGAGTCTGGTAGTCAACCTCAAGTAGCAACAACAAATATCACACCAAGCATAGCACATAACACGATACACATAACAATGTAGTCCTCTTGTAGATAGAAAAACCTGACCATTACGGTATAATATTCAGGCTGAGAGACAATAGCTAACTTCTCCATACTGCCCATGTGAGGATTTCCTCATGGTATTTGTCTGACACAGGGCAAACTTTGACAATCTTAAGAAAGAATCTTATGTGCATTCTGGAGGAACAGAAATACCACTATATGTGCACTGCATGCCCTCCTCTGCAGACCACATAACAATTAAGGTCTTATGCTGGTTACTAAAGGGGGGCAGAATGGTAAGAGAACACATAACGAGACACAGACTATGTTGCATATAGGAAAGGTGTCAACTGATAGAAATCAAATATGAATGAATGATCTAAAATACTGTTTATATGAAGAAAGACTACTGGGGTGTGGGGGTTACTGGGGGTGGTTACATCATTCATACCATATGAACAGGCAAGTGCCCATGGGTACCCAGGTTTGAGTCCGGCCCGAGTCATCTCCCACTCCTATCTCGTCTCCCCTTTCCACTCATTTCCTGCCCTCACTGTCCTGTCAAATAAAGGCATAACAAGGCCAAAAACTATACTTAAAAAGAATCCTGACATGTATAACCTTTATATAACTATTATAACCTTGCATGTTATGGGTATATGAATTAGGGTAATTTATTCTGGATGCTGCCTTTGAGGTCAACATTAGAATGCAACTTCCCAGAATGTTGGAGTGAATTTTGACACAAATACTGTAGCCTTTCTCTTGGGTCTGTTACATTAGCAAGCACAGGTCAAGTTCTTATAATCACCAGTTATGTACTTCGCTAGTAATACGTGTTTCAATACCGCCTCACCTTTAGTCGTGTTGAGTGGGGGCCTTAAGCCAGTGGAAATCAGTCTAGTCCACACATGCGCGCATGTAGTACGCACTACGCAGTGATGATGATAACGCAGTGCAATATGATTACGACATTTGTTAGGCTGCAATGCAGTAGCGGTTTTAGGCAGGGGCTGAGAGGTGGTCTCGCCCGGGGCGTAAAACACTATAGAACCGCCACTGCTGCAATGTGTTGGGAGGTAGCTGGGGGCGTGGCAGCATCGAAATTAACAGTTTGTAGGGGTGTCATAAGAAGCCTCGGCTCTCAAGAAACACACGCTAAAACACTAGTAGTGCTAATTAGTGTACTAAGCAGTGACTAAGTAACCTACACACGGGCCCAAAGACGTGTAACCCCCTGTGTTGTTGCCGTACGCGCGCGCGCGTGTGTGTACATGCATGTCAGCATAACGGAACCTCAGACTTGCCTGATGGATTGGTCACGATCTCCGCCAGATGGCCCCCTGTCTTCAGTTTTTGACCAACTCCGGCAGTCTTTTAAATCAAGTAGCCTATGGAGTCAGTAATCGGGAGTTTTGGGAGAATTCACGATGGGCCGGTCCTCGCCCACCTGTCTTTTGTTTGGGCTGCTTGTGCAAAGTAATTTTGACGTTGTCTTTTTCTGAAATTGCCTACATATAATCTACGCATATGATAGAACAGCTGATGGGCTCAGATGGGCTCTACCATCTGTGGGAGATTCCCCTTTGTACTGTTTGAGTTGGTTGTGCCCATGGGTCGCCTGTTTTAGGGAGCGACAAAGTGAATTGCGACAGAGTGGGATGAAGCGTCAATAGAAAATAAATAAAAACACGGTTTATTTACCGATGTTATTAAATTGGTTAATTGAGAAAATGAATTAATTAATATTGAGTCCAATACACTATGAATCACAAATACCTCACCGTTTTAAAACCCATGTATAGCTTATACGGTTGTCTTAAAGTGGTTTTGGAGGTATAGAGAAACAGACTTTGCTGATAACAGCGATCATTGGGACAGGTGGACAATAGGCCAGTCTAACACAATTATTAAACATTATGTTTGTTCAGAATGTTGCCCCGACGCTGATGGCCCATCACCCATTCACCGGCAGACAGCCATCACCCAGCCATTAGCGGGCTATCGCTCCCCTCCCCTGCTATCGCTCCCCTGCTGCTCAGGACATTTACATTCACCAATCACTCACCTGAAACCTGTTGCTAGGCGTGTCCAGGACTTCAGTCTCCAAACATTTGGACCCATCAACCTTTGCGCTGGAGCCAGTTGATGGGCCAGGTCGTTAGGCTATTGTCCTGACTCGTTTAACATATGTATAAGCAGACCCTCCTCCGGTGATCAGCTAGCAGTTAAATCTCAGCCCCAATGTCGGGTTGTAGAGCAGTGCATCGGAGAGGGGAATCCATGACACAGGAGGCTCCAGCGGATCCACTTCTTCTCTCCACTTGAACTCTCTCTTTCTTCTTGGACGTCTCCGGATCCCAACGTCCATTCCTCCTGCTACACACGAACATTCCGTGCGTCCATAAGAGAGTGAGTTGTACTGCTATGCTGTTACTGTGTCATATCACGTGTATATTCATTGTTGTTGTTGTTATTGTAGCTTCGTAGCTCAATGCTTACAGCACGAGTGTATTCCGTTGTATTGTTCAGTGTCTGTATAGTAGTAGTCATTACTCATTCTCTATGTCACTGTTTATTGGGGAGCACAGTAATTCTAGTAACTTGCTGCTTGGGCGGTGTAGCAGTTACATTATCATTACGCTGTATTTAAGAACCCCGCCACATTCCATCCCGGTGCATGCAGATACACCGTGGTGCAGGGCTTAAAGATACAGTTACCTCATTCATTCAGTTAGTATGACTGCTGTAGGCAGTTATGCATTCATTCATCTGTACATACTTGTATATATTGTATATATCATTTACTCTTCATTATTGTATGTATGTTTACTTATGTCTTGTTTTGTATTTTATATTTTAGTAAAACCACGGTTTCATGGTTCACTGTGTAGCAAAGCCTCCTGGTCATTTCCTGGGTTCCATTCATCAGAGTGGCGTGTGTGTGTCATAATAAGGGACATTGCATCATTGTTCTGGCCGGACAACCTGTGGTGTTTGTCACATCCACAACCTAGCCCCATTTCCTACAGTCCTTCCTGGTTTAGTGTTGGCCACCCCCAGCACCCCTTTTTACATGGTCCTTCGAGCCGGATACGACAATTGCCACAGTTACGATGTCCTCCCCTGATGGTCGTCCTCGTCGTGAGCCTCACCAACCCCGCAGGCTCGATGACTTTCTGGTGACTTTGCCACCACGACGCTTGCCACAGGGTCAGACACACACACACACTGTCCACTCCGTCGTGGGAGACAGCAGGCCTCGGGATGCATCACAGACACCCCCTGCTGGACAGACGAACCCCGACGCCTCAGCCGCGATTCTCTCTGCCCTCCAGGACCTCAAGGAGGACAACCGGCGGATGAAGGAGGACAACTTCCTGCTGCGGAGTGATATGCAGTCGCAGATGCAGCTGATGTATCAGACCTTCTCCTCACACCTCCAAGTACCGGTCGTCACACCTGGACGTGGCGCAGAAGGAGGCACACCCTCTGCAAGGCTTCACTTCCCCCCGTTCACCTCTACGCCACTGCTTCTCAACAGAGTGTCCAGTTCTGCTCAGCTGGTGAGAGACCACCACAGTCCACCACTGCCAAAGACGCACTCTCCTCCTCAGACGTCTCCTCAGCCAAGCCCTCCACGACGGACGGCATCAGCCCCTCATCAACCATCTCCGTTGGTCGCCGAGCTGACAGAGCATTTGAGGAGTCTGCATCTGCTGCCGAGTCAGACCTCTCCTGCATCACCACCTGTGCTCACTCCTGAGTATATGGTCCCCTTCACCCCACCACACCGCCTGGCTGTACGGCCCCAGCAGTCATCGCCTCACTCGTCAGCAGACCAGAGGGTAGGAGGTCAGGGCCAGTACAGGCAGCCACCGCCTCCACGTCGATTAGGACGACTCCCATCTCCACCCCGTCAGGAGTTGACCTACCGTGGACCCAAACCTCAGATCCCCCTGTTCACCGCCGACGACCCTCGTCAGTTTGCCCGCTTGAAGTTGGCTCTGGACAATCTCCTGCCAGCTGATGCCACAGAGCGCTTCAAGTACCAGATCCTGGTAGACCACCTCAAGCTGGAAGATGCCCTGCTGATAGCAGATTCCTACAGCAACAGCAGGGAGCCATACAGCAGGACTATGGCAGCCTTAACAGAGCTGTTTGGTCAGCCCCACAAACTGGCTCTGCAACGCATTAATGAGGTGTCAGACGAGCCCCCGGTCAAGAGCGGTGATACCAGAGGATTCCGTCTCTTTGCCCTGAAGGTGAGAGCTCTGGTAGGGATGCTGGACCAGCTGGGGACAGAGGGGCAAGCAGAACTGCAGTGCGGGTCACATGTGTCCCGTTTGCTGTCCAAGCTACCACATGACCTGCGTGCAGCATTCAGGAGGTACATCAACCCTCTCCATGTACCCATCCCCACGCTGTTGGACTTCGCTGAGTGGCTGGAATACGAGGTCCGTGTCCAGGAGGATGAGATCACAGCCAGCCATCCAAAGGCAGCAGGGAGACAAGCAGACAGACAGAGCAGCACAAGGACGAAGCAGCCTGCAGCCACGCGCTCCACTTCAGTGTTGCTTGTCGACCCCCCTGCTAAGAAGGCAAACCCAACTCCACCCCCACCTCCGAGAGCAGATTCACAGAAGAAGTACTGTCCCTTCTGTAACACCACTGAGCACTACTTCAATCAGTGCTCTCTGTTCAAACAGTTATCCACGGAACTGAAGACAGAGTGGATAAAAGCAGGGAAGCGGTGCTGGAGGTGCGGTCGTGATCACCAGGCAGCCCAGTGCTACCTCAAGGCCCGCTGTCAGAAGTGCAACCGCACTCACCTTGAGATACTGCACGAGGTCAACAACCCCAGCAAGACAGAGAAGGCAGCCCCGACCACATCCAACTCGCCGGCGAACTACTACCTGGACCCAGCCCGTAGGAGTGGCTGTGTGCTGTTGAAGATGGTGAAGGTGTGTCTTCATCATCGAGGGAAGAAGATGGAGACCTACGCTATCCTCGACGATGGGTCAGAGCGCACCATCATCCTCCATCAGGCCGCACAGCAGCTGGGTCTACAGGGACAGAGTGAGGACCTGGCCCTCCGTACAGTTCGCCAGGACATCAAGACAGTGCCTGGGCAGTCAGTCTCCTTCTCGGTGTCATCAGCCGGCCACCCACAGAAGCGGTTTCAGATTAAGCAGGCATTCACCTCATCAGAGCTTGGCCTGTCTCAACATTCCCACCCAGTTGAGGCTCTGCAAAAGACCTATCGCCACCTCAGAGGTCTGCCGCTCCACCCATGTGACTGGGTCCAACCGCTGCTTCTCATCGGCTCGGACTATCCACACTTGCTCATCCCCATTGAGCCAGTGCACCTAGGTCCGCCAGGTGGACCCATAGCCATGAAGACACGTCTTGGATGGACTCTTCAAGGCCCCGCCAAAGCCATCAAGCACCGGTCTTCAACGTCAGCCTGCTTGTTCACCAGCACACTGTCACCATCAGCTGAACTCCTGCATCATGTTTCCAAGCTGTGGCAGATGGATGTGTTGTCCCCTCGCAATGACAAGCTCAGCACTCGATCCAAGCAAGATGCTGCAGCTGTCAGACTGCTTGAGGAAAAGACTGTTAGAGTGACTGTTGATGGGGTCCAGCGTTATGCCACTCCTCTTCTGTGGAAGGCAGGCACCCCACAACTTAGCTCATCCCTGGAGGCAGTCTTGGGTCATCTTCGTGGGACAGAGAAGCGGCTGTCACAGACCATAGCTAAAGCAGAGTCCTACAACCGTGAAGTCAAGACATTACTGGACGCTGGCTATGTGGACAGACTCACACCGGCTGCAGTACAGTCCAGCAACAGAGCGTGGTACATCACTCACCACACAGATCACTCACCCACGTCAGCCGACGGCTCTGCTGAGCTGCGGAAGGTACAGTTCTGTGGACACGTCACCGTGACAACTGACCCTCCACTACCTGATGCAGATAACTTCAGCTGTTATCAGGAGCTGTTGGATGCATCAGTCAGAGCTTGTCACGGGGCGGCTACATCCACCATCACGTCAGAGGACTACAAACAAGCAGAGATGGCGCTCCTCAGACAGTTGCAGAGAGACTGCTTCCCAGAGGATGTTGCTCTGCTCTCTGTAGGTAAACCAGTTCCTACAGACAGCAGACTGCCCACCCTGGCTCCGGAGTATGACGCTGAGACACAGCTGATCCGAGTAGGAGGACGTCTGCGCAGATGCGACACCCTGGAAGAGGAGACTCTGCATCCCATCGTGCTTGACCCTCAACACCCTATCACCAAGCTCATCATCCAGGATTTCGACAGCCGGCTTGCACATCCAGGACCAGAGAGAGTATATGCCGAGCTGCGCAGGCGATTCTGGATCCTGCGCGGCAGAGCCGCTGTCAAGAAGCATCAGCACAGCTGTCCAGAATGCCAGAAGTGGAGAGGTACTCCAGTGATCCCCAGAATGGCTGACCTACCACCATCCAGTCTACGTCTGCATAAACCAGCCTTCTATTCCACCGGAGTGGATTGTTTCGGCCCATACCTCGTCAAGATCGGTCGGCGTACTGAGAAGCGATGGGGCATCGTCTTCAAGTGCCTGACTACCCACGCGGTGCATCTGGATCTCCTCACCAGTATGGACACTGATGCTTTCTTGCTGGCCCTACGGCGTTTCATCGCACGCCGAGGAAAGCCACACGAGCTGCTCTCTGATCAGGGCACTAATTTCAGAGGTGGTAACTCAGAACTGCAGGAGGCATTCAAGGCCCTCAGCTCAGACCTGCAGTCCCACCTCGCCAGTCAGCAGATTGACTTCAAGTTCAATCCTCCACATGCTCCACACTTCGGGGGTTCCTGGGAACGGGAGATCCGTTCCATCAAATCCGCCCTCCATACCACTCTCGGATCACAGACCGTCACCGGAGACGTGCTGATGACAGTGCTGATTGAAGTGGAAGGCATCATCAATTCGAAGCCACTGGGTTACACTTCATCAGACATCGCAGATCCAGACCCCATCACCCCGAACATGCTGCTGATGGGGCGGCGTGATTCAGCCACACCTCAGGTCGTCTATCCTGACTCTGAGCGTCTCAGCAGGCGCAGGTGGAGACAGTGTCAGGTTCTCGCCGACCAGTTCTGGACCAAGTTCATCAGGGACTACTTGCCTTCACTCCAGACCCGCTCCAAATGGCAACGAGACCGAGAGGACCTCGCCGTTGACAGCATCGTCATGATTGGTGACCCACAACTGCCACGAGCCCTGTGACCAGTGGGTAAAGTCACTGCTGTCATCCCTGGAGCTGATGGCAGGATACGGACGGCTCAGGTGCAGGTCAAGGACCGGACCTACACCCGACCAGTCTCTCGTCTGGTGAGGCTACCCTCACTCCCTCAGGACACCTCCACCTGACATCATCATGGACACAACTTTGCTTCGCATAGTTGGGGGCGGCTGTTCAGAATGTTGCCCCGACGCTGATGGCCCATCACCCATTCACCGGCAGACAGCCATCACCCAGCCATTAGCGGGCTATCGCTCCCCTCCCCTGCTATCGCTCCCCTGCTGCTCAGGACATTTACATTCACCAATCACTCACCTGAAACCTGTTGCTAGGCGTGTCCAGGACTTCAGTCTCCAAACATTTGGACCCATCAACCTTTGCGCTGGAGCCAGTTGATGGGCCAGGTCGTTAGGCTATTGTCCTGACTCGTTTAACATATGTATAAGCAGACCCTCCTCCGGTGATCAGCTAGCAGTTAAATCTCAGCCCCAATGTCGGGTTGTAGAGCAGTGCATCGGAGAGGGGAATCCATGACACAGGAGGCTCCAGCGGATCCACTTCTTCTCTCCACTTGAACTCTCTCTTTCTTCTTGGACGTCTCCGGATCCCAACGTCCATTCCTCCTGCTACACACGAACATTCCGTGCGTCCATAAGAGAGTGAGTTGTACTGCTATGCTGTTACTGTGTCATATCACGTGTATATTCATTGTTGTTGTTGTTATTGTAGCTTCGTAGCTCAATGCTTACAGCACGAGTGTATTCCGTTGTATTGTTCAGTGTCTGTATAGTAGTAGTCATTACTCATTCTCTATGTCACTGTTTATTGGGGAGCACAGTAATTCTAGTAACTTGCTGCTTGGGCGGTGTAGCAGTTACATTATCATTACGCTGTATTTAAGAACCCCGCCACATTCCATCCCGGTGCATGCAGATACACCGTGGTGCAGGGCTTAAAGATACAGTTACCTCATTCATTCAGTTAGTATGACTGCTGTAGGCAGTTATGCATTCATTCATCTGTACATACTTGTATATATTGTATATATCATTTACTCTTCATTATTGTATGTATGTTTACTTATGTCTTGTTTTGTATTTTATATTTTAGTAAAACCACGGTTTCATGGTTCACTGTGTAGCAAAGCCTCCTGGTCATTTCCTGGGTTCCATTCATCAGAGTGGCGTGTGTGTGTCATAATAAGGGACATTGCATCATTGTTCTGGCCGGACAACCTGTGGTGTTTGTCACATCCACAACCTAGCCCCATTTCCTACAGTCCTTCCTGGTTTAGTGTTGGCCACCCCCAGCACCCCTTTTTACAATGTTACAGGTCTATTTACATAGTGAAAAATAGAGTTTATGGTAAAATGTAAGTGAGAACATGATAGCTTGTAAATCTAGACTAAATCAAGACAACTAACCTTTATGATAAATTAGAAATATCAGTTGTACACAATCACAATATGAACTGTTGAACAACTAGTCTTCAAGCAAGCATGTAATGCACTGCAGTGACTTACTAACCTATGGTCATACCCCTAAACACCACCTGTGTGTGTGTGTGTGTGTGTGTGTGTGTTTGTGATGTGTATTTGTGTAAAAGAGAAAACAGGCACTGGTCTTTGCAGAAAGGTGACTTTTCATAACCATTGAATTTCTGTCCTTCACCTCGTGCCTGTGAGACTAATATTAAAAGATGGAGAAGGTGAGAAAGGTGAGCGTCATGGGTTTCCTGTCATGGTTAAGGCTTGGGGGTGTGATGATATATCACACCTAACTGAGAAACAGTTTTGATCGGAAGTCCTTTTCAAGTGCTTTAAACTGCATAACGTTTCACACTCTGCTATAAGGTTCCCTACTCATTTTTGTGTTGTTTCTCTTGAAGAGCAAAATGTCTTCCATCGTTACCTTCCATCCACATGTGACAAATACTACTATACTAAAATTTCAGAAGTTTGGAAACAGTGAGAAACATGTCATTTTTAAGCAAAATTATAATTATGACTTGTCATAGAACATGGAATTAACTGGATTTAAGCAAAGACACTGTTAGTGTTGTCTATGACTGCTACAGCTACAAATAGGGGATTTTGTATGGTATATCTAAACAGGTAGACAAGGCTCATATTCTGCTATTAGTTTTCCTGGGATTAACTGAAGCACTATGTTAGCTAATGTTTTATCATCATGTTTAGAAGGCTATGTGCTCTTGTAACTGTTAAAAAAAGCAAAGCTTAAGGCCGGATACAGAGAGAAGCAGGGAGCCTCAACACCACCACACAGGCAGGGCGGAAACGGCGAACACATTTAGTAGCTAGATATCAGAGGTGTCAATGCCGGGTTCAGAAAGTAAAAACCCTGCCATGTTTTCCTTCCAACAGAGGCGACTTCACTGAGTAGCTGATCTACCTCTCTTGCGTGCTCATTGCGATCAGCTGATTCAGTGCTGATTCGATCAGACTTGTGGTTTTTACTCTCTGAACCCAGCACTGCCACCCTCTGCTAGATATCTCACATAGACATCTCGCAGGGCTTGCTGTTTTAGTTGCACCCACGACACACCAGTTGCATCATTGTCAGCACACTGTAAACCCGGATAAGTCAATACAACTCCAAACTTTTGATGTAACTGATTACGTCAATAGTTTTGAGTACATTAACTATATATTTTAATTTAAGTTAACTTTAAAAATTTAAATACATGAATTTGTACTTAAACTTTTAAAGTTAACTTTAATTAAAATATATAGTTAATGTACTCAAAACTATTGACGTAATCAGTTACATCAAAAGTTTTGAGTTGTATTGACAATCCGGTTTTACAGTGCAGGTGATAAGGCTCTGATGGGTTGGCTCAGATGGCAGGGTAAAATCAAACAATTTTGGAGGGGCGCTATGGCACTGTGGCTAGAGCAAATAATAGTGTTTTAAAACGCACTCAACTCAACCCGAAACAAAGAGCAACTGGGTGCTCATTCCATAAGAAATAATCAAAAATGAGAAAGGACAGCACTCCTAGTCCTAGTCCTAACTAGGAGTGCTGTTCTTTCTCATTTTTTGCTGTGGCTAGAGCACCCATACCATGAACAAGTGTCTACGGAGACCCAGTTCTGAATCTGGTCTGGGTCATTTCCCAACCGCACCCCATCTCTCTCTTCCACTCATTTGATGTCTATCTTCACTGTCCTATCAAAAGGCAAAACATATACTTAAAAGGAAAAACAATTTAAAAAGTTAATCTGTGACGGAAAAATTGTTGAAAAATTAGAGAAAATAAATTTGGGGTGAAGGACTATTGAAAACATGTAGACAGACACTGTTGCCACTGTGAAGGGCTTCTGAGCTTGATAACCCTTAACCCTTATTTTCTTTAAGGGGGTGGCATGGGACAAAACAACAGAGGGGGTGGCATGGGACAAAACAACAGAGGGGGTGGCATGGGACAAAAAGAACATTTAAGATTTTATAAGTGAGTGCACATGCTGTACCACGACCATAAGTTCAGTAGCTTGTTGTGTGTTATTGTAGCTACTGTCATGTATATAGCGCTCAGTAACACAGTCATGCAGATAATGCTCAGATGTAATGATAGGTTGAATAGGAAGGGTTTGACAGCACAAGCTGCACAGTATTGTACATCAATGGCCTTGGTGGGTGGCAAGGGGAGGTGGGGATTGAATCGTGTTTCAGGGTGAGGGCCGGGGTGAGGGTGAGGGGGCCTTGCCCCCAAGGTTATTGTACAAACGCCACTGCTTTAATTGTGCATTGTTTAGTGCATATACTTAACACATGTGCATTATTTTCATTGCCAATTATGAAGTACTCCTTAAATCGAAGGAGCTGTTAAGATGGGTCTAAAACAAATATCTTACTTCTGTAACCAGTCCCCAGTGGATGTCTGTGGTACTGCAACTGGAGAACATTCAGTTTTGACTGCAATTTGTGGCCTAGACTGTTGCCACTTTGCGGTAGCAATATTTAAACGGCAATGCAATCTGCAAAATCTTTTAAAATACATAACATTATTAAATTGCCAATTCTTTCTGCAATTATGCAAAGTCATGATGAAATCTTTAGTTCAATATAAATTTATTTTGATTACAGTTTTTCTCAGTCGCTTTGGTACTTTTCTCACAACACTATTAACATTTGCGCAGCATTTAGTGCATTTCTCAAAACAGTTAGTGCAAACTGCAAAACCTAGTGGATAACCTGCAAAAGCAAGTCACTTGCTCAAAATGGATAGTCAATTCATCAAAAGCAAGTATTCATGTCAATGAAACTGCCAGTGTCATCAAAATGAGAAGTCTTGACATCATGTTTATGAACAAGATAGTCAAATGGCTTTGTCATGTTTTCATTATGACAATTACTTCTCTTAGTGTTTTCCAATGCAGGAAAAAAAGGTTAGAACTCATTGACACTACCTGAAAATGCTCAAGACAGCACGTAGGGGAGTGAGTACAAGACACTGAATACGTACATTTCCTATTTTTACTGTATATGCTCTTTGCAATTCTACAGCATTGTGCAAAACAAAAATACAATACAGTCACTTATTTAGAACAAACATAAGAAACACCCTTTTGGTAGAGCTGTGCACAAATGTGAACAACATACGTAACAGTACATATTGTAACTGAAAATAGGTAAATCATTCTGGCACATGCAGACGTTCCTGTCTGTCTAGCCATATATTTTCATCTACATCACAATGGATATCATCCCTTGCAATGCAGCAAGAAAAGTGTCTCCTGGAGTGGTAAATCCACTGTCTGCATGACTCTGCTGCAGCAAAGCAGACCATTTACAGTGCTGAACATTAGAGTATACATACAAGACATGTTTTACCTGTACATACTGGTGACGGCTGAACTAATAGTTATGAGAATTTACATTCTGATCTGAGAAAAGCACCAATGCAACTGAGAAAAACTGTAATACTTCACACACCTCCTTGTGAGTAAAAGCTTAAGTTCACCTGAGAGCAACTGTTCAATTTAGGAGACATTTCCAGCAAAAAAAAATATAAAGAAAGGTATAAAATTTGCTTGACAGAATTTGATAACTAGTTCAACAATTTTGTATGTAATGACTCAAGCAATAAAACTAAGACTATTAGTTTTATTGGGAATGACTATTCAGCATCCACAAGTATAGTTCATTTTGACTGACATGACATAAGCAAATGAAAATGTTAAAAAACAACATTGTATTGTATAAAAGCAACTGACACATGTCCAAAAGCATTGGCAATTTGTTCAGAGGAAGGAGAAATTGCTATTATGAGGTGCACAAATGACTAAATGTTGTGGAGGTTGAACTAATAGTTATGAGAATTTACTTTCTGATCTGAGAAAAGCACCAAAGCAACTGAGAAAAACTGTAAAAAAAATAAATCTATTATTTTATTGTGATTGTGATATGATGCTGATGAGGCTGTGGAGACAGAACATAAACTTGATGAGAAATGTAACAATATGGTGTTTAAATAAGACTTTGTTTTTACTTGCACAATGTGTTGATTGATAGACATAGAGACTCTGAAGTCACATTCCGAAAACCTGCAAGTCTTTGAAGAAAATCTCACAGGTATGGTGTTTGTGTGTGTGTGTGGGTACATCTGGTTGTGTGTCAAAATTCAAATGGCAGAATATTCTTTAATATTATGAAAAAAACTATTTCGTGTTTGGGGTGTTTTCTTCAACTGCTGGTGTCCCTACAGTCCCCCAAAAGCTGCTATCCGACCACCATATTTTGTTGGTTTCTTTGTCAATGTAAACAGCCCCCCTCAGACCCTTGGGCCGTTGGTCCAGATTTCGCAGATTTCCTTATTCTCCCTTGGTGTCAGGGGATAACACTTACAATATTACCGCCCTTCACTGAATATTGACATGAATGTTGACCAATCATGCGGATTAATGTCTCCACACATGATGTCTCACCATACCCGAGTACAAACCAAAAACAAACTGTCAACGGATCCAACATGGCACCCAAGAATCTTGAACTCAAACAAATAGTTCTGGGACACGTTTTCATTTTGATGTTTAGTACAGAATCCAAAAAGACCATAATTGTACCAAAGTAATACAGGACAGGAATTATTCAGCAATTTAAAGGAAAACTTTGGTGTAAACCACTTCATAGCTCTGTTGTTCGAGGTTACAGAGTGCTGTTGGTGTGAGAAAGAACGACATTTACACCAAAGTTTTCCTTTAACTAGTCACCATTTGCTAAGCAGCAAGTCATGGCTGTTGCCAGTGGTTAATCTGCAATCGCAGGTGTTTTCAGCATTGTTGGTGCCACACGTGGCTGAAATGTAGAGTGCGATGGAGAGAGGCTCAGATTAATTCTAAAAATGCTGCTTTAGAAAACAATAAGGCATTTGACTAATGTATAAATAGAACCATCTGATGACCCCTTTACATTTTTAAATTAGCTGAGATAAGAAGTCAGGTGATTTTGCAGCTGAGTCCAGTTTGAGTTCAAGTTGGTAGTATACTGTACCTTTTATGAAATAACCTTCTTATGAAACCATGGTCTTTTCTCTTGCCCTTATTAGACATTCAACAACAACTTGATTGGTTGTGGCTGCGATTTGAAAATGTTACATTAAAAAAAATGGCTTTGGAAACTAAAATATCAGGTGAGGACTATTCTTATTCCTAGTGTGACATTTTAGGATCCAATAATAATTATATATTAAAAATATTCCCTACAATACTGTTGATTTGATGTTAAATATAAAATACTCACCAAAAAAAAAAAAAAAAAAAAAAAGGGGTTAAACAAGACATAATCGTATTGTTTGTTAAAAGCAGACATGGGCAATTCAATACAATGCTTACTAATTGTGTTGTTTTCTTTTGTATAACAGAAATCAACAAACAGACGTTTGAACTGATGCGGACGTTTGAACAGAGAGTGGAGCAGTCTGGAGCAGTAGTGCTTTCAGGTATGGGCGAACAGGGCTGCCGGCCGGGGCGCCATTTCGTTGTAACAAATAAACCTTTAGACTGTCTGTCTTTTTACTAATACATCTAACTGTGTGATATTTGTATTTGTTTTCATTGGTATCTACTGTGATTTGGCACTATCAGCCTGGAATTCAAATAGGAATTACGGTAATTTACTTTATTCTATTCTATACTATTTTATTCTATTCTAATAGAATATGTGACTATGACTATGACTATGAAATATGGTGACATACAAGGTGGGGTGAGTACAAAATAGATGTCATAGATTATTATTACATTATGGAGTTATGTTGTTTTTTGCATTGGCCAATTGGTCATCTAACCTGTTAACATAGGTGCTGAAATGTTAACTATATATAGGCCTATGTATATAACATGCTACATGGATTGTTTTATGTTGGTTTACCTTGCACTTTTCTTCAGGCAAAATGTTCATGATACAGCAATCCATACAGCATGTTGGCTTTATTTTGTAGTTGGTCCTAAGCAGCACTTTTTATAGTTTACATGCAACACAGGCAGTGTGAAACAGGCCCAGGATAGGCTTCTTGTTTGCACGTTGCCTTCAGTTTTATTGTAATTTTCCATTTTTGTGTTATTTCGGTCTACCCAGGATGCATGTGTAGGCAAAACAACCCATGTAACTTTCCTTACAGCAGTGTGAAAGATATTGTTCTTGTCCCAGCTGGCCGCCACTGTCCTAATGAAGAAATTATGTGAGTTGACACCTGCCTGCTTTTACATTGCAGCTCTGTCTTGTTTGATGTGTCAGAAACTGGACAAGCAAATATGTTTTGAAATATTTGTGCTCATGGATTTATTTTATTTTATTTTTATTTCTCCTTTATTTTACTAGGGTAGTCACATTGAGGCTGTCACCTCTTTTCCAAGTGAGCCCTAGGTTTAGATAACATTTTAAAGTTTGGAACATTTTTAACAAGTCTACCACTTTAGGTTTCGAGGTTACACACAGGGTTATACAATAGTTAAATCTGTTTTTTTTATATAAAGTATCAAGTTCAACTTCAATACTTTAAGTGGGTTTTACTGTCAACTTTAGACAGTTTTCTGTCATATACATAGTACATTGTGAGACAAAACAATGTTTTACCAGGAACAATTGATGATTCTGGGGAATTGACTTGCAGGTACAGCATGACATATAGAGACAAAACAAAAAGCACAATGAGTACAAGAGCACAACTAGGGCATACTAAGAGATATACAATATGCAGTATTAAAAACAAAAAAGTGTAGAGTATAAACAATGTATATAACAGGAGTAATACGTAATTAAGTGTAGTGCAATACAAAAAAAAGGTTAAAAAATAAAATAAAATAAATACAAGGCGGTAAACCAGCTAAGGTGCAGTAGTGGGTATACCCCATATATCTGCCTTTTAGAGTCCAGGCATCACTCTAGAATAATCTATTTTGACCCAAGCCAGCCTGCATAATACAACAGCTCAATGTGTACTGTATGTTTGACTGTATGTAACATCACATACGTATAAATACGTATGTTTTCAGACTCATGAGAGATTTGGTGGGGATTGAACGCATCAGCAGACAAGCCAGCACTGGTGGGAACCCTGGAGGCTGTACGAGACCGGACGAACCTCAAGTACCGCTGCCTGGACCCAGTTATATACAGAAATTCCTGTGTGTGTGCGTGTACTTTCACTCCCACTGTGCTTGCATTTGTGTCCTTAATTCCTGACGTCACAAGCCAGGCTTCGCCACGCACACTGGATTCCCCCCATAACCTGTGTGCCATCCAGGCCAAGAGGGTCACCACCATCATGCCCAAGGATTTATCCATTATTAGACAATGTGAATCTACAGCTCAGTTTAAAAAGGAACTGAAGACCTACCTATTTAGACTATCCTATGGTCTATAATATGGCACTATGGACTCCATGCATTTATTTATGTATTTATTTTATATGTAAAGTGACCTTGGGTGTCCTGAAAGGCGCTTTTTATATTTGAAATAAAATGTATTATTATTATTATTATAGCTGGCCACAAATGGACTGACTTGCTTTCTTTTGTTTGCTCATTAGCTAAGGCTATTTTAAAGGATTGTTTGTATTTATATTACATTAATAAAATTGTTGTAGTATTTTAATTTGTTTCTGTGCTTCTTCAGTGTCCTGGGCATTTGTCTACATTCTAAGGTTTTTTTTACCAGGCCTACTTCCTGCAACATTTGCCTGGCCATTCATTACTGCTTGTGTTCTGTAGTAAATAACTGTCATGGAAAAGCAACTTTTTACAATGTAGGCCTACTACAAACTACAGAAAAACTACATTTTGATGCGGAAAAGAACATTTGGGGAATACTGAACCAAAAATGTAACCAAGGTTACTAGAAGGTTGTAGGGGGAACCTTGTGGGAACCAACATGTAACATTGGGGGAACGTTAGGAGAACGTCTAGAGAACCAAACATGTAACCAAAAAGGTTATGGGAACGTTATGGGAACGTTGAGAGAACCAACATGACATGAACAGGGATAAAGGCACGGTGGGAGAACGTTGGGAGAACGTTGGGAGAACGTTGAGGGAACCAAACGGGAACGTTTGCGTAACGTTCTGGGAACCATATTTCGGGTTTCCTGCTAACCAATTTACAACCAAAAAATAACTTTCAGGAAACGTTCCCAGAACCAAACTGCAACCAAAGCCTAACGTTCCCGGAACGTTCTGGGAACCAAAAATTGTTAGTAGGGTAAGGGCCAGGGCCCATACGGTAACACACACAGGGATAGATGTGCCATTGAGCAAGTTTCACTAGTCTTTTTTTTAGTTTCTTCAACACATGAACAAGATTGTATTAATGCACTGAAATTATGTTTTATAACTACAGTTTGGGAAAAGAAACGATTGGAAGGAAGGTAAAGGAATGATTGATAGCACCCCATTTACCTGACTGCATAAACAGTCAATATTGACAAAGCATCCCACATTATTTAAATTCCAATAGTACCCCGTCAAAAAACCTCAAACTACTACATGGTTCCTACCCAACCTCTGATATGGGCATTTCAGGTACACAGCCAGCAATCACACCAATTTATCAGTGTCCAAACTTGCAACTCAGTGTTATTTAAGGACAAACAGGGTGTGGTCAGTAAACTGCTGTGCTGCCTGCACGCTGCAGCACTTTATTTAACTTAGGAAAATCAGATGTATCAAACAACGACGCAACACACGATCACAGTTCTTAACAGTAGTGTTGATAATAGTAAGAAAATAGAAATAGAAAATGCCTCCTTAGAAGTCCACAACGTCTCCAAATTAATTTTGACTCTTATTATCATGTTGTTGCTTTAGTGATACATCACTGATCATAATCACATCACTAGACGTGGTCATGCTTAGCCTTCTCCATTTAAAAGCATCCGAATATTCTCTCATTCAAGGAAATTCAATCATTTGGAGATGCTTATAGGTCACTTGCGGGCTTTGCCAAAATATTTGGACACGGTAGATTCAGACTGAAGTCGTCTAAGAACATGGAGATCAGTAGCCGAGTAAAGTGCTCAAAATTAAACCGATGCCACTTATTAAAGCAGACATGTTGTTAGTGCCAAGGTTAATATATCGTCGTTATTTCTACCAGACAGTATTTTCTTGACAGTATAGGAAACGGTATAGTAACATTTCTTAATTCCCCATAATAAAACCTACCCCGTTTCCCTGCATGGAGCCAGCCAACAGGTTGCAAACACATTTTACAAAGGTTAACTTACCAGAATAACTGTCAAATTTCCAAACACCGAAAGATGCAGTAGCCAGAAAATGCAGTAGAGGGCTAAATCAGTGCGAAATCTAGGTTGGGATGTCAGCTACTGGAAACTGAAATATGTCTGAAAAGCCGCGCCCTTCATCCAAGCAGTCTGTTTTTGATTGCCGAAATAGACTATAGGTCCTGTGGTGACTGGGTGGTTTACTGCACATCATGTTAATATAGGAATTTAGGTACAAACTGTGTGCAAAAATAGGATCATTTATAGGCTATTGTTTATTCTCTATTCCAAATATATCCTAGAATATCACTTCCAAAAGTGTTAAATTTGTTAATAAGTTTGTGGGCGTAATATTTGCTAGTGTTTTGTACTGTGCTAGTGTTTTGTTTTGTGTGTGTGTGTGTGTGTGTGTGTGGGGGGGGGGGGGGGGGGGGGGTCTGAAGATGTCTTTTTTTAGTGTTTGCAAAAGCACACTTACTGTTCTTCTTTGGTGTTTATTATTATTATTATTATTATTATTATTATTAATATTATTATTCCGTCCACCCATTTTTTTTATGACACTAGCCTACTGGGCTTTCCAGACGCTTGTTCCCAAACGTTTAGGTCGGTTGGGGCATAAAAAAAGTTGTGGAAATGTTTACCCTATCCCTTGTCGTTTGTTTGATATTGTCACTTTCTGTAATAATTTGTCTCCCTCATATTGCTCTGCTCAACTCCATTTTCTAGAATGAGAGCTGTGCAGCTCATCTCAGCAGCGCTTTTACGTATCGTAACCAAATTTGGTGTAAGGACTCTGCACCCTGTTCTGACCATGCAGCACCATGTACGTCAAACTCTGTAGCACCATCACTGGTCAAAAGTGATATGTCATTAAAGTTTTGACGTATCACAACCAAACATGTTATATGGGCTCAGGACCCTATTCCGACCATGTAGAACCATTTACTTGTAACTCTCTAGCGCCACCACTGGCCAAAAGTAATATCTCATTAATGCTTTGACACATCGTAAGCAAACTTGGTATATGGACTTGGCAACATGTTCTGACCATGTGGCATCATGCACGTCAAACTCTCTAGCGCCACCACTGGCCAAAACTGATATCTCCTTAATGCTTGGACGTATCATAACCAAACTTGGTATGCGGACTTAAGACCCTGGTCTGACCACGAAAGCCATTTACTTCAAACTCTCTAGCATTACCACCGTCATACCTCATTAATGCTTTGACGTGTCGTCACCAAACTTGCTTGGAGTCAAGACCCTGTTGTGACCACGCAGAACCATTTCTTTTTAACTCTCTAGCACCACCACTGATCAAAGGGCATATCTCATTAAAAGCAATAATCTCTTTCACTCACACTGCTCCGCTCTACTCTAGTTGTTAAGAGTGAGAGCTATAGAGGAAAACCACCTAGCATGCAGTCATGTGACGTTTCTTGCAGTTGTGGGAGAAACAAAAACAGTCTGAGCAACATTGCATGTGGTAATGGAAGTTTTGTGTACAAGTAAAAGTAAGAGGACTGCAAGACACCTGCTACTAACAGCTACATTCACCATGTCCGATGATCCCAAACCGTGGAACATGAAAGCACATTTTTATCATTTCCTGCGGAAATGCAGTGTAGTTGTTGATGAGCTGCTGTTATACTGCTGGCTTCTCACAGGATATCTTTTTATAGCCTGGCTGGCTCACAGTGAGGATATGATAAGATAGGAAGCCAAGAGTCCAGTGCATTTAAACGTAAAATCGTGTAATGCAGTCTACTGTCTATGGGCTGAGTATGGAAAAAAAACATGTGCTTTGTTGTGGTGTTGTTGTGTTGTGATGTACCTTTAAAAAACTTGTAAAAACCCTTCTCTTCCGAGAGTGCATCCCTTCCTAACAAAACTAACAATCACTAAACCAACTCTCTCTTTCTCTGTCCCTATGCAGTAGTACATATGTCTGTAGTGTCCCTCCCCTGGGAAACTTAGTCAGACACATGCATCTCCCTGTATGTATAAAGGTTGTCTGCTTACTCTGTGTCCCTTTACACCTCTGTTTGCTTATGTTATGTTTTTGTAAGTCGCTTTGGATAAAAGCCTCTGCCAAATGCAATGTAATGTAATGTTGTTGTTGCTGTGTGTGTGTATATGTGTGCATGCATATGAGGCATGCGATATCTTTAAATATGTCACATGTAAAAAAGCCATCATTCATGCATTTCCCTCATCATACAATAATTGTGGTGCTTTTTCTGCCACAGGAGCTGCCATAAAATCACCTGTCAGAACTGAATTTTCAGTCCAGAACAAGATTTCTACTGCCATGTGTGCAGATTGGTGCCTTTGCCCATGAGTATGAATCAGCATTTTTTTTTCTTTGTCATTAAAAAAAGTAACTGACGAATGAACGAATAAATGAATTAATTCTTCTCTAGCCAGAGAGTGTATGACTTACCATTTCCTAAATGAAGAAACAAATAAATAAATATGTTCTCCTCCTGCCAGAGAGTGTGTGCCCACTTCCAAGATGAACAAAATAAAATAAATAAATAAATAAATAAATAAATAAATAGTGCCCCAGGCAGAGAATGTGTATGCAAACTTAATCATTTGAAGAGGCTTATGGGTCTGTTGTTCACTTGCAGCCTTTGGTAAACAGCCTGGTAAACGGTATAAATTGCTCCCTGGTGTCTCTATAAGCTCAGATGGGAATGACAGTAAAGTTACACTGGGGGGGATGCAAACACACCTCCATTTGTAGAAGAAGAGACTGATGTCAGATAAGGATAAGGTCGGATGATGGTCGAAATGGCAGGAGTTGGTTGGCAGGAGATAATGCAATTGCACAGTAGAAATGCAGCCACAATGTGAAACTGATATCAGATGAATACTCTCTCTCACTCACACACACACACACACACACACACACACACACACACACACACACACACACACACACACACACACACAATCACACACATACTGACTTACAGGGATGTAGTCTACAGTATGTATACATTTAACATAGAATGTCAGAGAAAAGCATAGAAATGCAAAAGGACTGCTATCTGTATAGCTTCTCACACAGCAGTTGCAATGCATTGTCTGAGCATTTTAGCACACACATGCAAATGCATGCACACACACACACAGACACACACACACTCTCTCTCTCTCTCTCTCTCTCTCTCTCACACACACACACACACACACACACACACACACACAAACACAAAGTCCTGCAGTGTTAGGCACCCCACCCCACGCACATTTCTTGACATAATATTTACCTCGAGAAGAGTGTTTGTGTGTGTTTGTGTTAAACTTATTGGGTATTTGTCTTCTGTAGATCAGGAAATGCCAGTGTTAATACTTCATATCATCAGATACGAGGAGAAGCTGGATGAAACAATGCCCTCTAGTGTTTATGTAATGCAACTTGCTCAATGAAATAAACAGGACCTTACTGACTTGACTTAGTAGTACTTTATTTATCCCAAAGGAAATTAAGGAAATTGATGACATTGTAGAGGAGGGATTTGCATGCATTAAAAAATAAAGATTTAAACCAGACAATGTAAGCTAAACCTACACCTACTGCCATTATTTTCTGTGTGTCACAGTGAACATTTATTTTATATTTTAATATTAACTCCAAATTTACACATTGACTTCATACAGTGACTCATGTGACCCCTTTGTCACATGATGAGGACTGTCCTCTATGGCTTACAGCTCCACCTCCAGTACACCAGAGATAACATCTTCAAGTTCCAAAAAATAAATCAATTAATTAAAAATCCAGTTGCACACAACTTACCATTTTTGACTACCATGACCTGGATGAATGAGAATCTTCCCAGACAAATTTATTAATGAACAAACACACATACACACACATGCGCGCGTGCGCACACACACACACACACACACATGCGCATGCACACACACACACACACACACACACACACACACACACACACACACACACACACAAACAATTTGTTTTATACCATTTTTTTAATAATTGGGCCTCCATTTTGTCAGGTCCTTATTTTGTTACTCGGCCTGCTCTGATCAGCTATTGCTTTGGAACCACAAAAGAGCTACTGTACAGACCAGATGCTAAAATCGCCCCTGGGTGGGGACAAATCAATGATTGCTGGATATTGGTGGGGACGCGTCCATGCCTATGCTATGCCCTTGAGTTAAATTCCCCCCAATCCACCCCCTTTCTCTAAACTAACTGATACTCTGGGTCCAGGTGTCTTTTTACTTTCCCATGACTTCAAATAAAGAAAAGAACTCTACTGATGTCGATAGAAGTGAAACTTGACACCCTAAAAAAAAAAAAAAAAACGAAACAGCCCTTACTGTGCCTCTACATGTCTTTTCTCACCATCTCAAGCATTACATTATATTACTGAGAGGATCCCTACCAGACAACAGCCAGTCTAAAGACTGAACTCAAGCAACATGAAACTGCAAATACACATACTTGCTCTGATCAGTCCACTTTTCACTGGAGGTAAACCTTCAAATTGCATACAATTTACAGTTAGTTTTTACTGTTTAGCAATCAGTGCCATAATGTAAATATTTGAATGGTGTGGTGGTGTTGAATTTGCTGAATGCTTGTCATGTGTGCATGAATTCAGTTTCGCATATACATTACATTACATTACATTACATTACATTACATTGCATTTGGCAGACACTTATATCCAAAGCGACTTACAAAAAAGGAGGACATAAGCAAACAGAAGTGTAAAGGGACATAGAGTAGGGACACAACAGACATATGTACTTCTGCATAGGTACAGAGAGGGAGAGAGAGTTGGTTTAGTGATTGTTAGTTATGTTAGTTTTGTTAGGAAGGGAAGCAATCTCGGAAGAGAAGGGTTTTTACAAGTTTAGACAGGGAGGGATGTTGCTGTTCTTGTCATATACTTATTTCCTTGTGACGTTTATTATTTTAATCCTCGTGGTTATATTTCCCGCATGGTTGGAAGCCTGCGGTTGCTGTCTACGAGTATGCAGACCATGCATTGATCTGGAGGAGAGGCAGTGTTTTGCTTTTGCTTGCACAAACATTTTCCACCACTCTGCACGAGAAGAAGCAGTTTTATATGGTAAATCAATTTAATGGCAATATGTATTGCAATGTGTATATTCCCTGATTTTATATAAGTTTGTTTACCACTTTTATGCTTATTTTCAAAATTATCATCCATGTTTATATATTCATTCATATATGGCAAATAGGAACTATACACAGAAGATAAAAGATATGGCTGTTCAAAACATCACTTTTAGACTTCAATGTCCATTCTTTGTTTACCAGCATGTTGCAGAGGGGAACTGAGCCTGTGTAAAAGGAATCTCATTACAGCTCAAGAGTATGCTGACTGTAAAGTGTGCAGGTCTTGGATGAAGAAGTGCAAGTGTGACGTGCGGGAATTTTGCAGCGTTTCTAAAGTGATAGGTACATACCTGGATTTACTATTTGTTGTTCCTATTTGTGCAAATAAACCAAACGTCAGAGTTCATGTGTTAGACGATTGAACCCATGAGTACAGCTCAAATGCCATTTGTCCGGTACACAGATGTAAGCTGTAACATCACTCTCACTGTGAAAGAGAGCTTCTGCCATTTTGAGAAGGTCTTCCCTTGCATACTTGAGTGTGTCAGTGAAGAATGCTGTCGTTCTTTGGATAGTAAGTTTGATCGAGAGATTTTTTTTTTTGAACGGTCTCACCAAAAATGCTAGTTTGTGCCATTCTTGTCTTGACTTTCTTTATTCTTTCCACCTCCAGTTGGCAGCCATGCAAGCACTAAGGCGTGCGTCCCTGGGTGCATCTGCATACATGAACGTATCCAGGAGCTGTGTCCCGACCATCCGGACCGGTTCTGCTGCTGCCGTGAGATGGTTCTGATGAACAGAGACATGAAAACCAGACAGAACCTGCAGGCCTTACTGATGCCCCTGGCACTGTTTTTTCTCCAGAAGTGATCACTGTTTCATATCTCTCTCTTTGTCTTTTTTTTCTTTTTAATGACCTCTCCTTGTCTTCTCTCCCATTTCTCTCGTGTTACTTTTTTGTCACTGCTAATGTCCATCCTCATATACAGAAGTAACTGTTTAGAAAAACAGTAAGACTGATCCTGGTTACATTTGGAATAATGGTGTGTCTCTCACAACCCAGCTGATAATAGGCTTGCTTATGCTACAGTTATTAAACTGTAGCATAGTGTGATGCAAAGCAGCACAGGGAAGTGTTAAGTAACCAAGCGTATAGAAACTTTAATGTAACTTAATTTATCCTCACAACTAACAGACAAACATGTCATGGCCTATGTTAGCTGATATTGGTAAATGTCATAATCATTTCTTCACAAAACATCTTCATGTTGATGTGACTATTACGACATCTAACTCCATGATGACTATCATGACAATAAGTTCAATAAAAAATTACATTGTGATGTCACATTAGTGATCTTGATAGTGTATCTGCTTCCCCACATAATGTTCATATGCTAACAGTTTCAAGGCTCAAGGATGCAAATGTGTGTGAGTGACATGACACTATGCACTGTGAGTGTCAGTGACATAGCATTTTTATCCATAGGAATTCTCCTAAAACTTTATCTACGAGACCTGGAAGAGAGTCTACTTAGGGAACCACATTTAGCACAACAACAGACCACAGACAAACCGACTGTGTCAGTCCTAAAAGCTAGATGAAGCCAAAATGCACTTCTGGGTACTTTCATTCACTGTCAGTGGGAATTATCTGGTCATGAAACTAATGGATTCCAAAAAAAAAAAAAAAAGATCACCTACTCAAAAAAATACCGAAAGACACCAAAACCATTTTTGAACCAGGCTGTGTTAATCTACACTGTAAGAGTGTACTTTTTAAATATGGGGGTCTGTGGCAATTGACACAACTCTGCAGGAAGCCTCCGGTGGATCACTGTGGTACCGCAGCTTTGGAGAGTTTAAGTTTTGGCTTCAGTGCTTGGCCTAAAATGTTGCCGCTTGGTTTGGACAGAGTAATGTGGCATTGTGTGATAATAGCACCGGAGGTGCAGCACTGAGGTAATATTCCAAGGCCACTCCTCCCAAGGGTTCTCAGTTGTGGAGTCGGCTTCCTCATTATCTTAAAGCAGTAGCTGCAAGATGGACCTCAAGTTTGCACTCATCTTGACAAGTTCTCTTATCTCTCAAGGTAACAAATATAAAATATACACTATTCAAGTAGTAAATATGCATTTTTGATTTGCTAAGCAAACTGAGAATATGTGCTATTCATTGCAAGATAGCGTAGTTATGTGTTTAATGCAAGCTGGCTTAAATTTAAAATAAGATGTAGAGGGTGTGTATTTCAGTGTTGCAATTTTTATTATGTTGTTAACTTGGCTTTTGGAAATACTTGCATTTGCATTATGGCAACTTTACATTTTTGTCTTTAATTGCATCAACCTGAATATTTCTGTTATAAATTCAAAGAAACAACATAGAAGTGTAAATATCCATACACTTTTTGCGATAGACACACACACACACACACATTGGAGAGGGCTTTGTTGAAAAAAAAAGTAATTTTATAAACTTTCTCTTCCATTTGGTTAAAGTTGTTACTACTGGGAATTAGAGTAAGAAAGAAAGAGGGGGGGCGGAGGAGGTGAGGGAACAGAGGAGAGACAGGGAAAAGAGAAAGAGAGAGAGAGAGAGTGAGTGAGAGAGAAAGAGAAAGAGAGAGAGTGAGAGAGAAAGAGAGAGAGAAAGAAAGAGACAGGAAGCTGTTGTCGACCTCTGGTCCACAGCGCCTGCATGACTGGCCCTGAGCCAGGTGGTGGCACAGGGCCGCGTGTTCAACACAAAAGAGCCAGAGGTTTCAGTCAGGATACCGCTACACGGGGCAGGAAAGCCGGGTGAATAGGCCACAGCTTCCCACCGTGAGATGTTTTTTGTGTCTGGTGTATGGGCCACAGGTCACTACCATAACTGCCATTGTTGTCAGTCAGGGTATCGCCTGAGGACTTGCTGACTTGTTTCTGCAATGGAAGCGGGAGAGTGTACGCAGCCAAGTACCACTGCCTTTAATCACCATTGGTGAAGATTCTGGCCTCATAAATGTAAACACCCCGTCACATACTGTATTTGATCCAACCATTTCCTGGACTAGCTCATCCAAATGAGCTCGTAAATCATCAAAACAGGTAGAGCAGCTAATTGATGAAATCACCTCTTGTTAGGTGCAAAAGCAGAAGGGATGCATGGCAGGCTTGCTAACTTTCTAAAGCTGGGATCTCCACCCCCTGCCCCCCCTAATCATCTCAGACTGTTCACAGTTCAGCCCCTGATGTGTAACAACTGCTTCTCTGATGGCACCGGCGTCTGCCATGACGTCCAGGGACCCTGTCCTGAAGAATGTGCCAGTGTCAGGGTAGCCAGATACGTAGGTAGGTCAGACACTGTCAATATTCTATTCTGCTCTATTCTATTCTATTCTATTCTATTCTGTTCTAGTCTATTCTATTAAGTACAATGTCTACAAAGTTTAGTTCTAGTTTAACAGTAGTTCCAGTGTGCAGGCCTACTGTAAAAACTGCTGCATAGAACTAACTAAAAAAAAACAACAAAAACAAATAAGGCATCATGCTTAATGGATCTTTTTACATTAGTTTAACTTAACACTGCCATGTATGTTCAGAATGTAGCATGTTAAATTAAACTTACATACATTCATGAAGCATGATACTTTTATTAAAGTAAGCTTTATGCAGCACTTGTAGGACTAATGTAGTTAAAGCATGTACATTTTTCTCCCCACCAAACATCAGTATGTTCATAAGTGAGCATACAAATGTGACAATGCTAACATCTGCTGAGTGCTAAAGACACAGTTGTCAGTAATACGCCATTCTACCTCCTATCTTTGTATACTTTTATCTGCAGGTCAAACAATTAAGCTCATTTGACTTGTATGGTCAAAAAACATACTAATACATAATCTTGTGTTTGAGATGGACGGAAGAATGGTGTGATGAATCTAAAGACCTGCTCCCCCTTGGACATGTGTATCGTGGGGTCACTTAATCTTGGCACCTCCAGGGTGAAGGTGGAGAACACGTGCTGCTCCACTGACCTCTGCAATGACAAACCTCCCCCAGGTAATGCCGTAATTTCTGTAAAGAGAATGAGGAGTTTCCCTGCAAAGGAATGAGTGTCTCTGTATAGCAGTGGTAATACATTAGGAAGAGTCAGCAGAAACGTAATAGAAGACTGTATTCCTTCAAACCTAATACTGTAAGAGTTAGGTCTATGTTTGGGATTTCCCTATAAGGCTAAGAAGTATGACTTCCCTGCATCTGAAAATGGCACAGCTCCAAATATGTGTGAAGGAAAGGTGTATATAAGGTAGACAGAGAAGATGTGATGGTTAGAATGGTCAGGAGATGCTCTGTCTAGTGTGACTATTCTCTCGGTGAATGCATTAAAGATCTGGTGAACAGAAAGATTTCTTCTGTCTTCTTCCTGAATCTTTTTGGGGTCCTCTCGGGAAACAACAGTAACCAGAGTCACTTGCCTTACAGTTCAGTCCTTGGATTTTTCCCACAGAAACTATGCTCACACACAGTGAAAATTTCTAATTTACATTTTGCTATACATGGGTTTTTGCTGGAACTGTTTATTTGTATTTTGGCCATGTAGTTTATGCTAGTCAGTGTGGAATACAACCAAAGAATTATTACGTTTTTACAACTTATTTTAAACTATTTATTAAAACTATTTTTAAAACTAATTAGTAAAGGCTGGTCAAGCTTTTTCTTACTTATTTTGTTCTCACAAAGTAATTATGTTATGGTTGAATATGTAATTCTAATGGAGATGAATGTCTGGTTATTTGACAGAGTCCCCTGAAGACATCCCTAATGGAAAGAAATGTTTCACCTGCAGAAATGGAGACTGTTCTTCAACAGTGGGTTGTTTGGGAAATGAAGACCACTGTGTCACGTCTACATCTACAGGTGAGGTCAGACTAGAGCAGAAGATATTTTCCTTTCTTTTTTTTTGCTGAAATATTATTATTTGTCATTCTCATAGCTGTTATTGACAGCCCAGCTGTATTGGGTATAATTTTGAAACTTTAAAAATAATTTGAACACTTTTTTTATTAGGTTCATTTGAAAAAAATAACCTAGTTATAGGTAAACATTTATGACAAAGTAACTTAAATTATGTAATCTTTCATCATCATTTCATCTCTCTCTCTCTCTCTCTCTCTCTCTCTCTCCCTCTCTCTCTCCCTCTCTCTCAGATGAGGAAGGGAGGTCCTTGGGTACTCAGAAAGGATGTGTATCGAGGTTGATCTGCCAGCAGAGGGACTCCAGCTTGTTCCTGGCCAGCATGGCAGATCGTCTGGTCTGCTGTGTGGGGGACCTGTGCAATGGCATGGCGCCGACCAATCAGAACGCACAAAACCTGGGTCACCTGACCAAGGGCAACACACACAACCTCCTGTTGTTGGTGATGATGTTTGTGGCTTCCAGTGACTTTGTCTCTTGAGTTCTTTTTGCTTACCTGTCCTCTGCCTGTCTTTGGTGGCTGCAGTGTAACAAACCATCTACAATGAACGCATTGACCAAACTCTGGATCACCTCATTATCATGCCGATTTCTGATTTCAGGGACACATGAATATAAACACATTTTTTGTTTGTTTGTTTTGATCACTCATGTTGGCTTTGTTTGATGAATAAAATAAATTCTTTCACATTTTTTGTCTTGCAAAGTTGTTAGGAGCCTACTAAAACTAAATATACACTAGTAGTGTCTTTGCATAGTATAGTCTTTGCGTAGTATGTCATGTGTAGCAGAGACAGTACCTACAGTACCTGTGTTTCTATTGACAAACTTATGGCAGTTTAGAAAAAAGTGGCAGTGCCTGTAAATGACATGACAGCCTGTTTTATTGTAGTTAGTAACTTCCACTCCTGCCATTGTATCCTCTCAATAACAGGAAAGCTGCTGCTGATAGTCAAGAATAGCAATGAGAGATGCCACTTGTAATTCTGGTAAAAGAGTTATTGATATTTCAGCTCAATAGGTAATAAAATATATCCCTTTCTACCATGGTCCTTTAGCAATGTTACGATTGGCTGGAATGATGTATGGTTTATTTGGATTTGTTTGTTGGCTCTGATTTCTGATCACTCCTTCCCCACTCCATTTCACCAGCACAAACAAGCTCTCCCTCCCTGTTGCCCTCTGTACACTGCACAAAAGAATACATCAAGCTTACTTCAAAAAAAGCTGTTGCCTCAAATGAGTAAAGTAAATGTGTAAATATTCTTTTTCAAGTAATGTTTACTTACATCTATACATAACTGGAAATAAAATAGGGGAAACCACAACAGGTGGTATTAAGTGTTGAAAGATGCATGAAAACACTTCTATGTCTCTGGGCTACTTGTTCCTGTGACTCCTGTGAGATTAAACGAACACTGCTGTTCCAAAATGTCGCCACTGATATTACGTTTTAGTCCTTCGAGCCGGAACTGTGCAGAAGTGGGTTAATGCTCGGACATAAACACTATGGGCAGTTTTGGGAAGGAGGAAGCTCAACATGTCCAAACAAAGGTGCTACACCCTCTTAAAAGCAAAGATAGCACAATAAAATGCTGTAATGTCAACAAAGAACAAAACATGCTTATACGTCTGGCCTGAAAACAAATACAACTAGTGGAAGCTTTGTGTATACTTAACACGAGAAGGGGACCTATCATGGTGTTTAAGGTTCCTGTTCATGTCAGTTTAGTTCCCCTTGAACCACTGTGCAGTCAGGACCCTAGTAACTTTCATATCCACATTTAGCCACAGCAAGAATGACAGCAACAGTCTAATGATAAGCCAATCACCCAATGACCTTACATGACTTCTCTCTCTCTCTCTCTCTCTCTCTCTCTCTCTCTCTCTCTCTCTCTCTCTCCCTCTCTCTCTCTTTCTCTCACTCACTCTCTAATGCCACCCCCTCTACCATCTTTTCACTGTGTTTGCCCTGCTTAGTCTTTTGCTGCTGTGTGTAGTCCCTGGAACAACATGGGGTTAGATGCCTTGCTCAAGAGCACTTCAGCTATGGATGAAGGTGCTGTAGCACGCTAGTTATTCACTCCCCCACCCATTTTCTTTATACTGGTGCAGAGTTCAAACCACGTAATGAAAGGGGAGATGAGAACAATAAACAAATCTCCTTCCTCTCATGATGTCATTGTTACAGTCTCTTCTTCAAAGGCACCTGTCTTCCTGTTTTTGTGGGTGGGATTCAAAAGTGAGTGGTAAGTATTAATATTGTGTGTCATAGCTGTGACAGTGTCTTTTTTTGGTCCAGCATGTTTTCTGAACAGACCCTTAGGATAATTTAAAGATGGAATCACCCAATGGCACACTTGGGGAAAAACCAAAGGAACTACACGCAGATGGACATGACCAGGGAGGTAGGTTTGGTTTAATGTTTACTGTAGATAGATAGATAGATAGATATATAGATAGATAGATAGATAGATAGATAGATAGATAGATAGATAGATAGATAGATAGATACTCAAAGAGAAATTCAATTGTTAGAGCAGCAATACCAGCATGAATATCAACAAATGCAAAGTCAGAAGTATGATGAAGTATTCAATACAGATTGTCTATAAACACATGTTGCTTATATAAAACCAGAAGCAGATATTGTTTTAATCTAACCTCTACATTATGTACCTTCATTATTCTGAAATATTTTAGGTATTTTTATTGTCTATTCATTTTGTTAACCCTTAGACATTGGAAGTGAAGTTACATATTCTGAGGTTCAGTTCAGACTATCAGAATGTGGTGACCAAAAGCAGGTAGACGAAGGTGAGTGAACCTTGGAGAAAGTAACAGTAGTTTTTGCCTTTAGTATTACAAATAAAATGATCAGTTTTAGTATTGAAGGTACTTTGGCTGTCCCTTGTTTTGACAAGTCTTCTAATTCATGTGCTGCACTGAATTTTGGTCTAAAGATCATGACAGAGAGGTCATCTATGCAGACGTCAAACTGTCCGAAAAGGGTATGTAGTATTGTGGTTACTCTGTCTCTCTATCATTGTCTCTCTCTCTCTTTGACTCTCTCTCCCACACACACCAGTCCCAGCCTCACACACATGCTCACAAACACAGAGTTGTCTTTAGTTAGCCCTGCCAGTCAGAACCCACTAACACCTAGTTTGTGTACATGTCTCAGGCTGCTAAATGTCAGTATTATCAACTTGCATGCATAGCCTAGGGACCAGCCCCTGCCTTCTGTCTCTACTGAAATGACGTGGTGTTGGGGATGTTACAGAACACACAGGCAGAGCTGTTCAACCAATACGGCACTATGCTAACCCTAACCCTAAACACACTGTCTGGAAAGAGTCCTTTGAAAGTCCTGGCAAGAAGAAGATGACATTCACTGGCACAGGAACAGACACAGATGAAGACACACACACACACACACACACACACACACACACAAACACACACACGCACGCACACATTCAGATCATACACTAAGCTACATTATGAAAAGCACTTTATGAGAGGTTACTTTAAATTAATACACACATACTGGGAATGTACCATTGGATGGGATATTTGAGGTTTGAATAAATAGAACAATTCTATTTCCCACTGAAAACTTTGCTTAGAAATCAATACCAAGTAGTTTTTGTCTTCAGTCCCCCTACAGGTTGGAAGTAAAATTGTCACTCAGGTTGTCACTAGAGAACTACAGAGAGATGCTCTGCTACACCGAAGTTGCTTAATGCATTTATAGTCCATGAAGGGTGGCAAGTGTTGCTTAAAACCCCACTGGCTGATTTTAGTAAGGTGTAGAATGGAAGCTATTAATGACAGTCTATCTTTAATGATTTAAATTCCATACTTGTGAAAGGACAATTTCATGATATCCTAATCTAAAATTCGGTACACTTGTGGTAACATTAGTAACAAACAGGTAAACCCAGAGCTTGCTGTGAGGTTTACAGTGCTAATTAAACACTTCAGTTCAGCTATGTGCCTGTGGTATCACAGCAGTGTGTTTTATATTGGTCTTACATCATCAAAGCTTCTGAAAGAACCAGATGATGTAGCAAAACCCTGTAAGACAAAATACTCAGGATTGTGTTCATTGCCAGACAAGCATGAGCAACACACTAACATCTAGCAGTGTAAAAAGAAAAGAAAGCCATTAAACTGTAATTATTTTTATTTCATGCATTACAACTATGGCATTAACAAGTAGCCTACTAGGAATTGATCTGATATGACTGCAGTGCATTTTAATGAATAACAAGAAGCTAACTAATACTAAAAAACTAGTACTAAAAAATCTCAGCCAGACCTAGATTTAAAATGTATGTGCTTCTAACTGCAAAGTGCACAGTTGTTAAGAATTGTATTGTTTTGTTGATGGGTATTTTAATATAAAATAAAACTACACACATTTTTAATGATAGTTACAGGTGGACATACACATGCAAAATGAAAACCTAGATTGTAAATCAGCTGCTTTAACTGTCCTTTTCTCTGCCACCCATTCTCTCTGTCAGGATAAAGCAATGCATACATAGCCTACAGCTTGATTTTAGTTTGTTAGCCATGTAGCCTCTCCTAAACTTAGCTGAGCTTCCATGTGCACACAAAACAAACAACTGTGGCTTGGCTTCACCCTGGACTTGTGTATGAAAAAGCAGACCATAACAACTTAGTTGATATTTACTGCATAAAAAAAAAACCCTGAATATCTAATCTAATTAGCTGCATCATGCCGTGTCTCCTCCCCTCCACTCTAAACCTAGCCTGCAGCTAGCTCTCAGCTACCAGTTGCTAAGTCATGTAATACGAGTAGCAAGTAAAAAAAACATGTGCAGAAGGGAAATGTTACTGTGTTTACCCCATTATCGCCATGCTGCTGTGTTGCTCCTGTTGTAAGCCCTGACCCCACGCCTGTCCCCCAAAAATCAGCCAATCAGAAAGAAGCCCACCTTTTTCCATGCTGTGTGTATCAGCAGTTTGTATGAAACTGCAATAATGCTTCAAGATCTGGAGGGCACTGTTCTTTACACTGAAACACACAAAAAATCAGGTTAGTGGTTAAAAGGGACTTTCTAAGAAAATGTGGAATGCGGCATTATGTGGAATGCAGCATAGTCTGGCTAATCTTGTGACGTCCAGACAGATGGGTAGTCAGGTGCATTGTCCCTTTATACCACAAAGCCCAACAGAAATACACACACACACACTCTCTCTCTTTCTCTCTCTCCCTCTCTCTCTCTCCATTCTTCTTGCGCTTTCTCATTCTCTTACACATTGTGTTACTCTCCAAACTTTTACACATAATGTCATTGTTACAGTCTCTTTCTCATTTAGTAACACACACACACATAACACTTTTCCTTGCCTTAACATCAAACAGATGACCCGGTTGATGCTCCTGAGTTTGTGTCCAATGACTGCTCTGGGCAACAGACCTCTGCCAGTGATGCCTCACAGGGGGCAGGTTCAGAAATGAAGGCCAGTAGTCACACCTCCAGACGCCTCATAGCTGTGCTGCTTTGTCTGTACATCTTCCTACTGGTTTTGGCTGTCGTGACGACAGTCCTATGTAAGTATTAACTTTTGAAACGTTTTAAAATGTTAACATTTTAACACCTTTAAATGTGTATGTGTAATGTAAGATGTAGTGACACGTAGTATCTGTCAAAACATTTTTCAGGTTGAAAAGATAAGATGCTAATGAATCTTAAAAAACAAAATCATGTTACATTAATACCAAACAATATTGTTTAAGCATCAAAATAAAATGGCTCACAGGAATGAGTGTCAACAATAGTCAAATAATTGACCCACTTTTTTACAGATGTGTTGAAGGAACAGGCGCATGCAGGTGAGTTAATGTATATCCAGAAAGCATTAAAGGGAAAAAGTGGATGTGTTGACATAACTAGACAAACTATCTACAATGCCTTGCTTGACCGCAGATGTTAAACAACAGCTTGAAAAGGCCACTTCTCTGAACAAGGAGTTGGAGATTAAACTGATTGGTGAGGTGAAAGTAGATTAATAATAATCATTTATGTTCACACAAGTAATGAAATAACACTGCTTTGTAGTATAACTTACAGTAATGCCTATCATCAATTGAAAAACAAAAGTTTAAAACAGTTACATGGATCGGTCTTGAGAGAACTGCAAATAAAAAATTGGGAGTACTAATGTTACCATTTACACTCATTTGTGATAAACATCTAAGAACATGTCTTTATTTAGTTTTGTTACATACGTATTTGTATTTTGACATAAGCAGACAAAGTAACCAAGTAACAAAGTAACAAAGTAATTTTAACCTAAAAACATGTTTTTCTTATCTTCTGTAACAAATTAATTTTTACAAAAAGAGACAGAGAGAGAACTACGTGTACAGGAAGAGCGAAATTCTAATCTTTCTAAAGAAGCTGATGCCCTACGCTGTGAAGGTAATCAGTCAGCCTGTATCTGAAAATGTTCACTTTGACAATAAAAACAAAAACATAAATACATTTATACTTATATGCATATTTGCAGTACATAGAGTATGTACATACAGAAATAAATGACAAAATGTTCAGTGCTTGAATTCCATGCTAACTTAAAAACAGTTGGAGACATACTTGGTGAAAATAATCTTCATAAACACTCCATCTTTTATACAACCAGTGCGGATGTGTGAAAATGGATGGAAGCGATTCCAAGAAAAGTGGTATATTTTTTCCTCTGAGCTGAGAACATGGAGTGAAAGTCGCAGTGCCTGTCAGGCTATGGGAGGAGACCTGGTCGTCATAGACAGTAAAGAGAAAGAGGTGGGACACACAACACAGTCTAGAAGGTTGTCAGAAATGGTACTATAATCTATGAATACAAAAACATGCAATGGTAACAATACAGCCTGCACTGGTAAACACTTGCATTTATGTTAATATGTACAGTAGGTCGTATTGACATTACAATGTGCAATATGATGCTGTAAAAAAGCATTTATAGTTGCCATATGCGGCATGTCAACAAAGACAAAGTCCTTAATGCTGAATAGTTTCTGATGTACCATATGTGACTGGATCATGAGGGTAATGTTTTCCATTCCAGCAATTCATCAGAAACCAAAATGGAAACTGGTGGATTGGTGCAACTGATGCTGTGGTTGAGGGCAGATGGTTGTGGGTGGACAACACGTCCCTTGCTTCAGACAGGTTGGTACAATCTAAAGATGTAAACTGCCATAAAAATGCCCATTTTGCTTTATGATAGTCACACTTCAGTTTCTGACAGTGAACTCTGGAAACCTGGTCAGCCAGACAACTACTCAGATCCTGAGTGGGGCGATCCGGTTAATGGAGAGGACTGTGCTGCATGGATAGAGGAACATTCTGGTCAAACATCTGGTCTAAATGATGCTAAATGTTCTGACACAGTTAAAAGGATCTGTGAAGGCCAGTGTCGGAAGTAACACATTACAAAGTAAGAAGTTACTGTAATTCTGCTACTTTGGGTAGCAATTACTTAAATTACCTTTTGAAATGTAGTAGTATAATTGTAATCACTGCTATTAAAAATGGCAGACAGGGGATACACTTAACCTTTATCTTGTGTGAAATATGGAGAGCTGCAGACTAGATAAATGGACAAATGCAGCTGTTTCCCTTTACGTTTGTTGTGACGTATCACCTGATCTTCTGGTGGCACAAAGAATAAGTAAATCAATCAGCAATATCCCACGTCATGGTAGAAATTTCAGGTTATTTGACCTTCCTGTACTGCATATATAAACATTACTTTTTTCCTTTATTGAGATAGAGAGCAAACAATATTGTGGTGAGTCAAGGTCTTAATATGTGAGAGCTTTATCCACATGAAGACAAAGTCAGTCTACACATTCAGTCGTGCTCATCATTCAATCATGTCATAAAACCAGTTCTAGATATCTACAAAGCTGGATTTACTAAAAACCCATGCGCTGGGTCAAGCTGGCTACCACTATGCTACCGCTATGTCAAGGTGGCTACCACTTGTTCAAAGACAGCTTTTACAACAACCAAACAAACAACAAAAGAATAAAAAGTTGCAATTGGCATGTTTATGTCTACAGTAATTGAGGTTAATTTAGTAACTATACAACACTGGAACATATTGTTATTGCTGGATAAATGAATGTAATGTGAATTATATGACAGATTATGGTATATTTAAAATATTCCACAAGATGCAAGTCAAGGCATGTCAAAGCAACTGCACAGAGACCCCCACACACAAAGGACACAACTATAAATGCTGAAAGGGATTACAGAGTTTAAAAAAAACACCTGCAAGATGTAAATGTAAAAAAATGCATACATGTAAATATACACAGTGAAGTGTATACAGATGATTATAATAGCATGGCAGTACAATGAGAATATGCTGTAAATAATAAATTGTAAAAATATTGTGAAGAAGAGTGTATCAGGGACCCTTTCCTGAAATATGTAGGGGCCACACACCTAGTATGCATTTGTCTAGGTATACGTCTATAAATATGTTTTGTCTAGGTATATATCTTGTCTAGGTATACGTCTTGTCTAGGTAATGTCTATGTATTGTCTAGTTGAGGTAATATCTCTGTATATGTCTTAGGTAATATCAAGGTATATGTCTTGTCTAGGTCATGTCTACTGGTGTCTTCAGTAGTGTGTTGTAATGTGTGTTGTGTGTAAGCAATTGTATGTCTGATGAATAAAGTAAGAATATGTCTTTCAGTCTGTTTATCCATTCACTGCTATGTCTGAAAATCTAGAAAAATCAGTAGATTCCATTTCTGACAATGTTAATAGGGACTGCAGTGTGTACTTTCTGCCAACATGTATGTCAGAAAAAGTTGTTGTTAATTATATTTTATATAACATTTCCAGGATTAAAGTTTATATAGTATGACCCACGGGACATCAATATGCAGACAACATTCAGTAGCCTATAGACAAAGTACAAACAGCAAAAAGTTACGAATATACTATCTCCTTCAGTTTACGACTAATTCTATTGAAAACACAAACAGGTTATACCACAACATTTGTTGGATAAGATGTTTGGAAAATGGCAGGACAGCAACAGGACGAAGTTTAGCATGTAACGAAGACAGCAGCAACACAGAGTATGTAACAGGACAAAGTTCACCTTATAGTAATCTCTGATAAAAGTTGGCGAATCCAAGGAACTGTTGTACCTCCCTGACACTCCTAGGGATTGGCCAGTCTCTCACCGCTGCAGTCTGAAACTTGCACTTCTCGGGCTTGACAAACAGGTGATTTTTAAGAAGTCTCTGGAGAACCTGACGCACGTGATGACTGTGTTCCTTTAGAGACTTGGAAAAAATCAGAATGTTGTTCAAATACACAAAGAGGAACACATTGATCATGTCCCGAAGCACATCATTGATCAGAGCCTGGAACACTGCTGGGGCATTGGTGAGACCAAATGGTATCACAAGATATTCATAGTGGCCTGATGGAGTGTTGAATGCCATCTTCCACTCATCACCCTCCCAGATGATTGTAAGATGGTACGCATTATGCAGGTCCAACTTACAGAAGACGGTGGCTCCCTGGAAAAGGTCAAAGGCTGTAGAGTCAGTGGGAGTGGATACCGGTTGCAGACAGTGATCTTAGCAAGTCGTCTGTAATCAATGCAATGCCTCAGACCTCCATCCTTCTTGCCCACAAAGAAGAAGCCTGCCCCAGCTGGAGAAGTTGAAGGGCAGATAAACCTAGTGGACAGGGCATCCCCGATGTAGTCATCCATAGACCTCCTTTCTGGTAAGGACAGTGAGAAGATGCACCCATGAGGAGGACTGGTGCCTGCCAGCAGGTGTATGAAACAGTCATAGGGCCTATGAGGTGGAAGGGTGCAGGCCCTTTGCTTGCTGAAAACCTCTCGAAGGTTATGATACTCATTGGGGACATTGGTTAGCTCAACAAGGTCCAGAGACTTGGACTCGGAGGAGGGAGTTGAGAAGAGGCAAGTAGCATGAGAAGTAGGACCCCACTCCAGGACCGTCCCTGTGGCCCAGTCAATGTGAGGACTGTGGTGTCTGAGCCAAGGGAAGCTCAGGACCACCAGAAACTCTGGAGAATCAATTAAAAACAAAGAGATGTCCTCAAGGTGCTCTCCCACACGGATGCAGAGGGGAGAGGTGGTCAAGGTCACCTTCCCATCACCAAGAGGCAGGCAATTCAGGGCAGAGACAGAAAGAGGGTTCTCCAGGGTCACTAGGGGGACTTTCAGGCTTTCAGGGTATGGGCGAGGCTGGAATCAATAAAACTCCCAGCTGCACCAGAATCCACCAGGCAACCTGGTAGCGATCTGAAGGAAAGGTTGTGGTCTGTAGTTCGAACGTGAACTGGCACTAGGTTAAGAAGCCTCTACACCCAGCTGGGTTGCCATTATAACATTGAGGTGTAGGAGGTCATGGCTCCACCCCCTGGGGTTGGGGTGGAAGAGCCAGTGGTGCAGCTGATTGCAGGGAAGCAGGTGCAGTGGATTGCACACCAGGCACAGGCTGAGTCAGCTACTGAAGAACCTGATGATGATTTGCCAACATGGCTTGTGTTCTGAGCAGTATTTCTACCCTGCTATAAAAATTATTGTCTAATTATGAAGAAGTTATCGCAAACAGAGAAGTGAAGTTGAGTTCAACAAACAAGTGAAGGGAAATAAAATAGTCTGGCTCTGCCAGACCCACTGCAGTCCCTTTGAGTACCAGGATAGAAAACAGGGAAGCTCACTTATATACATATTTATGGTGGTCAGAGTGGCACTGGTGTGGCATCTACATGAGGGGTAACATGGAGCAGAGAGAGCAGACCCAGCAGGATGGTGAGCAGTGTTTAAATAACTCAATAACATGTGCAGTTTAGACCACAAAACTATTAAATAGATAGACCTATAACAAAATTACATGCATATGTTTTTTTTTAGTTAATTAATTTTACATTCGCAAAAGTTTGTGAAGATATTATATCTGCTGACATGCTGTATGCTTATTTGTATTCTGTGGCAGTAGAACTAATTTAAAATATGTCGACCATATTTGAAATGAGGCAGGTGATCTATCTACCATTTTAAAGAAACACTTTGTTCTGAAGTAACACAATTGAGCTGCCATTTGTATATTTGTTTGTTTGTTTCTGTTAATGAGGTGTTTCATTATTTACTTTGAAGAAAAATGCTGTTACTGCTCCAACCCTTGTATGACTGTTTTGTTAAAATTACCCCCATCTCTGTTGCCCCCCATAGGCAACACATTGCCAGCAAATATGTCTGGTGGAGATTCTGCAAAGAGGAACAGTAAGTCCCACATTATTTTTTTGTTCAGTGTTACATATGTAAACATACCAGCAAGCATGTTAGCTTCTTTCTTATTCTTTCTCAGCCCAGAACTCTGAGCATGCCAACTGTTGCCAGTTAACCGTGGATGAGGTTGGACTCCTGAACCTCAAATTAATCATACTGGCCGTCCTCTGTGTCATTCTTGGAGCTTTTCTGGTGGCTTTCAAGGTGCAATGTAAGCAGTAGCGGTTTAAGGCACCATTTTGTGGGGGGTGCCACGAGTGCTTGGGGAAAAAAAAGTAGCTGTGGGTATCATATCGCTGCAATCGGCACATTGGCTCCCCCTAACTGCAGGCGCCCTTACTTGCTGAGAAGGTGCAGTACACAGAAGCAGTGAATCTGTCTGCCTCGGGTGGGGGGGGGCGTGGTGCTGAGTGGTGGTCTTGCCTGGGGAGTAAAACTACTGTAGAACCGCCAGTGAATGTAAGTGTGTTTTTAATGTCGGGCAAATCGAGCACATCTTTGTTCATTTGTATAGTTCTTTCTAGGCTGAAGGACCAAACCTGACAGATTTTAAAGTTAGCATTTCTGAATCAAGAATTCTGATTGGGTAGCAGTATGTATTTGTCTCCGTAAGAAGATTAAAATGTTATCACCTGAATTCAATATGAAGGTTACTATGTAAACAATCTTTATGACAGCATTGATTACTATGACAGAGGTAACCGGCTACCCTTGTTCTGTTTGTAGATTTCTTGAAAGTGGAGACATGCACAGGTGAGTTTGCGTGCGCAGACGAATGAAACACAGTTGGCAGTTCAAAGCTGCTCCCTGCCACCTCACCCAGAGTCTTGTCAGTTATGTCATTGATTTATGTCCAACATTAAGTTTAATAATACATTTTTTTTATTAAATTCAGTTAATAAATGAATGAGCCGTTATGAATGAGCCTTTCTACCTCAACGTTATTTTACAGACAAATAAAAAACCATTAGGTCTGCTTTCAAATCTGAAAGCTGCCCACAAGATACGTATTTTTCAGGTTTTGTACATTTCTATTGAATGTCAACTTGAGCTGAGTTTCTTTTTTATTTTAAAAAGTACTTACAAATTTACTTAAAGGCACCACACAGGAGCTGCAATCTTTACAAGTGCAGTATGACAATGCTACTGTTGTGATAAGGACTTTGGAGGCCAACCTTACAGGTATAAAATGTCTTTTAGCAATCTCTTATGATTAACTTTGCTGCTTCTCTTTGGTGTTTGGGTATGGCTGTCACTAAGATGTTGTTTATAGCTAGGACCAGGCCCTAATGTAGGATTATCAAGCCTAGTTATTAAACATTAGTTTCCCTACAACATTTTGGAGGGATAGAAGATGATGATGATAGAGATGATGACATGCATCAAACGGGCACTGAAATCTAGAGTTCCTTGCATAAGTCGGATCCTTCTCTGATTAGTTGGTGCCTCAGCGATTGCCTGCTTAAAGGCAGATGTCTCAAAAGGGACATAGAGCTTCTCACATAAAAATGTATGTATATCCAGAAAGCATTAAAGGGAAAAAGTGCATTATTGTGCAAGTGTTGACATAACTAGACAAACTATCTACAATGCCTTGCTTGACCGCAAATGTTAAACAACAGCATGAAAAGGCCAATTTTCCGAACAAGGAGTTGGAGATTAAACTCATAGGTGAAGTGAAAGTGGCTGAATAATAATCATTTATGTTCACACAATTAATGATATAAAAATGCTTTTAGCATAACTTAAATTAATGCCTATCATAAATGGAAAAGTAAAAGTTTTAAACAGTTACATGGATTGGAGAACATGTCTTTCTTCTCTTCTGTAACAAATTAATTTGTACAAAAAGAGACAGAGAGAGAACTACGTGTACAGGAAGAGCGAAATTCTAATCTTTCTAAAGAAGCTGATGCCCTACGCTGTGAAGGTAATCAGTCAGCCTGTATCTGAAAATGTTCACTTTGAAAATAAAAACAAAAACATAAATACATTTATACTTATATGCATATTTGCAGTACATGCAGTATGTAAATACTGAAATAAATGACAACATTTTCAGTGCTTAAATTACATGCTAACTTAAAAACAGTTGGAGACATACTTGGTGAAAATAAGTCTCCACAAAACAACAAAATACTTCACAAATATTCTAACAAATGTCTATGACAAATGTTTTTTTATGACTAACACTCCATCTTTTATACAACCAGTGCGGATGTGTGAAAATGGATGGAATAGATTCCAGGAAAAGTGGTATATGTTTTCCTCTGATCTGAGAACATGGAGTGAAAGTCGCAGTGCCTGTCAGGCTATGGGAGGAGACCTGGTCGTCATAGACAGTAAAGAGAAAGAGGTGGGACACACAACACAGTCTAGAAGGTTGTCAAAAATGGTACTATAATCTATGAATACAAAAACATGCAATTCTAACAATACAGCTGGCAGTGGTAAACACTTGCATTTATATTAATGTGTACAGTAGGTCATATTGACATTACAATGTGCAATATGATGCTGTAAAAAAGCATTTATAGTTGCCATATGCGGCATGTCAACAAAGACAAAGTCCTTAATGCTGAATAGTTTCTGATGTACCATATGTGACTGGATCATGAGGGTAATGTTTTCCATTCCAGCAATTCATCAGAAACCAAAATGGAAACTGGTGGATTGGTGCAACTGATGCTGTGGTTGAGGGCAGATGGTTGTGGGTGGACAACACGTCCCTGGCTTCAGACAGGTTGGTACAATCTAACGATGTAAACTGCCATAAAAATGCCCATTTTGCTTTATGATAGTCACACTTCAGTTTCTGACAGTGAACTCTGGAAACCTGGTCAGCCAGACAACTACGCGAATGCTCAGTGGGGCGATCCGGTTAATGGAGAGGACTGTGCTGCATGGACAGATTCTGGTCAAACATCTGGTCTAAATGATGCTAAATGTTCTGACAACATTAAAAGTATCTGTGAAGGCCAGTGTCGGAAGTAACACATTACGAAGTAACAAGTTACTGTAATTCTGCTACTTTGGGTGGCAATTACTTAAATTACCTTTTGAAATGTTGTAGTATAATTGTAATCACTGCTACTAAAAATGGCAGACAGGGGATACATTTAACCTTTACCTTGTGTGAAATATGGACAGCTGCAGACTAGATGAATGGACAAATGCAGCTGTTTCCCTTTACGTTTGTTGTGACGTATCACCTGATCTTCTGGTGGCACAAAGAATAAGTAAATCAATCAGCAATATCCCACGTCATGGTAGAAATATCAGGTTATTTAAGCTTCCTGTACTGCATATATAAACATTACTTTTTCCTTCATTGAGATAGAGAGCAAACAATATTGTGAGTCCAGGTCAAGGTTAATATGTGAGAGCTTTATCCACATGAAGACAAAGTCAGTCTACACATTCAGTCATGCTCATCATACAATCATGTCATAAAACCAGTTCTAGACATCTACAAAGCTGGATTTACTAAAGACCCATGCGCTGGGTCAAGCTGGCTACCACTATGCTACCGCTATGTCAAGCTGGCTACCACTCGCTCAAAGACAGCTTTTACAACAACCAAACAAACAACAAAAGAATAAAAAGTTGCAATTGGCATGTTTATGTCTACAGTAATTGAGCTTAATCTAGTAACTGTACAAGACTGGAAATATTGTTATTGCTGGATAACTCTTTGTGCTTCTTGTTGAATGTAATGTGAATTTTATGACAGATTATGTTATTTAAAATATTCCACAAGATGCAAGTCAAGGCATGTCAAGGCAACTGCACAGAGACCCACACACACAAAGGGCACAACTATAAATGCTGAAAGGGATTACAGAGTTAAACTAAAAAAACACCTGCAAGATGTAAATGTAAAAAATATATACATGTAAATATACACAGTGAAGTGTATACAGACGATTATAATAAAGCATGACAGTACAATAAGAATATGCTATAAATAATAAATTGTAAAAATATTGTGAAGAAGAGTGTATCAGGAACCCTTTCCTGAAATATGTAGGGGCCACACACCTAGTATGCACTTGTCTAGGTAATGTCTACATATTATTTGTCTAGGTATGTCTTAGGTAATATCTAGGTATATGTCTTGTCTAGGTAATGTCTACTGGTGTCTTCAGTAGTGTGTTGTAATGTGTGTTGTATGTAAGCAAATGCATGTCTGATGAATAAAGTAAAAATATGTCTGTCGGTCTGTTTATCCATTTACTGGTGTGTCTGAAAATCTGTAAAAAATAAGTAGTTTCCATTGCTGACAATGTTAATAGGCACTGCAGTGTGTATTTTCTGCCAATCTGTATGTCATAAATAAGTTGTCGTTATTTATACTTTATATAATATTTCCAGGATTGAAGTTTATATAGTATTCCCCCACTGGACATCAACATGCAGACAACATTCAGTAGCCTATAGACAAAGTACAAATAGCAAAAAGTTACGAATATACTATCTCCTTCAGGTTACAACTAATTCTATTGAAAACACAAACAGGTTATACCACAACATTTGTTGGATAAGATGTGTGGAAAATGGCAGGACAGCAACAGGACAAAGTTTAGCATGTAACGAAGACAGCAGCAACACAGAGTATGTAACAGGACAAAGTTCACCTTACAGTAATCTCTGATAAAAGTTGGCGAATCCAAGGAACTGGTGTACCTCCCTGACACTCCTAGGGATTGGCCAGTCTCTCACGGCTCCAGTCTGAAACTTGCACTTCTCGGGCTTGACAAACAAGTGATTTTTGAGAAGTCTCTGGAGAACCTGACGCACGTGATGACTGTGTTCCTTTAGAGACTTGGAAAAAATCAGAATGTCGTCCAAATACACAAAGAGGAACACATTGATCATGTCCCGAAGCACATCATTGATCAGAGCCCGGAACACTGCTGGGGCATTGGTGAGACCAAATGGTATCACAAGATATTCATAGTGGCCTGATGGAGTGTTGAATGCCATCTTCCACTCATCACCCTCCCAGATGCTTATAAGATGGTACGCATTACGCAGGTCCAACTTACAGAAGACGGTGGCTCCCTGGAAAAGGTCAAAGGCTGTAGAGATCAGTGGGAGTGGATACCGGTTGCGGACAGTGATCTTAGCAAGTCGTCTGTAATCAATGCAATGCCTCAGACCTCCGTCCTTCTTGCCCACAAAGAAGAAGCCTGCCCCAGCTGGAGAAGTTGAAGGGCAGATAAACCTAGTGGACAGGGCATCCCTGATGTAGTCATCCATAGACCTCCTTTCCAGTAAGGACAGTGAGAAGATGTGCCCGCGAGGAGCACTGGTGCCTGCCAGCTGGTGTATGGAACAGTCATAGGGCCTATGAGGTGGAAGGGTGCATGCCCTTTGCTTGCTGAAAACCTCTCGAAGGTTATGATACTCATTGGGGACATTGGTTAGCTCAACAAGGTCCAGAGACTTGGACTCGGAGAAGGGAGTTGAGAAGAGGCAAGTAGCATGAGAAGTAGGACCCCACTCCAAGACCGTCCCTGTGGCCCAGTCAATGTGAGGACTGTGGTGTCTGAGCCAATGGAAGCCCAGGACCACCAGAAACTCTGGAGAATCAATTAAAAACAAAGAGATGTACTCAAGGTGCTCTCCCACATGCACGCAGAGGGGAGAGGTGGTCAAGGTCACCTTCCCATCACCAAGAGGCAGGCAATTCAGGGCTGAGACAGAAAGAGGGTTCTCCAGGGTCACTAGGGGAACTTTCAGGCTTTCAGGGTATGGGCGAGGCTGGAATCAATAAAACTCCCAGCTGCACCAGAATCCACCAGGCAACCTGGGAGCGATCTGAAGGAAAGGTAGTGGTCTGTAGTACAAACGTCAGCTGGCACTGGGTTCGGAAGCCTCTACACCCACCTGGGTTGCCATTATAGCGTTGAGGGGTAGGAAGTCGTGGCTCCGCCCCCTGGGGTTGGAGTGGAAGAGCCGGTGGTGCAGCTGATTGCAGGGAAGCAGGTGCAGTGGATTGCACACCAGGCCCAGGCTGAGTCAGCTGCTGAAGGACCTGATGATGATGTGCCAGAATGGCTTGTGTTCTGAGCAGTATTTCCACCCTGCTATAAAAATTATTGTCTAATAATGAAGAAGTTATCGCAAACAGAGAAGTGAAGTTGAGTTCAACAAACAAGTGAAGGGAAATAAAATAGGCTGGCTCTGCCAGACATACTGTAGTCCCTTTAAGTAACAGGATAGAAAACAGAGAACTCACTTATATACACATTCATGTTGATCAGAGTGGCACTGGTGTGGCATCTACAAGAGGGGTGACATGGAGCAGAGAGAGCAGACCCAGCAGGATAGTGAGTAGTGTTTAAATGACTCAATGACGTGGAGTTTAGACCACAAAACTATTAAATAGATAGACCTATAACAAAACTACATGCATATGTTTTTTTTTTAGTTAATTAATTTTACATTTGCGAAAGTTTGTGAAGATATTAGATCTGCTGACACGCTATATGCTTATTTGTATTCAGTGGCAGTAGAACTAATTTAAAATATGTCAACCGGATTTGAAATGAGGCAGGTGATCTATCTACCATTTTAAAGAAACACTTTGTTCTGAAGTAACACAAATGAGCTGCCATTTGTATATTTGTTTGTTTGTTTATGTTAATGAGGTGTTTTTTAATTTACTTTGAAGAAAAATGCTGTTACTGCTCCAACCCTTGTATGACTGTTTTGTTAAAATTACCCCCATCTCTGTTGCCCCCCATAGGCAACACATTGCCAGCAAATATGTCTGGTGGAGATTCTGAAAAGAGGAACAGTAAGTCCCACATTATTTTTTTTCTTCAGTGTTACATATGTAAACATATCAGCAACCATGTTAGCTTCTTTCTTATTCTTTCTCAGCCCAGAACTCTGAGGAAACCAACTGTTGCCAGTTAACCGTGGATGAGGTTGGACTCCAGAACCTCAAATTAATCATACTGGCCGTCCTCTGTGTCATTCTGGGAGCTTTCCTGGTGGCTTTCAAGGTGCAATGTAAGCAGTAGTGGTTTTAGGCACGGGTGAACAGGGCAGCTGCCCAGGGCACCATGTTGTGGGGGGTGCCACGAGCGCTTGGGAAAAAAAAGTAGCTGTGGGTATCATATCGCTGCAATCGGCATATTGGCTCCTCCTAACTGCAGGTGCCCGGTAACTGCAGGCGCTGTTGCTCAATGAGAAGGTGCAGTACACAGAAGCAGTGCATCTGTCTGCCTCGGGTGGGGTGGGGGGGGGGGATGGGGGGGCGGTGGGGGCGTGGTGCTGAGTGGTGGTCTTGCCTGGGGAGTAAAACACTGTAGAACCGCCACTGAATGTAAGTGTATTTTTAATGTGGGGCAAATCAAGCACATCTTTGTTCATTTGTATAGTTCTTTCTAGGCTGAAGGACCAAACCTGACAGATTTTAAAGTTAGCATTTCTGAATCAAGAATTCTGATTGGGTAGCAGTATGTATTTGTCTCCGTAAGGAAATTAAAATGTTATCACCTGAATTCAATATGAAGGTTACTATGTAAACAATCTTTATGACAGCATTGATTACTATGACAGAGTTAACCGGCTACCCTTGTTGTGTTTATAGATTTCTTGAAAGTGGAGACATGCACAGGTGAGTTTGTGTGCATTATTGAAACACAGTTGGCAGTTCAAAGCTGCTCCCTGCCACCTCACCCAGAGTCTTGTCAGTTATGTCATTGATTTATGTCCGACATTAAGTTTAATAATACATTTTTTTTTAATTAAATTCAGTTAATAAATGAGCAGTTACACTTGCACAGTGCCTTTCTACCTCAAGGTCATTTTACAGACAAATAAAAAACCATTAGGTCTGCTTTCAAATCTGAAAGCTGCCCACAAGATACATATTTTTCAGGTTTTGTACATTTCTATTGAATGTCAACTTGAGCTGAGTTTCTTTTTTATTTTAAAAAGTACTTACAAATTTACTTAAAGAGACCACACAGGAGCTGCAATCTTTACAAGTGCAGTATGACAATGCTACTGTTGTGATAAGGAGTTTGGAGGCCAATCTTACAGGTATAAAATGTCTTTTAGCAATCTCTTATGATTAACTTTGCTGCTTCTCTTTGGTGTTTTTAGGTATGGTTGTCACTAAGATGTTGTTTATAGCTAGAACCAGGCCTTAATGTAGGATTATCAAGCACCCCCCCCCCCCCATCTCCTCAAAATGACATAATGTTCTTGATAACTAGTGTTGATTTTAAGCTGAACTTTAACTCAGCACCCTTGAAAAACAAAGACATCATAATTCCAGTTTTGTGAGGAAGCCTAGTTATGAAACATTAGTTTCACTACAAAATTTTGGAGGGATAGAAGAGATGATGACATGCATCAAACGGGCACTGAAATCTAGAGTTCCTTGCATAAGTTGGATCCTTCTCTGATTAGTTGGTGCCTCAGCGATTACCTGCTTAAAGGCCGATGTCTCAAAAGGGACACAGAGTTTCACACATAAAAAGGTATATCCAGAGAGCATTAAAGGGAAAAAGTGCATTATTGTGCAAGTGTTGACATAACTAGACAAACTATCTACAATGCCTTGCTTGACCGCAAATGTTAAACAACAGCATGAAAAGGCCACTTTTCCGAACAAGGAGTTGGAGATTAAACTCATAGGTAAGGTGAAAGTGGCTGAATAATAATCATTTATGTTCACACAATTAATGATATAAAAATGCCTATCATAAATGGAACAGTAAAAGTTTTAAACAGTTACATGGATTGGAGAACTGCAAATAAAGAAGCAGGTGAAAGAGTGGGAATACTAGTGTTACCATTTACACTCATTTGTGAAAAACATGAAGAAGGACATGCCTTTATTTAGTTTTGTTACATATGTACTTGTATTTTGACATAAGCAGACAAAGTAACTAAGTAACAAAGTGACAAAGTAATGTTAACCTAAGAACATGTCTTTCTTCTCTTCTGTAACAAATTAATTTGTACAAAAAGAGACAGAGAGAGAACTACGTGTACAGGAAGAGCGAAATTCTAATCTTTCTAAAGAAGCTGATGCCCTACGCTGTGAAGGTAATTAGTCAGCCTGTATCTGAAAATGTTCACTTTTAAAATAAAAACAAAAACATCAATACATTTATACTTATATGCATATTTGCAGTACATGCAGTATGTACATACATAAATAAATGACAACATTTTTAGTGCTTAAATTCTATGCCAACTTAAAAACAGTTGGAGACATACATACAGACCTCAAAACAACAAAATACCTAAAAAATATTCTGACTATGACAAATGTTGCTTTATGACTAACACTCCATCTTTTATACAACCAGTGCGGATGTGTGAAAAAGGATGGAAGAAATTCCAGGAAAAGTGGTATATTTTTTCCTCTGATCTGAGAACATGGAGTGAAAGTCGCAGTGCCTGTCAGGCTATGGGAGGAGACCTGGTCGTCATAGACAGTAAAGAGAAAGAGGTGGGACACACAACACAGTCTAGAAGGTTGTCAGAAATGGTACTATAATCTATGAATACAAAAACATGCAATTCTAACAATAGACCTGGCACTGATAAATACTTGCATTTATGTTAATATGTACAGAAGGTGGTATTGACTTTACAATATGCAATATGATGCTGTAAAAAAGTATATATAATTGCCATCTCAGACAACAAAGAGAAGGTCCTTAATGCTGAATAGTTTCTGATGTACCATATGGGACTGGATCATGAGGGTAATGTTTTCCATTCCAGCAATTCATCAAAAACCAAACTGGAAGCTGGTGGATTGGTGCAACTGATGCTGTGGTTGAGGGCAGATGGTTGTGGGTGGACAACACGTCCCTTGCTTCAGACAGGTTGGTACAATCTAAAGATGTTAACTGCCATAAAATGCCCATTTTGCTTCATGATAGTCACACTTCAGTTTCTGACAGTGAACTCTGGAAAGCTGGTCAGCCAGACAACTACTCACATCCTGAGTGGGGGGATCCAGTTAATGGAGAGGACTGTGCTGCATGGATAGAGGAACATTCTGGTCAAACATCTGGTCTAAATGATGCTAAATGTTCTGACAAATTTAAAAGGATCTGTGAAGGCCAGTTTTGTAAGTAACACATTACAAAGTAACAAGTTACTGTAATTTTGCTACTTTGGGTTGGAATTACTTTAATTACCTTTTGAAATGTTGTAGTATAATTGTAATCACTGCTACTAAAAATGGCAGACAGGGGATACTCTTAACCTTTATCTTGTGTGAAATATGGACAGCTGCAGACTAGATAAATGGACAAATGCAGCCGTTTCCCTTTATGTTTGTTGTGACGTGTCACCTGATCTTCTGGTGGCACAAAGAATAAGTAAATCAATCAGCAATATCTCACGTCATGGTAGAAATTTCAGGTTATTTGAGCTTGCTGTACTGCATATATAAACATTACTTTTCTTTCATTGAGATAGAGAGCAAGCAATATTGTGGTGAGTCAAGGTCTTAATATGTGAGAGCTTTATCCACATGAAGACAAAGTCAGTCTACACATGCTCATCATACAGTCATAAAAACAGCTCTAGGCATCTACAATGCTAAATTTACTAAAGACCCATGCACTGGAACTATGTCAAGCTGGCTACAACTTGTTCAAAGACAGGTCTTACAACAACCAAACAAACAACAAATGGATAAAAAGTTGCCAATTGGCATGTTTATGTCTACAGTAATTGAGCTTAATTTAGTAACTGTACAAGACTGGAAATGTTGTTATTGCTGGATAACTCTTTGTGCTTCTTGATGAATGAACTGTCATGTGAATTTCATGACAGAATATGGTAAATTTAAAATATTCCATAAGATGCTGTTTTCCAAACACGTCAAAGCAACTGCACAGAGACCCACACACACAACTATACATAGTGAAAGGGGTTACAGAGTTAAACTAAAAAAACTGTAACATGTAAATGTAAAAAATATGTAAATTTAAATGTACACCGTGAATATACACAGTAATAAATTGTAAGAATATTGTGAACAATAGTGCATCAGAGACCCTTTCCTGAAATATGTAGGGGCCACACACCTAGTATGCAGTTGTCTAGGTAATGTCTAAATATGTTTTGTCTAGGTATATATCTTGTCTAGGTATACGTCTTGTCTAGGTAATGTCTAGGTATTGTCTAGTTGAGGTAATATCTCTGTATATGTCTTAGGTAATATCAAGGTATATGTCTTGTCTAGGTCATGTCTACTGGTGTCTTCAGTATTCTGTTGTAATGTGTGTTGTGTGTAAGCAAATGCATGTCTGATGAATAAAGTAAGAATATGTCTGTCGGTCTGTTTATCCATTTACTGTTGTGTCTGAAAATTTAGAAAAATAAGTAGTTTCCATTTCTGACAAGGTTAATAGGGACTGCAGTGTGTATTTTCTGCCAACATGTATGTCATAAAAAGTTGTTATTTATAGTTTATATAATATTTCCAGGATTAAAGTTTATTTAGTATACCCCCACAGGACATCAACATGCAAACTTCATACAGTAGCCTATAGACAAAGTACAAATAGCAAAAGGTTATGAATATACTATCTCCTTCAGATTATGACTAATTCTGTTCAAAACACAAACAGGTTATACCACAACATTTGTTGGATAAGATGTCTTGAAAATGGCAGGACAGCAACAGGACAAAGTTTAGCATGTAGCAAAGACAGGAGCAACACAGAATATGTAACAGGACAAAGTTCACCTTATAGCAAAGACAGCAATACAGAACATGTAGCCACAGGACTGTAATGACACTAAGCATTAGAGTAAGTGTCAGATCAAGGCCATAATACCAGTACTGAACAGGTTGGACGCGTCCACCTCAACCACGAAAGGTGATGAGTGGTCTGGCAGCACCACGAACGGTGCTGAGGAGAAGTGTGCCTTGAGTGACAGGAATGCTCTACCCAGGTCTGCCCAGTCTTCTGAGTAAGTGCCGAGATGGGTGGAGTCACAGAACTATGGTTCTGGTGTCACGGTTCAAGGAGTGGGAGCCCAGATGCAGCACGCATACAAAAGGTCCAGGGTATAGAGGGTTTATTTAACACAGGAAAGTTAACTATAAAAACACTGAGAGGGGAACTCGGGAGGACACGGAAAACTAGAATTGCACAACACGGAGAGGAGAGCTCGGGAGGACACGGGAAGCAAGATTACAAAAACACTGAGAGGGGGGGACACTGAGAAGGGAAGCTACAACAAAAAACCCACGAGGGGGGAAAACAGAAAATACTATTTAACACAAAAATAAACTTTAAGGAGTTACAAAAACTTACAATACTCGGATCGGGATCTGGCACAGGGGAAACAGAGTTACACGAAGTTCAGACAATGACGCAGCACAGGACAAAGAGAACACAGGGTTTAAATACAGAGGGGGCCAATTACAAGGGGACACACGATAGGGCAAAACACAACAGGGCACAGGTGGGGGGAACAACAAGGCAATCAAGACAATTAACTAGGACAGACAAGTAAACGAGGTAGCAGGGCAGGTGTAGGCAAAGAGCGAGAGGGAGAGAGAGAGACACAGAGAGAGAGAGAGAGAGAGAGAGAGAGAGACACAGACACAGAGAGAGACACAGAGAGACGTGGGGCGAGAGAGATAGAAAACCAAAGGGGCAAATGAAAGCACAAGTGAAAACAAGAAACACAGGGCACAGGAGCAAGGACTAGGGAAAACAGTGACGAAAAGAACACATAAAACGCCGATCCTGACAGTATCCCCCCCCTAAGGGACGGCTTCCAGACGTCCCACAAAGTCCTCAGAATCAACAGAGCAGAAGAGGGGGGGGCGTCTGGAGCGGGGGAACCGGCAGGACTGGGCACAAAACTCGGGGGAACAGGAGGGCTCGGGCTGGGGAGAAAAGGAGGAGGACTCGGGCTCGGGAAGACAGGAGGGCTCGGGCTCGGGAAAGGAGGAGGGCTCGGGCACAAAACTCGGGGAACAAAACAGAGAGAGGGGGCACGGGTTTGAGAGACGGAACTGGGAAGGACTCAGACAGAGCACACTCTGGCTCGGGGGAAACAGGAGGGCTCGGGCTGGGGAGAAAAGGAGGGCTCAGACTGGGGAGAAAAGGAGGGGGGCTCGGGCTCGGGAGAAAAGGAGGGCTCAGACTGGGGAGAAAAGGAGGGGGGCTCGGGCTTGGGAAGACGGGAGGGCTCGGGAGAACAGGAGGGCTTGGGTCTGGGACAAGGGGAGGGCTCAGGCTTGGGACTAGAGAAGGGCTCGGGCTTGGGAGAACAAGAGGCTTGGGGAGGATATACAGGAACAAACACAGGTATTTTGACAGGGATGGAGATGGGAATGGTGACGGGAACACTAACAGGGACAAAAACGGGGACAGGCACAGTCACAGTGATGTGGGTGGACACAGGCAAGGAGTTGCGTAGACAGTGAATGGGGGCACAGGTGGGGACAGGGATGGACACACGAGTGGGCACCTGAACACAGACGGGAACAAACACTGGGATCGTGATGGGTAGGGTCACAGTAACAGTCACAGGAACAGGAATAAGGAGGGGCTTACAAAAGACTGGGCAAGGACGTGGAGGAGTGGGGGTAGGTTGGGACACAGGGGGCGGAGCACATGTGGACACAGGGGGTCGAGTGGACGAAGGTTGAAGGATAGGCCGGGATGCAGGTGCAGGGGTCAGGAGACATTTGGAGGCGGGAGCAAGAGGTGCAGGGCTCTGGGAGGCGGGAGCAAGGGGTGCGGGACTCTGGGAGGCGGGAGCAAGGGGTGCAGGGCTCTGGGAGGCGGGAGCAGGAGGTGCAGGGCTCTGGGAGGCGGGAGCAGGAGGTGCAGGGCTCTGGGAGGCGGGAGCAGGAAGTGCAGGGCTCTGGGAGGCGGGAGCAGGAAGTGCAGGGCTCTGGGAGGCGGGAGCAGGAAGTGCTGGGCTCTGGGAGGCGGGAGCAGGAAGTGCAGGGCTCTGGGAGGCGGGAGCAGGAAGTGCTGGGCTCTGGGAGGCGGGAGCAGGAGGTGCAGGGCTCTGGGAGGCGGGAGCAGGAGGTGCAGGGCTCTGGGAGGCGGGAGCAGGAAGTGCAGGGCTCTGGGAGGCGGGAGCAGGAAGTGCAGGGCTCTGGGAGGCGGGAGCAGGAAGTGCTGGGCTCTGGGAGGCGGGAGCAGGAAGTGCTGGGCTCTGGGAGGCGGGAGCAAGGGGTGCTGGGCTCTGGGAGGCGGGAGCAGGAAGTGCAGGGCTGAGGCGGAAGGCACTTGGAAATGGGGCCAGGAGGAGAGTGGATGTCGTCCACTTGAGAGGGGGTGGCGACCTCGGGGCAGGGGGCGTCGACCACCGGCGAGGGGGCGTTGCCATGTTGAGAGGGGGTGGCGAACTCGGAACTGGGATTGTCGCCATCTTGAGAGGGGGCGGCGACCTCGGGACAGGGGGCGTCGACCACCGGCGAGGGGGCGTTGCCATGTTGAGAGGGGGTGGCAAACTCGGAACTGGGGTTGTCGCCATCTTGAGAGGGGGTGGCGACCTTGGAACAGGGGGCGTCAACCTCGGGACAGGGGGCGTCGACCACCGGTGAGTGGGCGTCGACCTCGGGACAGGGGGCGTCGACCACCAGCGAGGGGGCGTCGACCTCGGGACAGGGGGCGTCGACCTCGGGACAGGGGGTGTCGCCAACCTGGGAGAGGGCGTCGCCATCTTGAGGGAGGGCGTCGACCTCGGGACTGGGGGCGTCGACGACCGGCGAGGGGGCGTCGACCTCGGGACAGGGGGTGTCGCCAACCTGGGAGAGGGCGTCGCCATCTTGAGGGAGGGCGTCGACCTCGGGACTGGGGGCGTCGACCACCGGCGAGGGGGCGTCGACCTCGGGACAGGGGGTGTCGACCACAGGACTGGGGGCGTCGACCTCGGGGCACGGCTCTAGGGCAGGCACCGCAATAGCGGCGTTCGCCTTGGGGTCCGGTTCATGGGCGGGCGCAGCTACGGCGTCATCCGTCTTGGGGTCCGGTTCATGGGCAGGCACGGCAACATCTTCTACCTGGGGGTCCGGGGCTCTGGGAGATGCAGCGACAGCATCTGTCTGGGGGTCCCCTGTTGGGGCAACCGCACCCAGCTCCTCCAGTCTCAGCTGGGCCAGTAGGTTGGCCTCCAACTCTTTCCTCTCCTCCAAGACACTTGCCAACCCAGCGAATGGGAGAAGCCATGGCTTCTTCTGAAGGACATCTATGACTATCCTGGTGGCCACTAACCTCCTCTTCACTTTGCCCCTGTCCATGACCGGGCAAAGCCTCCGGAAAAGCAGGTAGAAGTCCACCAAGTCTTGTCGGACGGCACATGGTTCTGGCTGGGTGGCTGGAGGAGAAGGTGCTGGCAGTGGGATTGGGTGAAGAGCTGCGTAGCCGATACGAATAGAACCGGGGACCGAACCGGCCAGCTCGGCCAGGCATGCTGCTGGGCTCCTTGGAGGCTGCGTCATACTGTCACGGTTCAAGGAGTGGGAGCCCAGATGCAGCACGCATACAAAAGGTCCAGGGTATAGAGGGTTTATTTAACACAGGAAAGTTAACTATAAAAACACTGAGAGGGGAACTCGGGAGGACACGGAAAACTAGAATTGCACAACACGGAGAGGAGAGCTCGGGAGGACACGGGAAGCAAGATTACAAAAACACTGAGAGGGGGGGACACTGAGAAGGGAAGCTACAACAAAAAACCCACGAGGGGGGAAAACAGAAAATACTATTTAACACAAAAATAAACTTTAAGGAGTTACAAAAACTTACAATACTCGGATCGGGATCTGGCACAGGGGAAACAGAGTTACACGAAGTTCAGACAATGACGCAGCACAGGACAAAGAGAACACAGGGTTTAAATACAGAGGGGGCCAATTACAAGGGGACACACGATAGGGCAAAACACAACAGGGCACAGGTGGGGGGAACAACAAGGCAATCAAGACAATTAACTAGGACAGACAAGTAAACGAGGTAGCAGGGCAGGTGTAGGCAAAGAGCGAGAGGGAGAGAGAGAGACACAGAGAGAGAGAGAGAGAGAGAGAGAGAGACACAGACACAGAGAGAGACACAGAGAGACGTGGGGCGAGAGAGATAGAAAACCAAAGGGGCAAATGAAAGCACAAGTGAAAACAAGAAACACAGGGCACAGGAGCAAGGACTAGGGAAAACAGTGACGAAAAGAACACATAAAACGCCGATCCTGACATCTGGATGAATCTCCAATAAAAATTGGTGAATCCATGGAACTGTTGTACCTCCCTGGCACTCCTAGGGATTGGCCAGTCTCTCACCGCTGCAGTCTTTCTAGGGTCCATCTGAATCTGACCCTCTTTGATGATGAAACCAGGGAAAGACACCTCAGAGACATGAAACTTGCATTTCTCGGGCTTCACAAACAGGTGATTTTTGAGAAGTCTCTGGAGAACCTGACGCATGTGATGACTGTGCTCCTTTAGAGACTTGAAAAAAGAAGATGCACCCATGAGGAGGACTGGTGCCTCTCAGCAGGTGTATGAAACAGTCAAAGGGCATATGGGGTGGAAGGGTGCACGCCCTTTGCTTGTTCAAAACCTCCAGAAGATCATGATACTCAGTGGGGACATTGGTTAGCTCAACAAGGTCCAGAGACTTGGACCCGGAGGAGGGAGTTGAGAAGAGGCAAGTAGCATGAGAAGTAGGACCCCACTCCAAGACCGTCCCTGTGGCCCAGTCAATGTGAGGACTGTGGTGTCTGAGCCAATGGAAGCCCAGGACCACCAGAAACTCTGGAGAATCAATTAAAAACAAAGAGATGTCCTCAAGGTGCTCTCCCACACGGATGCAGAGAGGAGAGGTGGTCAAGGTCACCTTCCCATCACCAAGAGGCTGGCAATTCAGGGCAGAGACAGAAAGAGGGTTCTCCAGGGTCACTAGGGGAACTTTCAGGCTTTCAGGGTATGGGCGAGGCTGGAATCAATAAAACTCCCAGCTGCACCAGAATCCACCAGGCAACCTGGGAGCGATCTGAAGGAAAGGTAGTGGTCTGTAGTACAAACGTCAGCTGGCACTGGGTTCGGAAGCCTCTACACCCACCTGGGTTGCCATTATAGCGTTGAGGGGTAGGAAGTCGTGGCTCCGCCCCCTGGGGTTGGAGTGGAAGAGCCGGTGGTGCAGCTTATTGCAGGGAAGCAGGTGCAGTGGATTGCACACCAGGCCCAGGCTGAGTCAGCTGCTGAAGGACCTGATGATGATGTGCCAGAATGGCTTGTGTTCTGAGCAGTATTTCCACCCTGCTATAAAAATTATTGTCTAATAATGAAGAAGTTATCGCAAACAGAGAAGTGAAGTTGAGTTCAACAAACAAGTGAAGGGAAATAAAATAGGCTGGCTCTGCCAGACATACTGTAGTCCCTTTAAGTAACAGGATAGAAAACAGAGAACTCACTTATATACACATTCATGTTGATCAGAGTGGCACTGGTGTGGCATCTACAAGAGGGGTGACATGGAGCAGAGAGAGCAGACCCAGCAGGATAGTGAGTAGTGTTTAAATGACTCAATGACGTGGAGTTTAGACCACAAAACTATTAAATAGATAGACCTATAACAAAACTACATGCATATGTTTTTTTTTTAGTTAATTAATTTTACATTTGCGAAAGTTTGTGAAGATATTAGATCTGCTGACACGCTATATGCTTATTTGTATTCAGTGGCAGTAGAACTAATTTAAAATATGTCAACCGGATTTGAAATGAGGCAGGTGATCTATCTACCATTTTAAAGAAACACTTTGTTCTGAAGTAACACAAATGAGCTGCCATTTGTATATTTGTTTGTTTGTTTATGTTAATAAGGTGTTTTTTCATTTACTTTGAAGAAAAATGCTGTTACTGCTCTAACCCTTGTTTGACTGTTTTGTTAAAATCACCCCCATCTCTGCTGTCCCCTATAGGTAACAAATTGCCAGCAAATATGTCTGGTGGAGATTCTGCAAAAAGGAACAGTAAGTCCCACATTATTTTTTCTTCAGTGTTGTTAAATATGTTAACATATCAGCAAGCATGTTAGCTTCTTTCTTATTCTTTCTCAGCCCAGAACTCTGAGGAAACCAACTGTTGCCAGTTAACCGTGGATGAGGTTGGACTCCAGAACCTCAAATTAATCATACTGGCCGTCCTCTGTGTCATTCTGGGAGCTTTCCTGGTGGCTTTCAAGGTGCAATGTAAGCAGTAGTGGTTTTAGGCACGGGTGAACAGGGCAGCTGCCCAGGGCGCCATGTTGTGGGGGGTGCCACGAGCGCTTGGGAAAAAAAAGTAGCTGTGGGTATCATATCGCTGCAATCGGCACATTGGCACCTCCTAACTGCAGGTGCCCGGTAACTGCAGGTGCTTTTGCTCACTGAGAAGGTGCAGTACACAGAAGCAGTGCGTCTGTCTGCCTCGGGTGGGGGGATGGGGGGGTGGGGGCGTGGTGCTGAGTGGTGGTCTCGGCCGGGGAGTAAAACTAGGCTGAAGGACCAAACCTGACAGATTTTAAAGTTAGCATTTCTGAATCAAGAATTCTGATTGGGTAGCAGTATGTATTTGTCTCCGTAAGGAAATTAAAATGTTATCACCTGAATTCAATATGAAGGTTACTATGTAAACAATCTTTATGACAGCATTGATTACTATGACAGAGGTAACCAGTTACCCTTGTTCTGTTTGTAGATTTCTTGAAAGTGGAGACATGCACAGGTGAGTTTGTGTGCACTATTGAAACACAGTTGGCAGTTCAAAGCTGCTCCCTGCCACCTCACCCAGAGTCTTGTCAGTTATGTCATTGATTTATGTCCGACATTAAGTTTAATAATACATTTTTTTATTAAATTCAGTTAATAAATGAGCAGTTACACTTGCACAGTGCCTTTCTACCTCAAGGTCATTTTACAGACAAATAAAAAACCATTAGGTCTGCTTTCAAATCTGAAAGCTGCCCACAAGATACATATTTTTCAGGTTTTGTACATTTCTATTGAACGTCAACTTGAGCTGAGTTTCTTTTTTATTTTAAAAAGTACTTACAAATTTACTTAAAGAGACCACACAGGAGCTGCAATCTTTACAAGTGCAGTATGACAATGCTACTGTTGTGATAAGGAGTTTGGAGGCCAATCTTACAGGTATAAAATGTCGTTTAGCAATCTCTTATGATTAACTTTGCTGCTTCTCTTTGGTGTTTAGGTATGGTTGTCACTAAGATGTTATTTATAGCTAGGACCAGGCCTTAATGTAGGATTATCAAGGACCCCCCCCCCATCTCCTCAAAATGACACAATGTTCTTGACAACTAGTGTTGATTTTAAGCTGAACTTTAACTCAGCACCCTTGAAAAATTCCAGTTTTGTGAGGAAGCCTAGTTATGAAACATTAGTTTCACTACAACATTTTGGAGGGATAGAAGAGATGATGACATGCATCAAATGGGCACTGAAATCTAGAGTTCCTTGCATAAGTTGGATCCTTCTCTGATTAGTTGGTGCCTCAGCGATTACCTGCTTAAAGGCCGATGTCTCAAAAGGGACATAGAGTTTCACACATAAAAATGTATGTATATCCAGAAACCATTAAAGGGAAAAAGTGCATTATTGTGCAAGTGTTGACATAACTAGACAAACTATCCACAATGCCTTGCTTGACCGCAAATGTTAAACAACAGCATGAAAAGGCCACTTTTCCGAACAAGGAGTTGGAGATTAAACTCATAGGTGAGGTGAAAGCGGCTGAATAATAATCATTTATGTTCACACAATTAATGATATAAAATGCTTTGTAGTATAACTTAAAGTAATGCCTATCATAAATGGAACAGTAAAAGTTTTAAACAGTTACATGGATTGGAGAACTGCAAATAAAAAAGCAGGTAAAAGAGTGGGAATACTAGTGTTACCATTTACACTCATTTGTGAAAAACATGAAGAAGGACATGCCTTTATTTAGTTTTGTTACATATGTACTTGTATTTTGACATAAGCAGACAAAGTAACTAAGTAACAAAGTGACAAAGTAATGTTAACCTAAGAACATGTCTTTCTTCTCTTCTGTAACAAATTAATTTTTACAAAAAGAGACAGAGAGAGAACTACGTGTACAGGAAGAGCGAAATTCTAATCTTTCTAAAGAAGCTGATGCCCTACGCTGTGAAGGTAATTAGTCAGCCTGTATCTGAAAATGTTCACTTTTAAAATAAAAACAAAAACATCAATACATTTATACTTATATGCATATTTGCAGTACATGCAGTATGTACATACATAAATAAATGACAACATTTTCAGTGCTTAAATTCTATGCCAACTTAAAAACAGTTGGAGACATACATAGAGACCACAAAACAACAAAATACCTCAAAAATATTCTAACTATGACAAATGTTGCTTTATGACTAACACTCCATCTTTTATACAACCAGTGCGGATGTGTGAAAAAGGATGGAAGAAATTCCAGGAAAAGTGGTATATGTTTTCCTCTGATGAGAGAACATGGAGTGAAAGTCGCAGTGCCTGTCAGGCTATGGGAGGAGACCTGGTCGTCATAGACAGTAATGAGAAAGAGGTGGGACACACAACACAGTCTAGAAGGTTGTCAGAAATGGTACTATAATCTATGAATACTAAAACATGTAATTCTATCAATACACCTGGCACTGGTAAAGACTTGCATTTATGTTAATATATACAAAAGGTGGTATTGACATTACAATGTGCAATATGATACTGTAGGAAAGTATATATAGTTGCTATCTGCGGCATGTCAACAAAGACAAAGTCATTAATGCTGAATAGTTTCTGATGTACCATATGTAACTGGATCATGAGGGTAATGTTTTCCATTCCAGCAATTCATCAAAAACCAAACTGATAGCTGGTGGATTGGTGCAACTGATGCTGTGGTTGAGGGCAGATGGTTGTGGGTGGACAACACGTCCCTTGCTTCAGACAGGTTGGTACAATCTAAAGATGTTAACTGCCATAAAATGCCCATTTTGCTTCATGATAGTCACACTTCAGTTTCTGACAGTGAACTCTGGAAAGCTGGTCAGCCAGACAACTACTCACATCCTGAGTGGGGGGATCCAGTTAATGGAGAGGACTGTGCTGCATGGATAGAGGAACATTCTGGTCAAACATCTGGTCTAAATGATGCTAAATGTTCTGACAAATTTAAAAGGATCTGTGAATGCCAGTTTTGTAAGTAACACATTACAAAGTAACAAGTTACTGTAATTTTGCTACTTTGGGTTGGAATTACTTTAATTACCTTTTGAAATGTTGTAGTATAATTGTAATCACTGCTACTAAAAATGGCAGACAGGGGATACTCTTAACCTTTATCTTGTGTGAAATATGGACAGCTGCAGACTAGATAAATGGACAAATGCAGCCGTTTCCCTTTATGTTTGTTGTGACGTGTCACCTGATGTTCAACAAACAACAAATGGATAAAAAGTTGCCAATTGGCATGTTTATGTCTACAGTAATTGAGCTTAATTTAGTAACTGTACAAGACTGGAAATGTTGTTATTGCTGGATAACTCTTTGTGCTTCTTGATGAATGAACTGTCATGTGAATTTCATGACAGAATATGGTAAATTTAAAATATTCCATAAGATGCTGTTTTCCAAACACGTCAAAGCAACTGCACAGAGACCCACACACACAACTATACATAGTGAAAGGGGTTACAGAGTTAAACTAAAAAAACTGTAACATGTAAATGTAAAAAATATGTAAATTTAAATGTACACCGTGGATATACACAGTAATAAATTGTAAGAATATTGTGAACAATAGTGCATCAGGGACCCTTTCCTGAAATATGTAGGGGCCACACACCTAGTATGCAGTTGTCTAGGTAATGTCTAAATATGTTTTGTCTAGGTATATATCTTGTCTAGGTATACGTCTTGTCTAGGTAATGTCTAGGTATTGTCTAGTTGAGGTAATATCTCTGTATATGTCTTAGGTAATATCAAGGTATATGTCTTGTCTAGGTCATGTCTACTGGTGTCTTCAGTATTCTGTTGTAATGTGTGTTGTGTGTAAGCAAATGCATGTCTGATGAATAAAGTAAGAATATGTCTGTCGGTCTGTTTATCCATTTACTGTTGTGTCTGAAAATTTAGAAAAATAAGTAGTTTCCATTTCTGACAAGGTTAATAGGGACTGCAGTGTGTATTTTCTGCCAACATGTATGTCATAAAAAGTTGTTGTTATTTATAGTTTATATAATATTTCCAGGATTAAAGTTTATTTAGTATACCCCCACAGGACATCAACATGCAAACTTCATACAGTAGCCTATAGACAAAGTACAAATAGCAAAAGGTTATGAATATACTATCTCCTTCAGATTATGACTAATTCTATTCAAAACACAAACAGGTTATACCACAACATTTGTTGGATAAGATGTCTTGAAAATGGCAGGACAGCAACAGGACAAAGTTTAGCATGTAGCAAAGACAGGAGCAACACAGAATATGTAACAGGACAAAGTTCACCTTATAGCAAAGACAGCAATACAGAACATGTAGCCACAGGACTGTAATGACACTAAGCATTAGAGTAAGTGTCAGATCAAGGCCATAATACCAGTACTGAACAGGTTGGACGCGTCCACCTCAACCACGAAAGGTGATGAGTGGTCTGGCAGCACCAAGAACGGTGCTGAGGAGAAGTGTGCCTTGAGTGACAGGAATGCTCTACCCAGGTCTGCCCAGTCTTCTGAGTCAGTGCCGAGATGGGTGGAGTCACAGAACTATGGTTCTGGATGAATCTCCAATAAAAATTGGCGAATCCATGGAACTGTTGTACCTCCCTGGCACTCCTAGGGATTGGCCAGTCTCTCACCGCTGCAGTCTTTCTAGGGTCCATCTGAATCTGACCCTCTTTGATGATGAAACCAGGGAAAGACACCTCAGAGACATGAAACTTGCATTTCTCGGGCTTCACAAACAGGTGATTTTTGAGAAGTCTCTGGAGAACCTGACGCATGTGATGACTGTGCTCCTTTAGAGACTTGAAAAAAGAAGATGCACCCATGAGGAGGACTGGTGCCTCTCAGCAGGTGTATGAAACAGTCAAAGGGCATATGGGGTGGAAGTGTGCACGCCCTTTGCTTGTTGAAAACCTCCAGAAGATCATGATACTCAGTGGGGACATTGGTTAGCTCAACAAGGTCCAGAGACTTGGACCCGGAGGAGGGAGTTTGAGAAGAGGCAAGTAGCATGAGAAGTAGGACCCCACTCCAGGACCGTCCCTGTGGCCCAGTCAATGTGAGGACTGTGGTGTCTGAGCCAAGGGAAGCTCAGGACCACCAGAAACTCTGGAGAATCAATTAAAAACAAAGAGATGTCCTCAAGGTGCTCTCCCACACGGATGCGGAGGGGAGAGGTGGTCAAGGTCACCTTCCCATCACCAAGAGGCTGGCAATTCAGGGCAGAGACAGAAAGAGGGTTCTCCAGGGTCACTAGGGGGACTTCCAGGGTATGGGCGAGGCTGGAATCAATAAAACTCCCAGCTGCACCAGAATCCACCAAGGCTTTACAGGGGTAGGTATGATCTTCCCAGGAAATCATGAGTGACAGACAGTGTCTCGGAAATCAGGAGAAAGTGTGCTTCCCATCACCACCCACCCTCGGTGGGACGGGACTGGCAGTTTCCTGGGAGCTCAGGACAGGAGAGCCTGAAGTGACCAAGTTTACCGCAGTACATACAACACCTCTCCCTTCAACAGCAATCCATTTCTGCCTGTGAGAGGCGGGAGCATCCGAGTTACATCGGCTCAGACGTGTCAGTCAAAGGAGGGGGGTCATTGGGGAAGCAAGGGGGCTTCGATCTGTTCTGATGACTGGCCTGCTCCCTCCTACGTTCGCGGAGGCGGTTATCCAAGCGAATGGACTGAGATATAAGGGACTCAAGATCGTCAGGGACTTCTCTGAAAGCAAGGGCATCCTTCAAGGCCTCACTTAGCCCATTCAGGAAGATGGAAATAAGAGCCATCTGATTCCAACCACTCTCCGCAGCCAGAGTACGGAAGGTGATGGCATAATCTCAAACACTGTCCTTTCCTTGGTGCAGCTTTAGCAGTCTCTTTGCAGCATCCCTACGCACCACAGATTGATCAAACACCATAAGCATATCGGCCATGAAGAGGCAAACATTTGAACACTTCGGGCCCTGGGTTTGACAGATAGCCGTGGCCCAGGAAAGAGCCTTCCCCGTCAGGAGGGTTATGATATAGGCAACCTGGTAGCGATCTGAAGGAAAGGTAGTGGTCTGTAGTTCGAACGTGAACTGACACTGGGTTAGGAAGCCTCTACACCCACCTGGGTTGCCATTATAGCGTTATAGGAAGTTGTGGCTCCGCCCCCTGGGGTTGGGGTGGAAGAGCCAGTGGTGCAGCTGATTGCAGGGAAGCAGGTGCAGTGGATTGCACACCAGGCACAGGCTGAGCCAGCATGGCTTGTGTTCTGAGCAGTTCTTCCCAATGAGTGTCCATTGTTGCACCGAAACTGTTGAGAGCAGCCATTATCCGCTCAAACTCCGAAAGAGAAAGACTGACTTCTCCCTCTGCTTCTGCTGAAGTCAGTCATGGCTAAATCCTCTGTTACACTTGGAGTTAGAAGCCAGGTCTCCAGGGTGACAGTCAAACAACAAGACCACTAGCCTACCAGGCTGGTGGGGAAATAAACTCAAGTGCAGACAGAGTCTTTGGTGCAGGGGTACAGAGTATTTGGTGCAGGGGTTTTAATCCAACAGCAAAAGAGGTACGTAATCCAATAGTGCAAAAATCAGGCAGTAATGCAAGCACACAAAAGATCCATGGAATAGTTCCTCACAAACAGCAAAGATCAGGGGAAAGTCCAGCAGTGCAAAAAAAAAAAAAAAAAAAACAGGCAGTAATACACCAAAGATTCAAGCAGTAGTTCCATAAACACAGCAAAGTTCAGGGGATAGTCCATCAAAGCAAAAATCAGGCAGAATGCAAACACACAAAAGATCCAACAAGTGGTTTCAAAGACACAGCTAAATTCAGGAGATAATCCAGAGGTACTCCAAAACAGTCAAACACTTCATAGCAAAGCTAACACGGGTGAAGAAGAGCGTACACCTTACAACATTCTCCTTGAGGGCTCAGCAAAGAGACAAGGAAACACAGGGCTTAAATACAGAGATGAATGGGATAACTAGGCAGTCACATGGTCAAGGTAACACCGTGCAGGTGTGTGTAGTCCATCAAAGGCAAAATGGAAGGTAACCAGGTGAGGGTGACACCTTGTGGTGAACACAAAAAAGGTTCAGAGTGTGACATATCTGCTACTTTAATAATATTGGTAAATGTCTGTGACATGGGAACAACTGGAGCTGCAGAGCATGGCAAGTAAACAGGAACAGTTATGGTACAAACAATCAAAAATTATCTTTTTCTTCCTGTTCTGATGTTGGAAGGATTGGTCAATGTGAAAAGTCCCGAAGTCACAGCCGTGTCAAATTACAGGCGTGCCTGGAGTGTACAGACTGGACTGTTTTTTATGATGAACCTGATGGACTCGATGGTAGTGTTGAATCTTTGACTGGGTATATTAATTTCTGTGTGGACATGATCATTCCATATAAAACAATTAAAGTGTTCTCAAATAATAAACCTTGGGTCACAAAAGAAATCAAGGGTGCCATTAATGAGAAGAAGGCTGCATTCAGAAGCAGGGATAGGGAGAAAATGAGAGAGGCACAGAAAAACCTTAAACAAGCCATTCGATTGGGGAAAAAGAACTATAAGGACCAGGTTGAAAATAAATTGCAGGACTGTGATTCAAGGGGTCTCTGGAAAGGCTTAAAAACAATCACAGGCTATGGCCCTGCATGCAACAATACAGAGGGGAACTCCTTTTCCCCTGATGAGGCGAACCAATTTTATGCCAGGTTTGAGTCCATGGGGAATGGGGGAAATGTTGTGCCAGGGGAACCCAGTATTTCACTTGGAGAGCAGGGGGACAGTCTACCTCCCTGTCCTCCTATAAATATCACGGTAGATGAGGTCCACTCACAGCTGAGGAGGCTCAAAGTGAACAAGGCCCCTGGCCCAGATGGACTTATACCCCATGTCCTTAAAACATGTGCATATCAGCTAAGTACTGTGTTTCATTATTTATTTAATTTATCCTTGTCATGTTCCAGAATTCCATCCATGTGGAAAACATCCTGTATAATTCCAGTGCCCAAAAAGCCAAATGTTAAGGCAGTTAAGGATTTCAGACCCATTGCCCTTACTTCTCATGCCATGAAATGTTTTGAGAGATCCCTCCTTGTACATTTAAGGAAACAGGTGCAACTTCATCAGGACCCACTTCAGTTTGCTTACAGGGTGGGGGTAGGTACTGATGACGCCCTTTTATATTTGCTTCACCGAGCATATTGTCACCTGGAGAGCACTGGTGCATCTCTCAAGATAATGTTTTTTGATTTCTCTAGTGCCTTTAACACACTACAACCACGCCTCCTTGCAGAAAAACTTACAAACATGAACTTAAACTCAGCCACCATAGCATGGATATATGACTATCTAACATCTAGACCGCAGTTTGTCAGTCTCCATGGCAACACATCCACTGTTATTAACACAAACATAGGGGCACCGCAGGGGACAGTTCTTTCTCCTTTTTTATTCACACTCTACACATCTGACTGCAGACATATTAATGCTTCCTGTCACTTACAAAAGTTTTCAGATGATTCTGCCCTGGTAGGCTATATAACTAATAATGACTACAGCGAGTACAAAGATGAGATAAAGAGATTTGTGGAATGGTGTGATGAAGCACAGCTCATTTTAAATGTCGAAAAAACAAAAGAGCTTGCCATTGATTTTAGACGTAAGAAAACTGAGGTTAGCCCAATTCTAATTAAAGACCAACCTGTTGAAATAGTTTCTTCTTATAAGTATTTGGGTGTACATGTGGACAGCAAACTGGACTGGAAGGTACACAGTAGCAATACGCTAAAAAAATCCCAGTCTAGAATGTTCTTCCTAAGGAAACTCAGGTCTTTTAATATAAGTAGGCCAATTCTAAACACTTTTTATAATGGAATTGTTGGCAGTGTCCTGTTTTATGCTGTTGTGTGCTGGGGTAGCTGTTTGTCTGGGGAGGACAGAAACAGGCTCAACAAGCTTATTAGAAAAGCTAGCTCAATTATTAGTCTCAGCCCCTGTTCTCTAAAAGAAGTTATTGAACAGAGAACAATGAGAAAAATGAAAAGGATTGTGGCAGAAAAGGACCATCCTCTTCATAGTTTCTTTGTAAGAAGTGGTAGGAGTCAGCGACTCCTCTCCCCTAGCTGCTCAACGGAGAGATTCAGGAGATCTTTTGTACCGTCTGCAGTTAGGTTTTTTAATAAGCACCTTTGATATTGCGTTGTTTTTATTTACTCACTGTTTTATTTATTTATCTTATACTTAGGCATAGGTGTGTATGGGCATGCATGTGTATGCATGGCTCCTTTTTATACTGCTTTTTATACTGTTTCTTTCCTTGCTTCTACTGCTGTATGTTGCACATGTTGGAGGTCCATTGCCATGGTCTGCTTTCTATGTTGCTTTTTTTCTATTAACTTCTGTCTTGTACCTGTCTTTGTCAGCTCATGTTGTGTTTTGACTACGTTATGTCTTGTATGTCGATGGTGGCACTGAGTTTCCCCTTTGGGGAGTTGTGAGGAGGTGAATTCTCTCCCCCTCCTCACCGTTTCAGTTTTCAGTTTCATGGACAGCGCTTGCAACAGCAAGCACCAGAACTGACTCTCGCACGCTCTCTCTCTCTCTCTCTCACTCCCTCATACGCACGCACCAACAAACACTCGCAGCCATTCATACACGCAGCCATTCATACACGCACTCACACGTAATATGGACAAATGCACGGTGTATTGGACTTGGGTTGTGTCGGGTTTGGTTGGGGAATGTTTAATGACTTTGTTGGGGCAAGTTTAGTTAGTGTTTGGCGACCGCGGGCGGCGCCATTGACCACGAGGTTTTTTTTTATGCGAGACATCGCATTTCACTCTTCACAACATTTGCCGTTAAAATACCACTCTGTAAACATCGCAAGCATCTAGTGAGGATCCCACTAGCCATGTTCCATTACACAAACACGCCACAGTTTCCCCTCCATTGTCAGTACAAACATCCAGATACAATCCACTCACCTTTCCACCTCACATCTGCTCCACTTCCATTCTCTCCCAGCGAAAACGCTTCCGCTGGGGGAGCAAACCTTTTCACCAAGCCATCCGTCAATCAAACACGTCATCCGGTACACTATTTCGTTGGTTTGTTATTTTTAGCATTTGTACGTTTATTTGGGAATTCTGGTTTGATTTATAATGTCATTGGTGGAGGGTGTAATATATGTTATTATTGGCCAAAACATTTTATTGTTTGTAAATATTATTTGGGAAAAGTCATTGGTGGTTGGGTTGAGCACCAATGGGTGTTCAACAAGCTGATAATTGGTCCAATTTCGGATGGGTGCAAATGCCTATTTAAACTGCCGTCATTTGGCGTTTAGGCAGAGAGGGAGAAGGACCAGACACTGCTTTGCTGGTGAAATGTAAGTTCCAAATGCTTGATTTGCGGATGCTAATTTGGTTTGTTGGACTTTGTCTTACTGGAGCTAAAAGTCTATATTTTGTGTTAGCATCATTTTTTTTGCATTTTGGAATTGACATTTTTTTATAACTATTTTTGTTGGATTTTTTGGATTATTGAACTGTTGGAAAATAAACTTGAAAATATTTTTGAGAATCCCTGATTACCTTCTGCCTTTTTTCCACCTCCAATCTCCTGGTTGCCTACCCCCACACGGGGGAGACTGCTCGCATCCTCACAAGTGGTGTCAGAAGTGGGATTGGACGTCTCTGAAACCTGGAGAGACGAGGTGGAACACGTGGTGCACGCAAGACACGTCGCAGCAGCTGGGGACGAAGGTGGTTGCGCATGGAAGGCCAAAGGCTGACCCGGGAGGACCACGAACACCAGCTGGCCGATCCTGGGGAGGAGCAGACCCTGGGAGGAGCGTCAGGCGCGCCTGAGGTCCAGATGCAGACCGAGGGAGGCTGGATGCAGTCACCGGAGTTCACAGCGCTGCGTGAGCTCCTGCAAAAGCAAGCTGACGTCCAGGAGCAGCGATGGAGGGGTCTGCAGCTACAACTCAGCCAGCTTCGCGAGGACGTGGAGGCGGACCGACGGTATACACCAGCGGCGGTTCCAGCGGCGTACCCAGCAGCACCAGCGGCGTACCCAGCAGCACCAGCACCAGCACCAGCGGCGTACCCAGCAGCACCAGCGGCAGCACCAGCGGCGTACCCAGCAGCACCAGCACCAGCACCAGCGGCGTACCCAGCAGCACCAGCACCAGCACCAGCGGCGTACCCAGCAGCACCAGCGGCAGCACCAGCGGCGTACCCAGCAGCACCAGCGGCAGCACCAGCGGCGTACCCAGCAGCACCAGCGGCAGCACCAGCGGCGTACCCAGCGGCGGTCCCGGCAGCAGCGGCAGCTCCAGCGGCGGCAGCTCCAGCGGCGGCAGCTCCAGCGGCGGTAGCTCCAGCGGCGGTCCCGGCAGCAGCGGCAGCTCCAGCGGCGGTCCCGGCAGCAGCAGCTCCAGTTCTGGTCCCGGTTCACGTGGCACCAGCAGTCCCAGTTCCAGTGGCCCAGATTCCAGTCCTGGCAGCAGCCCCAGCCCCAGCCCCACCACCAGCAGCTCCTGCTCAAGTTCCAGAGCCTCTAGCTCCAACAACAGCAGCGCCCAGAGCTCCAGCACCAGCAACACCGGTGGCATGGACCAGGGCTGCCATCCCTAAGCTGGAGGACTCTGATGACATCGAGCAGTACCTGACAACGTTTGAGCGGCTGGCAACGGCATACCGCTGGCTGAGGGACGACTGGGCAGTCTTCCTGGTCCCATACCTCACCGGCAAGGCACGGAGCGCCTACGTGGCGATGGATGGGGCGAACGCCATGGACTACACCAAGGTGAAGGAGGCCATACTGGCAAAGTATGAAATCAACGGGGAAGTCTACCGGCGTCGTTTCCGGGAGCCAGACATTCGGGCAGGAGAAACCCCCCGCGAGCTGTATACCCGCCTGAAGGACCTTTTCAATAAGTGGATGAGGCCGTCCACTAAGACGGTTGAAGAGGTGGCGGAGGCTCTCATCCTGGAGCAATACATGCGCACTCTGGCACCAGAAATCAGAGTGTGGGTGAAGGAGCGTGAGCCCCAAGATGGACAGCGAGCGGCGGAGCTGGTCGAAAGCTTCATGGCGGCACGGAACGGCATTAAGAGGTTTCGCTTCGATCCCCAGCAGAGACCACCGGTGAGAGGCGGTCAAATGGGCCCTGGACACATTGAAATATTACCTGCTGGGTCGAGACTTTTCCCTTGAAACTGACCACCGCGCCTTGCAGTGGTTAGATCGGATGAAGGACTCAAACACCCGCGTTACCAGGTGGTTCTTGGCTCTTCAACCCTACCGGTTCACTGTCCAGTACAGGGCAGGGCAGCAGAACGCGGTAGCAGACTTTTTGTCCCGCCACCCTGTTGGCGGGACTCCTGAAGGGGAGGGAAGTGTGAGGAGGTGAATTCTCTCCCCCTCCTCACCGTTTCAGTTTTCAGTTTCATGGACAGCGCTTGCAACAGCAAGCACCAGAACTGACTCTCGCACGCTCTCTCTCTCTCTCTCTCACTCCCTCATACGCACGCACCAACAAACACTCGCAGCCATTCATACACGCAGCCATTCATACACGCACTCACACGTAATATGGACAAATGCACGGTGTATTGGACTTGGGTTGTGTCGGGTTTGGTTGGGGAATGTTTAATGACTTTGTTGGGGCAAGTTTAGTTAGTGTTTGGCGACCGCGGGCGGCGCCATTGACCACGAGGTTTTTTTTTATGCGAGACATCGCATTTCACTCTTCACAACATTTGCCGTTAAAATACCACTCTGTAAACATCGCAAGCATCTAGTGAGGATCCCACTAGCCATGTTCCATTACACAAACACGCCACAGTTTCCCCTCCATTGTCAGTACAAACATCCAGATACAATCCACTCACCTTTCCACCTCACATCTGCTCCACTTCCATTCTCTCCCAGCGAAAACGCTTCCGCTGGGGGAGCAAACCTTTTCACCAAGCCATCCGTCAATCAAACACGTCATCCGGTACACTATTTCGTTGGTTTGTTATTTTTAGCATTTGTACGTTTATTTGGGAATTCTGGTTTGATTTATAATGTCATTGGTGGAGGGTGTAATATATGTTATTATTGGCCAAAACATTTTATTGTTTGTAAATATTATTTGGGAAAAGTCATTGGTGGTTGGGTTGAGCACCAATGGGTGTTCAACAAGCTGATAATTGGTCCAATTTCGGATGGGTGCAAATGCCTATTTAAACTGCCGTCATTTGGCGTTTAGGCAGAGAGGGAGAAGGACCAGACACTGCTTTGCTGGTGAAATGTAAGTTCCAAATGCTTGATTTGCGGATGCTAATTTGGTTTGTTGGACTTTGTCTTACTGGAGCTAAAAGTCTATATTTTGTGTTAGCATCATTTTTTTTGCATTTTGGAATTGACATTTTTTTATAACTATTTTTGTTGGATTTTTTGGATTATTGAACTGTTGGAAAATAAACTTGAAAATATTTTTGAGAATCCCTGATTACCTTCTGCCTTTTTTCCACCTCCAATCTCCTGGTTGCCTACCCCCACACGGGGGAGACTGCTCGCATCCTCACAGGAGTATTAAAGTTAATCCAATCCAATCCAATCCAAATACAGTGCGTGCGATTGTTGTGATATTGCACTTTGAGGTTTTATATTTCCACCTTTGCGGAAATATTATCATTTATTTATGAAGAAGTTATCGCAAACAGAGAAGTGAAGTTAACTGCAACAAAGAAGTGAAGTGAAATAAAATAGTCTGGCTCTGCCAGACCTACTGTAGTCCCTTTGAGTACCAGGATAGAAAACAGGGAAGCTCACTTATATACATATTTATGTTGGTCAGTGTGGCACTGGAGTGGCATCCACATGAGGGGTAACATGGAGCAGAGAGGGCAGACCCAGCAGGATGGTGAGCAGTGTTTAAATAACTCAATAACATGCAGTTTAGACCACAAAACTATTAAATAGATAGACCTATAACAAAATTAACTGCATATGTTTTATATGTGAATTTTACATTTACGAAGATATTGCATCTGCTGATCCACTGTATGCTTATTTGTATTCAGTGTCAGTATAACTAATTTGAAATATGTCGACCATATTTGAAATGAAGCAGGTGACCTATCTACCATTTTAAAGAAACATTTTGTTCTCAAGTAACACAGTTGAGCTGCCATTTGTATATGTTTGTTTGTTTATGTTAATAAGGTATTTTTTCATTTACTTTGAAGAAAAATGCTGTTACTGCTCTAACCCTTGTTTGACTGTTTTGTTAAAATCACCCCCATCTCTGCTGTCCCCTATAGGTAACAAATTGCCAGCAAATATGTCTGGTGGAGATCCGGCAAAGAGGAACAGTAGGTGTCACATTATTTTTCCTTCAGTGTTGTTAATGTAAACATATCAGCAAGCATGTTAGCTTCTTTCTTATTCTTTCTCAGCCCAGAACTCTGAGGAAACCAACTGTTGCCAGTTAACCGTGGATGAGGTTGGACTCCTGAAACTCAAGTTAATCATACTGGCCGTCCTGTGTGTCATTCTGGGAGCTTTCCTGGTGGCTTTCCAGGTGCAATGTAAGTGCATTTTAATGTGGGGCAAATTAGACACATTTTTGTTTATTTGTATAGTTTTTTTCTAGGACCAAAGATGACAGATTCTACAGTTAGCATTTCTGAATCAAGAATTCTGATTGGGTAGCAGTATGTATTTGTCTCAGTAAGGAAATTAAAATGTTATCACCTGAATTCAATATGAAGGTTACTATGTAAACATTATTCATGACAGCATTGATTACTATGACAGAGGTAACCGGCTACCCTTGTTCTGTTTGTAGATTTCTTGAAAGTGGAGACATGCACAGGTGAGTTTGCGTGCACAAACAAGTATAAGACAGTTGGCAGTTCAAAGCTGCTCCCTGCCACCTCACCCAGAGTCTTGTCAGTCATGTCATTGATTTATGTCAGATTTTGGACGGAAAATCTAACAATACATTTAATGATATATTATTATTAAATTCAGTTAATAAATGAGCAGTTACACTTGCAATGTGCTTTTCTATCTCAAGGTCATTTTACAGACAGATAAAAAAAACATTAAGTCTGCTTCAAAATCTGAAAGTAGTTTTTCAATTTTCTATTGAATGTCAACTTGAGCTGAGTTTATGTTTTTAAAAACGTACTTACAAATGTACTTAAAGGCACCACACAGGAGCTGCAATCCTTACAAGTGCAGTATAACAATGCTACTGTGGTGATAAGGAGTTTGGAGGCCAACCTTACAGGTATAAAGGTGTACAGTTCCTCGCACAGTGCCTTTCTATCTAGAGGGCATTTTACAGACAAATAAAAAAATAAGTCTGCTTCTGAATCTGAAAGCTGCTCACAAGATACATATTTTTCAGTTTTTGTACATGTTCTAATGAATGTCAAGTTGAGCTGTTTTTTTTTTAAGTACTTACAAATTCACTTAAAGGCACCACACCGGAGCTGCAATCCTTACAAGTGCAGTATGACAATGCTACTGTGGTGATAAGGAGTTTGGAGGCCAATCTTACAGGTATAAAAGTGTACAGTTCCTCGCACAGTGCCTTTCTACCTTGAGGGCATTTTACAGACAAATAATAAAAAAAAACATTAAGTCTGCTTCTGAATCTGAAAGCTGCCCACAAGATAAATATTTTTCAGTTTTTGCACATTTTCTACTGAATGTCAACTTGAGCTGTTTCTTTAAGTACTTACACATTTACTTAAAGGCACCACACAGGTGCTTCTTACAAATGCAGTGTAATGACAATGCTTCTGTGGTGATAAGGACTCTGGAGGCCAACCTTACAGGTATAAGGTATTTTCTACTGAATGTCAAATTGAGCTGAGTTTATTTTTTTTAAAACGTACTTACAAATTTACTTAAAGGCACCACACAGGAGCTGCAATCCTTACAAGTGCAGTATGACAATGCTACTGTGGTGATAAGGAGTTTGGAGGCCAACCTTACAGGTATAAAAGTGTACAGTGCCTTTCTACCTTGAGGGAATTTTAAAACAGATTTAAAGCGTTACTATATACATATTGACAATTTAATAACTATTTTAAGGTTAAGGTTATCATTTGAAGTGATGAAGTATGATCAGTTATTTATGATGTAATTTAATGTTTGATATAAATTGTGGTTGCTATCTTTTCCAGAAACTCAGGCAATACTAGCTGATCAAAAAAACACCAATGATAAACTTACCAAGGAAATCACAAAGCTAGAGAAAGAACTTACAGGTAAGACTTCCATACAACTATGGTGATCTAACTATTCTTAGACTACATCTACTTGTATTCATTTCAAGTCAATCCAATAAGTACTGAGACACTGGTACAGTAGTTTGAGTAGCAGTAGTACCAATAGTACCAATACAGTGGGTGGTGGTGGCAGTAGTAGTAGAAATACATTCAGAGAGAAGAAGTCCAGAGAGCCTCAGGACTTCCCCAGCAATGGAATGATTGCTGGTTTGATTCCACCTCCTCCTGACTAGGCCGAAGTGTCCTTGAACAAGACACTTAACCCCATCCTGCACCCAGTGTGCTGAGTGGCACTTTACATGGCAGCCTTTGCAACCGGTGTATGAATGTGAAGCAATGTAAAGCACTTCAGAAAGAATGTTCTATATGAATGGAGTGCATTTACCATTTAGTATAAGCAGAAGTAGCAGTGGTGGTAGTGGTGATGTTTATACTACCTGTGTTTCTGCCAGTAAATAACATGGATATTAATTTAAAATAGACATAGAGAGCATAGATAACATGACTGTGTGGTAATGTCACTTGAAAGAATTCAAGTAAGGTTTATGACTGAACATATTTCAATAGAGCACCTGATTAAATATTGAAATATCAGTCAAAAGCCAACTATGCTGTTTGTTTGTCCCTCAAAGCTGTGAAGGTTGCAGCTGGCTGGAAATATTTCAATGGAAAGTACTACTACTTCAGCGTGCACCCTGATAGAAAGAACTGGGGCGACAGTAGAGATACTTGTGTGAAACTGGGAGGACACCTGGTCATCATAGAGACTCCGGAGGAACAGGTTTGATGCATTAAACTATATTTAACAGTTGTGGTAAAATTTAGGATGTTCCATTCCTTACAGTCTCACATGACTCAGCATGACTAATTACATTGTAGATTCTGACTGAAAGCATCAAAACTTTAAATTATGTCACGGTTGGGTGGTATGTTGTGCACAATGGCTTTGGGGGAGGTGAGAACTCATTATGGACTTCAATGGACTGGGGATTATTGGCGATTAAAATGAAGTGATGTGGTTGGTGGGACTGTTTGAGTGGGGCGGGGGAAGTTGTGTTTTATTGCAGGGGAATCGTCACTGAGGATGAACTTCCTGAGGGGACCAGGGGCGACGTCATCACGAAGCGACGGGACCGGTGCAACAGTGGCCGATAACAGTAACCACCACAAGAGCAGTAGCGGCATCAGCAGTAGCAGGGACAGCCGAGCTCCAGCGGATATGTCTGCGTGGAACCGAGATGGGCTTGACTGTACACCTGCTAAAGGAAAGTAGTCTTTTTTCCTCCTTGGTGTGTGTGGACGAGAGTGTAGAACTTGTCTTCCGTGGAGCCGCTGGGTTTCTCAGTGCTGCTGCCGTTTGTATTGCAGGTGTCGCAAGTCTGGCGAGAGGTTTGTTCACCCAACGCGGAACGGCTGGAGCCTCTAATTGGACGGTATTTTAGGGCCAAGGGGTATCGCTGCGCCTGGTGGACTTTGGGTATCGCTGCGCCTGGTGGACTTGAGAGCGGACTGGAGCACAGATAAGTTTGTTATTTTTTTGGGTCGGCGTGGGGGAAGCCGCCGACCCTATGTGTATTCTTTTTTTTTTCTTGGTTGGGCAGCAGCACATCCGCTCGGTGCGGAGTAGAGCCCCGAGTACTCCTCTTAATTGGGTGACATGTCACGGCTGATGACGTCGCTGATTTTGTGCAGGTGGAATGGTACTTAATGCATGTAACCTACTTGTGTGCCTTCATATTGACTTGTGTGCCTTCATATTGACTTGTGTGCCTCAATATTGACTTGTGTGCTCGTCTCTTTTTCGGGCTGTATGGTAGTCATGTATTAAGGGTTTATTTGGTGTGTTGTGACCTTAGTGGGCCATATTGTATTGCTGTGGTGATGCATGTTTTTTTTCTTGACTTAATTTGAGCTGCATTGTTCTGTGTTTGTTTTTTTTGTGTTTTGTGGGATTTATGTGGCTACCATCATTGTGACCCTTGTGTGCTGTGGATTGTATTTGAAGTACTGCTGTGCATTATCTGATTGATTGCTGTGATGTGCCTACGTCAGGGTGTATAGCAGGTGGCGTTAGGGTGCCACTTTTCTTTGTGTGGGTTGGGGTGGGGTGCTCTTTGTATCCGGATGTATGTGGCTGCTGACCTGGGTAATAAACATTTTAAAACTGAGTTCTCGACTTGGTGTTCTGTGTCTTAGAGGGGAACAGGCCTGCATACAAGTGGTGTCACGACATAAGCATTAAAGTAAGTGTCAGATCAAGGCCATAATACCAGTACTGAACAGGTTGTCAGTTTGTGAACGTGGATATGTGTATTGTCATCAGTATTGGGCTCAGCATTATGAAAATGTGTAAATGGGCGTTATGCCTCCACTCAGTGACAGCCATCTTTACGACCAGCAGCTCTCTGTCCCCAACATCATATCTGGTCTCAGTGGGTGTTAGACAGTGGGACAGGAAAGCACATGGGTGCAGCTTCCCATCAGCTGCCATTGGGACAGGATGGCTCCAGTGCCCATCCGGATGAACCTCCGATAAAAGTTGACGAATCCAAGGAACTGTTGTTGTACCTCCCTGGCACTCCTAGGGATTGGCCAGTCTCTCACCGCTGCAGTCTTTCTAGGGTCCATCTGAATCTGACCCTTCTTGATGATGAAGCCAAGGAAGAACACTTCAGAGACATGAAAGTTGCACTTCTTGGGCTTGACAAACAGGTGATTTTGAGAAGTCTCTGGAGAACCTGATGCACGTGATGACTGTCTTTCTTTAGAGACTTGGAAATAAATCAGAATGTCGTCCAGATACACAAAGACGAACACATTGATCATGTTCCACAGCACATCATTGATCAGGGCCTGGAACACTGCTGGGGCATTGGTGAGACCAAATGGCATCACAAGACATTCATAGTGGCCTGATGGAGCGTTGAATGCCATCTTCCACTCATCCCTCTCCTGGATGCGTATAAGATGGTACACATTACGCACGTTCAGCTTAGAGAAGATGGTGGCTTCCTGGAGAAGGTCGAAGGCTGTAGATCAGTAGGAGTGGATACCGGTTGCGGACAGTGATCTTAGCAAGTCCTCTGTAATCAATGCAATGCCTCAGGCCTCCACCCTTCTTGCCCACAAAGAAGAAGCCTGCCCCAGCTGGAGAAGTTGAAGGGCGGATAAACCCAGTGGACAGGGCATCCCTGATGTAGTCATCCATAGACCTCCTTTCAGATAAGGGCAGTGAGAAGATGCACCCATGAGGAGGACTGGTGCCTGCCAGCAGGTGTATGAAACAGTCATAGGGCATATGGGGTGGAAGGGTGCACGCCCTTTGCTTGCTGAAAACCTCCAGAAGATCATGATACTCAGTGGGGACATTGGTTAGCTTGACAAGGTCCAGAGACTTGGACCCGGAGGAAGGAGTTGAGAAGAGGCAAGTAGCATGAGAAGTAGGACCCCACTCCAAGACCGTCCCTGTACCGTCCCAGTAAATGTGAGGACTGTGGTGTCTGAGCTAATGGAAGCCCAGGACCACCGGAAACTCTGGAGAGTCAACTGAAAATAAAGAGATATCCTCAAGGTACTCTCCCACATGGATGCAGAGGGGAGAGGTGGTCAAGGTCACCTTCCCATCACCAAGAGGCAGGCAATTTAGGGCAGAGACAGAAAGAGGGTTCTCCAGGGTCACTAGGGGGACTTTCAGGCTTTCAGGGTATGGGCGAGGCTGGAATCAATAAAACTCCCAGCTGCACCAGAATCCACCAGGCAACCTGGGAGCGATCTGAAGGAAAGGTAGTGGTCTGTAGTACAAACGTCAGCTGGCACTGGGTTAGGAAGCCTCTACCCCCACCTGGGTTGCCATTATAGCATTGAGGTGTAGGAAGTCGTGGCTCCGCCCCCTGGGGTTGGGGTGGAAGAGCCGGTGGTGCAGCTGATTGCAGGGAAGCAGGTGCAGTGGATTGCACACCAGGCACAGGCTGAGTCAGCTGCTGAAGGACCTGATGATGATGTGCCAACATGGCTTGTGTTCTGAGCAGTTTATCCCCATGAGTGTCCATTGTTGCACCGAAACTGTTGAGAGCAGCCATTATCCGCTCAAACTCCGAAAGAGAAAGACTGACTTCTCCCTCTGCTTCTGCTGAAGTCAGTCATGGCTAAATCCTCTGTTACACTTGGAGTTAGAAGCCAGGTCTCCAGGGTGACAGTCAAACAACAAGACCACTAGCCTACCAGGCTGGTGGGGAAATAAACTCAAGTGCAGACAGAGTCTTTGGTGCAGGGGTACAGAGTATTTGGTGCAGGGGTTTTAATCCAACAGCAAAAGAGGTACGTAATCCAATAGTGCAAAAATCAGGCAGTAATGCAAGCACACAAAAGATCCATGGAATAGGTCCTCACAAAGCAGCAAAGATCAGGGGAAAGTCCAGCAGTGCAAAAAAAAAAACAGGCTGTAATACACCAAAGATTCAAGCAGTAGTTCCATAAACACAGCAAAGTTCAGGGGATAGTCCATCAAAGCAAAAAATCAGGCAGAATGCAAACACACAAAAGATCCAACGAGTGGTTTCAAAGACACAGCTAAATTCAGGAGATAATCCAGAGGTACTCCAAAACAGTCAAACACTTCATAGCAAAGCTAACATGGGTGAAGAAGAGAGTACACCTTACAACATTCTCCTTGAGGGCTCAGCAAAGAGACTAGGAAACACAGGGCTTAAATACAGAGATGAATGGGATAACTAGGCAGTCACATGGTCAAGGTAACACCGTGCAGGTGTGTGTAGTCCATCAAAGGCATAATGGAAGGTAACCAGGTGAGGGTGACACCTGGTGGTGAACACAAAAAAGGTTCAGAGTGTGACAGATCTGCTACTTTAATAATATTTGTAAATGTCTGTAACATGGGAACAACTGGAGCTGCAGAGCATGGCAAGTAAACAGGAACAGTATGGTACAAACAATCAAAAATGATCTTTTTCTTCCTGTTCTGATGTTGGAAGGATTAGTCAATGTGAGAAGTCCCGAAGTCACAGCCGTGTCAAATACAGTACGTGCGATTGTTGTGATATTGCACTTGAGGTTTTACATTTCCACCTCTGCTGTAAAAATTATCGTTTATTTATGAAGAAGTTATCGCAAACAGAGAAGTGAAGTTAAGTTCAACAAACAAGTGAAGAGAAATAAAATAGTCTGAATCTGCCAGACCCACTGTAGTCCCTTTGAGTAACAGGATAGAAAAGATAGAAAAAGAAGCTTACTCATATGCGTGTTCATGTTGGTCAGAGTGGCACTGGAGTGGCATCTACATGAGGGGTAACATGGAGCAGAGAGAGCAGACCCAGCAGGATGGTGAGCAGTGTTTAAATAACATGTGGAGTTTAGACCACAAAACTATTAAATAGATAGACCTATAACAAAATGACATGGATGTGTTTTATAAGTTAACTAATTTTACATTCATGAAAGTTTGTGAAGCTATTAGATCTGCTGACAGGCTGTATACTTATTTGTATTCAGTGTCAGTAAAACTAATTTAAAATATGTCAACCATGTTTGTTCTCAAGTGACCCAATTGAGCTGCCATTTGTATATTTGTTTCTTTGTTTATGTTAATGAGGTGTTTTTTTATTTACTTTGAAGAAAAATGCTGTTACTGCTCCAACCCTTGTATGACTGTTTTGTTAAAATCACCCCCATCTCTGCTGTCCCCTATAGGTAACAAATTGCCAGCAAATATGTCAAATATGTCCCACATTATTTTTTCTTCAGTGTTGTTAAATATGTAAACATATCAGCAAGCATGTTAGCTTCTTTCTTATTCTTTCTCAGCCCAGAACTCTGAGGAAACCAACTGTTGCCAGTTAACCGTGGATGAGGTTGGACTCCTGAACCTCAAGTTAATCATACTGGCCGTCCTCTGTGTCATTCTGGGAGCTTTTCTGGTGGCTTTCCAGGTGCAATGTAAGTGCATTTTAATGTGGGGCAAATTAGGCACATTTCTGTTTATTTGTATAGTTTTTCTAGGACCAAAGATGACAGATTCTACAGTTAGCATTTCTGAATCAAGAATTCTGATTGGGTAGCAGTATGTATTTGTCTCAGTAAGGATATTAAAATGTTATCACCTGAATTCAATATGAAGGTTACTATGTAAACATTATTCATGACAGCATTGATTACTATGACAGAGGTAACCGGCTACCCTTGTTCTGTTTGTAGATTTCTTGAAAGTGGAGACATGCAGAGGTGAGTTTGCGTGCACAAACAAGTATAAGACAGTTGGCAGTTCAAAGCTGCTCCCTGCCACCTCACCCGGAGTCTTGTCAGTCATGTCATTGATTTATGTCAGATTTTAGAAGTAAAATATAACATTACATGTAATAATAAATTATTATTCAATTCAGTTAATAAATGAGTAGTTACACTTGCCCAGTGCCCTTCTACCTCAAGGTCATTTTACAGACAAATAATAATAATAACAATAAAAAACATTAAGTTTGCTTCGAAATGTGAAAGTAGTTTTTCAATTTTCTATTGGATATCAACTTGAGCTGAGTTTCTTTTTTTAAAAAACGTACTTACAAATTTACTTAAAGGCACCACACAAGAGCTGCAATCCTTACAAGTGCAGTATGACAATGCTACTGTGGTGATAAGGAGTTTGGAGGCTAACCTTACAGGTATAAAAGTGTACAGTTCCTCACACAGTGCCTTTCTACCTTGAGGGCATTTTACAGACAAATAAAAAAAAACCATTAAGTCTGCTTCTGAATCTGAAAGCTGCCCACAAGATACATATTTTTCAGTTTTTGTACATGTTCTAATGAATGTCAAGTTGAGCTGTTTGTAAGTACTTACAAATTTACTTAAAGGCACCACACAGGAGCTGCAATCCTTACAAATGCAGTGTGACAATGCCACTGTGGTGATAAGGACTCTGGAGGCCAACCTTACAGGTATAAAATGTCTTTTAGCAATCTTTTATAATTAACTTTGCTGCTTTTCTCTGGCTGTTACTAAGATGTTGTTTACAGCTATCACCAGGCCCTAATGTAGGATTATCAAGCACCACCCATCTCCTCAAAATGACACAATGTTCATGACAACTAATGTTGATTTTAGGCGGAATTTTAACTCATCACCCCTAAAAAAAGACATCATAATTCCGATTTTGTGACGAAGCCTAGTTATAAACATAAAATTCACTAAAACATTTTGTAGGGATGGAAGAGATAATGACAGGCATCATACGGCACTAAATCTAGAGTTCCTTGCATAAGTCGGATACTGCTCTGATTGGTTGATGCCTCTGTGATTGCCTTTATTCAAGATATATTTTAATGGTTGATATAAATTTTGGTTGTTTTTTTAGGAACTCTGGCAATATTAGCTAATCAAAAAAACACAAATGATAACCTTACCATGGAAATCACAAAGCTAGAGAAAGAACTTAAAGGTAAAACTTCCATATACTATGGTGATCTAACTGTTCTTTGACTACATTGATACAACTTGCATTCTTTTCACTTTAATCCAATAAGTACTGAGACACTGGTCTAGTAGTTTAAGTAGCAGTAGTACCAACAGTAACAATAGAGTGGGTGGTGGTGGCAGTAGTAGTAGAAATACATTCATGTTACAGAGAGGCTTCCCCAGCAATGGAAGGATCGTTGGTTTGATTCCACCTCCTCCTGACTAGGTCGAAGTGTCCTTGAACAAGACACTTAACCCCATCCTGCACCCAGTGTGCTGAGTGGCACTTCACATGGCAGCCTTTGCAACCGGTGTATGAATGTGAAGCAATGTAAAGCATTTCAGAAAGAATGTGCTATATGAATGGAGTGCATTTACCATTTAGTACAAACAGAAGTAGCAGTGGTGGTAGTGGTTGTGGTTATACTACCTGTGTTTCTGCCAGTAAATAACAAGGATATTAATTTCAAATAGACATAGAGAGTATAGATAACATGACTGTGTGGTAATGTCGCCTGAAAAATTCAAGTAAGGTTTAGGACTGAGCATATTTCAATAGAGCAACTGATTGAATATTGAAATATCACTCAAAAGCCAACTGTACTGTTTTTAGTGTCCTTCAAAAATGGACAGGATCAGGCATGGAACAAGTTTAAAGCTGGCTGGAAATATTTCAATGGAAAGTACTACTACTTCAGCTTGCAGCCTCCCAAAGAACCTTTGAAGAACTGGAACGACAGTAGAGATGCTTGTGTGACTATGGGAGGACACCTGGTCATCATAGAGACTCCGGAGGAACAGGTTTGATGCATTAAACTATATTTAACAGTTGTGGTAAAAATTTAGGATTTTCCATTCCCTACGGTCTCACCAAATGAAAAAGAACATTGCTGACATCCTAACCATACTTTGCTTTAACTCAGGATTTCCTGAGCAAGCAGCAGCCTCAGGGAAATTACTACTTTATTGGTCTTACTGATGCTGCAAAAGAGGGAGAATGGCGCTGGGTGGATAACAGTTTACTTAACAGCAGCACAATGTAGGTATCTCCTCAATAGTCTGTGTGTATATATGCATGACTATTTACATTGTAGATTCTGACTGAAGGCATTAAAAATATAAATGAACACATGTGGAATTATGTACTTAACAAAGAAGTTAAACTTAACACTTTTTATTAAGTACATAATCCATATGTGTTGATTCACAGTTTTGATCCCTTCAGTGAGAATCTACAATGTAAATAGTCATGAACATAAAGAAAATGCATTGAATGAGAAGGTGTCTCCAAACCTTTGGCCTGTACTGTGTATTTATATATGGTGGGACAAACAACCGGGAGCCCTTTTTAAATGATTTTATGTCCTCAATCCCTGGAACTACCACATATAAAAACCATGCAAATTAAACCTAATTTTCATCCAGTTCTCTTCCCTGTGATATTATGGTTTATAACCATGCACACAATGGTATGACATGGCCATTTGGAAAACAAAAAAAACTACCACACTTGCTAATTGTTTAGACATAATCAGACTGCATAAACAAACTGGAGAATAAATTGAATCCTTGCAAACTGTGTGGGTCACTTAAAAAAACATCAACATTATTATTTTTCGGGTATGTCTAAAGAAACTAACACATACTGTAATGTTTGACTCAGGTACTGGAGAAGAAATCCTGTTGTGGGTGGAGCAGATTGTACCACAATGGTTGTGGATATTAGTAGAAATGCCTGGTTTAATCAGCAGTGCACATTAAAGTACAAATACATTTGTGAATCTTAAGCAAAATAATGGGTCATTCCCCATCTTACATCCTCACCTTAAATATTCTTCTTTACAGTCTGTGCATTAAAGGGGATGTTCAGGTATTTAATGAACCCTCAGAAATATAGTAATCTACCTGATGCTGGCAAAAATTGTTCAAATGTTATGTAATAACTGTTTGGCTTGTGCTCTATGCCTCTCCTCACACTACTTGTATCGCATGTTTTAACACTTTACTTTATTACATGATGGTGTACATTTAGCACAAATGAAAATAAACATTCTTATATTACTCCAGTGGTTCCATTTTATGTTTTTCCACATTTGCTAGCTGGTGTACATTTATGAAATATTTTATGAAGGCTAATAAGTAAGAAAATATGAAATAATGTCTAGTATAGATATTCTGATAAATGTAAATATAAAATATGAAATGGCATTCCACTAGGTTCTTGCCTAGAGGAGGTTTATACATGCAGAAGTGATCCTATTATCAGCATATCTTAAAATTAGGCTTTAAGTGGTGAAAAAAATCCATATCCATGTGAAATAGAGAAATTCAGCTGCAGTAAAGCTTTGGTTTGAGTTAGTGAACTTACAGTGTTTATTTCACATCGAAATGTCTTACCACCTGGCCAATTGTTGACTTGTGTATACTATCTTTCTTGTCCCTTTCTTGTCGGTGGCATGAGTAAAGTAGAGTAGAGTAAAAAAAATGTTTATCCCAAAGGAAATTGAGAAAAAAGTGTTAGCTTAGCAAAATTAATTCAGCCAATAAATTCCATTCATCCTACCTGTCCTTCCGTCCACTTCCGTCCAAATGTCATAAATATATTTGCCCACATTTTGTGACATGCATTCCTCTTCAGGAAAAACAGCAGCACCTAATAACATTAAACATGGTGTTAGAAAGTCCTGGTATGATGCCTTTTGTGAAGATAGGTACAAACGCATATGTGAATCTTATATGTGGGTCATTCCCCATCTTACATCCTACTATTTACATTGTAGATTCTGACTAAAGACATTAAAACTGTCAATAACACATGGATTATGTTCTTAACAAAAAAAGTGTTAAGTCTTAACTTTTTTTGTTAAGTACATAATTCCACGTGTGTTCATTGATAGTTTTGATGCCTTTAGTCATAATCTAGAATGTAAATAGTCATGAAAGTAAAGAAAACGCATTGAATGAGGAAGTGTGTCGAAACTTTTGGCCTGTACTGTAATTCTGCAGTTGTTCCATTTTATGTGTTTCCACATTTGCATGAAACATCTACACAATAGGAAAAAAAAAACATTAAATAATGTGAAATAATGTAGAATAAGTGTGATTGAGTGGTCATCACTAGGGTTGTGGGTGTGCTCTGACAGCTGTAACAATGAGCCTGGCTGTTTGGCGTTGTGGTCAAAGTGCATGTTTGGTACCTGGGTTCAAAGCCGGGTGGGGTGACTTCTCCTCCCCTTCGCTACAAATGGTGTCAGAAGTGGGGCGGCTTGCTGTGAGGCCATCGGAGGTGCACCAACTGTGTGAGCCATATGAGGGTCCCCCAGGTTAGGTTGACCCCGGTGTGAGGGACCCCAGTCAAGCATGAGTATGTGGGGCACCCTGGATGGGAGAAGTATGGTGGGAGATGCGTGAGGAACACCTAATGGGTGAAATGCATGGGTGCACTTCCCGAAGGGGAAGGTAGTGTGATAGAGCACACCCAGAACCCTAATGATGGTCACTCTGACTGCCACACCAATGAGCCTGGGTCGTTGGTGTTGTCGTCAAAGTGCATGTTTGGTACCTGGGAGACCTACAGTAGATTCAAAGCCAGGTGGGGTGACTTTTCCTCCCCTTCGCTACAGTAGGTATTATGTTAAATGTAAACATAAAATGCGAAATGGAATTTCACTAGGTTCTTCCCTAGAGGAGGTTCATACATATAGAAGCGATCCTATCACCAAAACATTGATGTTAAATGCATCTAAATGTGAAATGCAATGTTATACAGTATGTAAATGTCAAATGAAGAAACACAATACAGAGGAAATGCAATGAATATATTTGCCCACATTTTGTGACATGTGTTCCTCTTCATGAAAAACAGCAGCCTAATAATAATGAAACACATCAAAAAGTAGAATCCACAGACAGTTAAACCTTCAGTCTTTACCTATAATTGATGTTTCCATACAATTTTAGGAAAAGAAATGAAAAGTACCTACATGAAATGTTAATTAGTTAGAATAAACTGTTTGTTTTTATTAACCTTAGGTCTAAATGGCCACAGGCTGAAGCACTGATGAGAAGAACTGGACTGAGAGTAAAGATGCCTGTGTGACTATGAGAGGACAAAAATATGTAACTTTATAAACTAATTATAATATAAATATATATCAATACGACAGGGTGACCAGGTGCATGATAAGGTGGACCAGCACACGACAGGGTGGAGCTATAATCATGTTTAAGCAAAATATGAATATTTATTCAAAATGAATATTTCATGTTAAACGTGAGTAAGCTGTCAGGTACATAAATAAAAATAAATAATAAAGAAAAATGCAAATTTGTTTCAAAGTCTGCAGGTAAAATAAACTGCTCCACAACATGGCAAGTGACACACACACAGATCCCGCAACACAACAAATCAGTAATGAAATTTGTAACCAACACTTTTAATAATCGTTTTTTCAATGATCAGGCACACTTCTGTCAGCAGTTGAATTTCACATCACTGAGTAGACAAAAAAGTTTTTTTTTTCATATTACAATGTACTGAGTGGTGTATTGGGCATGCCAAAATAGCATGCATCCTATCACACAAAACTGAAAAAAAAAATTTTTTAAAGGAATGTAAAGAATTTCATAATAATGTGGGAAATTACTTGTTTGTGTACAGGACAGTAAAGGACCCCGCTCAGTGATATTCACCCCAATGTACAGAGAGGCTAAATCCAAATTTCTGGCATTGATTGTTGTTCTGTAAGACTCCTCCAGACCAATCTAAAAAAAAAACGGATGATGTACAGAAGATACTTAAACCTATGATCATGTCAGGAATAATGTCACCACCCTCAGACAGGGATAAGGTACATTCTAAAAAAGAATGGTTCTTCAGAATGATGCCATAGAATAACCTTTTTCAGTGCTTTAAAGAAGCGTCGAGGCAACAGTTCTTTAAAGAACCATTTAACACCGATATGACATAATATAGTCCATTATGATGTAAGACTCTAAAGAACCATTTGCAATGTGAAGAACCTTTCACATACATGCTAAAACATAAAGGTGCCTAAATGGTTCTTTAACCACCTCTGGATGGTTCCATGAAGAGTAAAGGTTCTTCTATGGCATCAAAGAACCGGTACTGGCCCCATTATTTTTTAGAGTGTAGGTTACAACTTAAGAATCACATAGCGTTATTAAGACATTATAATATGGCTCTATAGAATGCTGACGTATGTCCCATTTCCTTTGATGTTCAGAGGTCTGGTATTTTTGCTTTATATTGAAATTTTACATGATACGCTGTCAATGGCAACAAGTTCTGTGCTTCATTCATACCACTATGCAAGTAGTAAGAGTAGTATCCACTTGAGTCCATTATCCGCTGAAATCTGTTTCTTGGAAACTGCTTTTTTAGCCATCTCCCCAGTGGTCACATTTTTGATGAACGAGACAAGGGTTACACCACTAGCTATTAAGAATTATGTTTAACGGTTTACGGCGTACGGTTATTAAGTCCAGACCTCATAGCTTGTTAAGGTCCAGGGTCCAGTAAATTTGATTTAATCAAAAAGAGCACAATTTTAAAAGCTTATATCTCAATGTTAAGGATATGTACAAATTTTAGTTTGTTTACCAATTTTACACTCATAAAGAAACTGCTATATGACTTCTATTCGCTTACCTGAATGCTGTATAAATGTGAGAAATATTTAGGAAATTTCATTTAGAGGAATATCCATTTTGCAAATGATCTATTTGCATCTAAGCACCTATTTTTGGTTGGTTTGGTGGTCAGGTTTTATTAAGTGTGCTTGCAAAAAGCACACTTATTGTTATCCCACCGTTTATTAAGTGTGCTTGGAGAGCACACTTATTGTTATCCCACCGTTTATTATTATTATTATTCTCCTGAACCAGATTTTGCAGACGTTGCTACTCCTCAGGCTTTCGAGATAGAGACACCGTTCCAACTCTAAAACGACCGGCCCGGTTTGGACATGACCGCTCACCGTTCTGTTAACCGTACCTCTTGTCGTTCGTCCGCTATTGTCGTTTTTCTGCAACTTTGTCGCCATTGAAATGAATGGCGGAATGTTCAGGCTGATGATGTCACAGTACACTGCTCTACTCTAGCAGCTACAGTGAGCTCTGCCCTCACTCAAGATTTTTCAGACGTTACTACTCCTAAGGCTTTCGAGATAGAGACACCGTTCCAACTCTAAAACGACCGGCCCGGTTTGGACAAGACCGCCTACATTTCGCTATACCGTACCTCTTGTCGTTCGTCCGCTATTGTTGTTTTTCTGCAACTTTTGTCGCCATTGAAATGAATGGTGGAATGTTCAGGCAGCTAGAGTGAGGTCTGCCCTCACTCTAACCTCCACTCGGTTTTTTAATGATTAAAACTCAACCGCTTAACCTATAAACTTGATTTAAAGTTTGTAAGAGAGGTCTGGGATCTGACTGTGACCTGTGTAAAATTCATGCGGCAACTACTTAAACTGTTCGAGACAGGACAGTTTAAAAATGGTGTCAGACAGTCTATGGGATTTTGCCATACATTTCATCATCTTACTGTAAACAGGTCAGGGTGCATGTCTGAAGTTTTAAATGATCAAAACTCAACCGTTTAACCTATAAACTTGATTTAAACTTTGTAAGAGAGGTCTGGGATCTGACTGTGAGCTGTGAAATTTTGATGTGGCAACTGCTTAAACTTTTTGAAACAGGACAGTTTAAAAATGGTGAAAGAGAGGCAGACAATACTGTGGCAGTTGCACCTGGACCAACTGCCATTTTTTAAATGTGGAATGTTCAGGAATAGAACTCTTGAGTGATGTCATAATCCCCATGCCATGGCCTGCATAATGTTCTGCCATGGGAGTGTATTGCAGCCTATAGTAGTTATCTCTAGTAGTTATCTATGTAGTCAGTGCAACTCTGCTAACTTAGCAAACGTTTGTTAGCCGTTATGCTAACAATGCTAGTAACGCTAACTATGCTAAAATGGAAAATAATTCAGTGGGTTAAAAGTGTTACTTGGTTGACTCAGCTAGTATTCGTTAGCAGTTACGTTAACAATGCTAACTATGCTAACAATGCTAATTATGCTAACAATGCTAAAATGTGAAGTAATTAACTGTGCTAACAGTGTTGTGTAGTTATATTAGCTGAAGCTATTTAGCCGTTATGCTAACAATGCTAACTATGCTAAAATGTACAGTAATTAAATGGGTTAACAGTGTTACTTAGTTAACACAGCTAGTGTTTGTTAACAGTTATGTTAACAATGCTAATGATGCTAACAATGCTAATTATGCTAACTATGCTAAAATGTGAAGTAATTAACTGTGCTTACAGTGTTGTGTAGTTATATTACCGAAGGTATTTACCAGTTATGCTAACATTGCTAACAATGCTAAAATGCAAGCACACTTTTTGCATTTTCTGCGGGAATGCAGTCTAGTTCTTCTTCTTCTTCTTCTTCTTCTTCTCCTGAACCAGATCTTTCAGACGTTACTATTCCTCAGGCTTTCGAGATAGAGACACCGTTCCAACTCTAAAACGACCGGCCCGGTTTGGACCAGACCGCCTACAATTCTGTATACCGTACCTCTTGTCGTTCGTCCGTTATTGTCGTTTTTCTGCAACTTTTTGGCCCATTGAAAATGAATGGCGGAATGTTCAGGCTGATGATGTCATAGTAAACTGGTCCACTGTAGCAGCCAGAGTGAGCTCTGCCCTCACTCTAACCTCCACTTCGTTTTTTAATGATTAAAACTTAACCACTTAACCTATAAACTTCATTTAAAGTTTGTAAGAGAGGTCTGGGATCTGACTGTGACCTGTGTAAAATTCATGTGGCAACTACTTAAACTGTTTGAGGCAGGACAGTTTAAAAATGGTGTCAGACAGTCTATGGGATTTTGCCATACATTTCATCATCTTACTGTAAACAGGTCAGGGTGCATGTCTGAAGTTTTAAATGATCAAAACTCAACCGTTTAACCTATAAACTTGATTTAAACTTTGTAAGAGAGGTCTGGGATCTGACTGTGAGCTGTGAAATTTTGATGTGGCAACTACTTAAACTTTTTGAAACAGGACAGTTTAAAAATGGTGAAAGAGAGGCAGACAATACTGTGGCAGTTGCACCTGGACCAACTGCCATTTTTTAAATGTGGAATGTTCAGGAATAGAACTCTCGAGTGATGTCATAATCCCCATGCCATGGCCTGCATAATGTTCTGCCATGGGAGTGTATTGCAGCCTATAGTAGTTATCTCTAGTAGTTATCTATGTAGTCAGTGCTACTCTGTTAACTTAGCAAACGTTTGTTAGCCGTAATGCTAACAATGCTAGCTAGCTATGCTAACAATGCTAAAATGCAAAATAATTAACTGGGTTAAAAGTGTTACTTGGTTGACTCAGCTAGTATTCGTTAGCAGCAATGTTAACAATGCTAACAATGGTAATTATGCTAACTATGCTAAAATACGCAGTAATTAACTGTGCTAACAGTGTTGTCTACCTATATTAGCTGAGGCTATTTAGCCATTATGCTAACTATGCTAGCTATGCTAACTATGCTAAAATGCAAAATAATTAACTGGGTTAAAAGTGTTACTTGGTTGACACAGCTAGTATTCATTACCAGTAATGCTAACAATGCTAATTATGCTAACAATGGTAATTATGCTAAAAATGTGAAGTAATTAACTGTGCTTACAGTGTTGTGTACCTATATTAGCTGAAGCTATTTAGCCATTATGCTAACATTGCTAGCAATGCTAACTATGGTAAAATGCAAGCACACTTTTTGCATTTTCTGCGGGAATGCAGTCTAGTTTTAACTCAATGCTTTGTTGTGTGCCAGTCAGCAAGAAATCAGTATATATCTTACCTTACCATACCTGCCATCTCTCTCTCTCTCTCTCTCTCTCTCTCTCTCTCTCTCTCTCTGTCTTAAGTATAATGTGTATGTTATTGTTCTGCTACTGCATTTTGCGGTTTTCCATTTCCTGTTCTGCTGTAAAGTGACATTTGTCATGTAACGAAGCAATTATGAAAATTAATCCCCATTTGAAGAAGTTGATGCAAACAGAGAAGTGAGGTTTAGTGAAACAAAGTGTTCAAAGTGATAATGATTTAAATAAATAGTCTGTCAGGATGTAAAAAAGAGGAGCTTGTATGTGTGTTCATGTTGGTCAGAGTGGCACTGGAGTGGCATCCACATGAGGGGTAACATGGAGCAGAGAGAGCAGACCCAGCAGGATGGTGAGCAGTGTTTAAATAACTCAATAACATGTGCAGTTTAGACCACAGAACTATTAAATAGATAGACCTATAACAAAATTAACTGCATATGTTTTATATGTGAATTTTACATTTACGAAGATATTGCATCTGCTGATCCACTGTATGCTTATTTGTATTCAGTGTCAGTATAACTAATTTGAAATATGTCGACCATATTTGAAATGAAGCAGGTGACCTATCTACCATTTTAAAGAAACATTTTGTTCTCAAGTAACACAGTTGAGCTGCCATTTGTATATGTTTGTTTGTTTATGTTAATAAGGTGTTTTTTCATTTACTTTGAAGAAAAATGCTGTTACTGCTCTAACCCTTGTTTGACTGTTTTGTTAAAATCACCCCCATCTCTGCTGTCCCCTATAGGTAACAAATTGCCAGCAAATATGTCTGGTGGAGATTCTGCAAAAAGGAACAGTAAGTCCCACATTATTTTTTCTTCAGTGTTGTTAAATATGTTAACATATCAGCAAGCATGTTAGCTTCTTTCTTATTCTTTCTCAGCCCAGAACTCTGAGGAAACCAACTGTTGCCAGTTAACCGTGGATGAGGTTGGACTCCTTAACCTCAAGTTAATCATACTGGCCGTCCTGTGTGTCATTCTGGGAGCTTTTCTGGTGGCTTTCCAGGTGCAATGTAAGTGCATTTTAATGTGGGGCAAATTAGGCACATTTTTGTTTATTTGTATAGTTTTTTCTAGGACCAAAGATGACAGATTCTACAGTTAGCATTTCTGAATCAAGAATTCTGATTGGGTAGCAGTATGTATTTGTCTCAGTAAGGAAATTAAAATGTTATCACCTGAATTCAATATGAAGGTTACTATGTAAACATTATTCATGACAGCATTGATTACTATGACAGAGGTAACCGGCTACCCTTGTTCTGTTTGTAGATTTCTTGAAAGTGGAGACATGCACAGGTGAGTTTGCGTGCACAAACAAGTATAAGACAGTTGGCAGTTCAAAGCTGCTCCCTGCCACCTCACCCAGAGTCTTGTCAGTCATGTCATTGATTTATGTCAGATTTTAGACGGAAAATCTAACAATACATTTCATAATAAATTATTATTAAATTCAGTTAATAAATGAGCAGTTACACTTGCAATGTGCTTTTCTATCTCAAGGTCATTTTACAGACAGATAAAAAACACATTAAGTCTGCTTCAAAATCTGAAAGTAGTTTTTCAATTTTCTATTGAATGTCAACTCGAGTTTCTTTTTTAAAAAACGTACTTACAAATGTACTTAAAGGCACCACACAGGAGCTGCAATCCTTACAAGTGCAGTATGACAATGCTACTGTGGTGATAAGGAGTTTGGAGGCCAATCTTACAGGTATAAAATTGTACAGTTCCTCACACAGTGCCTTTCTACCTTGAGGGCATTTTACAGACAAATTAAAAAAAAAAAAACATTAAGTCCGAATCTGAAAGCTGCCCACAAGATACATATTTTTCAGTTTTTGCACATTTTCTACTGAATGTCAACTTGAGCTGTTTCTTTAAGTACTTACAGGCCAACCTTAAAGGTATAAAAGTGTACAGTTCCTCGCACAGTGCCTTTCTACCTTGAGGGCATTTTACAGACAAATAATTAAAAAAAAACATTAACCCTGTACTGCATGATTTTTTATTTTTGGGAGAAAAAATTTTTGCACCCTATTTCAGGGGAGCTTTGGGGTCCCTAATTATAGATCAACAATAAAATCCCCCCCCCACCACCCCCCAATAAGATATTGGTTTGTTGCTTCAAGGCAACACTGTGCGTTAAGGGTACAAAAATACCAAGCTTTTCCATAATAAGTATTATTATTCAAACAAGGAAAATGCACAATATTATCCATGTTTTAACATTTTTATTCAACCCAGTTAACAATAATGCATACAAAAACATTGATTAATAGAAAACAATTGGCCATCCTCAAAAATAGCCTTAATAAATGAACGTATGAGGTGATATCTAGTGATTTTATCTGATCCCTCTTCATCTGCTCACACTCCAGTCATAGGCCCTTTCCTAAATAGAAGAATAAGAAAGATAATTATTTTCATTTCATTAGATTTGCAGGTAAAAACACTGACTATGGTCATTTAACCATACAGACACATCTCAAGACTTATACACCAATGCATTACATTGCCTGAATAAAGTAGGACTAATTGCACAGTGTTGCCTTGAGGCAACGTTTGAAAAAATACTGTTTTAGCATATAAATAAACACAAAATAGGTATTTAATTGATCAAATAAGCTTCTTTGCATATTCATGCACATGCATATATTTTTTTGGTGTTAAATTGTTCAATTTAAACATGTTTAAAAGAGATTCAAATCTTACCAATTTGTGGCATGTGTCCCATGCGGCTTGACTTCCTGAAAGGACTGCTCTGCCCCCTCAAAAAAGCTCACACCCACTTCAAATCATCATTTTATTGGACAGAGATGTGTCTGGTCATAGTTTATGAAAAAAAAAAGATATATTCTTTTACAGGGCCAGTGTGGGGGTTAAAAATGTGGTTTGTTGCCTCAAGGCAACGCTATGCAGTACAGGGTTAAGTCTGCTTCTGAATCTGAAAGCTGCCCACAAGATAAATATTTTTCAGTTTTTGCACATTTTCTACTGAATGTCAACTTGAGCTGTTTCTTTAAGTACTTACACATTTACTTAAAGGCACCACACAGGTGCTTCTTACAAATGCAGTGTAATGACAATGCTTCTGTGGTGATAAGGACTCTGGAGGCCAACCTTACAGGTATAAGGTATTTTCTACTGAATGTCAAATTGAGCTGAGTTTATTTTTTTTAAAACGTACTTACAAATTTACTTAAAGGCACCACACAGGAGCTGCAATCCTTACAAGTGCAGTGTGACAATGCTACTGTGGTGATAAGGAGTTTGGAGGCCAACCTTACAGGTATAAAAGTGTACAGTGCCTTTCTACCTTGAGGGAATTTTAAAACAGATTTAAAGCGTTACTATATACATATTGACAATTTAATAACTATTTTAAGGTTAAGGTTATCATTTGAAGTGATGACGTATGATCAGTTATTTATGATGTAATTTAATGTTTGATATAAATTGTGGTTGCTATCTTTTCCAGAAACTCAGGCAATACTAGCTGATCAAAAAAACACCAATGATAAACTTACCAAGGAAATCACAAAGCTAGAGAAAGAACTTACAGGTAAGACTTCCATAAAACTATGGTGATCTAACTATTCTTAGACTACATCTACTTGTATTCATTTCAAGTCAATCCAATAAGTACTGAGACACTGGTACAGTAGTTTGAGTAGCAGTAGTACCAATAGTACCAATACAGTTGTTGGTGGTGGCAGTAGTAGTAGAAATACATTCAGAGAGAAGAAGTCCAGAGAGCCTCAGGACTTCCCCAGCAATGGAATGATTGCTGGTTTGATTCCACCTCCTCCTGACTAGGTTGAAGTGTCCTTGAACAAGACACTTAACCCCATCCTGCACCCAGTGTGCTGAGTGGCACTTTACATGGCAGCCTTTGCAACCGGTGTATGAATGTGAAGCAATGTAAAGCACTTCAGAGAGAATGTTCTATATGAATGGAGTGCATTTACCATTTAGTATAAGCAGAAGTAGCAGTGGTGGTAGTGGTGATGTTTATACTACCTGTGTTTCTGCCAGTAAATAACATGGATATTAATTTAAAATAGACATAGAGAGCATAGATAACATGACTGTGTGGTAATGTCACTTGAAAGAATTCAAGTAAGGTTCATGACTGAACATATTTCAATAGAGCACCTGATTAAATATTGAAATATCAGTCAAAAGCCAACTATGCTGTTTGTTTGTCCCTCAAAGCTGTGAAGGTTGCAGCTGGCTGGAAATATTTCAATGGAAAGTACTACTACTTCAGCGTGCACCCTGATACAAGGAACTGGGGCGACAGTAGACATGCTTGTGTGAAACTGGGAGGAGACCTGGTCATCATAGAGACTCAGGAGGAACAGGTTTGATGCATTAAACTATATTTAACAGTTGTGGTAAAAATTCAAGATTTTCCATTTCCTACAGTCTCACCAAATGAAAATGAACATTGCTGACATCCTAATCATACTTTGCTTTAACTCAGGATTTTCTGAGGCAGGAGCGTACCAATCAATACTACTGGATTGGTCTTACTGATGCTGCAAAGGAGTTAGAATGGCGCTGGGTGGATAACAGTTTACTTAACAACAACGCAAAGTAGGTATCTCCTCAATAGTCTGTGTGTATATATGCATGACTGTTTACATTGTAGATTCTGACTGAAAACACTGTTTTATTAAGTACATAATCCATATGTGTTCATTCACAGTTTTGATCCCTTCTGTGAGAATCTACAATGTAAATAGTCATGAAAATAAAGAAAATGCATTGAATGAGAATGTGAAAACCTTTGGCCTGTACTGTGTATTTATATATGGTGGGACAAACAACCAGGAGCCCTTTTTAAATGATTTTATGTCCTCAATCCCTGTAACTACCACATAAAAACCATGCAAATTAAAGCTCATTTTCATCCAGTTCTCTCTTTCATCCAGCACACAATGGTATGACATGGCCATTTGGAAAACCCCCAAAAAAAACTACCAAACTTGCTAATTGTTTAGACATATTCAGACTGCATAAACAAACTTGAGAATATATTGAATCCTTGCAAACTGTGTGGCTCACTTACAAAAAAAAAAAACATTATTATTGTTTCGGGTATGTCTAAAGCCACTAACACATACTGTAATGTTTGACTCAGGTACTGGGGGAAAGATCCTGTTGTCGGTGGAGCAGATTGTACCACAATGGGGGTGGTTAGTCGTAGAAATTCCTGGTATGATGCGGAGTGCACAAAACAGTACAAATACATTTGTGAATCTTAAGCAAAAATAATGGGACATTCCCCATCTTACATCCTCACCTTAAATATTCTTCTTTACAGTCTGTGCATTAAAGGGGATCTTTAGGTATTTAATGAACCCTCAGAAATATAGTAATCTACCTGATGCGGGCAAAAATTGTTCAAATGTTATGTAATAACTTGTTTGGCTTGTGCTCTATGCCTCTCCTCAAACTACTTGTATTGCATTTTTAACACTTTACTTTATTACATGATGGTGTACATTTAGCAGAAATGAAAATAAACATTCTTATATTACTCCAGTGGTTCCATTTTATGTTTTTCCACATTTGCAAGCTGGTGTTCATTTATGAAATATTTCATGAAGGCTAATAAGAAAGAAAATATGAAATAATGTCTAGTATACATATTCTGATAAATGTAAATATAAAATATGAAATGGCATTCCACTAGGTTCTTGCCTAGAGGAGGTTTATACATGCAGAAGTGATCCTATTATCAGCATATCTTAAAATTAGGCTTTAAGTGGTGAAAAAAATCCATATCCATGTGAAATAGAGAAATTCAGCTGCAGTAAAGCTTTGGTTTGAGTTAGTGAACTTACAGTGTTTATTTCACATCGAAATGTCTTACCACCTGGCCGATTGTTGACTTGTGTATACTATCTTTCTTGTCCCTTTCTTGTCGGTGGCATGAGTAAAGTAGAGTAGAGTAAAAAAAATGTTTATCCCAAAGGAAAGTGTTAGCTTAGCAAAATTAATTCAGCCAATAAATTCCATTCATCCTACCTGTCCTTCCGTCCACTTCCGTCCAAATGTCATAAATATATTTGCCCACATTTTGTGACATGCATTCCTCTTCAGGAAAAACAGCAGCACCTAATAACATCAAACATGGTGTTAGAAAGTCCTGGTATGATGCCTTTTGTGAAGATAGGTACAAACGCATATGTGAATCTTATATGTGGATCATTCCCCATCTTACATCCTACTATTTACATTGTAGATTCTGACTGAAGACATTACAACTGTGAATAACATATGGATTATGTACTTAACAAAAACGTGTTAAGTCTTAACTTTTTGTTAAGTACATAATTCCACATGTGTTCATTTATAGTTTTGATGCCTTTAGTCATAATCTAGAATGTAAATAGTCATGAAAGTAAAGAAAACGCATTGAATGAGGAAGTGTGTCGAAACTTTTGGCCTGTACTGTAATTCTGCAGTTGTTCCATTTTATGTGTTTCCACATTTGCATGCAACATCTACACAATAGGAAAACAAAAACATTAAATAATGTGAAATAATGTAGAATAAGTGTGATTGAGTGGCACATTTACAGTGAACACATTTACAGTTCAGTTTTGATGCCTTCAGTCAGAATCTACAATGTAAATAGTAGGATGTTAATAGTCATGAAATTAAAGAAAACGCATTGAATGAGAAGGTGTGTCCAAACCTTTGGCCTGTAAGGTGTGTAAACTAGATGTGTGTGTGTGTGTGTGTGTGTGTGTGTAAACTAGAGGAAAATCAACTTAGTGTAGTGACAGCATAGGTACTGTATGCATTTTAACATCCTGGCTGATGACGGTGCCCTGTTTTGGCACTACTGAGAAATAGGCCACTTACTATACCTTGCTGAAGAGTTGTGCTACTAAGAATGAAAAAAAATGTAGTCCATTGCTAAAAAACATGGTAGCGTATTGCCTTTTACTCTCCAAAGGCACATTACTCATCCATATATTTTGGTAGTAACCTCTATTTGCTCCTCCCTCAGGTTTTGGATAAAATACAGTACCAGCCAGATGACTGGAACAGTACAGAGGACTGAGCCCTTCTTTGCAAAAGGTCACATGACAAAGGCCTACATGATGGTGATTGCTCCACCCATTTCAAGCGAGATTAGAAGTTGTATGACCTACTGTAAGTTTAAATTACATTGACAACTTAAAGCAACACAATAGGCTCAAGAACTACATTGTGTTGCTTTAAAGTTATTGCTTGTGAGAACATTTAAAGATATGTAAGATATTGTAAAGATGGTGATGCATATTGACTTTTATAGGCTGTTACGCCCCACCTTGGTTGGCCCTACTGGGGCGAACAACTAACCACTCCTGACCCATGCAATAACCAAAAACACCTTTAAAAGATAACCCAACCAATGGGATTTATTACGATAAGACAAAGGCAGAACTTAAAATACTACAAACAAATGATTAAATCATAAGACACACAAATCCCAGGCTGAGAGGCAGAAAGACAGCCAGCAGTCCCACACCAGAAGCCTCTCAGCCTGGGATTTGGGTGTCTCATGCTCGCTCATTCCACCGGGATCATTCTTTCAGAGCAGCTCACTCCTACCGCCAACAGGCAGAGAGCTCATCCCTCTCTTTTTGACACGCGCTACTTTTTACTTAGCTTGGGCATTTTTTTGACTGACAACTTCCCACTACTATTTTTAATTACATTAACTGGTGTTTTCGTATTCATGTATGGTGACGGGTGTTTTGTTTGCTTTCCCTTTTTGTGCACGTATCACAGGGCAGACTAGCGCAGCAGGTAAGCCTTGCGGAAGATGCACGTTTTGATTTCGAGGAGGTTAGGTAGTTTTTGTTCTATTAAAAGAGGAGGGAAGGTTACAGGGCCTGTTTTGTTTTTCTATTCATTGGTTCCTGTTTATTGACACCTTTTTGTTACCGTTTGTTTAATAAACACCGTTTTGTTATATTTTCTCTCTCCTGGTTTCTTATGTTGCCACCTCATATTTTCTTTTACAATATTCTTCACAATGAGGTCGTAACATAGGCAATGAAGTAGATTAGACTCAATTACTAGTACATGTTACTAGTACATTTATGTACACAAAGTTCAGCTGCAACAGTATATGTGGAGCTATATCTAACTAAGCAGGAATTGTAACTGTTTATACATAGTGGTATGTATCTATGGGTGAACCTATTGTATCTGTAAGGGTAATCTCCAAACACAGTGACATATTTAACAATTAGATAAAAATCTACTTATTCTTACTGAAACGTCTTCTGCTTTAGTGTTGTCTATGGTGTGCTGATAGTACTATACTGTATATACGTTGTTGTAAAAACCATTCCTCTGTGACTTATACACTTCGCTTTGACCGCAAAAGTATGTAATAGGCGATAATGTGTGAGAGGTATGAATAAAGCTTTAAAATGTGCATATATGACTTTATTGTAGAATTCTTATTATACTATGCATTAGTATATGGTTATGCTACTTGTGGAAAAATTAAACAGTTTTCCATTGTAATCACTTTTAGTAGAGGACAGTGTTGTTGAAGCCCAAAAACCTGTTTTACACAGCCTACCTCACAAGTAAGTATGTGATGATTGTTAACATACTGTATGAGATACATGTCTCGGGTCACAATGTTTTTGGTTATAAAATGCATCACATATCATGAAAGTGCAGAAAGCAGTCTCTATGGACGTCTGATTGAACTTTAACAGACATGAGAAAGCCACAGCCATACATGCAGCATTACTACTTCATATGATTTAATACTGGGAATTTATGCTGCCATTGAGTTGAGTTCCTACATTCAAATGAGAATGTGTGTGTGTGTGTGTGTGTGTGTGGGCATACAATGCTACAATGACTGGAATAAAAATTATATAGGTCAGGTTTTAATAGATGCACCTTTTGCTGCAATCCCTGCAAACACTGAGTCTGTGTCATGACCAGAATATGTCTCAATCCAGCTTGCACATTTGGACACTCTGTTCTTGCAAAACAGGTTAAGATCAGTCAGACTGCACTTGGCTGGGGAGTGAGCAACATTTTTTTTAAAGTCCAAATATAAATTCTTCAGAGCACCTCAGATCTTTTTGCACAATGAAACACTTTGGCAAGATGTCTGCAAAAATGCTGGTTTTTAAATGTGAATGAGGAGTTTGCAATTATTTATGGTTACTACTCCTTGCTGTTGTTGACTGCTGCGGTCAGTATGGAGGAAGCAACATCACTCTGCAATGCTTCAGTTGTTGTACTGTTAGTTCCTTATTTCGACTAAAGGGAAGTGGAAATCAACAACCACAAAAAATGCAAACAGGTGTGTGTGTGTGTGTGTGTGTTTGTGTTTGTTTGTCTGTCTGTCTGTCTGTCTGTGCACCTGCATGTGTTTGTTTGAGGTAAACATAAATAAAGACATAAATGCATGTCTGTGTATGTGTGTTAGTCGCATAAATGTGACAAGATCCAGAGGAATAGAGAATTGTCACGTTATGTTTTGTCATCATGTCTCATTGTCTTGTTTATAAGATGTTAGATGTCCACTGTGGGCCTAAGGAGCGCTGCAATTTCAAATTCTGTGTGTGCCAACCTGTACATATGGTTTTTGACAATAAAGCTGACTTTGACTTTGAATTTGACTTTTGACTAAAGCCTTTATCATGTGACCCAGTTCCGCCTCAAACAAAAAGGTGATTGCGTGAGGTTCCACGTCTGTGGAATGATCTGCCCCCAGACCTCAGATTCACCCCCTCTATCTCCTCCTTTAAACCTAGGCTCAACACCCACCTTTATTCCTTTGTCTTTCCTGCTTCCTAGCTGTCCTTTTCTTATCTCCTTTGTAAACACGTGTGTGTGTGTCATTCATTGTGGTTGAGTATTTGTTTTTCTGTGTAGGCCTACTTTCTGGCCTCTTTGTCTATTGTTAATCTCTGTGTTTGTCCCGCTAACTCTTTTTTTTGCTGCTACTTGTTTATGATCTGCTTTTATTATATGTTGCATTTTATTGTTCATGCTTTGCATTTTATCTCTGTTCTTTTAGCCACCCTTTATACAGCACGTTGGTCAGTGTAATGTGCTTTATAATTTAAACTTACTGACTTACTTGCTTAGTTTCTTACTTACTAACTAAGCAGACTCTTTTTTATTCAAAGGAACTTACAATACAAATCAAACTACAGTTTTGCAGAAGACAGTAAGCAAGAGCGTAACAAAATAAGTGCAGACAGAGTACATATGATATTGTACTGGGTTTTACAGCAACAAAATAGAATGCAATTGTGTGTGTGTGTGTGTGTGTGTGTGTGTGTGTGTGTGTGTGTGTGTGTGCATATGTGTATGCATATGTGTAATGTCTGTATATCATTTATGGTTCTTGTAACCTACAACATATCAGGTAAAATATCATAATGTTGCGAAGGTATGTAGGAATAACAATAATTTATATTTTCTTAAGCTGGCAAATGTAAAAGCCACCAAAGGTATATGCAACTTTTCCATGAAAAGAGCCTAAATTAGTTTGCAATCAGTGGCGTGGTGTGGGGGATTTTTGTGGGAAAGCAAAGGGAGGGGGGGCTTTTATTGTTTTTATTTTATTTTATTGTATTTAATTTGTTTTTTAAAGAACATACAGGGTATAAAACACCCAGAGCAAGTGATAGAAGTGTGATGGTCACACACACATGCTGTCTCTCTCCCTACCCAAACCAAAGAAACTGCAAAACTGTATTCCGTATTAAACTGTCACACATTCAAAAGGCTGTCCTATCAACCTCTGTGTAACTTCGGCTCGCTGGCTTCCCTTCATACCATGCTGGCAAATCACAGATAGGTAGTATCACTAATTTGATTGGTTGATCCCTCGATTTTTTTTACCATTTCTTAGTGATAGGGATGCCATTAGGCTCGGTGCCACTTGGATATGACAGGAGTGTAATACCATGTTTCACCACATAACATAAGGGGTTACATCAGGGAGTGGGGAGGCGCCATTTTGCTCATAGCAAAACACTGAGTGAAGAAAGTAGAGCTAGATGACTGAAGCACAGTAGAAGGAGCAACACCAGTAAGGAAATAGGCCAAATGTGTCTATTAAAATGCCGGCTATTGTCTGCAAAATAGGGGAAGCATGGCTTCCCTTTGCCTCCGGGAGAAAACGCCACTGTTTGCCATAGGCTGCAATAACATCTGTTATGTCCTGTACTGTTGACACAAGAACACAGCATTGACTCATAATTCATGCAAATAAACTTGAACTTCATACTCAAAAGAGAATGCCTTTGCGCTGGCTGGTCTTACAGCCCACAATCCCCCACTAGGTCATCTGGAAATTCATTTCAAAGGATACATACAAAGGATACATAAACTAACACCACCACAGGTAAGTCACAACCATGATGTAGTTTTACCTCTTATATTAATGCACGGTAAGACTTTATTTTATGGTTCCTTTTATAGTGTGGTGTATCTAAATGTAGCAACAACATGTAATAGTATGTGTACTTACGCTGCATATACCCAACACTAACCCGAATCATAACCCTTACCCTTACCCTATGGCACAGTGTAAGTACATTATCTAATGTTTCATATTGTTACAAACATTGTTACATTGTCCTTGATAATGTAGAATGTACACTGTAACAGGGACCGTAAAACAAAGTGTAACCTATGTCGAATGGAATGCCTATTATTGTCACTATACAAATCTACCATGTACACTATATACACATGCACAATAAGATTAAAAGCCACTGACTCTTCATTACAGACACGTATGGAGGATATTTATAACATAGCAGGAAAAGAAAAGTATTACTGCAAGGCAAGATAAAGATAGAAGAGAGGGTGGGGTGAGATGCACAGTTTTGAGGTAGAGATAACAGAAGTTCTATATACAAGGTGACATTGAAAATAATTTTACAAGTTATTGCACATGAATTAAAAAAAGAGTAAAATACATTGTATAAAACATAACATATAATTTCTTTCTGTTGTAATAGAAAACAACAGAAATAGCATGACTATAAGACTACAAAAATATATTTTAACCAATAAAAGATGTTCAGGAGCTGACACACTTGGGTTAGAGTGTTAATATTGCACAGTGGAAGAGAGAACACACAAGGACAGAGAGGTGCCTTAAGTTTGCCCGGGTAGGGACACTGTAGACTACAAAACTCTTTTTGCAAAAGAACAGTGGGAGAGGGGAGTATACGCATGACAGTAAGTATAATGACAATTCGCAGTATAGATAGTATATAGATATTGCACTGTATCGCATACCATTTAAGTTAAATATTGCACAATAGGTGGATTGAAAGAGGTCCGAGGGTCGAGGGGTTGGAATGTGTCGTCAGGGCATGTGTGAGTTAAAAGTGGTTATGTTTCTTGGGAAAAATCTATTCTTAAGTCTGTTGGCACCTGGTAGTGCCTTCCTAAGGGTGACAAGTCAAACACATTTATTACCTTGGCAAATGTCATAAATACAGTAAAAAAACAAACAAACTTAACCTTATCATCACTCCATCTCAGGTCTGGGTTAGAAAGAAAGAGGAACAAGTGATCTTTATCAACAGCACAGATTACACTCCTTACACCATATAAATGCTTCAAGGCTACCATGGGGAACAGTACACACTGTTCAACACCTAAACATTCTTCTTCTGTCTATTTTTTTTTATGTCAACAAGGGTGTTGATTTTCTCTAAACATTGGTGACGACACAACAGTCTGTCAAAATCTCAACATGCGCTAGAGAAAATGATACGCGTGATGTGTGGGAAAATTGGTAAGGCCAATTGAGATCATTCGAAATCAGTATGGACGTGTCCCTACCATCAATACCATAAATTATGCCATAATAATATTATACCATAAATTATCACACAGGCAATAATGAGGCAGCTCTGGTTTGGCTGCTCTCATTGGCCTTGTTTGGTATCCCCCATTGTCATGCTCTTTACAAGGACATAGTTCACAAAGAGGGGCATGAATTTAATGTGACACCAAACGTCTCTTCTTCTCGTCTTCTTCGCCCTTTGCTTACTCTTAATCTCCTTCTTCTTTGTCTTCCTCTTCTGGATTTGCATTCATGTACGTGTTTTTGGTTCTCACTCGTATGTGAACAGTTTTGAATCATAGTGTTTAAAATGAGATAATTGTTTTTAAAAAAAGTGTTCAAGCTGTGCTGACTTAAGTGAACAACGTTAACTGCCAGTGCTGTCAACACAACCACTGGGCTAAGGCAATGACACAGCACAGTATATTAATGGGATTCCGGTTTGCTTGATACTAGCCATGCAGGCAGGCGATGTGACGTACTGTGACGTTACCTTCATTAAAAAAGATGACACTGGCCAGAAGCAAGCGGAGTGTGGTGAGTCTTCCCCTGCTGGAAAGACAGTGGCTCAAATCTCTTCATGTTTGTGCCAGTGATACATCTTACTGTTGTTTTAAACTGCAGAATCATTTAAAAACGATGACGTACTGCCAAAATCCAATATTTATGCAAATACATCTGTCTTTGTAAAAAAATGTTTTTCTTTTTCCATGATACCTTTCCAAAATGCTAAATACCAAACATTATATTGTAAACTTAATGAACTATCAGCTCTCATGACAATGTAACATTCCCCTCTATGTTGGACTGAACAGAAGATGGAGAGGATGCCAAAGTCATCTACTCAGAGGTCAATGTGGCAAGAAATTGTGAGTGTTATCATAAATTAATCTTGTTTTTTATTATTACTGTCAGCCTGCTGTTGTTGTCATGGCTTTTTCTGTTTTTTTTTTCTTTCTGTCTTAATTTTTATGACAAATGAACACATTGGTATGAAAACTATGATGACATTTTGTGTTTTTATAGTAAATAAGAAAATGTACTTTATTAAGCACATTTAAAACAGCTTACACTGACCAAAGTGTTTTACAGTATAAAGAAAAAGGTAAAGTAACCAGGTAAAAAGGTCAAATGTTAAACAACATTGGTAAGTTAAAGGTTAAAACACAATAGTATACAGACAAAACAAAAAGTAAAAACAGCACATACAGTAGACCATTACCATCAAACAAAGACAAGACAAAGTACAAACATCGCAAAAGTACCAGGATCCTACCAGGATCCCCACAGTGTCAGAGGCTATTGAAACGCAAGTCGGAAGAGATGCATTTTGGACAGCTGGGCTCCTTTGGGATGTAGACCGTAGAGGTGGTGACGGTGCATGCACCCTTAGCATGGTTATGATGTAATTTGGAGCTTGATTATTTAATAATAATAATAATAATAATAATAATAACTAATAACTTGTACAATGTCACAACAACGCAATACCCCATTTGATGCGGGCTCTTGATTATTTAAAGCTTTTAAAACAGTCAGTGTCAGCCCCTTTATAATGGACTCTATACTTCACAGAAAGCCAATGCAGAGCTGCCAGAACAGCAGTAATATACTGTAAGACATAGCTGGGACAGCACAGCTTTTTCTAGCAACTTAGAAATGAAAGGAAGCTTAGAGATAGGGCGCATATCATTTAAGCATTTAGCATACAGACTGTGCTTTTTAAGCAGGGGTTAGACAATCGCATGTTGAAACAAGCAGGGACAGCACCCGATGTGACGCAAGACTTAATAATTACATCAAAAGCTTCCTTTATAATATGAGCAGCATCACCAGAAAAGGAGGTGGGTTTTATTGATAGGACTAGGTCCTTCAGGTCTGCAAGAGATATATTATCAACGTGACTGAAGCTAGCTAAAGGGCCTGAGGATACATTTAGGGGAAATAGGCGAAGGTGTGTGTGTTCGTATGAGTTAGAAAGGGAAAAAAATGTACTGACTAACATGTTGTTATTTTGGTAGCCCATAGCATAGCATCCATATATTTTGCATACAACACAGATTATATGAAAATTAACCAAAGGTGGTAAGATTCTGTGCCCTACTGCAGTCAAAGCTAAATAAATAAATAAATAAATAAATAACCTCTCTGATTCTGGATTTATTTCTGCCCCAGCCAAACCTGACCCTAAAGACTCTTCACCAACTCCTCATCCAGATAAGGAGAGCAACACTTGTGTGTCTCTGAGATGCACAGTTCTCCTACTGTGTCTATGTCTTCTCCTGTTGGCCACTGTTGTTACTATGGCAGTGCTCTGTGAGTAAGATTTAATAGAACTCCAAGAAGACATAAGTAGTTACTGTTTAATGAAAGGAAAACATTAAATAGATTACTGCAGATATCTGCAATGTGAGTATTTTATGCTGATACAATTTCTTTCAATAGATATTTTAAAGGAGGACTCAAACTCAGGTGAGTGTGTGGCTGAAATATAGTTGATAGGATGACACTGATAAGATGCTTCTTACAGTATATCACAAATTTGCTTTAATGACTACAGTGTAATTCTACAGTGTAATCACCAATGCTGATTTCTTTAATAGATATGCAACATGATCTGGAAAAACTACAGACTGAGAATGAAAATATTTCCATTGAGAAAAAGGACGTGGAGAGTCAGCTTTCAGGCAAGGAACAATAACCTGCATACTATACATGTACTGTACAGTAACAGCAAAATATGTAGAGGTGGCCGGCAACTCTGTTTAAAGTTTTTGAAAATGTCCTCCTATGTAGCAAAGTATATACTGCCCATTCTACCTTCTACATGACAGTAAAACATTGTTTTAAATGTCCACTGTACAGAACAATAGTCTTACAGACGCTATGTGCCTGCAACCCCAAATATGACCCTACATGAGCTACTAACTAATGTCAACTCACCACGCTAACAAATGATTGCAGTGTGTGTGAACATATTAGTCCTTACAGAGATGAATTGTCCTGCTTGCTTGTTTTCTTGTTTGTCTTAAGCAAAGAACAAAACTCATCCCACCTGTTCTATTTAAGGGCCCCTTAGGCCAGGCCTGTTCAGTTACTGTTTTAGGGGGTAAGGTTTTTATTCTCAAGTGGCCAGACATATAATCTGCTATCTCACCACTTACACTGAATGAATTCCAATGTGTTTCCTTTACATAACGCACATTTTCATTTTTAATCCATTTTATGTACTTATTTTCACAGACGAACATTACCAAACGACAGGGAGAACCAAGTAATTATTTTAGTAGAAGTACCAGGAGAAATTACATTTTGTAAGAACAGTGGGAGTAAGGTAATCGGTAATGTGTCACGAGGACTAGGACTAGGAACCAGGGAAAAAAGACAGAACATGAGAGAGGAACCAATTGTGTGGCGTAACCCCAAAGGCCTTTATTCAGGGATTCAGAGGAACATTGAACATAGACAGGGGGCCCAGAACTGGGCACACAGGAACAGAGTCAGGCGGACAGAACACGGTGGTGCTCGCTTGAGCATGTTGGCTGGAACAGAGACAGGGACAGATAAACAGGACTGGGCTGACAGGGACACGGTGGTGCTCGCTTGAGCACGTAGGCCGGGGTTACGTGGGACTCGAACCCACGACTCTAGGGGCCAGAGTAACTTGCTTGGTGCAGCTGGGTAGTATGGGGATCGAAACCACAACTCTGGGGATCAGAGTTGCATGCTCGGTGCATGTGGGTTACGTGGGGATCGAACCCACGACTGTGTCTGAGTCTGAGCCGACGGTCGTCACCGGCAAACTGGATCGGTAGCCTTGGCTGGAGACCGGAGCGTAGATTCGAGAAGAATTTTTAGATCTTACTTTTAGCTTTAAAACTGACTATGCTTATTCTACATCTGATAGTCTAGTTTAAACTCAACCTAAGGTGTTATAATGCTCTATTTTACTTCTGAATCTACTCTTGTCTTACAAACAGTTAAGATCCCATTTCAACTGTTGCTTTCCTATACAACTGAACCAGGTGATTGACCTCAATGTCTTCACATCCCAACAGATGTTAATCAAGAGTTAGACAGATTGAAGGTGGAACATGCCAATGTTACTCACGATTTAAAGGCTAATTTATCAGGTGAGGAGGAATGCACAGACACAAATTTCACCAAACGTGTTTAGCATGGGTTCTTTAATTAAAATCTGAAATTTGCCTGTAATAATTAAACTACTTTAATATAACAAAATATCTTTTTTAATCACACAAGACATGACACAGAAGCTGGAATGCCTGCAAGTGTCGTATGATAATGCTACTGCTATGACAAGGACTTTGGAGGCCAATCTTACAGGTAAAATGCCACGAAAGTGGAGACAGATCTGAATAAACACAAAGTACATCAATGTGACAGTGATCAGGCTGATAAACTATATGAGTGGCCCATTAATACAGTATAAAAAGCCACTCAAATATTACTGTTGAATTTCAGCTATACCTCCCAAGAGCCTGTTTAGTACTATATTATTAATATTATATAGACCCAGTAACCCTGTAACTACCTGCAACCTAACACTATAATGCTCAAAACCCATAATATAACCAAATGTCTGAGTAACTTCTACTGTCAATGGCACCAGCTATTGCTAAACACCCAAGAATTTACATGCCGTAGTCTTTTTTTATACTTCATAAACCTGCATACTATTATTTTTGTTTTTAGTGTTTTATACTTGGTGTAAAATATGTATTTTGCATAATAACTGTAGTTTTATGCTTTATGCATTTCTGAATAACTTCTACTGTTTACGGCACAAACTATTGGTAATCGCCCAATAATCAATGTGGTCTATTCACCCTTTTTGTATGCTTCATAGGCCCACAACATTATGTTGGTCATGCTTTTATTTTTTATTTTTTTTATTTTTTACATTTAGTCTGTATTTGGTATAGATATCACCCATCATAACTTTTATGTCATGTTTTTTTTTTTTTAAATATGCCCACTCAAGACATCACACAGACCTTGGAAACCCTGCAAGTGAGTTATGCTAATGCTACTGCCATAGCAAGGATTTTGGAGAGTAACCTTACAGGTAAAGAGACACACATTTAAACTTGCAAACTAAAGAGCCATGCACTAATAAAAAAAGAACTACGAATAACAGTTAAGCATTGCGTAGGGGGGCAATTTTAAACTACAACATCTGCACATTGTCTTTAATTAGTATAATATTTCCAGCTTGCTTGTGAGTGTGTTGAAGTGGAATAAAAGGATAGAGAGGGTTTTGGAGTCGTTCTGTTTCTTTACTGTATGGCAAACAGGCAGTGGCAGTTCTAAAGTCTTTTACTCCCCAGACAGACACACTGCTTCTGTGCACGGCACCTTCTCAGCAAGCAAGGCCGCCTGCAGTTACAGTGTGCCTGCAGTTAGGGGGCGTCAATGTGTCAGTTGCAGCGATATCATACAGAGCTACTCCCCCCCCCCCCCCCCCCCCCCCCAAGCGCTTGTGGCACCCCCCACGAAATGGTGCCCCAGGCGGCTGCCGTGTTCACTCATGCCTAAAACCGCTACTGCGAACAGGTTACACATAAACTCATTGCCTGTCAGCTACGCTACACTACCGGACCACGCACTTTGCACTGATCATCACTATACTCCTTTTCTTCTTCAGGTCAACACATTGCTTCTAATGTACGTAAGAGGCATAAAAATAACAGTGATTGGTATGATAAAATAGTCTCATGAACAGCTTACTTTTAAGCTATCAGTAGCGGTAGAAATCACTTACACTACAAAACACAATGTACTCTTGTTTCAATTGTCTTACAATATACAGCTTTCAATATCTAAGCATATGGTGTCAACAGAAACTTTCATCATGTACTGTAACTTAACCATACATTCCAGGAGTTCTATACAGTCCCAAAGTGACTTAAGGTCAGCTGCTGTCCTTTATTCGTAGTGACGCAGATACGCTGGATATCTGCGTGGCAGAATGCTTGTTCTGCAATGTCACCATCTTCTGGATCCAGGTCTAGGTTTAAGTCAAGGAGTGCCAATGGATGCTGTAGTGCATCAAGTTGAATCCTCCTGAAGAATGAACTGTTCAGTAATAGTAATAACCATTCCGTCCAGCAGTCACCATAGAGCCTTATACATGTCTCTTTGCTGTAGGGTGTTGTAAACTTGTGTGTAAACTCTGAAAGATCAGTTCAGCAGGCGGTCTTCCTGTTGTGCTATGGGGTGTAGGCCTGTAGGCTATTTGCGAAGGAAGATGTTCAGCTGCTGCTTCCAGGAGGTGCCAAGCATTTGTGCAATCCGCAACGTTTTTCCTACAGTCCGCGTTCGTCTGTGGCCATAGAGGTGTTATTTTTCTGTGTTGAAATCCCATGTAGCTGGCAAACTGGGAAAACAATGTGTCGAATGGAGGTCCATTGTCGATCTTGACAGTCCTTAGGATGCCGAACATAGAAAAGATGCTATCCATACAAGGCATTGCAAAGCATTCGCCGAAATGCAGCGGAGAACCTCTACAATGGGGAATCGTGTGTAGTCATCCACAATCACCAGCAGGTACTCTCCTGTTGGGAGTGGTTCATAAAAGTCTGCACCGACAGGATGCCACAGTGCTTCAGGGAACTCAGTCATTCTGAGAGGCTCAGTCTTTATGACTGGAGTGTTAATCTGGCAGCCTAGGGAGTTTCTAATGAGAGCCTTAGTGTGTTGGTCAAGGTTGGGGAACCACACTTTCTCTCAGAGTAACACTTTGGTTTTGGCTATGCCCTGATGGCCTTTACGAGCAGTACGAGCTTTACTGTACCAGTACTCGCTGTTTTACAGAAATGAGTATAGCGATTCTGCAACCTCTGAATATGAGATCCTTGAGAACGTTGAATGCTTGACCTGACAAATTACATATTTTGTGCAGTTCCCACCTTCTTGGTTGAAGACATTGGCAATATAAAATCCCAATATTTGTATTTACCCATATCACTAGGTGGCGCTATGCTTCAAGGGAGTGTTTATGGGCTGGGTCAATACGCCTATGTAACACTGACATATCACAAACAATTCATGTTGTTGGGTGAAACGTTTATTGAGATATTTAGCAAAACCTTTTGGCTGTCTCCCCCTCTTTGACAGACACTGGCACAGCAAGGGGGTGGCCCTTGGGGTCCAAAAGCTTCTATTCGCTGCTACCCTGCTAGGGCTCTATGCCTACAAAGATTATGTCCCCCAGAGTTCCAGTGTACCAGCAATCGTTGACGGAAAAATCAGTAAAAAAAAAAAGTGAAAAAAGTTGCGGCAACACAAATATGACCACTCTTGGTAGCTTCGCTAGCGGTGGTCATAATAAAACATAATTTACAGCATTGGGGCTAATATGTTGTAATCAAACTCTGATTATTTTGGACAAAAGTCTTTGAAGTTAACTGCAAGTAAGCAAACCTTTAACCAGCTGTACCTTCATGCCAGTTCTATGCTATTTGTTTTTTTCTTTTACTAAGTGAAGCATAATTTCATAGCTTACTATTAAGATATAGTAAATATATGGCACTAAGACTTTGAAATATCAGAATTTAAGCCTTATCTTTATTTTTTAGGACTGTTAAATCCAAAAGTTTTACCTTGGGGTCCTTTAGCAGCACTTTCACCTACACCAATAACACAGGGCTGCCCATGCCTGACTTTAAATCGGAACTACTAAACACAGATATTGGCCAATGGCGATTTACTAAAAAATGGCAAATATCAAATCGATATGTCGGCCGGCAGATATATTGGTTGACCTCTAGTTAAGACGCCATTGGTCTACTTCCATTAAGTGAAAATGATGTAAAAGCGGGTGATGTATCAGGCTAATGACAGCCATGATTGTTGGGGGACTCAGTGGGGTCTCAAGACCCCTACTTATTGGCAGATAATTTGGGGACCACTGACAAGTTATGGAAACCAAGTAGATATGTATGATTGACTGATGACCAGCAGTCATTATCTGCTCACATCACCTCTTTCTCCCGGTTGTGCCGTTTCACACTGTCTAACATCCAAAAAATCAGACCGTACGTACTGCATTCAATATGCAGTGCAGCTTTTGGTGCAAGTCATGGTCATATCTCGAGTCACTGCAGTTCACTATTGGCTGGCTTGACTGGCTTACCAGCTTGTGCAATAAAGCTACTGCAAATGGTCCAGAACGGTCTAGTGTTCCATCAACCCAAAGGGCTGCACGTAATTCCGCTATCCCTTAATTCGCATTGGCTTCTGGTTGCTGCTCCAATCAAGCACTATAGCCTACAAAGTCACTTTGGGGTTCGTCCCTGCTTACTTTGAGGCAATAATAAAAGCTTATGTCCCATTAAGGGCGTTGCGCTCCTCACAAGGGAACCACCTGGCCTTGCCCTCTCCTCACACAAGGCGATCTTAGTCCAAATGGCTCTCCTTTGTGGTCCCACAATTGTTAAACAAGCTACCAGCTGCTACGAGAGCAGGATCATCCCTCGGGTCCTTCAAGAAGCTCTTGAAGACCCATTTTTTTCTGGGAGCACTTCCTTCTTAACACCAGCCTCCTAACTTCCACTTACAGGTTCTTTCCTATACTCCGTCTGCACTTACTCTGTTACACTCTTGCTTACTCTATTCTTCTCTGCATAACTGTATTTTATAACTGTATTTGTGCCCTCTATTGTAACTCACTTTGCAGTGTGTAGAAGGTGTAATGAAATGGTCCAGAACGGTCTAGTATTAATACACTCACTGCGTGCACATGGATGAGTTGAATCTGATTGGAAATGGTGTGGGACCATATTGACTTCATGTGCACAGGATAAAGATCGTATAGGGATTGGTATCAACGAAACCAAATCAATGAAACCAAAAACGCTGTTTGTTCCTTTCTGCGGTCTTCCAAACACAGTAGAATGCACAACATGTTTGTGAATGCGTCAAACTCCTCAAACACCATCTTTGCCCACAGATATAGGCTTAGTATCAGAGGGTTTATACATGCCTTTGACTTGAAGGTAATTCCTTTGGATTAACAAAAAAACAAAACTTCTGGCTGCAAAACTAAAGACCTGAAAAATAGCAGTTTTAAAGTATTACTATACAAATATAAACATTTAAGAAAAAAAATTAACAACCCGTCATTTAAAGTTAAGAAATTATGCTCAGTTATTTATGATGTAATGTAATGGTTGATATAAATTGTGGTTGATTTCTTTTTCAGAAACTCGGGCAATATTAGCTGATCAAGAAAACACCAATGATGAACTTACCAAGGAAATCACAAAGCTAGAGAAAGAACTTAAAGGTAAGACTTCCATACAATTATGGTACTGTAACTACATATATATCTCTTGTATTCTTTTCACTTTTTACTTCATTTGGCAGTGGTGGTATTAGTAGTAGAAATACATTAATGTATAAGAGAGGTGCAGGACCTCCCCAGCAACAAAAGGGTCGCTGGTTTGATTCCACCTCCTCCTGACTAGGTCGAAGTGCACAAGGCACTTCACCCCATCCTGCACCCAGTGTGCTGAGTGACACTTTACATGGCAGCCTTCATGACCGGTGTATGAATGTGAAGCAATGTAAACCACTATGGAGTACTAGTAGTCTTGGTAATGGTGATGGTTATACTACCTGTGTTTCTGCCAGTAAACAAGATAGATATTAATTCAAATAGACATAGATAGTATAGATAATACGACTGTGTGTTCATGTCCACTGAAAAAATGACTAAAGTGACTTTTTTACTGTCCCTCAAAGATGCACAGGATGAAGCAGTGAAGAATTGTTCAGCTGGCTGGAAATATTTCAATGGAAAGTGCTACAACTACACCTCGAACACTGATTTGAAGAACTGGAATGAGAGTAGAGATGCCTGTGTGACTATGGGAGGACATCTGGTCATCATAGAGACTCCGGAGGAACAGGTTTGATGCATTAAACTGTATTTAACAGTTGTGGTAAAAATTCAGGATTTTCCATTCCCTACAGTCTCACCAAATGAAAAGGAACATTGCTGACATCCCAACCATGCTTTGCTCTAACTCAGGATTTCCTGATCAAGCAGCAGCCTGCCAATCAATACTACTGGATTGGTCTTACTGATGCTGCAAACGAGGGAGAATGGCGCTGGGTGGATAACAGTTTACTTAACAACAACGCAAAGTAGGTATCTCCTCAATAGTCTGTGTGTATATATGCATGACTATTTACATTGTAGATTCTGACTGAAGGCATCAAAAATAGCCTGTAGTCTCCTCAATAGTCTGTGTGTACATATGGTGGGACAAAGAACTGGAGCCCTTTTTAAATGATTGTACATCCTCATACAACCAGTCCAGTCAGAATGAGTGAAATATAGTGAAACTGTCAATGATTGAAATTGGCATGCAGCTCTGTGTAAGCAGAGGCAGCGGAATGGAATTCTGGCCAGGGCAGAGCCTGCGATTATGCCAGAATTCCATTTTGCTGCCACTGCTGAGATTCATTGCACAGAGCTGCATGCAAATTGCAATCATTGACAGTTTCCCTATATTTCACTTACTTTGACTGTTTAATTCAGGTCTATAGTTTGAAATGTGACTGTGTTTTTGTAAATACATTGTTTTTTTTTTTTTTTCCAAAACTACCCTTACTTTTTCAATGTCTTTTACTAGCTCCCAGAGTGGTGTTCAGAGAGATTAACATATGTAATAAAACTTGAATGTCAGCTTTCCAACGAATGCATTTGTAACTCTAACATTTTTAGATTCCAACATATAAGCATTTAAAATGTGTCCTGTATTTCTGGCTGACCCCCTCCAAATAAATAAATAAATAAAAATATAATATAATATAATATAATATAATATAATATAATACATATAATTAGTGGCAGCTAGTGGTTGTGAAAGTTGGGGTGAAGGAAGATGCCTAGCTACAAATTCATATCAGCAATAAAGAGTTACGATCTAAACTAGCAAGAACTACCTAAAACAACAGCATAGTAGCTTAAGTACTAGTAAAAACCTTCTGGTGTGCTAAAAGTGTACTTTAAATGACGTTCTGGTGGGTAGTGGTCATCAAATAGCCTTGGTGAAAATGACAATTTGTTCTATGCTTTAGGTTACATTGTTAGGATTCTGTGTGTTTTGTGCTCTGTATTCTTTTAGCCCCCTCCTGGCTGTTTGTTGCATGTCTCCTGTTATTTTGCTCCATGTGCTTTTGTTGTCCTTTCTGCCCTTCATTTGGCCACTCCCTGTCTTGATTGCTTTGTGTGCCTCCATTGTGTTCACCTGCTCCTTGTCTCATAATTCTTGTGCTCTCATTGTTTTCATCTGTGTCTCGTCTTCTGGTTGTCCACTTGTTTTCCCACATTGTGTTCACCTGTGCTGTGTTCTCCCTTGTCCTATAGTGTGTTTCCCCTGATTAGTTTAATGTGTCCTTTAATTAGTTCCCAGTGTATTTAAGCCTTTCTGTTTCTTTGTCTGTTGTTGGATTATCTGTCTGCTACCTGTTTCTTTGTTCGATGCCTGTTCCCAGTTGCTGTTTTTGCCTGTTTTGGGGTGTTTCTTGTCACCCAGTTTTGCTCTCCTGTACATTCTGCCGTTGTTGTTTCCTGCATTTTCTTCCCGTAAAGAAACCCTTTCCTGAAGTTCAGTTTTTGTGTGTGTAGTGCGTTTGGGTCCAGCCCTTGTGTAAACCTTAACCTACATGATAATAGGCCTGTATCATTAGGCTCTAAGACTTCAGATATGAAAATTAAGTTAATATCTTAGAACAAACAAGCATAAACAGCTATAATACATGTCCCTGATCATAGGTGAACATCTCCACTTAAAACAAAAAGTACAAAAAGCTGCATGCTGTTGTTGTATAGAAGCCAATTTGTGTAATGGAGTAACAACTAACAGAGCAAGCGGCAAGATTCAACTTTTCCGAACCCCGTGGGGAGTAGGACCATGACGTCTCTTCCACAAATTAAACTCCTTAAACATTCTTCTTGCTCCAACTTTAAGTCCTCGATATTCCCAAGCGGTGCAACAACAGACTGAATGGTCTTGCTTACTTCGTTCTCCACTGCCATTGCCAATCTACATCCACAAATATACTACAAGTGAAACACGCAATGATGTCATCGCTCATGATCACTCCCTCTATCCCCTGAATGGCTAGACAGGATTCTGTCTACATACAGCTTTTTTAATCACTGCGTGAACATGGACGGGCTTAATCCAATTGTAAACGTGTTGGCATTATATCAGATTCAAGATTTTGCTGACACATCCCTCCCTCAAAACTCTGATTGGGCACTTCCCAGTGCAGTCAGCACTACTTATTGGTTGACTGAATTTGAGCCTTGGCCAGACCCGGCCAAAAGGAGGACCGTCCTCCCCTACTGCCATTCAGAGGACGAACCTCTGTACAGTAATTTCTAATTGCGGTAGCAGTTGCTGTGGCTATTTTGACATGGCTACAAAGTGTTAAAATGCCAACATTTTCAGTATTAAGTCAGATGAATGAAATAGATATTTCAAATTGATATTTTTCTGTTTTATGTTTTTCTTTGAATTTTAAGAAAGGATGATCCTCCCTTTCCTCAGCGGAGGAGCCGTCCCTACATATATATAACTGGACCGCTTTAAATGATTATATATCCTCAATCATTAAAGCTACCACAGTTAAAAATCATTAAAATTAAAGCTCATTCTCATTCAGTTCTCTTTCTTGTGATATTATGGTTTATGTCCATGCAAGGTATTTGGAAAAAAAACACTACCAAAGTTGCTAATTGTTCACATATTTAGACTGCATCAACAAACTATTTTAAGAGGATACATTGAATCTTTGCAAATGGGTCTGGGTTAATAATTCTTAACTTTTCTGAAAAAAAAAACATCATTATTGTTTCAGTTATGTCTAAAGCAACTAACACATACTGAAATGTTTAACTCAGGTACTGGAGTGGAAATGAGCCTGATAATTATGAAGGAGGAGAACATTGTGCCACATTGAAATCGGGTGGTGAGAGGAATTCCTGGAATGATGCTCCTTGTAAAGATCGAAAACAACGCATATGTGAATCTAAAGCAAAATAATGGGTCATGCCCCACCTTACATTCTTGCCTTAAATATTCTTCTTGACAGCTTGTGTATTAAGAGATGTTCAGATATTTGATGAATTCCAAGAAATATAGAAATCCAGCTGATGCTGGCAAAATTTGTTCAAATGTTATGTAATAACTAATGTTTTGATTGTGCCATAGGCTATTAACAGCAAACATGAACATAAAATTATACAAATCTAGTTGTTTTTTTAAGCTTTGCGTAATAACCAATGCTTATCTTGTGCCTTATGTGCCCATACCTTTTCTCAAACTTTTAACACCTTATATTATAACACTTATAACCCTTTACTTCATTACATGATGGTGTACATTTAGCATAAATGAAAAATAAACATTCTTATATTACTCCAGTGGTTCCATTTAATGTTTTTTTTTTCATGTTCGCAAGCTGACGTAAATTAATGAAACATCTCTCTCAACGGTATTATGAACTGAAAACATTACTATAGCTATAAGGTCGATTATCAGTCATTCCTGTTTTTTTCCCACTTAAAATGAGACTTAAGCCTGAAAAAGAAGTTATTCCCGTGAAAATGGACAAATCAGCTCCAGTGATTGGTGATGGCTAACAAATCCCACTTGCCGAATCAGTATCCCTCCGTTCTACATGAAAGTGGGGTGAAATTGTTTTGTACACCATGTAATAACATCCTAGATCATTGCAAAAAATCTTCCATCAATTACCATCTACTAGGACAAAAACACCTCAAAGCAGTTGAGAGTTTGAGGAACAGAAGCCGGCAAAGACAGTTAACTGTGACTGAAGTTGAAACAAGAACAATGGTGGCGGCAGCAAAGCATATGGTTAGGAAATAATGTTATTTGAATCATATACTAGATCTAGGTATTCGAGATTTCGGTGGTGTATTTGTTAACTTAGGCTGTTGGTTTCGCTAGGAAACTCGTCCAGGTTAGGTAATGCTAGCCAAATAGAATGCGTTTGCTTCGCTGTCTGGCATGATAACTTATTGACCTGATTAACATTTCACATAGAGAAGCCTATGTGTATGAACGCTGCTATTTTAGTTGTGTTATCCGTAAGATGTTCTATTCTATTTCTATTCTATTTGAAAATATTTATTTTCTCTGACTCATCATTTATGATCATTTATGTTAATGGTTTTACACGAAATCAGATATTGGTGAACAAACTAGATGTTCCTAAAGTTTGTTTCAGAAAATAAAAACAATGTACCTCAATCTGTATGCCTGTCAGTGTTGTTCTTATCCCATTCATGTTTATGTCCTAAGCCTATTTAGACCTTTGATGGGGTTTGCGAGTAAGGAAAACAGGCGTAAAATTGGTCGCAAATAGAAAACAAATGAGAAGAATGAGAAAACACCGCCACAAAATCAGTCATGTTGGTCGCAAAAATCACCAAAAAAAAGCATAAAATCCTGGAGGGACTGATTTGGGAAATGCTAGCAGAGTCAGCAACAAAAGTGCAATGTCATGTAATAATTTACAAATAATGTTCATCTCCTCCAATGTAAAACGACTTACATATAATAAATGGCTAAATGGATAAATGGTGCTTGGCTAATGCTAGCTGACATTTACAGTGCTACTAGCAATGACTGGGTCTACCTAGGCTAATGTTAGTAAGGATTTAGATTAAAGCAATTCTGCAAACATTGACAATATCATATAAATTCGACATAAAACTACTATTTGAGAGGGTTGGGCTTAGGAACTGAAAGTGGACTGTATTAGGCAGGCAAAGGATAATGTTGGTGTCTCCTTGGGGTGTCGGTCAAAACACAGGACAACAGGTTGAAATGCAATGGGTTTTTACTGAATCTTAATTAAATGGGTGCCGCACAGCAAAGCAACGCACAGGGTACACAGGTTTAGGCATACAAAGGGATATTTTGGTAGGTGTGTGAAGGTGTGGTCTACAGGAGGAAAAGTACAAGAAAATTCCTATTCATTAACACAATACTAAATGCTGGTAACACACTACTGCTGCTCATGGAGCAATTACGCCCTCTTCGCACCACTAACAGTATTACAAGTGCATGTGTAACTGTGGAAATTACCAGAATTACCATTTAAATTAGCATAAAGCTAGCGAACTTCTAGATTAAGATTTAAAGTCAGAACATGGTCAAAAACAGTTCCTAAATCCCAAATATTACCCCACACTTATTCTAGACATTAAATACAAAGGATTTGGCAGGATAACGGCAGGAATTACGAGCCATTCGGTCAGTCTTACTAAGGCAAACTCAGCTCAAACTATCAAGGCATAGAAACGGTTTCATATCTCCCATTTACAATTCTGAATGTCTAACTCACAATATGCCGACAAAGATAGTAACAAACATTCAACATTGTGACAGAATAACTTACTTTTTAGACAATCACGCACACCGGAGGAAAGGCATTCTCTGCATGGCTCTCGGTAACTGCCTCACCGAACTTCGCAAGACTAACTGACTGACACTTCACGAGCATGATCAATTAGCATAAACAACGCGATTGGACACATAACATGACTGAGGCACATGCACACAACACAATTGGGCACATAACATTATTCATTAGACTGGCATGATTAAGGCACATGCACAATTAACAGGCAGTCTTTCCAACAACTACAGAACTGTTATGAACTGCATTCTATGAAATAGTTTTTACTTGGATATGTCATATGAGCTCCATTGATTACAATGGATGTAGATATGGGAACATGTGGTCCAGGTGCTGGAAGGGTTGGGTTGATGTGTGGTTCATTCTCAAAAAATCTGGTACTTCTACCTTAAATTAAAAAAATGACATGTACAGTATAACAACAGTACTGTACATAGGCTATGGCAAGCAAAATCACTCAGTCGTTAGAGCAACTGTATAAAGTCACTATCTGCCAGACCTACCACACTTGCTGAATAGTATCTGGTGCCAGATGAGGATGTAAAAAAATGTACTTGAGCTCAAGAGCGCTGACAGTCACGTGGTCATAGGGGACAGTTATGCTTCTGCTTCCTGAATGTTTAACACATTCTAGAAGTCGACAAAACGTGTGCATAAATGTAACCGACAGGAACCATGGACAGTCAAAGAAGAACTTCCTGACTAAACTGGCTTCTTTAACAGTCAGAAAACAGATGCATCACCCATAAAACTCGTGCTGGGATTTATGAATAAATTACCTCCATCAACGCAAGTGAGTTTAGCAAAGAAGCTAGCTGCTTTGGCCATACATTGTAATGAAACTGTAAGTTCGTTTGCTAGTGAGCTATCCCTGCTGAAATTATTTCTGTTACAAACGAGCAAAGCTCAATTATAACAGACACACATATACACACATTTGAATTATGCTTCAAATCCTTACATTTCAAGTCACTGGAGTTGCCTCAAAATCAAGGCAGACAGTAGAAAAAAAAATCACCGCTACTGTCTGCCATGTTTAGAGAAGTTGGAGGTTCAGGCCGGTTTGGACACAGCCAATGCTGTTATTGCACAGCAGTTACTGTTGATCCTCAATATCATATCTGCCTAAAAGTAATGCAGTATTTTCACAGCAATTGTTTGTATTCAAGAAAAACAGTGGAATATTGTTGGAAATCTGCCGTTTTTTAACAGTATATATATATATATATATATATATATATATATATATATATATATATATATATATATATATATTTTTTTTTTTACAGTGCATGCTCTTGTTGACTGTTATGGTCAGTGTGGAGATTGTAACATTACTCTGCAATACCTCAGTTGCTATGTTGTTAGTTCCTTATTTTGATTAAAGAGAACTGCAGACAGGGGTGCAACTACTCATTTCTAGGGGGGTATGCAAGAACAATTTTGCCCCCCCCCCCCCCCCCCCCCCCCCCCCAAAAAAAGTTAATAAAATAAGTAAATACAATTGAATTCCTATATTCTATTACTGTAAAATGAACAACCCCTGCTACCACAACAACAACCAAAAAAAAAACATTTCTCCCCCTTTAAAACCACTTGTCCTCAACATTGTACTCGCTCTGTTGAAAGGGGACGCAATACATACTGGCTATTTAACCTAAACATTAATGTGACACAACACAATTTACAATTGGAGACCAGAGGAGATTTCTCTAAGACTGCAAGGGAAGCTCTGCTTCCCTTAAATGTAAAAAAATGTAATGGTCAAATGTTTACAAAATGCCTTAAAACATGTTCATTTCAAACACCCGTTTGTTAATAAAAGGCCCATTATCACAAATCAACTGAGTTGGTGTTGTTAACTTAGCATTCCACTTTGTTCTCATGGCCTATGACCAACGCATTTCCTCATAGACGTCCAGCGTCAATGCACTTCAATGGCCCAGCACGGACCCCTAATTTTCTATGCGTGGAAACTGGATGGTCATTGGAGAAATGGCATTTTTTCTCCCGCCCCGGGACGCAGAGAGTCTCTGGGGGTGAATGGAATGGTGTGGACTTCAAGCAGTCCCCGTGTTGATTGGTGAACTTCTGAATCCAGTTTTGATTGGCTGGCGTTTTTGATACATAGACGGTCACTTGGCTGCTGGAGCTCAGTCCCATCGCGGATGTTGCATGCGAAGTTGTAAGACAAGCAGTGACCAATTTGTTAGCATTTCCTTAGCGAAAATACTTGTTCATTTCTTACAGTGTATATAAATCACACGCACACTTATTTCCGTTTTGGTTTATTACAATTATCTCGTTCGTTTTTAATTTCGTTTCGTTAGAATCATACTGTTAGGTAGGTTGGCGCTAGTGCTACTTAACTAGCCCACTAGCTCTCCTGAACTAGCCCGCTAGCGCACCTGCACTAGCCCGCTAGCAGAGCACTATGGCAGACCATTTTCTACAGAAGGAACGAAGGGTAGAATTAACGTATAAGTAAATGGACAAATTTACAGCGTCTGGTTAACCCCCGCACCCAACTGAAATTACAGTAGTAAAACTCCTCCTCCTCGTCTAACCTACACTGTGGCTCGGAGGAGCGGGGGGCGCCGCCACCGCCCTTCGTCACCACCATAGCTACATACAGCGCAGAGAGCTGCGGAGAATGCGGTTAGATCATGCAGCTGAGCTGCCACTTTATTCCCTAAAGTGCTGGTCCGGTGTTGTGCATGATCAGACGTGATCAGCGTGACGAACAACGCCACTTGGGTGCCGGCTACCCTTGCAATATGTAGTAGCCTGGTGCCATCTCTTTTTGAATATTGGAAATATTCCTTCCCTCACAAGTCATAACCTCTCTCTGGCGCCCCCTGCGGTCTGGCGCCCCCCTGCAATGCATATGCTGCATATATCACTTTTGCGCCACTGACTGCAGATAAACAACCACAAAAACAGCAAATAGGCCAGTGCATATGTGAGAGAATTAACGTGTGTGTGCCTGCGCATGTGTGCAAGTGTGCGTATGTGTGCAAGTGTGTGTGTGTTTGAGTTGTGCAAATGTAACAATACACAATAAACAAAGCGTACAAAAAAATACACTTATCACCCTCCTCCGACCCAACATATACATGGCATGTATACAAACATAAACACACAATAACAACAACCATCCCTTATTACAGCCGGGCACCTTTGTTCAAGCTGCTATGGCCGAGGGAATGCAATTCTTTCCATAGCGTACCTATCTCCATGTCAGTCACATCATATTAATGTGTTTTTTTTTATGTCTATGGTGGTTTATATTTGAGACTTTCCCTGCAAATGCGCCACATCCAGGAAAGGGCCTAAAGTAGTTCGCAATGCTGTTTACAGAACATCACCGTGGGAACTTGTGCAATTTCTTGTTCCTTCCTGTGGTGTTGACACAAGAACACAGCATAGGCCTAATTCACATAAATAAACTTGAACATCATAATCTGATTACACTGGCAGTTGACTGGCTAGTGATGCAGCTCACACTCTCTTGCTAAGTCGTCTGGAAATTTATTACAAAGGATACATACAAAGGATAGGCTTACACACATAAAAGAACACCAACACAGGTAAGTGACAACCATGGAGTTTCAGCTGTTAATGCATGCTATGACTTTATTTTGCAATTCCTTCTACAGCGTACTATATCTTCCACAGCACATACCCAACACTAACCCTATCATAAGTGTTACCTTAACCCTACAGTAGTGTAAGTACACTATATAATGTTACATTTTGTTACAAACAATGCTACATTGTACGTTATGATGTAGATACAACAGGCACTGTAAAATAAAGTGTAATCTAATGCACTGCTTTGATAAAGCGCCCAGGCTTCTCTCACAGCCGACAATCAGCTTTTTATGTTGTTCAATTTTAATGGCAAAACACACATTGTGTCTTTCAATGGCAGCCTTTTGCCATTATGGGAGGTGGGTTACCAACCTGGGCTACCAACGGAACAGTATGCACTGTTCAACACCTGCCCTTTTTCTTTCTGTGAGGTTAAGCTCAGGTTTGGCTGCCCTCTTTGCATTTTTTTGGTTTCATTCATTGACATCCTTTCTTAGAAGGACATGCTTGACAACAGTGCCAAAAATTGCATGTGACAGAAAACATCTGTTCTTATCTTCTTGGCTTTTGGAACCGTTGTTCAGAAACTATGTTGAATAAACTAAAAGCTCTGTGTGCTCGTGTTTCTGGCTCTGACTGGTGTGTGAACAGTTTTGAATTGCCTTGTTTAAAATGGGATAATTGTTTAAGTTGTGCCAACTTAAGAAAACAACATGAACGTCCAGAGCTTTCAACACAACCATTGGGATAATGCAAGTATGCAGCATATTAATGGGGTTTGTGTGAAGTTTTGCTTTGACAGTATAACAGATCTGAATCACATGTCAAAATGGGGAAACAGAGATACTTCCCATTGACTATACATGGCCCAACACCATCTGTTGCCAAACTGCATTGTGTTTGCACTGCCTTGCTTAACTTCACTTTGTCACTTTGGTTGTGTCAAGTATCTTGCATTGCTTGGTGTTTTTGGTGTTTTCCAGATTGACTTTGGTGATTTTGGTGTTTTCCAGATTGACTTTACACCTGTTCCAGATTGCATTGTGTTTTCTAAATAAGCAAAAATAGGTCTTCAGTAAATACTTGACGTTCATTGCTTTGGATCAGGATTAGTAATTTAATATATACATGATTGTTACAAATTGAGCTAATGAATAAAAGAAGGGCAAATAAATGAAATGGAAGAAATAAAGACTAACACTTTAGCTAAGTGTCTAAGTCTAAGTCTGAGTCATTCAGCTGTTTCTCCCACAAGGTAGAGACAGGCAGGCTCGTTGTTAGATGCCTTACTGTACTTCTCTAGTGGTTCGATCAGTCTCCACAAAGATGAGAAAATGTAAGGTAGTTATACTGCAATGATGTATCGTGAAACAGTCTAAACAGTGGAAAATAACTCAAACAGAACCTTGTTCAGGAAGTACTGTCCATGTAAGTACAAAGCTCATTGGCACCCCTCTGTCTCCACATATGAATAGACCAAACAAAATCACTTATCTGCTACTTCCCTACCTTTGTTACCGTCTAAACAGCACTCAGTGTACTGTTCAAGGCGACCTTCTAAGTTTAGTCACAACTAGGCCTCAAAGAACTGTCCTCTCCTGAACAGACATGAAAACATATTTAGTTGGCATTCATTTGACAGTTAAAAAGAATTCATAAAAATCATTAGAATTCTACAATTTGGGGCAGCCATGTATGTGTAAGCCAATCCCAACCTGGTCTTATGCCCGACACGTTCTCCAGGGATCGTATATGGTATATGAATTCTCATGTGTTGACCCTGCCATGACTTCACAGTACTTCCTGATTATGAATTGAGAGCACTTATGGGACCTGTGTGTGTGTGTGTGTGTGTGTGTGTGTGTGTGTGTGTGTGTGTGTGTGTGTGTGTGTGTGTGTGTGATTTAAGATTTAAGATTTAAGAGTGATTTGCGTCAGCCTAGAATAGTTTATTTGCACCCACTGCACCTCCCCTTTGGCCACTAAAACGGGGCACTGACAGATAATGACATTTCTTATCTCTTGTTTTTGCTCGATACTAGCCATGCAGACAGATGATGTAACATACTCTGACGTTACCTTCATTAAAAAAGAAGATGGTGGCCAGAAGCAAGCAGATTGTGGTGAGTCTTCGTCTGATGAAAAAAACAGTGGCTTTAGTGAATGGTGCCCCCACTCCAAGGCAGACAGACACACTGCTTCTGTAGACGGCACCTTCTCAGCAAGCAAGGCTGCCTGCAGTTAGGGGGCGCCAATGTGCCGACTGCAGCGATATGATACACAGATACGCATACTACTTTTTTTCCCCCCTGTTCGCCCGTGCCTAAAACCACTACTGGCTTTAGTGTCTTCATGCTTCATGTTTGTGTCACTGATAGTTTACTGTTGTAAGTAATTTTTGGGATTGCAGAATAATTTAAAACAATGACATAATACCATATAACATACAACATCCAGGCTATCTATGATTATACCTTTTGTATCTTTTATTGACTGTATGTATAAAAACATCTTTCCAAAATGCTACTGTAACTGCCAAAACTTGTATTCTAAACTTAATGAACTGTCAGCTCTCATTACAATGTAACATTCCCCTCTATGCTGGACTGAACAGAAGATGCAGATGATGCCAAAGTCATCTACTCAGAGGTCAATGTGGCAAGAAATTGTGAGTAGCATTATAAATTATTTAGTTTCCAATACTGTTTACATCACATCATGTGGTGTTAACACAGGAACACAGCATAGCCAATATTTATGAAACATAGAACATACATACAATGACACAGACAAAAGACACAGATTTCCAACCACAAGCATATTGCACACAAATGAACACACTGGTATGAAAACTGTTTGTATGAGTTAGAAAGGGACAAAAATGTACTGACTGTAATTACAATGTTATTATGGTAGCCCATAGCATAGCATCCATGTGTTCTACATACAACACAAAGTATATGAAAATTAACAAAAGGTGGAAAGATGGTGTGCTCTACTGCCGTAAAAGCAAAACAAAACCTCTCTGATTCTGGACGTATTTCTGCCCCAGCCAAACCTGAACCTAAAGACTCTTCACCAACTACTCATCCAGATAAGGAAAGCAACACTTCTGCGTCTCTGAGATACACAGTTCTCCTACTCTGCCTGTGTCTTCTTCTGTTGGTCACTGCTGTTACTATGGCAGTGCTCTGTGAGTAAGACTTAATTCCCTAAGAAGGCATAATAGTTATTGTTTTATGAAAAGAAACAATATAACAACAATATAACAACATTGACATAATTTCTTTTAATAGATATTTTGAAGGAGATCACAAATTCAGGTGTGTGTGTGGCTGAAATATGGTTGGTGGGATATCACTGTTAAGATGTTTCCTATATCACCAATTTGATCTAATGAAATTCTACGTTGTAATTGTGCCCTGTTTTTTTTAATAGATATGAAACGTCATGTGGAAAGACTACAGGTTGAGAATGAAAAAATTACCAGTGAGAAAAATACTTTGGACCAGCAGCTTTCAGGCAAGGAACAATAACATTATACTGCTTACTAAACATGTACTGCACTGTAACAGTAAATATGTACAGGAGAGGTGACTGGCAATTCTGTCCTTCTGTCTAGCTTCTACATGACAGTAAACGTTGTTTTAAAGGCCCACTGTACAGAACAATAGTCTTACAGACGCTATGTGCCTGCAACTACAAATATGACTCTACATGAGCTACTAACTAATGTCAACTCACCATGCTAACAAATGATCTTAGCTTTATTGACTGCAATGTGCGGGTGACCAGACCTTACCTTTTCTAACATATTAATCTTTAGAGAGAGGAAATGTCTTGCTTGCTTGCTTGTGTGCCACGGCACTCCTGTACAAGGATGAAACAGACAAAAAAGGAGCACATTAACCATGCACACATGCATATTCCCACACACACAGCCCATACTGTATAACCCAGATATTAACAATACCTCTGAACTGAAGCTTTAATCTATGCTGCTACCGTACAAACTAACTAGGTTCACCACACAACGATGCATAGTATGACTGCTGCAGTGTGCTGTGAAGTTCAGCACAAAGGGAATTATAGTGCCCCTGTGGAATGAATGTCGTACTGAAGTTATAGGCCAAAAGATTTATTTTTTTTAATTGGAGCCCACCCCCCACCCCCCAAAATGGAACACATTTTACGAAACATAATGTGCCTCAAGAGGTTGGAGTAGTGGTCCTACATGTCAGATTTGATGGAATAATGAGTTCCACTGGCGATTCCAAACCGGAATTTTTACAGGTACAGTTTTTTGTAGAGGCGCTACATGCCACAGGATTATTTATGGACTGAGTTTATACACCTTGTCGAGCTAAAGGTATAAACATTTTTTTGTCTTTTCAGTTGGCGAGTTATTCCACAAAAACTGATTTTAGCTTCAAGCTATGTTTCAAATATTGATTGGTGTTTAACTTTTTGTGTTAAAATGTTGACGGCAGATAATGTACACCAAATTTCCTGACAATAGGTTAAACACTCTCGGAGGAGTTGGTTTACTTTCTCTTTCAGTTTTTTACTAATTTGCGTAAAATGTAGCCAACAGAAAGGGTCGTGGCCTAATGCATTTGATGTCAGGGAATGTGTTAAACTAGGAATTGTGTTTCTATACCGTATCATTTTGTAGTTATTAGCCAAAATGTAATTTTTGAGAATTATACAGCCCCCTATGAAACAAAGTTTACGCAACATAATTGGTTGAATTGGTAATGTTGCCTACAGTAGATAAAAGTAATAATAGTCCTTAAATGGCCTGCAAGCCTCTTAAGGTAAAACCAGAAAATACATTTGAGAAGAATTTTTAGATCTTACGTTTACCTTCAAGTTTGACTATGACTATTTCAAATCTGATAGTCTAGTTTAAGCTCAACCTAAGATCTCAAAATGCTCTATTTTACTTCTCAATCTACTCTTATTTTAAACAGACATCCCATCCCTAACTGCTTTTCCATGGTTACCTATACAAATGAAACAGGTAATTGGCCTCAATGCCTTTACATCCCAACAGGTGTTAAACAACAGTTAGATACACTGAAGATGGAACATGCCAATGTCACTCAGGATTTAAAGACTAATTTATCAGGTGGGGAGGAGTGCACAGCCTTCAATTTTACCAAACGTGTTTAGCATGGGTTCTTTAATTAAAATCTAATATTTGCCTGTAATAATAAAACTACTTTAATATAACAAAACATATTTTTTAACTTGATCACACAAGGCATTATTTGGGCAGGCTTTTATTTTTTCATTTTAGTGTGTATTTGGTAACTTTTATGTCATATTGTTTTTAAATATGCCCACTCAAGACATCACACAGGCCTTGGAAACCCTGCAAGTGAGTGCAGGGATTTTGAAGAGTAACCTTACAGGTAAAGAGACACACATTTAAACTAGCAAACTAACAGAACCTTTCACTATAAAGAATAACAATTAAGCATTGTGTAGATGGACCATTTTAAAATTTAAATATATCTAGAAAATATCTTTAATGAAGTCCGTCAAATTTTAGAAGGTAAACATCTTTGTAGTTATGTTGGTAGGATTTTAATTTAAAGTTGGTGGGATTTGAATTTGAATCTGAATCTCATTTTAAAATGAAGGCTTGACTCAGTAGACCACTGACTGATGCAATTGCAAATACGCATCAGAAGGCATCATAATAGATAATGTTCTGTGAGGTGGTCATTCTCGTGGAATAATCCCTGACAGAGTGATGCAGGACCCCAACGAGAAGCGGAAAGGCGTTTGCCCCTGCTAACCTTAACGCAGTAATAAGGGCTTACTTTGTCGAAACGGTCCTCGTTTGTGGTGCCACAACTGTGGACCAAGCCAGCAGCTGCTACGAGAGCAGGGGCACTGCTCAGTACCCTTAAGCATACATGTGATTTTTCCTGATTAATCCTGAATTCCTGATTTTCTGACCTGACAGTACAACCCTTTTACATCAGGCTTATCCATTTTTAGAATGTATAAACCCAATGTTACCATAGCAAACTCCCATGAGCAGCACGTCTCCACCAACAAGTTTGCATATTGTTCTTTTGCACCTCTTTTTTTAACAAAATAGTGTCACCAAGTGTGAGTGTATAATGACCTTGTTGTTGTCGTCATATTGCACTATGTGCTCGCTATATTTTCCTGCTTTTTTGTCCTTTGCCATTCACATGCAAGAGGCTCTTGAACATGCACACCGGAAGTTCCCTTCCTAACAACGCCAGCCTCCTAACCTCCACTTACAAGCCCTTTCCTGTACTCTTTTTAAGGAAGAAATATCCCGAATTCCCCTGAAGGAAATTTTGTTACACTCTTACTTACTCTATTCCTCTCTGCATAACTGTAGCTTGATTTGTGTCCTCTATTGTAAGTCGCTTGGGATAGAAGTATCCACTAAGTGTAAGGTAATGTAATGCAATGTAATGTAATACATTTAACAGCAATGACAGACAGGGTGACAGACTAACAGGGCTTGTATAGGTGTCATATGTTGTCTATCTGTAAGGGGGCACAGATATAGGCTTAGTATCAGAGGGTTTATGCATGCCTTTGACTTGAAGGTAATTCCTTTGGATTAAGACAACTTCTGGCTGCAAAATTATAGACCTGAGGAATACACAATGTTAAAGGCAGAGGTCTCACTCTCACAAGGGACATAGAGCTTCTTACCTAAAAAAATCAAAACAGTTTTAAAGTGTTTACATATAGACAATTAAAAAACAATTTTAAGGTTAAGGTTATCGTTTGTAGTGATGAAAGTATGCTCAGTTATTTATGATGTAATTTAATGATTGATATAAATTGTGGTTAATTTCTTTTCCAGAAACTCGGGCAATATTAGCTGATCAAAAAAACACAAATGAAAACCTTACCAAGGAAATCACAAAGCTAGAGGAAGAACTTAAAGGTAAGACGTCCATGCAACTATGATGATCTAACTATTCTTAGACTACATCTACTTGTATTCATTTCAAGTCAATCCAATAAGTACTGAGACACTGGTACAGTAACAAAAGATAGAAGCCGGCGCAGCTTGGATGTCTCAGTGTTTTCAAATTTAATAAACGTGCATGACAAAGACTGACGTTTCGATGTTAAGGCAACATCTTCTTCAGAGTCCAATGGACAATATTAAATTTGAAAACACTGAGACATCCAAGCTGCGCCGGCTTCTATCTTTTGCTGGTCCTGCCCTGGTTGCGCTGGTTTCTCTGCAGAGGCGCGGAGAACTTCTCTTTTTTGTTGGAGCACTAGTACAGTAGTTTGAGTTGCAGTAGTACCAATAGTAACAATACAGTGGGTGGTGGTGTCAGTAGTAGTAGAAATACATTCATGTACCAGAGAGGCTCAGGACTTCCCCAGCAATGGAAGGGTCACTGGTTTGATTCCACCTCCTCCTGACTAGGCCGAAGTGTCCTTGAACAAAAAGCATTTAACTGAACATATTTCATATATTAGAGCAACTGATTAAATATTGAAATATCAGTCAAAAGCCAACTATATTGTTTGTTTATTGTCCCTCATAGATGTACAGGAAGAAGCATGGAAGAAGTTTGCAGCTGGCTGGAAATACTTCAAAGGAAAGTACTACTACTTCAGCTTGAACAGTGATTTGAAGAACTGGGCCGACAGCAGAGATGCCTGTATGACTATGGGAGGAGACCTGGTCATCATAGAGACTCCGGAGGAACAGGTTTGATGCATGAAACTGTATTTAACAGTTGTGGTAAAAATTCAGGATTTTCCATTCCCTACAGTCTTACCAAATGAACATGAACATTGCTGACATTCCAACCATGCTTTGCTTTAACTCAGGATTTCCTGAGCCAGCAGCAGCCTGCCAATCAATACTACTGGATTGGTCTTACTGATGCTGCAAAGGAGGGAGAATGGCGCTGGGTGGATAACAGTTTACTTAACAACAACGCAAAGTAGGTATCTCCTCAATAGTCTCTGTGTATATATGCATGACTATTTACATTGTAGATTCTGACTGAAGGCATTAAAAATATAAATGAACACATGTGGAATTATGTACTTAACAAAAAAATTGAGACTACATAAGAACTAGTTGAAGTACATAATCTGTATGTGTTCATTCACAGTTTTGATGCCTTCACTCAGAATCTACAATGTAAATAGCCATGAAAATAAAGAAAACACATTGAATGAGAAAGTGTGCCCAAACCTTTTTTGGCCTGTGCAGTATATATATGGTGGAGCCTTTTTAAATAATTGTATGTCCTTAATCACTGTAACTACCACATAAAAATCATGCACATTAAAGCTCATTCTCATTCAGTTCTCCTTCCTGTGATATTATGGTTTATAACCATGCATGCAATGGTATGACATGGCCATTCGGAAAAAAAAGTTAGCTAATTGTTCACACATTCAGACTGCATCAACAAACGGAAGAATAAATTGAATCATTGCAAACTGTGTGATTCATTTGAAAAAACATCAAAATCATTATTGTTTCAGGTATGTCTAAAGCAACTAACTCATACTGCAATGTTTAACTCAGGTACTGGAGGGGAAACGAGCCTGACAATTGGCAATTTACTGGCGAAGGTCATCAGAGACCTGAAGGAGAAGACTGTGCCACAATGGTTGTGGATGGTGTTAGAAATTCCTGGCATGATGCCTTTTGTACAGATAGGTACAAACGCATTTGTGAATCTTAAGCAAAATAATGGGACATTCCCCATCTTGCATGCTCATCTTAAATATTCTTCTTTACAGTCTGTGCATTAAAGGGGATGTTCGGGTATTTAATGAACCCTCACAAATGTAGAAATCTAGAAATCTGTTCAAATGTTATGTAATAACTCTTTGTTTAGCTTGTGCTGTATGCCTCTCTTCAAACTATTTGTTAAAACTACTTGTATTGCATTTTTTAACATTTTACTTTATTACATGATGGTGTACATTTAGCACAAATGACAAATAAACATTCTAATGTTTCTCCAGTTGTTCCATTTTATGTTTTTCCATATTTGCAAGCTGATGTACATTTATACATATCTTTATCAAGAGTAATAGGAAAAAAATATGAAATATAAATTGTAAAATGGCATTCCAGTATGTTCTTGCCTAGAGGAGGTTTATACATGCAGAAGTGATCCTATAATCAGCATAGTGCCTATTTACAGCCATTTTTGTTGAGACTTTGTTAAAATGAGACTTTAATCAGTGAAAAAGAGGTTATCCCCGTGAAAGAAAATCGAGAAATTCAGCTCCCGTAAACCTTTGGTTTGAGTGAGTGAACTTACAATGTTTATTTCACATCGAAATGTCTTACCACCCGGCTGAGTGAGTGCACTTGTTTATGTTTATTTCACATCGAAATGTCTTACCACCTGCTGATTGTCTTTATGTGTTTCTTTATTCTTTATTTATTTATTCTTGTCTCAGTGCGTGCATTCAATTACTCATTCTGGTGGTGTAAATAAAGTAGAGTACAGTAAAGGTACTTTATTTATCCCAAAGGAAAAGTGTTAGCTTAGGAAAATTCATTCAGCCAATAAATTCCATTCAGCCTCCCTGTCCTTCCATTCACTTCCATCAATAGACTTAAAACATGGAGGGAAAAACATGGAGGATCTTGGTCTCTTCCACAGACAGTAGAAGAAAAGGACTTAGGGATATTATCATTTTCACTGGGAGCTGATCACAAACAGTAAAAGAAATGCAGTGAGGCATGCTGTCATTTTCAATGTGAACAAATGAAGCCAGGCAATCACATGACAGATTCATGATTGAAGCAAAAATTATGTTTCTCCGGTGTCCAACAACACCAAAATCAAGGTTCTGGGTGCATCTAATGTAAAGTTATTTGGTTTCAAAATGACGCTAAAATGAATGAAAGTCAGTGGAATGCTAAAGGCTACTGTGCCATTTCCAGCCCCCCCCCCCCCCCCCCCCCCCCAGTTTCAAATTCCGCATCTGTTTCTGTCCCCTTGGAGCCAATGAAGCAGACTTCAGTCATCTTTGTCCACTTCATTAAAAAAAGTTTTTGAAAATACTAGACATCCAAGCTGCGCCGGCCTTATCTTTTATTGCTCTACTTAGGTATTCTACTAACTCTAGTTCCAGGTAGTCTTTCAAGCTACCATGTGAAGCGCTAGCTAGTTAGCACATCCATACCGACCTGTAGTGTGTAGCTTACCTTAGCCATCTTTCTTTGGGCTTCACTTGCATTAAACAAAAATCCACAAAGATTACGATTCCTCTTAAAAAATACCAATTCTGGTGCTTATTTTGCTGGAAATACTGCTGAAATTGTTTCCCTGACACAAACACAAAAGTAAGCAGGCATAATTATGGGCTTGTTATTCAAACAGTAGCCTACAGTAAATTTCCTCCTGTGCGACAGAAACACACTGGCATAATTTGTGACATCAATTTTAGCACAATTTCAGATAAAGGTTTCTTACAAGGCAATGACATAACAGTTTTCCGATCAAAGCAAATATGTTTTGCTGTGGGTTCTCCGGTGTCCAACAATACCAATATCAAGTTATGGGGTGCTTCCTATGTAAAGTTATTTCAAGTCAAAGTGTCGCTAAAATGAATGTACAGTAAGTCTATGGAATGCTAAAGGCTACTGGGTCCTTTCAAAGTGGACCCTTTTGCCCCCCCCGTCTCTTCGCACTTTATTCCTGTTTTGACCCAACTAGCTGAATGAATTAAGCTAATGCTAGCAGAACAGTTAAGTTTTTTGCAAACACAGTGGCATGTTCCTTGAAATAAAAAAATAAATGTTAAATATATCTAAATATAAAATGCGATGTTATATATCCACGGGCAGTTAAAACTTTAGGCTTTAGCTATAATTAAGGTTTGTAAAGTCTTTTCTTTGAAAGGTGACCCTGGAGGTAACACAACACATACTGCACAATATCAGGCAAAGAAATGAAAAGTGCCTCTGTGAAATGTCAATTCGTTAGAATAAATGGTTTGTTTTTACCTTGGGTCAAAATGGCTCCCATGGATTGAAGTCCACGGACAGCAAATAGGCCAGGGAGATGTCACAAATTGATTTGGAAGTTATGCCTCCTCACGTAATACTACAGGGTGATTAGGCTCAAGACTCAAGTGACTCAAGAGAGACTCAAGTGTTTATTTGTCAGTACCATATAACAAGTAATACAATGTACTGAAATGGCGTTTCCCTGATGCCTGTCTTTGGTGTTCTAAAAAACGGTAGCCTAACGGAACTGAATTTTTATATACACCAGATACACTTATCCTGTGTATCTAGTGTTAGTGTATCACTTGCTTCAGACTTCAGACAAAAAAAGCGTACCCTTTAAATGTAATGATACAATGACAGTGTTTCTGGATGTACTGACTGCAACACTGATTTTTATCAGTGCCCATTATTGTGTTATGCTTCTTAAAGACATATTGAGCTGAGTCAAGGCCGGATTATCCATAAGGGCCAGTGGCACGGTGCCCAGGGCACCAACCATTTACAACCATTTGGGGGGGCACCACATGACAAACTTTAAATATTTTTTTCATACATTTGTATGTTATTCACTTGAAATTGTCAAATGGCCATGCATAACTCATCATGAACACTAATATTATAATAACAACAACAATAATAATGATAATATTGAACAGGAGGGGGCACCTGTGAAGTATAGTGCACAGGGGCACCACATTGGCTTAATACGGCCCTGTTTACAGGAAGTTTAGAGAGGTGCAATATTTGATAATGGGAACTTGCATGCATGTATCTGTAACTTCCTGTTCTATAGAAGCGGAAATTACTGGGCACCTCAGAGGCAACTAATGCTGTACACTCTAACATTCATGTGCAGACAGGAGACACACTGTGCTTCTTCACAGTCGCCTCCTCACTCCAATGGAGATTGCTTTAATAACGAAGAACGCATCAAAGGATACCAGCACAGCTAATACAAACCCAGGTGATCTTTCACTGTACGGTACGTGAGATTACATAAAGTTTGTAATTGTACAGGGTGTCATAGGAGAATGGGTTAATGATACAAGACACAACAGTGTTTGCAAGGCAAAAGCTACACTGACCAAGCAGTTGTTTTAATTTATGTTTTTATGTTTCTGTATGTGTTGGTGTCCCTATGTTGTTGAATCCATTAGTTTTACTGCAATCACTTGTTTTTGTGGCATTTGTAATGTGATATTTTTTATGGAATTAACTGAAGATGAAAAGTATATTAAACAGGAATTCCCAGTAAGCATGGTTTCATACGCTTGCATTGGTTAAATCTCTGTCATTTGTACAAACTGCCTGTGGCTACTGTAGATTGGATGGTTGAGTGGGCTCCTTGGTTTGGCACCGTCAAAGTGTACAGGATGGGTCTTGACCCAATTACGGCACACAACATGTGCACACACACACGTACACAGATTACATGTCTATCATTGTACTGGGTGTCATAAGAGAAGGGTTAATAATACAAGACACAACAGTGTTTGCAAGCCAAAAGCTACACCGACCAAGAAGTTGTTTTAATTTATGTTTTCATGTTTCTGTATGTCCCTATGCAGTTGAATTCATTAGTTTTTGTGAAATACCTTTTTTTGTGACATTTGTAATGTGATATTTTCTGGCCCTGGGCTACACTAGTAGTACACTACACTAGTACAAAATTGGCATGATTGATTGATTTTAAAATGTTGAAATTGTCATTTTTTGCAGTTTAAGTCTATATCCCGGAAGAATACTAGGTTAAATGACTTCCCTTTTTCACTTGACTTCCTGAATTACTAGCCTGCTAGACTTACTACTAGTAATTTTCCTACTATTGTTGGCACCAGATTAATGTTGGACCGCTCCCTGTGGCATCAAAGCAAAGCATGAAGCTACCACTAATGAAACTACCTTTTGGAACATTAACAGAAAATATGTCCATTTTATTCCTGTGTCTGCTCCATCTTAGCCATGGAGACAGAAGAGGTGACATACTCTAATGTGACCATCATTGATAAAGGAAATGGAGACCAAAGGCAAACTGGTAATGGTGAGTCATGCTTTCATTGATGGATAACAATGGTAACAATTCTGTAAATGTTTTTATGGCTTGCTCGATTAGAATGCTGTTTTCTGATTGGCTGGTGGGGTATGCATTATTTCCATCAAACTGTTTAACGATGGAAATTAGTTCTAAAATGCCCGCATAAAGTTCAGGCTAGAGGTTCAAATCGCCATACACAGCCCGCATCGGTCATAGCCTAATTTAACGGTTGCTTTTCTGCTCTACTTTTTAATGACAGGTTTTACTGAACAACAGATACATAATTAACATAATTGTAATAAAATTATAAAAGAATTTAAATATTTCCTAAATTCTCGACTGCGATAACTGGGCCATAAGTGGAACAACAGTTGCAGTTGATGGAATTGGAAATAGAGAGTATATTAAAGAGCAATTCCCAGTAAGCACGGTTTCACAAGTTTGCATGGATTAAATCACTGGCGTCTGTACACACTGCCTGTGGCTACTGTCGATTGGATGGTTGAGTGGGGTCCTTGGTTTGACCCCGACAACGTACAGAGGAAGGGTCTTGACCCAATTATCGCACACAACATACACGCACACACACACACACACACACATACACAAACACACACATACACACACAGACTCTTCCCCGTGTCGAACGGGCATGACTGCCAGTGCCAACATCTGTGGCTCCCCATATTAAGTGGGACAGAGGCATTCAGCGCAAGCAGGAAATGAGGGGGACCTCTGCCATTGAGCTCTCACCCTGCCTACGATCCCAGATCAGACAAGACAACCTTTTACATTTAAGCATGTTGCAAAAGAAGAGGACTTAGAAACTTAGACTTCGAAACTTAACTACTACTACTACTTTTTCTGCTGTATTGTCAGGAGGCTTCAGGGTCAATTAAAACCCTCTTTACATCACTAAAAAGTTCACAGTTCTAAAACAAGTTTAAATTTACAAACTTAAGAAGAGATGCAAAGCATGAAGAATAACATTTGGAATATGCCTGTTTTTGTTTCTCATAACCATGCATATAGCCATGCAGACAGATGAGGTGACATACTCTGACATAAACTTCCTTAAAAAAGGAAATGGGGACCAAAAACAAACTGGATGTGGTGAGTCATGCTCTGATTGGTAGAGAATGGTCTGAATAAGGATTACCAAGGTAACAAATCTCTACATCATTGATTAGGTTTACTAGGAGTTTTTATTGACTAGAACAAATAAATTTAGCAAATCATTAAAACGCTACCGTGTCTTACTGTAGGAGCCATCAATCTGTAGACCTTTGTGTATAGGCCTATTCCAGGGACGATGTTATTTAAAATGAATGATTTAACTAAACCCTAATTACTAACAGTCGTCAATGATCATGTAACATTTTTTTATGCTGGAATTAACTGAAGATGCACTCTAAAAAATGCTGGGTTAAAAATAACCCAAAAATAACCCAACGCAAGGTTGAAAATGACACCATCCCAGCATGGGTTGGAATAACCCAACATGCTGGGTTACACATTTTAACCCAACATATTGGGTCATGTTGGGTTGTAAAATGTTGGGTTAAAATGGATTAAATCTACCCAATGTTTGGGTTATAAAAGTTAAGTCAAATCCTAGGTAAACCAAAACTCTTACTGCCATAGATGGTTTCCCATCATCTGTGCTAAAGCAATGCTAAATTAATAAATTACTATTTTGTAAAAACCAATATGATGGGAAAACAAAAGTGGCAGTAAGAATTTTGGTTTACCCAAGTTATTGTATTTATTTAATGTCTTTATGCAATGTAATTAATAATGGCATAATGCAAACACATACTACAAATACAGCTTAGATAAAGTAGAAAGTCAGTTTATTTAATATTCTAAAAAACACAAATTAATCAAGCATTCAATTAACAATCACGATCCCAGTAGGTATTAAGGGCAAAAAAAACATAAACACAGAAATAAGCAAAACATATGGCTTCTAACTGAAATGGCCATAACCATTAAGAAACCTTTCTTGCACCAAAGACTATTTGTCTTGCGTTTAGGCATTTAAAAAAAAACAAAAACATACAGTAGCAGCCAGAAAGATTAAAATGAAATACTGGCAATAAAAAGCCAACATACAATACAACACACCACACTATAATATGCAGTACGGATATTAAGTAAAGCTAACTCATTTGAACTAGACTTATTTAAAAGTTTACTGCTTCTATGCACAAGGGATTTTAAAGGTGCAGTGTGTAAGATTGTGGCCAATGTAGGTATTGCAGCTACTCTATTCATTGAAACAGTGCTGCGAAATGCCAAATATGATGTTTTCATGAATAAGTAATAAACTAATATTTTCGAGGGGAGGGGTAGGATTCGGAGATTAGGGGGTGGGATGGGTCTCATCTAATATTTTTAAACACTGACATTTTTTTTTATTTTTTTTTACTAAAGACACACTTGGAATAATTAATTAAAACAACACTGACATCCAGAAAGACATACAGTAGTGTGTGTGTGTGTGTGTGCGCGCACGTTACTCGCGCTCTCCCTGGCTGTGTGGAGAGTCAGGGCAGGGATCATCATCCCCCTCAGTCAGCCTGCCCTTATGAGAGAAGGCTGCAGCCAGAGGAACACTAAAACGAAGAAATTTCAGCTGTTAGTTCATTGAAATACATTATACTTTTTTACACATACGTGCATAAGAAACATTACGATCTGATTAACACTGTGAGATAGACATACTGCTGGCTCTTTGACACAGTATGTTTTGCATACATTTACAATATCTTACTCACCTCTAGCAAATGTAGACGGCTCCCATCCAGCAGCAAGGAGTGCCCGGCTGTCTTCTCAGCTGCGGAGATGAACACACAACAAAAAAAATCAACATACTCCTCAGTCAGCATGTCTTTATGGGAGACGGTGGCAATCAGACTAACATTATGGAAACACATTTTGTATTCAACAAGAATTCATAGGATTCAAGTATAATTGCTAGCTTGGAGGTAACATTTGCACTGCCAGACTCATATCAGAGAACAGCTGGAAACACAACAGAAAGAATTTCTAATTAACAGTGTGAGATACACAGACTTTTATATCATTGACATGCATCTTGTGTAGATTTTTGATATTCAACTCACCTCTAGCAACTTAAGACAGCTCCTATCCAGCAGTAAGGCGTGCCTGGCTGTCTTCTAAGCTGCGCACACACAACAAAAAGATGAGTAATATCCATCCCTGATTGACAACATGTAATTCAGACGAAAGTTTTTGGTATTTGAAACAGACATATACATTTTGTGTAGATTTATCAAAATCTGCTCACCTCAGCATATTTAGGCATGTACTGAAACCAGACATCTTCCATCCAACAGCAATGGTTTCTTGGGTAGCTGTAAAACAGAATAATGCACAGCATAACATGACTATGCTGATTAACCATGTGAGAAATATGTACTGCTAGATCTTTGACATAAAATGTGTGTAGATTCATAAAACTTCACTCAACTCTAGCATCTCTATGCAGCTCCGGTTTAGCAACAAGGACTCCTTGGCCATCTTCTCAGCTACAGAGTGGACTGTGTGGTTGGGACTCCTGGGACGCATTAGCCTGATGAGATAGACATTCAGAAAGAAGTGTTCATCTCCGGCTTATCAGGCTAGAACCCCCGCAAAAAAACAACAACCACATTGATTCACAGTCTTATTATCTAATTTGTCTGACCACGGTACTGTGACAGATTTCAGAAAACACACAGACTACTCCACTTGCCCTGTTTTACTCGGATGCTAGCTATATAGCTCATAGCTCTGGCTGACAGGATTACTACCATTTCGTCACACGCATCTATCTATCTTTTTTAAATTTGAAGAACCATGTAACACGTAAATGTTCTCCAGACATCAGCACACTCAGAAACTGGTCTGGAATTTCGGAAATTACTTACTGTACTTACATTACAAGGTCGGGTAGTCGTTTGGTATGTGCTAACCGGGATAATATTGACTTGTAGACGCCGGCTTTCACTGCCTTCGCTACGGTAGTTGCTATGGATTCGCTCGGTCGGTTAAGGTGATAGCTTCTACTGTGCTAGGCTAGCTACTAGAATAGTTGGCTAAATTGTCCTCGTCCACAAATTACATCGTACACAAGCATTCAATTTTATGATGTATTAATAGTGTTGAGAATATGGCACAATTACGAAAGTTATATTTCATTCGTTGTTTAGTTTTCATCTCGACCGATGGTAAATTGGTTGGTCCAGTTACATTGAGTAGCATACCATACGGGACTACGACGCCGCCTACTGACTGTAAAGTTAACCTTTTGACCTGAAACATTACTTTATGGCCCGAAACGTCACGACAGTAAGAATTAATTTTCCATTGGTCGTATATTACCCTAGTTTACATAATAGAAACAAAATATTACCACATTAACTTACCTCAGACAGAGCTCAAAAACTGAAGAGGCAAAATGGCTGACGCCGTCTCTGGCCGAATAGTTTTCGAACGACAGACCATAACCCAAATGCGTTGGGTTATTTGATGGGTTGAAATTTTGGGTTAAAACTACCCAACAGAACAAAATTTACACGTAACCCAGCGATTGGGTTAAAAAAATAACCCAGCATTTTTTAGAGTGTGGGGAGTGTGCAAATGTCCTCTACTCTGAGGTCAATGTGCCAAAAAAGGGTACGTATTATTATTGTTGTTATACTACTTATATACTATATATATATATATATATATATATATATATATATATATATATATATATATAATTGATACAACTGAACTGCAATTTGCTGACTAGGTGTAGGTGAAAATGAAGTGGAAAATATTGCTTCATAGGATTGTCTCAACAAATACTATCTTATGATATTATCTGGCCTTTGTCTTATACTTCTTAAATGAAACTCACTAGAGACAGTGTCTACTGAAGCCAATATAATTCAAATCTAAGATAAAATTCTATCAATCTGTAAACCTTTGTGTATAGGCCTATTCCAGGGATGATGTTATTTAAAATGAATGATTTAACTAAACCCTAATTACTAACAGTCGTCAATGATCATGTAACATTTTTTTATGCTGGAATTAACTGAAGATGGGGAGTGTGCAAATGTCCTCTACTCTGAGGTCAATGTGCCAAAAAAGGGTACGTATTATTATTGTTGTTAAACTACTTATATATTATATATATATATATATAATTGATACAACTGAACTGCAATTTGCTGACTAGGTGTAGGTGAAAATTAAGTGGAAAATATTGCTTCATAGGATTGTCTCAACAAATAATATCTTATGATATTATCTGGCCTTTGTCTTATACTTCTTAAATGAAACTCACTAGAGACAGTGTCTACTGAAGCCAATATAATTCAAATCTAAGATAAAATTCTAAGTCCAAGGCAAAGCAGAAGTTTGTTGTGAATCAATCCATAGCAATTTTGTTGGAGGTCAAAGGGTGCTGAAAAAATGAGAATTTTGATGCAACCTGGACCACATAATAAACTGGTAGCTAACACTAACTCAAAGGGACACACAGATTTACCATCAGTGTAGTTTCCTGCTGCCCTTTGTAGTTAAAATTAATGTTAATATTAGTTAATGTTAGCTACCAGTTTGCTGTATGGTCTGCGTTGTATTAAATTGTATTATTCTTTATATACAGACAGCACTTGGTGGCAACAAACAACGGGGATTAGGATTGAATTCAATACAGTTTTAATACAGTAGTATGTTTCACTACATGTTGGGGTTGTATAAAAAAGGAAAAACAGCACTGATTTGCATGTTATAATAACATGTGCATACTGTAGGTACATACACCACAATGTATTATGAGCATAAACCAAAGCGTTTTTTTTCCCCATCTATTTAGTGCAAGTGAAAGAGCCAGACCCTTCACCTGCTTATGAACCTGGATACAGTTCTGCCCCAGCCAAACCTGACCCTGATGACTCTTCACTGACTCCATACCCAGACAAGGAGAGCCACACTTCTGTGTCTTTGAGATGCGCAGTTCTCCTACTGTGTCTATGTCTTTTCCTGTTGGCCATTGCTGTTACTATGGCAGTGCTCTGTGAGTAAGACTTAATACCCTAAGAAGGCATAAGTAGTCATTGTTTTATAAAAGGAAAATGTTAGATTACTGTAATAAGGGAAAAACAATATAACCACGTTGATACAATTTCTTTTAATAGATATTTTGAATAAGGACACAAACTCAGGTGAGTGTGTGGCTGAAATATGGTTGGGAGGATAGCACTGGTGGGTTTCCTCCTGTATTACAAATTTTACCTAATGAAATTCTATGTTGTAATTACGCCCTGGTTTCTTCAATAGATGTGGAACAACTACTGGCTGAGAAAAATACTTTGGACCAGCAGCTTTCAGGCAAGGAACAATAACATTTTACTGCTTACTAAACATGTACTGCACTGTAACAGTAAATATGTACAGGAGAGGTGACTGGCAATTCTGTCCTTCTGTCTAGCTTCTACATGACAGTAAACGTTGTTTTAAAGGCCCACTGTACAGAACAATAGTCTTACAGACGCTATGTGCCTGCAACTACAAATATGACCCTACATGAGCTACTAACTAATGTCAACTCACCACGCTAACAAATGATCGTAGCTTTATTGACTGCAATGTGCGGGTGACCAGACCTTACCTTTTCTAACATATTAATCCTTAGAGAGAGGAAATGTTTGCTTGCTTGCTTGTGTGCCATGGCACTCCTCTATAAGGATGAAACAAACAAAAAAGGAGCACATTAACCATGCACACATACATCCACCCACACACACAGCACATATAACCCAGGTATTAATGGGGGTTGCCAAATTGAATCAAACAAAAGAAAACCCATAATCATAAACTGGCAACACATAGCGAGAAGAAGTGGAGACAACAACACTGGCCCGACATACAGCAGGTAACCAAACTAGAAAACAAAAGACAACACAGCCCCAGACTATCTACAGTTGCTGCCCTAAACACAAACATGTACGAAAACACTACGAATGACAAATGACAAACAAGGGTGAGACAAAGCAGCAGACTCAGAGCCGTGGGGACGACAGCAGAATAATGTTTGATCAGGGAATGTAGGAAACTAGGAATTGTGTTTCGATACCGTATCATTTTGTAGTTATTAGCCAAAATGTAATCTTTGAGAATTATACAGCCCCCTATGGAACAAAGGTTATGCAACATAATGTGCTTCAAGAGGTTGGAGTGATCCTACATGGCAAATTTGATGCAATAATGACTTTCTCCAGCAAGGATATTGGAAATTCAAAACCTTAATTTTTACATGTACAATATTCCCTAGGTGGCGCTACATGGCAAACAATCATTTATGGTTTACAAAACACAGTGGAGCTCTAATAAATTTCACCATACCGATCAAGTTTTACTTTAGCCAGAGAATGAAAAATTGGATACCTGCTAGCCACTCACAATTCAGCTACACAGATACCTGTTCCCATGCCAACTAGGAAGCCCCTCCTACAAGAGGGAATGACCTGCGAACTTGCGTTTTTTTAAGCAAAGAACAAAATTCAGTTAGATCCCATCTATTCTATGTGAGGATCGCTTAGTGCAGGCCTGTTCAGTTACTGTTTTAGGGGGTAAGATTTAGGGGGTAAGTCCCAAGTGGCCAGACATATAAATCTGGTTGTCTGACTACTTACACTAAATGACTTTAATGTGTTTCCTTTAAATATTGCACATTTTCAGTTTTACTCCTTTTCATGTACTCATTTTCACAGATGAACTTTACCAACTGACTTGGTTGAATTGGTAATGTTGCCTAGATAAAAGTAATAATAGTCATTAAATGGGCTGCAAGCCTCTTTAGGGAAAACAGACGAAATAAAAATACATTTGAGAAGAATTTTTAGATCTTACGTTTAGCTTCAACTTTGACTATGCTTATATCACATCTAATAGTCTAGTATAAGCTCAACCTAAGATCTCAAAATGCTCTATTTTACTTCTCAATCTACTCTTATTTTAAACAGACATCCCATTTCAACTGCTTTTCCATGGTTACCTATACAAATGAAACAGGTAATTGGCCTCAATGTCTTTACATCCCAACAGGTGTTAAACAACAGTTAGATACACTGAAGATGGAACATGCCAATGTCACTCAGGATTTAAAGGCTAATTTATCAGGTGAGGAGGAATGCACAGACACAAATTTCACCAAACGGGTTTAGCATGGGTTCGTTAATTAAAATCTAACATTTGCCTGTAATAATAAAACTACTTTATTGTAACAAAATATCATTTTTAAAACACACAAGACATGACACAGAAGCTGGAATCCCTGCAAGTGTCGTATGATAATGCTACTGCTATGACAAGGACTTTGGAGGCCAATCTTACAGGTAAAATGCCACGAAAGGGGAGACAGATCTGAATAAACACAAAGTACACCAATGTGACAGTGATCAGGCTGATAAATCAGTAGCCCACAGATACAGCATAAAAAGTCAACACAATATTATTGTTGAATCTCATCTATACCTCCCAAGAGCCTGTTCACTACTGTACAGACCTAGTAACCCTGTAATGGCCTGCAATCCTCTATTTGAGTAGGCCTGCTGTAGGATAAACCAAACAAAATATAAATAGATTCAAGAAGAATTTTTAAATCTTATTTTTTTATCTTCAAAATTGACTATGCTTTTCCAGTTTAAACTCAAACTAAAATGTTATAATTCTCTATTTTACTTCTCAATCTACTCTTGTCTTACAAACAGTTAAGATCCCATTTCCACTGCTGCTTTTCCTATAAAACTGAACCACGTGATTTACCTCAATGTCTTCACATCCCAACAGATGTTAATCAAGAGTTAGACAGATTGAAGGTGGAACATGCCAATGTCACTCACGATTTAAAGGCTAATTTATCAGGTGGGGAGGAATGCACAGCTATCAATCTCACCAAACGTGTTTAGCATGGGTTCGTTAATGAAATCATTTGCCTGTAATAATTAAACTACTTTAATATAACAACATATCATTTTTCAAAACACACAAGACATGACACAGAAGCTGGAATGCCTGCAAGTGTCGTATGATAATGCTACTGCTATGACAAGGACTTTGGAGGCCAATCTTACAGGTAAAATGCCACGAAAGTGGAGACAGATCTGAATAAACACAAAGTACATCAATGTGACAGTGATCAGGCTGATAAATGAGTAGCCCAAAAAGTCAACAATATTACAATAATATTATAATAACAATAATATTATTGTTGAATCTCAGCTATACCTCCCAAGAGCCTGTTCACTACTATATAAACCCAGTAGCCCTGTAACTGCTTGCAAATCAACCCGATAATGATCACAACTGCATAACTTCTACTGTCAGTGGCACAAAATATTGGTAATCACCCAAGAATTAACATGGTCTATTCACGCTTTTCCATGCTTCATAGGTCCACCACATTATGTTGGGCATGCTTTTATTTTTTCATTTTAGTCTGTATTTGGTATAGATATCATCCATCATAACTTTTATGCCATGTTGTTTTTAAATATGCCCACTCAAGACATCACACAGACCTTGGAAACCCTGCAAGTGAGTTATGCTAATGCTACTGCTATAGCAGGGATTTTGGAGAGTAACCTTACAGGTAAAGAGGCACACATTTAAACTAGCAAACTAACAGAACCTTTGACTATAAAGAATAACAATTAAGCATTGTGTAGATGGACCATTGTAAAAAATTAAATATATCTAGAAAATATCTTTCATGAGGTCAAATTTTAGTAGGTAAACATCTTTGTAGTTATGTTGGTAGGATTTGAATTTGAATCTGAATCTCATTTTAAGATGAAGGCTTGACTCACTGACTGATGCAATTGCAAATACGCATCAGAGGGCTACATAAGGGATAATATTCTGTGAGGTGGTCATTCTCGTGGAATAATCCCTGACAGAGTGATGCAGGACCCTGCTAACCTTAACGCAGCAATAAAGACTTATGTCCCATCAAGGGCATTGCGTTCCTCAGAAAAAAAACATCCTTCCTCCTCTGTCCTCACACACTTCGTCAAAACGGTCCTCGTTTGTGGTGCCACAACTGTGGACCAAGCCAGCAGCTGCTACGAGAGCAGGGGCACTGCTCGGTACCCTTAAGCATACATGTGATTTTTCCTGATTAATCCTGAATTCCTGATTTTCTGACCTGACAGTACAACCCTTTTACATCAGGCTTATCCATTTTTAGAATGTATAAACCCAATGTTACCATAACAAACTCCCACAAGCAACACTTCTCCACTAAAAAATGTGCATATTGTGCTTTTGCACCTTTTTTAACAAAATAGAGTCACCAAATATGAGTGTATAATAACCTCGTTGTTATCGCCGTACTGCACTATGTGCTGCGTGTAGTTTCCTGCTTTTTTGACTTTTGCCAATCACATGTAAGAAGCTCTTGCACACTCACTTGTTTTGGTGTTTGTTCCCTTCCTAACAACGCCAGCCTCCTAACCTCCACTTCCAAGCTCTTTTCCGGACTGTTTTTAAGGAAGAAAATATCCCGAATTCCCCTGAAGGAAATTTTGTTACACTCTTGCTTACTCTATTCTTCTCTGCATAACTGTAGCTTGATTTGTGTCCTTTTATGTAAGTCATTTGGGATAGAAGTAATGATGCAGAACACTGTGAAGACTAACAGAGCTTGTATACATGTTGTCTATCTGTAATAGGGCACAGATGTAGACTTAATATCAGAGGGTTTATGCTTTGACTTGAAGGTATTTCCTTTGGATTAAAACAACTTCTGGCTGCAAAACTAAAGACCTGAGGAATACATAATGTTAAAGGCAGAGGTGTCACAAGGGACATACAGCTTCTTACCTAAAACATTCAAAACAGTTTTAAAGTGTTACTATATACATATAGACAATTTGAAGGTCAAGGTTATCGTTTGAAGTGATGAAAGCATGCTCAGTTATTTATGATGTAATTTAATGTTTGATATAAATTGTGGTTGCTATCTTTTCTAGAAACTCAGGCAATACTAGTTGATCAAAAAAACACCAATGATAAACTTACCAAGGAAATCACAAAGCTAGAGAAAGAACTTACAGGTAAGACTTCCATACAACTATGGTGATCTAAATATTCTTAGACTACATCTACTTGTATTCATTTCAAGTCCATCCAATAAGTACTGAGACACTGGTACAGTAGTTTGAGTAGCAGTAGTACCAATAGTACCAATACATTTGTTGGTGGTGGCAGTAGTAGTAGAAATACATTCATGTACCAGAGAGCCTCAGGACTTCCCCAGCAATGGAATGATTGCTGGTTTGATTCCACCTCCTCCTGGCTAGGCCGAAGTGTCCTTGAACAAGACACTTAACCCCATCCTGCACCCAGTGTGCTGAGTGGCACTTTACATGGCAGCCTTTGCAACCGGTGTATGAATGTGAAGCAATGTAAAGCACTTCAGAAAGAATGTGCTATATGAATGGAGTGCATTTACCATTTAGTACAAACAGAAGTAGCAGTGGTGGTAGTGGTGATGGCTATACTACCTGTGTTTCTGCCAGTAAATATTAAAATAGACATAGAGAGTATAGATAACATGACTGTGTGGTAATGTCACCTGAAAGAATTCAAGTAAGGTTTATGACTGAGCATATTTCAATAGAGCAACTGATTAAATATTGAAATATCAGTCAAAAGCCAACTATACTGTTTTATTATTGTTCCTCAAAGTTGTACAGGAAGAGGCATGGAAGAAGGGTGCAGCTGGCTGGAAATATTTCAATGGAAAGTACTACTACTTCACCGTGTACCCTGATGTGAAGAACTGGGCCGACAGCAGAGGTGCCTGTGTGACTATGGGAGGAGACCTGGTCATCATAGAGACTCAGGAGGAACAGGTTTGGTGTATTAAACTGTATTTAACAGTTGTGGTAAAAATTCAGGATTTTCCATTTCCTACAGTCTCACCAAATGAAAATGAACATTGCTGACATCCTAATCATACTTTGCTTTAACTCAGGATTTTCTGAGGCAAGAGCGTACCGATCTATACTACTGGATTGGTCTTACTGATGCTGCAAAGGAGGGAGAATGGCGCTGGGTGGATAACAGTTTACTTAACAGCAGCACAATGTAGGTATCTCCTCAATAGACTGTGTGTATATATGCATGACTGTTTACATTGTAGATTCTGACTGAAAACACTGTTTTATTAAGTACATAATCCATATGTGTTCATTCACAGTTGAGAATGTACAATGTAAATAGTCATGAAAATAAAGAAAATGCATTGAAGGTGAAAACTTTTGGCCTGTACTGTGTATTTATATATGGTGGGACAAACGACCGGGAGCCCTTTTTAAATGATTTTATGTCCTCAATCACTGTAACTACCACATATAAAAACCATGCAAATTAAAGCTAATTTTCATCCAGTTCTCTTCCCTGTGACATTATGGTTTATAACCATGCACACAATGGTATGACATGGCCAGTTGGGAAACCAAAAAAACCTACCACACTTGCTAATTGTTTAGACATATTCAGACTGCATAAACAAACTGGAGAATAAATCCTTGCAAACTGTGTGGGTCACTTAAAAAAATCTAAATTATTATTGTTTCATGTATGTCTAAAGCAACTAACACATACTGTAATGTTTGACTCAGGTACTGGTCGGGAAACGGTCCTGGCGTGGATGATTGTACCACAATGGGTGTGGTTAGTCGTAGAAATTCCTGGCATGCTCAGTCGTGCACAAAAATCTACAAATACATTTGTGAATCTTAAGCAAAATAATGGCTCATTCCCCATCTTACATCCTCACCTTAAATATTCTTCTTTACAGTCTGTGCATTAAAGGGGATCTTTAGGTATTTAATGAACCCTCAGAAATATAGTAATCTACCTGATGCGGGCAAAAATTGTTCAAATGTTATGTAATAACTCTTGTTTGGCTTGTGCTCTATGTCTCTCCTCAAACTACTTGTATTGCATTTTTTAACACTTTACTTTATTACATGATGGTGTACATTTAGCAGAAATGAAAAATAAACATTTTTATGTTCCTCCAGTTGTTCCATTTTATATTTGTCCATATTTGCAAGCTGATGTACATATAAATATCTTCATCAAGAGTAATATATGAATATATGAATATATGAGCAAATATATGAAATAATGTCTAGTAGTTTGTATTATGGTAAATGTTAATATAAACTGTAAAATGGAATTCCACTAGGTTCTTGCCTAGAGGAGGTTTATACATGCAGAAGTGATCCGATTATCAGCATAGTCCCTATTTACAGCCATTTCTGTTGCTGATTAGCTTAAAATAAGGCTTTAATTGGTAACAAAAGAGGTTATCCATGTGAAAATAGAGATACTCAGATCCCGTAAACCTTCGGTTTGAGTAAGTGAACTTACAATGTTTATTTCACATCGAAATGTCTTACCACCAGGACAAACATTCCAGTGACTGCCATCTGCCACCTCCATCTCTCCATTCAAATAACCTTGAAGATCCTTTTCAAACAGTAACTTACAGGTGAAATTGAAGTTTAACTCAGGTCCTACAACTTCTACTTTCACAGATTCGATAGCGTGTCTCATGACACTTAGCATCATTTAGTAGTTTTTCTGGTTGAGAAAACACAACACAGTCCTCATTATCCCAATTGTCTGGCTGATTCTGTAACCAAGGGCTGAAAGCAGAGTAAAGATAAGATTTAGCAAACAGATAATGGCACTCATGTTCTGTTACAGCTAGACACTGCATTTTTAAATAGAGAAAACAAACAGGTAGGACCTAATCATCTCTTTAGTGTTTAGTTACCTTTAAATGTCTTACCTAACTTAACACTTTACTATAGATGACCATTCTGTTTCATTGAAGACACCCTACATAGAAATTTCTCACATCTAACGTTGAAATCATATATACACATAATGCCCTCTCGTGCTTCACTTTTTTCAAATGCATTCTGCAACTGCGGTAGCCGCAGGGTAGTACTAGTAGTGAAGTGTCTCTTGCAGCTAAAAGTGAAACTGAAACTGGTAATAATACATAGGCTGCTGGCCCTATGGAAATGCAGCTCCAATGTTCACTCTTTTTTTTTTAGAAAGAGAAGTCTGTCTTTCTATTTTCAATATCCTTTTACTTTCCCGAGGCAAAGAACAAGCATCCTGTTACTGACATTTGGATTTTGGATTAGCTGTGAGTTGTCAATCATGTGACAGTGAACACATGGAAGTTGGAGCATTATCCTGCATGTTCCCTACCTGCTAACATATTTTAAGATGGGATATGAATATAGAGACTGGACACAGGTTCATGCATATACAAATGTAAAATATTAAGCCAATACACAGTAAACACTCAGAATTGATGTTGGTGGTAAATATTTATGAAAAGGGGCAGGTTTGTGAACAGACAACACAGCTTTTAATAAAGAAAAGCTAAAAATGTTGCACACAGTGGCTTTAAGTACATTTAGTAGCGACAAAAGTGTGGGTGTTTGGGTTGTACTGTACAGTACTAACAGTTGGTTTGTGAAGAGTGTCCCGTCCACCCAGCGAAACGTGTTCTCGGTATCAGCATCCGTTAGCCCAATCCAGTGCTTTTGCCCCTTGTCCTTCATGAAATCCTGATGTCAGAAAAAAAAGTTTACTTAACATTGCACCGTATTGATGAACATTGGTAACATATATTAAAAATATATACATTTTTCATTCTCCAGACTCAATTACACAAACAATATGCTAACTCTGCACTTACAGTACAGTATAGTCTCTCCACACTATCTCAAGACCTTAATATAATATGACAGCAATATGACAGTAAGCAGCTGTTCAGCATTTCTATTACCTTACACTAACACACAGACACACACACACACACACACACACACACACACACACACACACACACACACACACACACACAGACACACACACACACACACACACACACACACACACACACACACACACCAGGGTTGTACAAAATAAAAAGGGGAAATAAGAATGACCCCTAAATTCCAATTTAAATCTTGAATTGAATTTGAATTTGAATTTACACTTCAATCGAGGCTGCAAACAGGCTGCAGAATTGCAATTGGAATTGAAATTGCGGGAAGAAGAATTAGAATTTCATTAAATTCAAAGAAATTCTTGATAATTAAGGTGCATTTCACACTTGAGCTTTACAGCATGTACTATATATGATTACAAAGTGGCCTATAACCACATAACTTTAATTAATAATAAAATAATTAACCTTGGAATTACTTTTAAAGTGTGGAAAATGGTATGAGAGCACATTATGGATTCACCCCAGGCACCAGTCTGCGCTCAACTCCCCACCCCCACACCCCACCACCTTCAATGACCAAATAATGACTACACACTTTGTAACACAAACATTTGGTTTTGATGATATAGAGGGGATTGCTTCCATGACCTCTCTGTCACTTGCAGATGTAGGAATCGCCAAATGACTCATTAGTGGTTCCATATTAGACATAAATAGTAGGAATAAAGAGAGTACGAAAGAAAATATTGGGGGGAATGGGATGCATGGGATATGGCAGTGACTCTCGGTCAAAAAAGCCATATCAACTAGTTCAGGATCATTTTATTTACGACGACCATAGGCCACATTGAGGCTAATGTATCAAAGAAGACTCTTAAAAAAGGTTTAGAAACCACACTGAGAAACAAGAATGACTTTGATAGGGCATATTTTTAGAGTCTGTAAAGTATTTGTACTGTATGTCGCATTCTTTGACGCCATATTGAATATCTCAATTTTGACAAAGTAGCATCAATCAGATTTGAATTCAGCACCCTCAAATTGTAGAAGATCAGCCATACAACATTGTATATACACCAAAAAAAAACACACTCATATTAAAAATTCCACTTTCACACCCCGGACTAATACCATTTCTGCTTGACTGTCTACGATGACCAGGTGTCCTCCCATAGTCACACAGGCATCTCTACTGTCGGCCCAGTTCTTCTCATCAGTGGAGAAGTAGTAGCACTTCCCACTGAAATACTCCCAGCCATCCGTACAGTTCTTCATTGCCTTTGCTTGCAGCTCTGTTGAGATAATTTTGCAGAGCATTCAATCACAGCATGAGATGTTTGGTTGACACTCTGATATGTGGGGAAAAGCTACTTTTGAAGTAGTCATTTAGACTAGTCATTTACACATTTCATTATATTGCATAAATGTATTTTATAAATATTTACATGTAGTTTGCACAGCACTTTTAAAAAAAGGTCAGGTCAGTGACAGCTGTAATTAAATGTGCTCTAGAAATATAACTAGCCTACACATATTCAAAATGCTTTAGAAAGAAATTTACATAATAAACATCATGTCTTTACAAAAACAAAAACAGATATGAATAGTTCTTTGCTACACCTCCTCCTTCTTCTCCTCCACCTCCTAACACTACTACTAGTAATACTGCTTCTTCAACTACTACTACTGCTGCTGCTGCTGCTGATGATGATGCTAATGATGATGATGATTATTATTATACTACTACTATTGCACAAAGGTATGTGATCCTCTTGTTACATGATCAAAAGCTGAAACTGTCAAAGCCATTGGCTATTTAGTAAATTGTATAGATGTGTTGGGAAAAAGTCTAAGGACTGTTCACCATAGTCTACCATAGTTGTGTGGAAATCTCACCTTGAAGTTCCTTGACTAGCTTTGTGTTCTCCTGTGTGATATGAGCAGTTATGTTTTTCTGTTCAGCTAACCGTATCTCTGTTTCTGTTAAAGCAAATAAATGATGTAATTAACAGATGCCAGAATAGATTGGCATTAATTACTGAGTTACTGTGATAAAATAACCCTATCACATTTGTACAGAAGAACTTAATCAATGCCAAACTGGGCAGGTTATCAATCTTGTTGAACAAAAAAAAGATTAGCAAGTTATCTCCACCTAAGGAAAGCATCCGCATGGCCAACAACGAGGTCGGGCAGTGGCGGTTCTATAGTGTTTTACTCCCCGGGTGAGACCACCTCTTCTGTGCATGGCACGGGCGCCTGCAGTTCACTTACGGGGCGCCAATGTGTGATTGCACCGATATGATACACAGCTTTTTTTTTTTTTTCACCCAGCGCTCGTGGCGGCCCCCACGAAATGGTGGCCCGGGCGTCTGCCCTGTTCGCCCGTGCCTAAAGCTACTGAGGTTGGGGCAGAGATGCTGCAAAACGTCAGAGGTCAGAGGTTTGTGTTGGTGACTAAAGGTTGATGAAAAGGCATTGGAATGTGATGGCAAGTCTATAGACTGAGTTACTGTGATAAAATAACCCTATCACATTTGTACAGAAGAACCTAATCAATGCCAAATTGGGCAGGTTATCAAACTTGTTGAACAAAAAAAACATTAGCAAATTATCTCCGCCTAAGGAAAGCATCCGCATGGCCAACAACGAGGTCGGGCAGTGGCGGTTCTATAGTTTTTTACTCCCCGGGTGAGACCACCTCTTCTGTGCATGGCATGGCGCAGTTCACATTTGCTTTCTTTTTGGATTTGGATGGCATTTGGATTTCGAATGTCAAAATTGAACAACACTGATTTCTGCATCAAATATCTCCTTCATCATCTTCTAGGTTAAAGCATCTTTGAAGTTTTCTTCTATATTTGGGCTAGTGGGGGCTAGCAAATACAACTACAATGACTACTTTGTTGACGTTTGTACAAAACATTAATAAACTAATTTTCTTGCATAGTCTTCATGAGTTTATTAAAAGTGTATGACTTCTGGTATTTGCTGTATAGTGTTAGTTTTTTGAGAGTATTGTCACTTTTTCAATTTACTGTAGTTAAAGAGTTAGTAGACAGTAGGGAACAGACATAGGTCTTTGGGAGTTGTCTTGAAGATTCAACAATATTTAAGTCACTTTTTTGTAGACTGCAAGTGTGGGCCATCTACTTATATAATCTTAGTTAAATATTTACATGTACATGTGTCTTTACCTGTAAGGTTAGCCCCCAAAACATTGGTCATAGTAGTAGCATTGTCATACAGAACATGCAGAATTTCCAACTCCTCTGTGATGTCTTTTGTGAACAAAATTTGAACTTGAATTTGAAAATGTTTAAGTAAGGGTAGCCTTTTTAAAATGCAAATTAAAAAAAAAAATCTTCAAATATTAAAAATCTAAAAAAATATCTTTCTTTTGTATTTAAGAAATGTTTGGTGCGATATGTCATCATGGGTTCATAGGAAAGAGTACAGTAGCAGCATGGTTAGTCTGTCCCTGTTAGCAAAAATAAGGTGACAGATGGCAAAATTGCTGGTATAAGGTATATACAGTATGGGACTATTAAAATGATTTTTTGTGTGAATTCGTATGGAGTTCCTGCATTGGACTAAGATGTTATTGACTTATCACATCTCTAAACCCTGAATCCATTTGGAACCTTTGGGACATCGTGTAATCGCGTATGGCGACAATGTGACGTTTTTGCCCAAGACTGTTCAGGGCGCCACTGATGCCCTGATGTAGGCTTCAGAGAAGGTTCCATGTTACACCTTCCACCCCATTAGGAGCATGCGCAGATACGTTTTGTTAACTTCAGAGTTTTGAAGGGCTTGTCCCACTGTGTCATTAGTTAGCCCTTAACAAATGAAGCAGTTAATTTCAGTAAATATATTCAGCTTTAATATTTTGTCCATTGACATTCAATGTTGACTAAATGTCTAGATTTTTTTGGGCAGTGTAATATGTCGCACTGAAAGTTGAATCTCCACAGCCCTTTTTTCCTTGGTTATTCTTTCATTCTTAACTTCTAGTTCTTCTAGACGGCGTTCCATACCTATGAAGGGTTGCAGACCACCATATTAGCAAAACTGATAATAACATTTTAATAATATAACATTTTACAATCTGATTTAGACAGGACACATGCTACAAGCTTGAAAATCAAAGAAAAGACTGAAAACTGGAAAAAAGCATCCACTGCCAATGTATGAGTACTTTTGTTGTTTTGTTTTCAATGTTGTTTTCAAATACAGCACTGCAAGGTGTATCATCGTGTAGCAAAAAGTTGATGAAACTGACTGAAGCTTCAGTGACGCAAGCAAGTGACAAGAAACAATGTCTGTAGTGTAGTTATTCCCTTTGACATGAATTTACTGAGGTACTCTAAGTTTGCATTGATTACATTTAGGAGAGCTAATTATATACTGTATACTATATCTCTCTATCTATCTCTATATATATATATATGTGTGTGTGTGTGTGTGTGTGTGTGTGTGTGTGTGTGTGTGTGTGTGTGTGTGTGTGTGTGTTATAAATGTACCCTGCAACTGAAGTGTTATTGAATATATTTGACTCTCACGTTACCTGAGTTTATCTCCTTCTTCAGAGTGTCTATAAAAAAGGTCACCATTAATTGATTATAATATTGCATTAATTTCCTTTATTTTACTAACTTATTTGAAATTAAATTGTGATAAGTTGAACCAGGATGTTAAAGTCTCACAGAGCACTGCCATAGTAACAGCAGTGGTCAACAGGAGAAGACACAGGCAGAGTAGGAGAACTGTGAATCTCAGTGACGCAGAAGTGTGGCTCTCCTTATCTGGATGTGGAGTCGCTGAGAAGCCTTCAGGGTTAGGTTTGGCTGGGGGAGTACTGTATCCAGGTTCATAAGCAGGTGGAGGATCTGGCTTTTTCACTTGGACTAAATAGATGGCAAAGAAAAAATCTTTTATGCTCATACTACACCTAAGCCTAGTCAGCAAGTTGCTGTTCAGTTGTATTAATGATACAGTGTATAAAAGTATGACAATAATAATAATACCTACCCTTCTTTCGCACATTGACCTCAGAGTAGATGACATTTACACACTCCTCATCTTCAGTTAATTCCAGCAAAGCAGAGAATGTCACATGGTTATTGAGAGTGGCCTGTTCATTATCAATCCGTGTTTAGTAAGAACAGAACATCTTTTTAATTACACATTCATTGAAAAGACGGCAAGAAGATACAAATGAAGATATTCTGTAAAATAGGCTATATTGTACAATGTTTCTTGTTTATTGTAGTTTTTACACAAGGCCAAAAATGTGACAATGGTAAACGAAATGGTAAATGGTAAACAACAGTATTATGAGATTTGTTTGCTTGGCAGGCATTATGTAAACAGCTTTTTAAACTTCCTTTTAATCAGTGGTTGACTCACCACTGCCGATTTTCTTCTGGTCCCCAGTTCCTTTTTTAATGAACTTTACATCAGAGTATGTCACCTCATCTGCCTTCATGGCTAAGATCACAAATAGAAAAAGTTGTATAATAGGACAGTTTCTCAAAAGACAGCTGATTTATTTGTTGTGTTGCTTTTAGATTTCCAATTGTATGATTAGGGTTTTGTAAAAGAAAAGTGTGATGACATGCAAATGAAGTTCTGTTGAGTCACTGTGTGGCCTTGCTGATTAATTTAATTCTACGCCGAAACTGTTCAGTGACAATAAAGGTCTTGAAGTCGTGAAGTCACCATGTTCTCATTTGAGGTGTTCACTGCTTCTCCAAAATATGGATCACATGCCTTTGAAGTTTATTTTCAAGTTTTTAAAAGAAATGCGGTGTGTGATGTAAATTCTAAGAGACATAGTCGTAAGTGTGCTAAAAGAATGTGTGAAAATATATACAAATTTTAAAACACCCCCCCTTCCTGTCTGACGCCACACAATCCAACCAAATCACTTAAAACAAATGAATGTCGTCAGCTTTGCACTACAGGAACATTGGGAAATCTCACCAGTGGCTACACCGCAACTTTTTTTTCACATCCCAGTCACTTCAAGCCTAGCAATGTTTAAATGAAGGGAGCCATGGACCTCGTTGACCAGTCCCAATGCCAGACTATGTCACACTACAAGTGCCTCAAAACAAATAAATGCACCAACACGTTAATTTACGGTAACACTTTGTTTTACAGTTCCTTTTTAGTCAATCTACATGTAACAACATGTAATATTATATACTTACACTGTACATACCTAATCCTAACTCTAACCCTATGTTACAATATAAGTACATCATGTTACAAGGTGTTTGTTACATTGTACCTAATTGATATAACAGGGACAGTAAAATAAACCTAGTGAAACCGAGTTCACTTTCCAAATACAACAGGTTTTTTTTTAATATCTGCAGACACGGTGCCCCAATTAACAGTATAACTCTGCCTTTTGCAGTTAAAAATAGTAATAAACGCTTCTGTACATGGTCATATTCTTCTAGGATTTCCCAATGCTAAAACATGGCATATTAATAAACTTTTCTGAACACAATATATCTTAAATATCTGCAGGGAGAGGGGGAGCTAACAAATAGCCTATGGCAAGAACAATAGAGCTTTGCAGGTACTTTGGCCCAGACTGATAATGCATATGGCTTTCTTACTCTGTTCAAGGTCACTAAATGTCAAAAAGTAAGACATCCTTTACTTTAAGAGAAGTACATGCAGTACATGAAGTACATGCAGTACATGTTTCAACATATTATAGGGCTGGCCGAGCCATCAGAAGCAGTCTGGTAATGTCAGAGGGGAAGTATTTAGCTGGTGTCATCTAGCCACATGAATTCATAACCATCTAAAATGTTAGAGTAGGTTTGGAGATTTGCATGCCACAAATTTTAAACATTGACAGTTTCCCCATATTTCTCTTATTTTGTCTGGGAAATGTTTTTATAAACAATGTTTAATGACGTCTTCATAATTTTTAATTCAGGTCTGTAGTTTTAAATGTTATTGGCTGTGTTTTGTAAAAAAAAACCTACCCTTACATTTGAGATATTTAAAATTCACTTCCAGAGTGGTTTCCAGAGAAATTAACCTATGTATCAAAACCTCCTGAACACCAGCTTTCTAACAAATATACTTGTTGCTCTGTATAATTTTAGATTCCAAGATGTAAGCGATTAAAACGTGTCCCGTATTTTTGACCGACTTTGTATTTGTGCATTTTTAAAAACAGAAAAGGTAAAGCTCACATAATTTTGTGCTACCTGTGCTGGTGTCTTTTGATGCCTCCATTGTTGTGTACAACACCAGAGTGTCTCCATTCAGAATATGGCGTTCAGTTGCTCTTCTGTACCACAGGAGGTAACAGCACAATTTACACAACACAAGTGAAATGCTGAACATATATAATCTCTGCTTACGTTATTCATTTTACAACTATCACGTTTTCAACTTGTTCCTCATCGGAAATATTTATTAGGTTCGGTTACCTACTTTTATTACTTAGCTAATAGGGACCTATACCAGAGAGTATTTTACAACTTCTGCATGTTTATACAGTTGTTCCTCCTGTAGTGTATTTATTTCAATTTAATTATGGGGAAAATACAAAAGTCACGAGGAAATACAGCTGATGGCTGAACTTCATGTTCACATTCATTACAGGAAACACACTTCTCTTATTCACAGTGACCTCTTAACTGCATAAGAATGTATTCACAATGAACACGTCAAAGGACAAACCGTGGAAACTTTAACTTTTCACAGCCTTTGATTATTTCAGAGTCCCACCAGCCCTTACAACCCTGGTCAAGGCCTACTTCCAGGACATCCAGCTCTGCGTGTCGACAGCAGAGTACACCACTGCATGGCAACATCTGGAATTGGGAATCATGGCCGGTTGCACCATCTCCCCACTGGCATTCACCCTGGCCATGGAGGTCATAATACGGGCTTCTCGATGGGTGGTAGGCAGACAGCGAGTAAGACCTGGACCTTTTGGCTTCGAAATTCCATTTTTATATACACGCAAAGGGGGAAAACTCTCCATGTACATGTGACATTTTGAGTTACCAGTCATACACATCATAGACATATTTGGCTGTAATACCTACTCTGGCCTGAGTGGCGCCAAATCCTACACAGTTTACCTTCAAAATTTGAATCGTAGTCAGTGCACTCTGTCTCAAACGTTTCTAAATAAACCCACTTAAATTCAACTCACTTACATCTCATGAGTCTTATTTCCTGGGCCTATCAGCAAGAAGGAGGGCACCCACTTGAGAACCCAAAGGATGCCATCACTCACTTGATGGCTACAGTGTCTCGTCGGTGCCTTAGGTATCTACTGGGATATCAACACCTAGTCCTACACAACAGATTTTCATGAGGATAAAATTTGACAAATATATCAATAACATGAGTACACACGGTGTCTGTCATAAGCAACATAGTTAGCATACTGCACAACATTTCAACTTTTCAACTTTTCAACATTTACAAACAGTTGTGTTTATAGTATATAAAAGTGCTTGGTTTTCTCCTTATCGAATTGTTCACTTTTGTTTTGGACCGCCTACTTGTGTTGGTGAAAATGTCATTATAGCCAGTTGATTATAAAGTCATGTCAGAATGCCAGGCTAAATGGCACCAACTGAATACTTCCCTTGACCGTGATGATAGTTCTGCTAATTTGGCTGGTCTCATGCTGTTTTGAAAGATATACTTCTCGTAAAACACAGAATGACATTTGGTAACCCTGCATTGAGGAAGGAAGCCATGTGTATATCTTTGTAATCAGGGCCAAATCTCCCCCAAAGCTCTATTGCATTTGTCATATTTGTTATGGTCCATTCGCTGCAGATGTTTAGGATATGTTGTGTTTAGGATGTTCATTAATGCCTGGGTGTCATTCTGTCAATATGTGGTAAGCTTGCATAGAGAAGGATAGCCATTGCAGACATTGAAGATCTTTTGTATCTGGAAGGTTTGTTACAGGTCCAATGTGTAACATTTTTAGTTGTTCGTTATCAAAATCTGTGTTGCCCATTCACAAACTTGTCTTATCGTGAAGATTTACCACTACTATCAATTCCAACTCCTATTGGCTTGGAATTGTACATTTGTATATGCATCTACTGGGGTTACTGCATGGTGCGAGAGAGTTGGCGTTTGTGATGTGACACATTATTGTATTGGGCCTGGGTCAGTAAGGCTCATATGTCCCTTACCTTAAAACATTGCTGTGACATTACAGTAACACAGACATGCTGAAAATATGCTGTTATTGTCTATTTTTTATGATAGAACACAGGAGTTCCCAATTTTCATGTGGTCTTTCAGCAGCCATTAGGACCATACCAAAGGCCTGACTGTCAGCTTTTTTTAGTGTTACAGTTTTAATACAGTGCTTAAGTACTGTATGTTTGCAGCATGACACTCATGCTATTTCCCAACTGCCTTACTCATAATTCTTTGCCCTTATTTACTGTAGCTTCCTCTGACAAAGACATCTAGATTTAAGAAAAGCTCATTGATGATGTACACATTAAGTGTGTTGTGCTGAACGGAACCGGATGCAGTGTGAGGCTTCTCAAACAGGTATTTACACATCACATACATTATTTATTTATTTGTTTATGTGTTTGTTTATTTTGCCTGTTTACCATTTGCTCCTATTTGTTTTACCAAACAACAAATGGTAATCCATATGGTAACCCACAGTATCCAAATAATGGATAGGTGTGTATAGGACGTGTATCAGTACTTACTGTTAAGTTGAAGCAGTAAGTGACCATGACGAAGGCCTGCTTGCCGGCTTTTTTTAGTGTTACAGTTTACTACGTGTAAGGGGCTCAATACATTAATTCACATACACTTTATTTTAGAGCCCCTACAACAGTGCATCTACATCATACAGTACACTGTAACAAAGGTTTGTAACATGCTTACACACTAGGATCAGGATTACAGTAAGGGTTACGGGTAGCACTTTATTTTATTGTTTCTTTTTTAGTTTATTTACAGTACATGTAACAACATGTAATATTATGTACTTGCAGAATGTGTAAATGTCATCTACTCTGAGGTCAATTTCCCAAAAAAGTGTAGGTATTATTATTACTAATGTAGTCACACTTCATATTAATTACAATATTATCATTAACTGCCAAAAACGTACATTTCTTCATACCAATGAAGGTAAAATCTACATAGTATTTCATATACAGTACCATAATCAGTGTAGTTCATCCAGAGAATGGATTGCTGTATGTTTCATACATATTTTAGTTGATGAGGAAACGTAATATCAGAATTACAGAAAACAAGATGAACAGTAATTAAATTACTCATATAGAACACGGAAAGACTGTTCTATTCATCACAAAAAAATACTGCATAGGTTTGGCAGGTACAAGCCTGGTATCGGCTGTCCATTTTTTACAAACATTTACATTTTTTCCATCCTGTTGTGATTTTTAGACTACGGCCTTACTCTCACATATATGTCTGGCATCTGTTTCACACTTGCTATTGATCCAATTGTTCAGAGATCCACTGTGATGTACAGATTTCTTCACACAGTTCGCAGTCCATTCAGACTCAATATGATGCCAGTATCTGTGTATGCACAAATTGTGACATTAAAATGAGCAAAACACACATGGCAGGTAAAAGTTTTTAAAAAGTTTATAAATGATATAGTGTGAGCAACATTTAGGTCCGCTGAGCTATTTAGCACTCTCTGGTTTGACAAGAAGCATTTTAAGCATCAGTAGGAGTGAGGATATCCCATGGTATACCATGGCTGACTCTTCACAGTTGATAATCACTCCACCGAAGATACAGCGTACCCGTTGAATTGAGTGTATTTATAAACACCCAACACCCAACACTGCAGAACAGCAGCTGTGCATTAGGACTAGTTGAGACTTTAAACAACAACAACAATCATATCTCAGTGGCTGCACAATACAGGGGAATGTCCAAATCAATGTGTAGGACAGTTGTTGCATAGCAACCACAGATGCTGTTAACTTGAACGGGAACTATTTTGTGAAGCTGAGACTGGAGCGATCTGAAATACAGTGAAATAAAACTTTAAAACAAATGTTAAAATTGTGTCTGTACACAATTGTGTTGGCAGTGGAACTGTTGTATAACACTGCATTGACACTGTGTGCTACTTCATGATCCCACCATAACCAGTGACAATAACAATGTCTTATCAAACAAATAAACATATCTAAGGACTACTGACTTTTGGGATGAGAGCGGCTTCCTGTCCACCCAGTACCAAAGTGATCCATATTTGCTGAGACCTATCCAGTGTTCCTCTGTGTTTCCAGTTATGAACCTCTGGAACACAAATGAAGATTTTTTTACACACACACACACACAGGCACAAGTGTGCACACACACACACACACACACACACACACACACACACACACACGCACGCACATACACACACACATTTAGATGTGTGTGCTGAGGAATATGCATACATATTCTTTCACTCAAGCACAGAAAATACACACACACACACACACACACACTGTTAGAGTTTGATGTTTTTGAAGTCAATTCAGTTGCGTTGTGTTTCTTAGCAGAAATAGAAGACTGGACTCTTCTTGTTGAATCAGGATCGATGATTTATTATAAATAGATGGAATATAGAGAAAATGAAATAAACTGATTGTAACAAAACAAAGTTTAGAAGACTAAGAGTCTATCTATCCTCTGGTTCTTACAACACTCTTCCACCTTCACCGCAAAGTTCAGGCAGACTCAGCTTTCTGTAAGATGTTGTCTCTATGCTGGTTCGATCCGTCTTCTTCGGGACAAGACAACGTGAGGTAGATATACTCAGAACACCACTTGTCTAAAACAGTGGAAAATAACTAGAACAGTTTCTATGTCTAAAAGTGCATACTTTGTATGGGCATAGTTCATGGACACTCGTAGTGCTCAGTTTAGGATAGAATCAACATTCTAATAACCCAAATATGTGCATCTACTAGGCCCTGCACCTGCACTCGTTCATGTTATCAGTTAGTGGCCTGGTGCCAGCTCAGTTTAGTCTAGCAGTCTAACACAGACCCTTACTGCACAGAGAGAAAATCAGAGTACAGTTGAAAGCTATTCATTTGACAGAATACAGAAAATCATGTAAAATTCTACAATCCTCCCTTTTGATCACAAAAAACGATAGTTAAAGATCACAACAAAATCAAATGAATAGACATATGGCAAATGAATGAATATATGAAAACTGAAATGAGGAAACCAATAAACCAAGAATGTCTTGAAACAATAGACCTTAAATTAAAAAATGGTTATCTGAATAGGTATCAACAGCTGATGGCATGAGGTTACACACCCAACACTCTTTCTCCCCCTTAGCTTTGGCGTACCCATCAGCATTTTTCAAAAACACATTGTCTTTGTGCACTTCATGGTGACTATCCTAGACACAGATAACCCCATTAAACACACACAAGACAAACAGTAAAGCAGTTGTCATGGTAGTTGTCATCTTGGCGCCGTAGGAGGGTGTGGGTTGTTGAACTTCTTCCAGAAAACAGCAATAGGATATTAGTCCAAGTTGTACAGTCCAGTTCAGTTCAGTAAAAGAAGGTCTTCCCGTATAAGGTCCTGCACCCAGACATACAGACCTACAGGAAAGAACAAGGCAGTATCAGGTGGGCAAGGTAGTCTCAGTGACATAAAAGAGTAAACATCATCTGATTAGCTTAATACACACAGGATTGATTTAGCTTATGATTTATTTTATAATTTTTTTTTTATTTTCTTAACTCCAACAGGGTAAAGACGACTCAAAGATGAACCTGACTCAACCCTCTATCTCTTCCCCAAACTTACTCCCGTAAAAACAACAAATCCCAAGAAAAGCAAAGTCTTCCGTGAAACTTCCTCCCTAGATTGACCTGAATCTGGACAGAACTGAATCGACGGAATTCTGTTAACGTATATTGGCATAGACTGGATTTTTGAGCTCAAGAGGCGTCTACTAATTTACAATGGCTAGCATGGATCCATTTAGATTTTCTTTTTACTTTAACAGCAGTGTCTGTGACAAGTAGGATTTCATACGGTCCTTCCCATTTGGCTTCGAGAGTCAAACGTTGGGGCTTGTGTATCATCACCCATTGTCCAGGCACAAGAGAATGTCCTCCTTCAGGTGGTTCACTCCATGCTTCTCGCACTCTCTTTTCTGCGGTAGAGACGGCCTCTGAGAGTTGGACGCAATAGTTCAACAGAGCGTCAGATACCAAATGTACATCAGCTTTTCTGAAATCAATCGTTCCAGGCAAAGACATTGGTCGTCCAGTGATGACTTCACACGGGCTTAAGCCAGTTTCCTTGTTGCTTGTAGGTCTCATACTACACAAGACGGCTGGTAAAGCATCAGGCCATGCAATTCCTTCTTGATGTTTCTTCGCCAGTCTTTCTTTCAAGGTTCGATTGGCCCTTTCAACTTGCCCTGAGGACTGAGGATGGTATGGGCAGTGCAGCTGCCATTGAATCTCCAGCATTCTGCACACCTCTGAACACACAGCTCCAGTGAAGTGGGTTCCTTGATCCGAACAAATCTGATCAGGTACTCCGAAGCGTGGAATGAAGTCTTTCACTAACACTTTGGCAGTGTGTAGAGCAGTTCCTCGTTTCGCTGGCACAGCTTCAATCCATCTTGAGAATTTGTCGACAATGACCAGAACATCTCTATATCCTTTGCAAGGAGGTAGTGTGATGTAGTCTACCTGTAGATGTTTAAACGGACCAGGTGGAGCAGGAGTCTTTAGCACGGGCAACTTGACCCTGCTGTCGTTGTTGTTCTTCATACAGGTTACACATCTCTTTACCACATCTTTGGCTACTGCAGTGAATTTTGGATTCCACCACACCTGTGAGAACCGGTACTTCATTTTCTCCACTCCAACATGTCCTAGAGAATGTATCTGGACTGCCAGGTGATGCAGCAGGACTTCAGGTGCTACTACTTTATCTCCATGTCTCCACACCTCGTCATCGTGGAGTTTCGCAGCTTCTTCCATCCAGATCCACTTTTCTCCTGGAGTTGCATTCTTTTGCATTGTTTTGATGTCTGACAATCTCTCTGAAGCTTTTTCGTCATCATTTTTGACTTGTCGTATGCCATTCTCATCGTCTTTTTCCGAAAAATTTTCATCACCTTGTGATCCGTCCGTTTCTATACACTCCCCTCCTCTTTGCGCCACTGCATTGCATTGTCATGACTTCCTCTTCAGGCGCACCGGGTGGAGCAACCATGCCTCTTCAGGGTGGTTTTCCAGGGAAAAGGCCTCTCGCAGCTGTTTCTTCCATTCTTCCACACCAGGGTGCAGCAACTGCTCTGGAGCCTCATCTTCCTCCAGTTTAGCAGATGGCGCTGATGGCTGTTCACCGAGTTGGGCCACCCTTGGGCCAGGTGGGACCTCCTCTCCTTTCCAGCCACACCCACTGGGGAAAACTCCTTCTGCACCTTTCAGGGCCTCACATTCCTCTTGGAGCCTGTTGACTTCAGCAATCTGGTTGTTGAGGCATTCTTCCTGACTCTCGATGATCGCTGCTTGATGGTCCATCACGGCTTTCAGCTTGTTGTTTTCGCTCTGCAAAGTTTTGTTTTCACTCTGCAAAGTCTTATTTAGAGCTTCATCATCCTTTGCTCTCTTACTGTAGCCACTTTCCAGATTGTAGATTTTGTGGCGTCTCAGTTGACTCATTAGAACCATTGCCAATGTGGCTCTATGGCATTTGGCTTTTTGCCATTTTTCAAACACCTTCTGGACTACATCAAATGTCCACATCAGTCCATCAAGAGTTAAATTTTCCTCTTTAATTATTCTTTCTTCGAAAGTTTCAACTTTGAACTCCTTTTTTATATGCCGAGATAATTCTTTAATCATATCATTCATGATGCGAGCATGTGCTTTCTGCTCGGTGGTTTGGTCACACTCATCATCGGAGCAAACTGCTTTTGCTTCAGCCATTGCAATACTATTGTTTTTTTTTTTTCACCAAAACTTACAAAAAATATTTAAATAGGGACCAGTTTAGCTATTTAACATACAGTCTTTAACTTTAATTCTGGATTTTCAAATTACAAGCTTGTTTTTCTCATTCACACCACATTAACATAGGATATTATCTGTTTTCCTTTCCAGTGAGCCTTAGTGATACTGTCAAGGTCACACTAATCCCTCAGCATTCCTTCCCCATGGGACTGGAATCACAGAACATAGACACCTCGTAAACTTTTATTGTAGGTTAACCATTTATCCGTCTCCCTGACTGGATTTGCATGCACCCAATAAGTCGGCTAACCATTCATCCGTATACCACAACGGGATTAACACATGCACAAATAGCTGAGTCTCTTCAGGTAAATCACAAGGAAGCGCCTAAATAAACACTGTTGTATTTATCTGCCTTCAATGTACCTAGAATTAAACACTCAAAGGTATTAACACACTTTAGATTGTTTCATTTAGGCTTTACCGTAATTGAAAAAACGTTTAAAATATTTTCGCGTCAGTCATGTCATGCAAGCTGTAAGCGTAGCACACAAGATCAGATTACACCCAATATTTTAAAGCAGTTAACTTTCAATTATCGCAACATTACCCGTGACTTGCTATCGTATCAGCAGCTGTATACTTTTTAGCGGACGTTTCAGTCCTTGGGAACCCCTTCTTTTAGTTCATATGAACTTAGATGACTTAGGCCTTTTATTTGTCTTATATCATTAATTCCTTGAGCTCAAAAATCAATGACATAGGTACATAAATTATGTCCAGTTTCTATTTAAGTTAATATTGTTTAAATGCAGCCGTTTTAGTTCTTTTTCCCGTGAAAAGTTCAAGCGAAATTGCCCCTCACCCAGTATATATGAAGAATAGAGAGGCGTCCCCCTCAGCTTCCTCTGCGGGCAGGTCACACCAGGGCACGGAGTGCAGCTCCAGGTCAGAACGCGCGCGGCTCTCCCACTGGATATCAGCTCTCCCACTGGCAGTTGTTTGCAGGTCTCGTCGTTTTCAGGGATCCGGGTCACGGCACCATTTGTTAGAGTTTGATGTTTTTGAAGTCAATTCAGTTGCGTTGTGTTTCTTAGCAGAAATAGAAGACTGGACTCTTCTTGTTGAATCAGGATCGATGATTTATTATAAATAGATGGAATATAGAGAAAATGAAATAAACTGATTGTAACAAAACAAAGTTTAGAAGACTAAGAGTCTATCTATCCTCTGGTTCTTACAACACTCTTCCACCTTCACCGCAAAGTTCAGGCAGACTCAGCTTTCTGTAAGATGTTGTCTCTATGCTGGTTCGATCCGTCTTCTTCGGGACAAGACAACGTGAGGTAGATATACTCAGAACACCACTTGTCTAAAACAGTGGAAAATAACTAGAACAGTTTCTATGTCTAAAAGTGCATACTTTGTATGGGCATAGTTCATGGACACTCGTAGTGCTCAGTTTAGGATAGAATCAACATTCTAATAACCCAAATATGTGCATCTACTAGGCCCTGCACCTGCACTCGTTCATGTTATCAGTTAGTGGCCTGGTGCCAGCTCAGTTTAGTCTAGCAGTCTAACACAGACCCTTACTGCACAGAGAGAAAATCAGAGTACAGTTGAAAGCTATTCATTTGACAGAATACAGAAAATCATGTAAAATTCTACAACACACACACACTCACACAAACTCTCTGTGTCATTGTGTGTGTGTGTGTGTGTGTGTGTGTGTGTGTATGTGGGCGTGTAAGAGAGAGAGAGAGAGAGAGAGAGAGAGAGATAAATATTTAAATTGGCAGCTTGTGGGAACAGCAACAATAATATTTTACCTGTTCCCCCTCACTATCTATGATGACCAGGTGTCCTCCCATAGTCACACAGGCATCTCTACTGTCAGTCCAGTTCTTCATATCAGTGGAGAAGTAGTAGCACTTCCCACTGAAATACTCCCAGCCAGCTGCACAGTTCTTCCTGGCTTCAATCCTTAAAACTAAAGGCAGTAATTTATCATTACATCCAAAGTGAATTGCTGATGGTTGCAAAAATATTTCCATATCTTCAAGACAATTATGAATTGCAGTGATAACTGATGAATTGTCACCATTTGAAGTATAGAACTATAAATAATAAAATGAGGATTAAATTTAAAAAAACTGTTATAATGTACTCAACATGATTAAAATTCTCTATATTTTTTATGGAAATGCAAAGCAATTAAATGAAATTTTAAAATGTGGAATTAAATGTTAACTAATCAAATTTGACTGATTTTACGGTCAAGTCGGGTCAAGTTTGATATTCTTTTCATGTAAAGAAGGGCATTACTTACAGTCACGTTCTTTCTGGATGGTTGTTTTTTCTTCAGAGAGAGTTGCATAATTTCTTGTTAGCTGTACCAGGTTCACCTGAGTGTCTATACAAACAGGGTTTTAATCAGAAAATGCTACATGTCACATAGCAGATTTGTTTTAGTGCTATACAGGCATGGCGTCGCAGGCCTGGATTTATCAACTCGTACAGCTGGTCCACTCTATATTTATTACACTTACTTACATTGTACTTTTTCTGAATCTCTTATTTATTTACTGAGATGAACATATAAATAGCCTTCACAGTGAAGTCAAAATGTTCCAAACAAATTTATTTTATTTTAGCTACATCATGTGAAATCAGGACTACTGATGGGCGTTTGACTTAATCCATCTGTTTTCAGCACTGGAGCGGTGCTCTTGGGTGTTGAATAGGTTACTAAACTGGTGACTCAGTCACTTCCTGGCTAGTCCACCTACAAGCAGGTCGTTGGTAAATCCAAATGTTTTTTTTAATACAGCGCTGAAGTACTGTATGTTTGCAACATGACACTCACGCTATTTCCCAACTGCCTTACTCATAATTCTTATTTACTATTCTTATTTACTATATTCTTATTAACTGTATCTTCCTCTGACAAAGACATCTAGATTTAAGAAAAGCTCATTGATGATGTACACATTAAGTGTGTTGTGCTGAACGCAGTATGAGGCTTCTCAAACAGGTATTTACGCATCATACACATTGTTTGTTTGTTTGTTTATGTGTTTGTTTATTGTGAAGTCCTGTTTACCATTTGCTCCTATTTGTTTTATCAAACAACAAATGGTAAAACACATAGTAACCCACAGCTGTCACGGTGTTCCTTTGGGGTTTTTTGGCAGTGCTGTATCTTTCCTTTGTTTTTCCCCTAATCACATTATTAGTTTGAATTATTCTCCCTACACCCTGCACTGCCACAATAACCTCCTTCACCTGTGTCTCCTTGTCCTGTTAATCTGTCCCAGCTCCCTGCCTAGTTTCCTTGTTACTTGTTAATCTGTCCTAAGTTAGTTCACCTGTCTGCCTCGTCTCCTTGTCCCTCTGATTAGTCCCAGCACCTGCACTCCCTCGTTTACCCTCGTTAACTCCTTAGTTTGTGCACTATTTAAACCCTGGTTTTTCAGTCTGTCCTTGTCGGTTCGTTTGCCACTCACGGTATGTTTTCACGGCACTCTGCTCCTGACTCTGTCTCGTCCTGTCGGTCCTGTTTTCCTGCCTGTTTTGAGTTTTTGATTCTAGTCCCAGTGTTTTCCAGTATCGTGTCTTGTTCCATGGATTCTGTCGTGCCTGTGCCTTGTGTCTTGTCCTGTTTTTGTCAGTCTTGTCTCCAGTGTGTTCCGTCTCCTGTTTTTGGACTGTTTGCATGGCTACGACTCGGACTGTCCCTGACAACGCTGCGATCCCCAGCCCTCGCCTACCGATCCGGTTCACCGGTGACGATTCGTCTGCCAGTGGCTCAGGTGGTAGAGCGGCGGACTACCACCCCTGGAGTTGCGGGTTCAATCCCCGCTCAGCCCAGCGTCACGAGTCCTGCCTGCCTGCCCAGTTTTGTTTCCTGTCTCTGTTCCGTGTTCCTGTCTGCCCTGATCCTGACCTGGCGGCCGACACCGGCCGCTCCTGTTTCAGTCCTGTCCACCCTGACTCTGTTCCTGTCTGCCCAGCCCTGATCCTGGCCTGGCGGCCGACGCCGGCCGCTTCTGTTCCAGTCCTGTCCGCCCTGACTCTGTTCCACTCTGCCCCTGTGTGCCCTGTCCAGTGTCTGTCTACGTGTTCATTGTTAATAAATGGCCTCTGGGGCTACGTTAATGCAATTGGGTCCACTCCTGTTCTGTCTGTTTTCCTGGTTCCTGTATCCGTCCCCGTGACAACAGCATCCAAATAATGGATAGCTGTGTATAGGACGTGTATCAGTACTTACTGTTAAGTGGAAGCAGAAGCACCATCTTCTCCTCAGAAAGAATGCTATGTTGTCTTTGCAATTCTGCTAGTACAGTCTTGATCTCTGCTTAACAAAAGTGTTACTTAAACTACTTTCCTGCTGGCATGTACAAAAAATACTTTACTATGATCAACACCTACAAGTGGATGACTGTTATGTTTATTAAATTTTTATAAGCTTGTTTAATTTAATACACGTTTAATATTAACTTGCCAGCAGCTGCATTGTAAGTAATTGTGACTGTTTTAGCTGAGAGTTCCCTCTGCAGTTTTTCTGCAGACTTTTGCCATGCCTCCACGACACAAAGGTGTGTTGTTAGTTCAGAATAAAATATTATGGCTATGTGTCGTTTTAATGTCATATTAACAACATTCCCCACTAAGCTACCCAGAACTTATGAACTTATATTCATGAGATGACATGCAACATTAACAGTAACACTGCATGTAACAATAATCATGACTGTCGGTTGTAATGTGACACTTCATGGTTATAATATTTTAAGTCACATCCTTGTTCACCATAACATCATGACAAGATAGCAGGTTAAAATGCACACAACCAATTTCATTTTGTCAGAGCAACCCTGCATACACTCCTGTCACTCCTCACCAGTGTAATTCTTCTGAAGAGCATGCTGTCGGTCGGTGTGAGAGATTTCACGTGAATGATCTGATGAAAATGTTGTTGAAAAAGGAAAAGATGTGATTAACATTTGGTCAGAAAAAGATACACACAGAGAAACCAATATGCAATTTCAGATTATTTAAAGTTGTCTTAACTAAAATATACAGTCGAGGTGTTATAAATATTGTGAGAAATTGTGAGTTGTTAACCTCATTAAGAGGTTAATTAGTTTATTCAAGTGAATAGCTGCAACTGTATGTGTCCCATTCAGTTGAGTGCAAGGAGGCTTGACTGCATAAAGGCTGATTTCCCCCCTCCCTCTTGTTAAAATATACAACACGAAAGTAAACAAACATTGGCTAATCAACCATCTCCGGTAGATGCAGAATGTTTAATACAGGGTGAATGTGTTTTCTTCAAGTAATCGTTGTTCCAGGGACAACACCAAGCAGTGCATCACAAAGCAGCAAATGGTTTAGTATTGTTACATCTGGAACAACTTAACAGTGTTGTCCCTCAAACAACAGCTACTTGAAGAAATCACAATCACCTTTAATACAGGTATAAGGTTATAAAACATTGCCAAAAGGCTAAGTTGCTTTGAGTTCATATTGTGCAGGTTAGGTGAAGAATACCGTGGGCCTTTTAGCGAACTGTAATGAGACCACCTCCCATGATGGTCTCGGTTTGGTTCATTTTAAAGGGGTCTGAGTGAACAGAGTGTTCACATAGGCCTGTACAGTTATGCTCAGTTAGCGACCTGAGTTTGCTTTAAACGCTGAAAGGGACCAAGTGAGAAAACACCCTCACATACATACATCATCTTGCCAACATATACATTAATATTTGTTAGCAATACAAACCTAATATGAAATGTGTAAAGACCAAAGCAGAACTGTCCTGTCAGTGCAATCCATAGACTGTACTGTATATTACAGTCAATGGTACAATCCTGTACTTCATCAGTCATATAGAGCAGATACTTTGTCATAATATCTTGTACCATCGATTACATCTGTTTAAGTTGTAAGTTCCTGAAAGTATAAATAAATGTTCATAGTAGATCTGATCTTTTAATACAATGATAAAAAGATATTTGTCCTCTGTAAACAATGTCTCTACTTACATAGTGCACCCAGTGTAAAGATGACAGCAAGGAGGAGAGTAGAGAGTGCAAGCAGGAAGTGCGTGGGTCTCAGAGGGACTCTCCACCGATCTCTCTTGGTGGATGCTGTCCTTGCAGTGGGGTCCCCAGGGTCAGCTTGGGAAGTGGGCTGGACATCATCTGACCTCAGCAAATTATATGTAGTTACAGTACATGCAAAGTTTAAATTGGGCTGGAGCCCTCTGGAACTCTAAGTTCCCTCTGCTACAGTATTTATAGTAATACAATACAGTGAGATATTGACCACTGTGACTGAAAAAGCCCTTTCCCTCCTTACAAAAGCCAATTTAACCACTGGTTACATGTTTAGGTACACATTAAGTACTGTTATTGTGTGGTAGCTAAATAATTTGAACAACCAGCACTGTAAAGAATGCTGATTTGAAAGTAGCAAAAACAAAATTGAATGCTAACATCTCTATCAACAAAAAGCAGATTAGGTCTACTGAAATCCTGACAATGCAAATTCATAATATGTGCCAAATAGTTATGAGGGTATGCATATAGTACAAACTACAGCCTAGAATAAAAACTATTACTGTGAGCATTACTGATGCCAGCCGATGTACAGATAGTCACATATATTTAGAAAATATTTATAGTATGACATAACTCACATTAATACTTAATTAATAACAATGAGTAACATTTTTATTTTAAATAGATCATGTCAACTAGCACATTTTCCTAACACTGACAGCATGCAGTCACGCCAAGTGTTCCATAACGTATAGTTGACCAATCCCATACTGTCAAACTTTACTTACCATGATCTCTCTTTCCCTGGGTTGGTGTCCTCAGTGCTGAAATATGGATGTTTGCATAGGTGACATCATGAGAAGCTCTGTCTGGGGTTTAGGAAATTACAAAAAGGAAGTCTCCGAATAGCAGTCCAGGTGACATAGGCCACAGATTTGCAAATCTATTTTAAACACTTTCTCTGTACGAGTGGCAATATAGGCACACAAAGCATGCATTAACTAGCTCAAAAATAAATTCACTGTTAGCTGGAAAGCATAGTTTAAAGATTAGAAATTAGCCTCTGCCTTATGTTAACATCAGTTTATGTAACAGGATGCTCTAAGACTGATATTGTCTGTATGATCTGCTGGCCTGTGATCAGTGAAAGTTACCATTTGGATTTAATTACCCCACACAAATGTAAGCATTTAAAATCACTGCTAATAAATCAAGGTTATCAAACTTCTGTTGAAAAACATTCAGTGTGCAAAGCACGTAAGTTGACAACACTATAATCACAGTATAGAGTACATTTGCTTGTGTTGTTTTACCATTAACAAAATCCAGATAGGAAGCCAGTGTCCGTTCACAGTAAAATTATTGCAAATCAGGTATTTGAGATTAATATTTACCTGATGCTGCTGACCGCTTTTTACCAGGAATGTATTTTTGGTGGTGATTAATAACCGCATAAACTAAATCTTTGGACATCTTGGTGTATAATTTCTCTAAATGTTACTCTCTTGCTTTTACCGATACTCATCTGACACATCTGTTGTGTCGGGCTTTTTCTATTCCTGTAGTTTTGCTTCCTATTCTTGTGCTACTAATTCAAGCGTAAAAGCCCAAATGTAGCATACACCTACGCACGTGTGACATGCACAAAACAGAACTTCCTCAAGTTTCAAATTTGCCTGGTTCAGGGACAGATATTGCAACAAACTCCAGTTAAGAACTTTTAACATAAGGGTTGACTCACCTTTGTATATGACCTTTTTATTGTTCTGTTCCAATTTGTAGCTAATTGTTCTAGTTTGTCAGAAGTTTTCAAAAGCCAAGAACAACAAGCTTCTCACCACCAGATATAAATATAATGACTGTGCACACGATATCTGATGCATGAAGCAATATTCAGTTTGTTTTTAGTACAAGTCCCTAAAGTAGGCAGCAGATATTAGGAGGGTATAATATAATCAAAACAGTTTGTTATCACTTCATTGACATCAAAGGAGAAATGTGTCCACTATAAATCTCTAAAAGGACAAGTCTCAGTTGTGTAAGGTGAACCTGAGGAGACAAGGAGATTTTTTTGGGGTTTTGTTTTAGGATCCTACTCAACAGCATTGTTCTTCCTTACAGCATTATGTGAGGCTTCAAAACATCTGGTGACATCATTGAATAAAAAATAGTCACCACAGCACTGCCAAATGTATCCTGGCTTACTGGGTCATATAGCCAGATTTGACCATCACAAAGAAATGACGTTAAAAAAATTGAAACCTGGCTACTGTGTTCTAACTGTACATCCCTTTATACATGCTTAGGTGGTGGGGTTTGGGGCAGAGGGGGTGGGCAATCCTGCTCTTTACTCAGTACCATATAAGAATTATTGTAGCATAATTAGAAAATAATAAATTATGCTGTAAAACCATTGAGATTTAAAAGAATGTCTTTTTTTTTGTAGATGTGCCTTACAGTTTTTCTCAGTCGCTTTGGTACTTTTCTCACAACACTATTAACATTTGCGCAGCATTTAGTGCATTTCTCAAAACAGTTAGTGCAAACTGCAAAACCTAGTGGATAACCTGCAAAAGCAAGTCACTTGCTCAAAATTGATAGTCAATTCCTCAAAAGCAAGTATTCATGTCAATGAAACTGCCAGTGTCATCAAAATGAGAAGTCTTGACATCATGTTTATGAACAAGATAGTCAAATGGCTTTGTCATGTTTTCATTATGACAATTACTTCTCTTAGTGTTTTCCAATGCAGGAAAAAAAGGTTAGAACTCATTGACACTACCTGAAAATGCTCAAGACAGCACTATACACTACCTGTACAGCCATTTTACGTAAAACTACAGTTAACAGTACACGTTGCTGTAAGTAGGGGAGTGAGTACAAGACACTGAATACGTACATTTCCTATTTTTACTGTATATGCTCTTTGCAATTCTACAGCATTGTGCAAAAGACAAATACAATGCAGTCACTTATTTAGAACAAACATAAGAAACACCCTTTTGGTAGAGCTGTGCACAAATGTGAACAACATACGTAACAGTACATATTGTAACTGAAAATAGGTAAATCATTCTGGCACATGCAGACGTTCCTGTCTATCTAGCCATATATTTTCATTTACATCACAACGGATATCATCTCTTGCAATCCAGCGAGAAAAGTGTCTCCTGGAGTGATAAATCCACCGTCTGCATGACTCTGCTGCAGCAAAGCAGACCATTTACAGTGCTGAACATTAGAGTATACATACAAGATGTTTTACCTGTACATACTGGTGACGGCTGAACTAATAGTTATGAGAATTTACATTCTGATCTGAGAAAAGCACCAACGCAACTGAGAAAAACTGTAATATTTCACACACCTCCTTGTGAGTAAAAGCTTAAGTTCACCTGAGAGCAACTGTTCAATTTAGGAGACATTTCCAGCAAAAAAAAATATAAAGAAAGGTATAAAATTTGCTTGACAGAATTTGATAACTAGTTCAACAATTTTGTATGCAATGACTCAAGCAATAAAACTAAGACTATTAGTTTTATTGGGAATGACTATTCAGCATCCACAAGTATAGTTCATTTTGACTGACATGACATAAGCAAATGAAAATGTTAAAAAACAACATTGTATTGTATAAAAGCAACTGACACATGTCCAAAAGCATTTGCAATTTGTTCAGAGGAAGGAGAAATTGCTATTATGAGGTGCACAAATGACTAAATGTTGTGGAGGTTGAACTAATAGTTATGAGAATTTACTTTCTGATCTGAGAAAAGCACCAAAGCAACTGAGAAAAACTGTAATACTGGCACCTGCAGGACATGCAGTTCCTGAAACAGCCACTTGAGGCTCTCTCCAAAAATGAGTTAACTTCTGATTGACCCCAGTTTCACATTTCCAGCATGTTTACAGACTGGCAATAACAGTGATTCATATACAGTAGGGGCTGTCAGGCATTCCAATGGTCTGAGATTTGTTGCCAAAGAGGATGTTACAACTAATGAAAAAAGTACCAATCAAATTCTACTTTTTGTGTGTAGTTTAGATAACAACTTGTATGTCCAGTTTTTGGATATACACTTCCCTTCCAACTGACAGCATGAACTCTACATAAAAAAACACCTTTGGTAGTTTAAAAACCAGGCTCTCCCAGCAGACTGCATAGCTTTCCCAATCTGGGGAAAGGAATTATTTTCCCATACTCAATCCTCCCCCTAAAGTATGACCAGACCCTGACTGTATCCATGCAACTCCCTTTTTTTCCATGTACCTTGACACAACTTCGGAGTTAAAAAAACAAAACAAAAACATGCTATCCAAGCAGATGGGAAAGGAATTCCACTTCTTTCCATGTGCAATATTTCAAGTAACACTGTCTGCAATTTTCCCTGGTTTGCTTGCTATATGGCCCATATTTCACATGGCAATATCAATGTCAGACAACATCATACTTTTAGTCAGGTTTTATTTATATATTAATACCTCAAATAAGACACATTGACAAAGAAGACAATGGGTCAGACATTAGTTCAATAGATTCAATTTATCAAACATGAGTTGTTGACTAATGCTTACTCAACATCTGAACAATTGCCATCATTAGCATATACCTTATGTATCCAATATATACAACTAATACAAGATGACAATTCTAAGATTCCAAATATACATTTGCTACAGTTGGACAAAATCTCTAAAGAAGAAATATAAAAAAGGTTTATATACTGGTATAACAATGACCTTGTTTAGGACATCATGACATTTAATTATGGTAAGAAAAGAACAGCAGAGGAGAATAAGAGGCCACACGTTCATCTTCATAATTCTGCACTGTTATTGTCAGGCTGCAGCTACACTCTGACAGATACTCCTGTATTTCCAATTACAGCCTTTGTAGACATGGCAGGACCAGCTTATAATGTTGCCATTATTGGTGTTATAATGGCGACTCTGACAGCAAGTCTCCCATTCTTCCTGATATGACCTGTAACTGTACATGGGAAAATGATGCAAGAAGAGAAGAAAACATAAAAGATGTACAGAATTAGTGAATATGACAGAAATGACCAAGTGCAGAGGCCATATATCATAATCAATGTAGGTGAATCATGAGCTGTATTGAATAATAGGACTAACTGGCATGCAGTTAAGTGTTCTTTAACCTCCACCCTGGTCGCCGTGGTAACTCCACATATGCTCTTGCCCATAATGTTGTAGGCCTACCTGCCGATTCCCTTGTTAATGTTGATGAAATGATAAATTGGCGGGTATCTCAATATATACAGTATGTCAGACATAACCGCAAACTGTTGCCATAGAGGCAGCACGATGGTACTGGGGAAATTCAGAAGAGTTGCAATATGTTTTATTTTACCCACTTCTTCCAGCAGACAGTATGAATTTATTTGAAATGAAATTGGTATTACACTACATTATTTCACTACATGCCATTAATATTTAAAGTATAAAAGTTATAAACAGTGATAGTGAGTGACGGTGACTGATGAATGTTGTGACCAAAATCAAACAGCAGCAACTGTGTTAAAACACTGTAGGTTCCATATAGCAATTTTCCATATACCAACCGTGAAACGATGTACTGTACCAACCCTCTTACTATTCTAATACATCACATGACACACAGAAGATGTGGGATGGTGAGATGATAAGAAGGTGAAATTTATCTACTTACACATAACCTAGCCACAATATGAATTTCTGGCACTAATTATGGTATGTGGAAAACCAATAAGATAAGTATTATATGAAATATAATCGAATATACTTACTCTGGAGATGTGAGCACTCTGCCGTCCACCCAAAGCAAGCGTCCTTCGAAGTATCTCAGTCCTATCCAGTAATTACCCACATGTGTACTTATGTATTGCTTACATGTGATAAAAGAAAAGACATACACACACACACACACACATACACACACACACACACACACACACACACACACACACATACCCCGCCCCACCCACACACACACACATGCATGCTTAATTTAAGGCTGGTAAAATTGTAAAGTAGTTTTTGTGTTTGTTTTTGTGTTTGCAAGATGTCTGAAAATGTTCTACCTGTTCCTCTTTAGTCTTTATGATGACCAGGTCCCCTCCCTTATTCTTGCAGGCCTTTCTACTCTCATCCCAGGTGTTCGTGTCAGGAGAGAAGTAGTACCACTTTCCACTGAAATACTTCCAGTCATTTCCAGACTTAATATGCACTTCGGTCTTAAAATCTAGAGATATAGCCAATATTTATCATGTTTACACTGCATGTGATAGTTTTGACAAGGTAAACAACTTATGGCCTACCATTAGGAACACTAAATATAATAATAAACATAATGGTTTTGTTTCCGTATGTTGTAGTAGTATTGGTAATCATGCATGGACGACAGTTAGTCTTGTAAACTCCACTATTCTATTACACACACAGATTTTTAAATTAGTTGTATTAAATGTTCCTACTACAGTATACAAAAGGTTTTCACAGAAGTCATCACATAAAGTAAGTCTTTACCGATGTCATAATGACTAATCCTGCTCTTTTCAGAAAAACAAGACACAACGTACTGTCAAATTTAGTATGGATGTCTTCCCATTTCTCTAAAAGAGCGCTGTAGTTACTCTTTAGCTGTGTCAAGTCCATCTGAGTATCTATAAAACAGTTTCAGTCCAATATATGTATGCATTCCAGAAAGTTAATGAATCAATACAACTTTTCAGTACTGCAGAGCAGTGCAAATCAAATACAGCCTGTTCAGTCACATTGATCCTGAATGGTTTATAACAAATTAGTGATGACTTACTGTTAAGTTGATGTCGAAGCAAATTGTTCTCCTCAGATTGAGTCCTAAGTGCACTCTGTAGCTGTACTACAGTGCTGTTTAACTCTGTCAGTAGATAGGAGGAAAGGGGAATATCAAAGTATGTTAAAACTATAGCTCATATTTAGCACCAATAATGAATTGTCTTGAAATTCTTACAATGACAACCATTACAGCTGATACAAAGGTTCAGATTCTGTGGGTGTTATGACACATTGGTACATATCATCATTTAAGACGTAATTTAATTATGATACACAGATTATGTAAATGTTCCTGCTATTTCAAATCCTGTGTATGACCTATACATATGGTTTTTGACAATAAAGCTGACTTTGACTTTGACTTATAGGAGTGTTTGCTTAACCCTTGCTAACGGCAGTGTTGTGAGTTATTGTAAAAACCTCTTTACCTGAGAGTTCTTCATGCAGATTTTTAGACTGTCGCCATGCCTCTACAAAAGCAAGATGTGTTGTGAGTTTAGAATTAAATGTTATGGTCATTCTATTTAGGCATTGTCGATAATCACAGTGTAATATCATGAGTAAACACATAGTGTCTAATGCAGGCATGACTGTGCTACTATTCATTTGTCTTACAGGAAATCTCCTAAGTAGACAGCACACATCAGGACAAAATAACATTATCAACATACAAAAACTGAGGGACCCTTTGCAATCTCCTTATTTAAAATAGAGGAGGAGTTTGTAATATAAATCTCTGAAAGGCACAACGTTTAGGCCTAAAGGCTAAGGAGACAGGGGATTTTCTGGTTACACTTTCTATGCAGCCATTGTTCATAAGCTGCTATAAACACATTTGTAAAGAGTTATAATATATTTATAAAGCTTAATAATGGTTGACATAAGTATGCACAACTCTTTATACGTACTCATGACTGCCACTCATAAAGCATTACAATGCTATGTTATAAGCCTTTACAACCTTAAGCGACACAGTGCATTATGCTATTTTGACCTCTTGATAATGACCATGATGATGTAAAATAGGTCAAAGAAGCTATATAATGCATTGTGTCACTTAAAGTTGTAAAAGGCTTATAAAATAGCATTATAATACCTTACTAGGGCAGTCATAGGTGTGTATGAAGAATTGTGAATACTTATTTCAATTCATTATTAAGCTTTATGACGGCATTATGACGCTTTATGAATGTGTTTATAGCATTTTATAAACACTGGGTGCATAGAAAGTGTTACCGATTTTTTTAATAAATATTTTTGAGGTGTTTACTTACCAGTGTTGATATTCTCTAGAGTGTACAGTTTCTCTGTATTTGAGGTTTCACTTGAAATATCTGATGACATGATTGAGTAGAACATTTAGCCAATCCATCACTGACACCACAGCCATATGCAAATTGCTTTATACATCCTTAAACAAACCCATTATGTTTTTTTGCTTTTACACTCATCCTAAATTTTTATTAAACTTTTTTTTATACCTTCAGAAGTTTGTAATGAATAATAGTGGTGCTGTAAATGAACTTGAGTTAATGATGTCAAACCTTATTTAAAAAATGAAGTTGCATTTGCAGACTTCCTATGCATTTTAGCCATACATTTATAATGCATAATATAATATGCAGTTATATAACAAAAATGTATCTCTAATGTCTCAAACATGTTTCTTTCACATAAACTACCACAATACTGCAATATAATATCATAACAGTACTAAAATGAATATGTATTTTTGTTTATGTTGTTTACATCTGCATGTTTAAATAGCATACCAACATTTAGTTTTACATTTTCAGTTCATAAGTTATACATTACATTTTTTTTTAAATGGAACATAGAAAAAGTGTCAATACTAGTTCTACAATCTGAAAACAGCTGTGTTGAATTTTCTACTTACAGAGAGCACAGAGTGTGAAAATGACCACCAGCAGAATAGTGCACAGCAGGAGCAGGAAGTGTGTGGGTCTCAGAGGGACTCTCCACGGATCTCTCTTGGTGGATGCTGTCCTTGCAGTGGGGTCGCCAGCGTCAGATGGGGAAGTGGGCTGGACATCATCTGACCTCAGCAAATGATATGTAGTTACAGTACATGCAGAGTTTAAATTGGGCTGGAGCCCTCTGGAACTCTGAGTACCCTCTGCTACAGTATTTATAGTAATACAATAGAGTGAGATATTGATCACTGTGAGTAAAAAGGCCTCCCCCTCCTTACAAAAGCCAATTTAACCACTGGTTACATGTTTAGGTATGATGAAGTACTCTTATTTGAAGTCATTCTGTGGTAGTTAAATAATGTAAACAACCACCATTGTAAAGAATGCTGATATGAAAGTAGCAAAACGAATCAAATGCAAATTTGTTGGAATATAAAGTGTCTACAATGGAACAAAACCTAATGTTCCTCTCTTCTGGTGTCCTGTTATGCAAGTGGAATTATGTGTAAAATCAAACTAGCCACCACATTGAGCTACATGTAGAAGTGGCAAAAACATAGCTGATTGGTTGCAGTACTCTATACCTACTAGAGGAGGCACAGTAGGACAAAATAAAAGAGAACAAATCTCCAAAATCGCTACACTACAACATGCAAAACACCATCAGGTATCACTGATGTAGCAGTGTACACACACACACACACACACACACATACACACACACACACACACACACACAAACACACAGATTTAACATACCCTGATGCGGAAAACTGACTTTTGAGTAGATGACGCAGTGACTTCCTGTGAAGTGTGAAACTACAATTAGAAGTAAGTATCAACATGGTAGCTGTATTTGAACCATACAGTTCATGTATACACTTGAATATGATAACATACTGTATGTTAGGAAGAGGTTGTATCTGCATTTCTGAATTTGTATAAAATAGCATAGATTGCACTGTACTGTAAGTGCTGCAGTCTAATCACAGTAAGTGAACAATTGAAAGACATTCATGTAATCACATCTTATTCTATAATATCAAAGCTTCTCCCTTAATGTAACTTGACATGCCAGGAGATTCCTATTCATATTGTTGACGATCTGGGCCATGGTGAAGTTGTGGACATTAGTTTTGTTTTGCTTTGTAAAATGTATAAGAGCAGTGCTACTGTATCAGGTACATGCTCCAACCATTGTCCAAACATCATCAAAATGCCCCTAGCCTATTGTGTAGTAGAAACACTAATTTAACAATGGAACTGGAATAAAAGGGAACTATTAAATGTTGGGTAACATGCACATTGTGGTGTACAAGCACAGACAGCAGACTCTAAGTAAAGCATGCAAATGACTTCCTGCCCTCGCTAAGCCGAGTGGAAACAAAGGATGTAGGTTTGGTCTCAGTGGGGACAGAACAAATTGTCTCAAACATTACAATTCACAAAATCTCAAACATTACAATAGGAAAACTACCTTTGTAATGTGTGAAAAAGAATTAGTAGGCATGATTGAGGTCAGTTGAAATTTTGTATGGACATCTCATCCATAGCCTACACTGTAAACCCGGATAAGTTAATACAACTTAAAACATTTGATGTAACTGATTACGTCAATAGTTTTGAGTACATTAACTATATATTTTAATTAAAGTTAATTTAAAAGTTTAAGTACATGCATTTTGTACTTACACTTTTAAATTAACTTTAATTAAAATATATAGTTAATGTACTCAAAACTATTGACGTAATCAGTTACATCAAAAGTTTTGAGTTGTATTGACAATCCGGGTTTACAGTGTACATGTACCATAAAGTACAGCCATGGTGGAAACACTTGAGTTCTGTTCAAACCAAAAGGACTTTTTTCCTTTACTGTCGAACTTCACTCACCATTACCTCTCCGCTCCTGGTCAGACCTTCCAGATGCAGAAATGTGTATGTTTGAGTAGGTGACATCATCGGCAACGGATCCTAAAGTTTGGGAAATGGGTTAGGAAGTCTCACACTTTCAGCCCAGCTGGCTTAGCCCACACATTTGCATGTTTATTCTCAAATACTTTTTCTGTTTGAGTTTTAATAGACGCTGGAAAAAAAAAACAACATACTTGATGCATGTGTAGGGGGTGTGGATATACTGTAGATTAGGATCTGTCTTAAGTGTGGGTAGTATATAGTAATGTTTAAAAAAAACCTAATTATTATGTGCATAATTATTTTCACAGTGGCAAACATTTGTGCCCTACACAATATCACTGGGAAACCACAAGTATAAAGTGAGACAAATAAATCAGTATTTGTTTTGGCATGTCAAATATGGCTTACATCATGTCACACAAAATATACCTGACATGTTTATATTCTAGTATATTAACTACCCAGTATGTCTATGCAAGTGACAATAAAACATCCTTGTATCCTTGTATTATCATTATGTTTATATTCAGCTAACTAGATTTGCCGAAAATAGGTCATCATTCAAAATCAGAATACAACAACAACTGAGATTCTGCTTGCATTGGTTAACCATTAAAAATGCAAACAGTCGGTGCATTTGTGCATATTGTTAAATCCTTACAAATCAAATCAGATTGAGATAAAAAAAATTACTTACTGGACTCAGATAACTCCGTTTTAGCTGATGTGTGTTTGTCTATAACGGCATAAACTGGATCTTTGGACATCTTGACAAACAGGCAACTTCTCTTGTGACTTAGACATTAAAACTTTCTCTTACACCCCCCTACTCACACACACACACACACACACACACACACACACACACACACACACACAAGAAATATACAAATATAGGCCTGCACCACCCACTCATTTCCTGACAGAGAATAGTCTGGGTCTCACTTCTGAGATGGTTGCTGCCCCTTGGTACACTCAACTTGTGAAGGGCTCACAGCTGGTACAGCTCACAAGGACTGGGTGACACAAAAGGTGAATGCCAAAGGTGAAAGTCAAAGGCAGCTTTATTGTCAAAACACTTTGTACAGGTCCTACACAGGATTTGAAACTGCAGTGCTCCCTAGGCCCACAGTGTTAGCTCCAGAGTTTTGGGTTGAGACCTTTCACTTGACAAAAACAATCTGGAAACAGTGCAAATGGTCACCCAAATTTCACATAGTTTTAGGATTATCCACACAGCTGTGACAGGAGAACCCATAGGGATACTTGGCTTTATCTTGCCAGGTACACCATGAGAGAATGGATAATGGACATTTTCATACTTTATCCCTGCTGTCAGACAGTCACACTATATTGTTTAAGGTATAATTTAAACCAGCCATATGACCTAGACTGCAAAGTGGTGACTGAAAATGGTCCAAAGGACATGTCAGCCCACCTGCATTTACAGTAAGAATTAAAGGTGCTATGCTGTATGTTGGGTTGTGGCCAAAACTGGTACTGCAAGCAAATTTAAAATGCTGTAAGGTTTTGTTCCTCCTTTACAGTAAACTAAAACGAGGCATGAAAATGAAACATAATTCGTGGGTTTACAATGCATACATTCTACAAGGATACAAGGATGCAAGGATGTTTTATTGTCACTTGCATAGACATACTGGGTAGAGTAGGACATGCAGTGAAATTAGTGATTGTCTAAAACTGTGCATGGGGAGGGAGGAGTAAAGTGCATAGGATGTAGTTTAAGGATGGGTGTGGGGTGTGTGTGTGTGTGTGGGGGGGGATTGGAGTAAAGTGCATAAGTGCATAAAATTTCTGGCTGTACCATTGTTGTCAAACAGATCAGACTCTCAATTTAACATGTTTTCTTAATCTCGGGTGAAAGTAGGAGTAATTTATGATTACTTGATATACTGTATACTACCTCTAAAGACATTTCATTATTATTAATTCAGGAAGTGAATGTTTTGATGCTTTATGGTTCAGGAAGGTAAAACCTGTTTCGGACATTTGCAGTGAGATATGTAGTAATGAGCATATTGGAGCTAAATCAGAAGCCTTTACATGTAATCATTAGTTATTAGTTAATACTAACTAAATAAGTGTAAGGAAACAGTGTGTTTTTTTTAGCCCCGGCAGACGCACTCCCTTTTTATAAGTAAAGGTTTCTTTCTTTACTTATATAATCCACATGCAAAACAGGGAGTTTTTCCTCACCCCTGTCGCCCCTATGGACACAAGCAGGAACTGTCAGCAGCGCTCGAATGAACTTTCTCGGCGCTACCAAGTCTGCCTGTGTTTTTTTTCCTGTTGAAGCACTTTGAGCTACATCTTGTATGAATTATGCCATACAAATACAGTTCATTATTATTATTATTATTATTATTATTATTATTATTATTATTATTATTATTATTATTATTATTAATAATAATAATAATAATAATAATAATAAGAGTGTTTTATGGTTAACACACACACACACACACACACACACAAACACACACACACACACACAGTCACAGGCACATATGTGCACTGAAGCACAAACAGACACAGACACTGATTAAATTCTTTGAACTGTTAGTTCCTCTGAATTAGACATCACACCTGGCTGGCGCTTGTAAAGTCCCCAAAGAGAAGGCAGAAAATAACTCGGTGCTGTACATTTGCAGGGCAGTACAAATGCATGCAGCTGGTGTTAGTGGAAATTTTAGTGGGTGGAATTTTTTTTACCATCACATGACATATTTCCTGAAAATCTGATTACTACTACTACTACTACTACTACTATGACTACAACTACTACTATTACTACTACTAATAATAATAATAACAATTACAGCTTATACAACTGAAAATGTGGTGTGTATTTGTGTGCATGTGTGTGTGTGTGTGTGTGTGTGTGTGTGTGTGTGTGTGTGTGTGTGTGTATTTGTGTGCATGTGCATGTATGCGTTTGTCTGTGTGTATGTGTGTGTGTGTGTATGTGTGTGTGTGTTTGTGTGTGTGTGCATGCAGTCTTCTGTTTACACACAGTCACTGTCTACACTGCATGGATCAGACATGCCCTTATCTCATCTGCCAGCCAGTGTTGATGGGTCTAGGGAGGGGGAAGTATCAAAGGCCAAAGGTCACGTGAACTAAGAGTGCAGTCACTGGGAGAAGGTAAGGTCAGGTAAGGTAAGGTCAAGTTTAAGCTCTGGCTAATTACACAAGGGGGGCCCTTAACAATACCCAGCTGTATGCACATACAGTATGTCACAAATGTACACCCCTAACATTTTTGTTCATTTTTAAAATATATCTTTCCATGGGAGAAGTCTAAAGGTATAACACTTTTACAGTGTAAAGTAGGCAGTGTACAGCTTACACCTACTTTACATTTTATCAAATTGTTATATCTTCACACATCTCACATGGAAAGATATTAATAAAAAGATGTACAAAAATGTGAGGGGTGTTCTCACTTTTGTGACATACTGTAGATGGCTACAGAGCTATTAAAGTACCTCGCATACAGACTCTTAGTCTGCAGATTTCCGTGTGGTCAGTTCTGGCTGTACATTATATTGGGGTTTAATCCAAGAGCTGACCCTGCTGTCCTTTAGCCCTTCACAGAGGTCCTTGGCTTCAGTCAGCGCAGTCTCACAGCACACCAGCAAATAAAAGGGCACAGTAATTAATATTGGTCTAAAGCTAGCAAGCTAGCTCCATCAGAGCCTTACACAGACCATACAAGCACAAACAAGAGCAGTAGATGACAAGCTAAATTGGTGGGTTTTGTTGACTTTGTTGACAGCTTTTCTTATAGTTTGCACAAGGTGGTCCAACCTGCAGTACTGCTCTTCAGTGTGCTTTAGTTGTATGGCTGCCAGGGAAAACATTAGCTCATCTGCCAAAACCAAATGAAATGTATTATTATTATTATTATTATTATTATTATTATTATTATTATTATTGTACGAGGGATCCATGCAAACTCTAAGCCTGAATTTTCCCCACAGTTAAAAAAATATACAACAACACACACAGTAACAGGGATGCACACACTAAAAGAATTTAATAAATAAATATTAGTAAAATATAGCACAGGAATACAACAAAACAATAGACATTTGTACGCACCATCATAACATTTTTACATTTTTACAAACCAGCATAACAAAGTTGACATTTTACACTCTAAAAAACCTTTTTCTGAATATTTCTGTAGTATTGCACATCATCTTAGAATCAATAACCAGTGAACCATTTAGAACACCTCCAGTGCTTTGTGTGATCATAAATCACTCCTCATGTGTCCCAAGGTGTAATACACAGTATCAGGCTGGGCTGGCCCTGTCTGCGTTGTGTTCATGGCCTCTGGGGAAACCGTTTTAGTCTGTCGAGTTGTAGCAGTAGGTGTATCATATATCGTCCTGTCTGCGTCCTTTAGGGGGCGCTGTTCTTCCAGTGGTTTTGTTGCTGTGGTGTATATTGTCCTGTCTTTGTCCTCAAGGGGGTGGTGTTTTTCCAGTGGTTTTGTAGCGGTGGTGTATATAGTCATGTTACTGTCCTCCTCTTGGTGGCACTGTTTCCCTCTGGTTTTCTGCTGGCGTGGTGATCTGTGTTCTGTTCCTGTATTTGTGGGCCTTGATGTCTGGATGGAATGAAATCGCACAATATTACATTAATGAATATAAAGCACATTATGAACAAAACAAGCATACATAGTTCAAAAGTAAAAAGAAAAACAAAAAGCCAACAAATAATTTACAAATAAGCATTTGTATGGGAAAGGGTGTTAGCTTTGTCTCATAACAGTTAACGCTACTTTATTTACTTTTTCCTGAGCATTACCTTATTTTTGTTAGTGTGTGATATCTGGACGGGATTGTCAACATCAGAGCATCTTGCTGATTTGTTGATGACACTGTAGATGGAAGTGCCTCCCTGCCCGCCGCTTTTATCTGCATCACTTCCTGTGACGATGACTGTCGGTATATCCGTCGGCTGAAACATAGACAGACATGATTTCATTTTTTTGAATTGTGTCTAATTTGTGTGTGTGTGTGTACACAAATGCAAAGCATATTCATGTGGAATAAAATATCATCCTATATTAAAGGAAAATGAATGGGGCAGTATATAGACAGCCAAAGACAGAATGAATGACTTGAAATTTACATTTTGAAAAGTAAAGTGGTGGCAGTGGATAGGTAAATGAATTATTTATTTGATAATCTACACAAATGTACACACACACACACACACACACACACACACATACAGAGAGAAAGAGAGAGAGAAACAGAGACAGACAGAGACACACACAGAGACAGAGATAGGGAGAGAGGAAGAGAATTAATGGGTTACCTTCTGACGTGTTTCTTTAGATGTTACAGCACGTCTTTTTATCACAAGGAGAGTCCCACACAGAAACAACAGTAGTGCAGCACAGGCTACACTTGTGATGAGGGTGATGTCTCGGTGCAAGTGTGAGGGCTGCCCTGGATTTTCTGGGTTGTCTTCAATACCTACAATAGTAACATAATAGAGATAGATAGATAGATAGATAGATAGATAGAGAGAGAGAGAGAGAGAGAGAGAGAGAGAGAGAGAGAGAGAGAGAGCAGGGATCAGTCAATAAATCAACCAGTCAAATTTATGTGTCATAGCCTAACAGTTAGTGTAACTTTATCACCTGCAGTATGTTGAGTTGGCTACATCGTAAATTCGATCATGACAGTGTCAGCTGTCTCATGCAACCTTTAGATTTGTCAGCTGATTGTCATAATGTGAAGACTACAGCATAATGTGAAGACTACAGCAAAGTGCAAAGTCAGCCTGTGGCTCTGTGGGCATGCCTATTGATACTTAACGCCATAGGACACTTAAGACCACAAACATACACACGGCATGCACATGTTATAACTTTACAGCATAACAGAAAGCACCACAGCCTGCCAGTAGTCAGCATATTGGTCAAAGTCCACTGATAATATGACAGTGTTCCATTACCAGGGGAACTGTAGAGTGGGGGAAAGCTAGGTGGATTCCAGGGGTACTACACTGACAAATGGCCATCAAAGAACTTCACAATTAACATTATTATTATTATTATTATTATTATTATTATTATTATTATTATTATTATTATTGTTGTTGTTGTTGTTGTTGTTGCTATTATTAATGTTGTTATTGGAGGAAGTAAGGGTGGAGGGAACATTTTATTTCCTCATAGGGCCAGAAATCTTGATTAGCACCCTTGTGAGCTGTAACCCTTGTGAGCTGTGACCCTTGTAACTGGTCACAGCTCACTGTCTTTGGGATTGTGTTCACTATGTATATGCATGTCAGCTTCTACAGTACTTGCTTAAAACCCCCAAAGAAAGTCAGTCAACACTTACAAGTTTTAGGCAGCAGATGAGATGCACTGTTGGCGCTGGCTGGATTGCTGACGTTGCATTCGATGGATCCATTGTGATTGTTGAGGATGATGTTCACCCTGGGTGCCAGGGACGAGCCCAGCAATTGGCATTCTTCCCTGTCACAGTTGTAAGATGCCCAGGAGCTGGAGGAGGAGCAGTTGACGTGGAAGCTGCAGTTTTGATCAGGGGTGTTGCCATGGGAATGTTTAGGGGTTGTCCTTATGGTCGGTTTGCGCACAGCATCTATGGGTCAAGAAAGAGACGAGGTTTAGGAAAGTAACCGTGTCACTGTCAGGCAGAGGGGGGAAAAGTGTGCAGTAAGGTGTCCGGGAAATGTTTGTCACGAAACCAGTGACGACACCCCCTCCTTCCCAAACTGCCCACAATGGCCTTACCGCTCTACTTTCAGTTCCCTTAACTGTGATGTTGTAAACACAATAAGACAGTGATTGTCAAACTGGAGTACGAGCACCACTAGGGGTATCTGGATCAACTTTAGGGGGTACACAAAATAAATCTGTGAATAAGTGCTGAGCTTCTACTAACATAAAGATTAAGTATACATTCTATATGTGGAAAAAGATCTTACATTAAGGCTATCCCCTATACACCCCAATTGGGACTACATTATTATGTACCATATAATATGCACACAATTTACAAGATACTTGGTAGGACAGAGTGTCTCAGGGGGTACAAAGCAGTTAAAAGCTTGAGAACCACTGCAATAAGAGAATATGAACTCAATACATGTAACTCAGCCAACTCATTATAGTAGCACTTGTCGGCTATTGACTGATCATATTTCTGTTCATTAATTTTGATAAATATTATTATATTATTTATTGATCAGAAGTATTACAGTATGTAAATTCCAAGGTACATTATGATATAGGTGCCTGTCATCTATGATTTTAAGGATGTTTGAGGGAGGACCCTTTATGACTACATTCTGTGTCATAGCCCCCAGCTGCTGGTTTACAGTATTCATATAACTAGCACACAATGCAAAAAATCATTCACAAACTACTGTATGGAAACCTAATGACTTTGTGAATGAAGACAGTACTCTCACAGATATATGTTTTTCATGTGTAAAATCCTGTCTTAACTGCAACAAAGGATGGGGCAAGGTTTACATTAACTCTCTTGTATGGCTTAATATGTAATTTGAAGGAAAGGGCAGCATTTAACAATAGAACATTGTAAATGTTGTTTCACTTAGGTTCAATTTTGTGGTAAAGTTGAACCCTTTTAAATCAAAATGTTCGCAATCAACTGCGGAATATGGTTGTGTTTGGCAGATCCAGGTTTATGTCTCAATAGCACATCTCTAATAAAAGATGTGGACCTTTATCTCAACTAGGTTTTGGCCTTTGTAAAACCCATGGCTTATAAAGGAACATAATCATGCAGGAACTTACCCAGGATAATCACTTCGTAGGAGGCTAGAAGATCATCCTTCCACGGTTGGTTGTCATATGCTTCATAAATCCCACCATCACTTTCATTCAGGTGATTAAATCTGACGGAAAAGTTTTCAGGAAAGTACTGAACCTTGTTAGATTCAGTAGGTGCCACCTCATTGTTGTTCACAAGTTTTGCCCCGTTTCTACGCTTCAGCACAAATTTAGGTTCTTTCAGAGAAGAAAAGTTTGCTGCAAAGTCCAGGTTTATGGATCGTCCCTTGATCCCATATATTTCAGTGGGCACGATACTGCCAAGGCACACTGTGAGAGAGAAAGGGTAATGACTTAGGTTAGAGCTGTCTTCAGATGTTATACATGTAAACAAAATGATTTTTAAAAGGATGCCACCAAACACAGAAACACAAGGTTAGTATCAGGATTTATATTATATACATTATTCATTTTCTATCATTAAGGCCTATTTTATTTCTAAATACTGGGGGATTCTCAGGTGTATGACTGGATTTTTGCATGAGCCGGCTCTCACAGTCATTATGTGGTATGACTACATATAGAAAATGAGACTAACATGAGGTAAAGCACCTTTCCACCTGACACCCCTTTGGGGGCCACCACACTTAAGTTACAGACCTTTATGACTTTGTTTTAGGCCTTTCTGCCCTTAAGGTCTCTAGCTTAAAACACAAGCCTGTCAACATTTCCATAGCATACACGCAACCACATTTGTATTCCCTGACAAATGCATCACTTTCAACCTTTCCATACATTATATGTTGTCCCATGTCACTCCCTGACAAGTGCCTCTTAGGACAGAATTACTCACAATGTGTCACTTTCCTATAAAGCCAAACTCTACTCAACATCAGATAAGTCATACTGACTCGTGACATCTCGCCCTCAATGACACTGGTACATCTGGCTGATTACAGAAATCACCCTAGAAACCAATTCAGACCACACAAGAAAGCAGATGCACTAAGATTATTTTTTTCTGAGCAGACAAAGTTAGATATCTCTTTGAAGCTGTTGGCTGTAAGACTATCAAAGTGACATTCGAGGCCAATCATAGTGGATTAAATTTGTTGTTTGACATACTGTATTTTATGATAACAGCTTATATTCTATCATACAACTGTTACAGTTGTTGTCAACCAGACAGACAGGGTTTACAATAGCTTACTGTATGTTACTACATTAGGACTACAGTATATCACTTTATCTTGACACTTTTCAAGATATGTAAAAGACAACTATTTACTAGTGACAAATGACAAGGGTACACCTTTGTTTTTTTATTACCATGACATCAAGTGACAACAGTTTCTGCCATCAAAACATACAGTAGTGTCTGCTATGCCATGTTAACAAATCTTTCAGAAAAACGTCTATTCCATTACGTTCTGAACTGACTATTTGAGCAATTCACATGCTTATCAAAAAAAAAAACACAACTGCTGTATTACCTGTTGCTAATGTTGACAATGTGAACCAGAGGAGAACCGTAACAGAGCACATCGTGTTGTCCACGGGGAGGAAGAGACACACTGAGTGTTGCCTTCCTGTGTGAGTGAGAGCAGTGTGCTCAGAGCTGCTGAGTGGAAACCAAAATGAAAGCAGAAGAGGTGTCAAGAGGAGAGTAGCAGGACCTGTTTAAATATCCCCACTCTCCGCCCTCTATTTCTTTCCCCTTTTTCTCTAAGCACAGGAAAGTTTGTGAGATTTCCAGGCTGTCTTTAGGGATTTACAGTATTGGTTGTGTCAGTGTGTGTGTGTGTCAGTGTGTGTGTGTGTGGGTGTGTGTGTGTGGGTAGGGGGGGGGGGGGTGTAATTTCTCTCTCCCTCCCTCTCTCTCTCTTTCTCGATGGCTGTGGTGGTGGAGAGTCAGGGGGGATCCCATGCTGTGACTGGGACCTCTGAAGTGACAAAGTCCTTCCAGGTAATATAACACACACACAGTCTGGAAATGCTTATGTCAAATTTATGTCAAATTCATGGTATAAAAATCTCTATATGACGTTTCTAACGTGTATAAATGTACACATCCATCTACAGACATGGATGTATACAACACTCTTAACCTACATTAAGATCTTTATTTTTATTTAATTGGTAGTATTGGTCATGTAGCTTACTCATGTAGCTCTCATCACAGATTATTCTGTGCATGTGCATGTGTGTGTGTGTGTGTGTGTATCTGTGTGTGTGTGTGTGTGTGTGTGTGTGTGTGTGTGTGTGTGTGTCTGTGTGTGTGTGTCTGTGTGTGTGTGTGTGTTCACGCACACCTATGTATTTGTCTGTCTATCCGTCTGTCTGTGTGTGTCTGTGCGTGTGTGTGTACCTATTATTCAATGTCTACTATCTTACTCCAGATTATATACCCCAACTCAAGCTCCAACTGAAAAAATTAACACCGCCCTTCAGTTATGATGACCAAAGACTCTGGCCCATGTGTACATTACAACACTTTCAGTATGCAACATATAATAACCCCTGGTGCTTTCGTACTTCTTCTGGTATCGTATCATGTGATGTCTATTTTGGCCTTATTATTTCTATCAGTAGGGTGGCGTCACACACACACACACACACACACACACACACACACACACACACACACACACACACAGGTGGTATATTTCAGTATGTGTTTGGGGAAAATCAGGTCTTAGCAGCTGCACTGCTGGTTTCAAGTTCCCCCTTATGCTGTCTTTGCTGCATTTCCAAAGTTTGCGCCAAGCCGTCACCCTCAGGCAAACTTAGAAATAGTCACAGCTGTGCTTCAAACACGCTCTCTGACATGATGCTTTGCAGCGCGTCGTCGGAGTCATCAGATTAGTGTGACCGTGGCTTGCACAAGCCTGTTCACATTAGCTGTGTATGATTCTCTGTATTCTGTATGATTGTGGCCATTTTAAGTTATTTAAGTTATTCTCCCTGTGATTCAGCCTGACCCTTAGTAAGGTCTGGCTCGTGCATGCACACTAAAGATAGCTGGAATGGGTAACTGGTCTGGTGTGTATTGTGTGGACATGGTCTGATGTGTATTGTGCCTTCGGGATCTCTTTTTTTGTCTTTATTGTGATAGGACAGTGAAGAGCAGGACAGAAAGTGAGTAGGAGAGAGATGGGGTAGGGTTGGGAAATGACCCAGGCCGGACTCGACCCTCGGTCCCCATAGGCACCTGCCCATTCATGGTATGCTACGCACTGCGCCAGGGCACCCCCCCTTGCATCTCTTGAACAAATGTTAGGCCAATCAGATGCTTAGGCCTCTGTGTACATCGTGGTCCATGGTCCTCTGCCATTTGTGATACCTTTAGACGTGAAATAGTCACAGACACCCCCGACTTCAGCTGCACCTTGAACAGAGATGCTCTATGAGTTGTGCAGTGCATTGAAAGCATGAGGTTAGTGCAAACTGTGGCTTGCACGAGCCTGTTCACATTAGCTGCAAGTACATGAGTCTGCCAGTGAAGCCTACAGTCTCAGTTTCGCTGAAACATGTTTTTTTTTTCCAAGAGATGTCTGTATTTTGTATATATGAACACCCACCTCTGAGTTCCACTCAGTTAGACTTGTGTGTGATGTGGTTGTCACCGCAACAACAGGATGTGAGGATAGTGGGGAGGGGAGGTGGGGCATGTGTGTTCATGTGTGTGTTCATATGTGTGTATGTGTGTGTGGGTATGTGTGTGTGTGTGTGCGTGTGTGTGTGTGTGTGTGTGTGTGTGTGTGTGGGTGTGTGCGTGCGTGTGTGTGTGTGTGTGTTCAAGCATATGTGTTTTTGTCATTTTGCATATCGTTTCCACATACAAAATGTATATGACATGCCAAAGACAAAAAAGGTCATAAAAGGTCATAAAAAGAGAAAAACTTTGAAAAGCACATGGGGTAGTGTAGCCTCTCTCTCTCTCTCTCTCTCTCTCTCTCTCTCTCTCTCTCTCTCTCTCTATCTCTCCATTGTACACGTGTGTTTGTGTGTGTGTTTGTGTGTGTGTGTGTGTGGGTGTGTTAGTATGCATTATTGTGTATCTGCATGTATTCTTATCTGTAAGTGCATAGAAGAAAAAAAAACAGATCATGTCCTTACTTTTAACATTTCCTTTTTTATTTCAAAAAACAGGCACTTGAGATGATTAGCTGTTAAGAAAAAAAAATAAATGCGATTCCAGTTTTTTTTTTAAAAGGGAACTCTGCAGGATAACAAAACATACAATATTCTTACACAAAGCAAGGCATTCGAACCCAGTAAAGTCAGTCCACCACACACACACACACACACACACACACACAAGCAAAAATCAATTTGCCAAACCATACATCACTCGTAACATAGCAAGCATGTTTGTGTTCTGTTGTTAAAATGAAATGAATGCAATTCATGCAAGAGTGAACACACACTTTTGAGATAAAGCGAGTAGGATGCCTAGTGGCAGCCACTGCTGTACAGAGGTACATCGTTAGCTCCATAGCATAATTGCCTAAGTCATTTTTTGGTCAAATTGAGATTTTTGCATAACTTTACTCCCCTACCACTTCTGCATCATCCTGTCTGTCTGCCTATGTCATTGGCCAATCACAACACTCATAAAAGTAAAAAAAAAGTCATTCATTTGACTTAGGCAGTTTTACCATTGGACTTACGCCGTTTTTATACAATCTATTTGACTTAGGCAGATTATGCCTATGACTTAGGCAGTTTTTCTGAGAATATAAAATAAGCATTACATCTTCTCAGCCATTTTGCATACATCAAAACTGCCTAAGTCACTTTTATTTGATAAAAAAAATGATGTTCGGTTTGGTTCTTCTTCCAAACTTTCTCTCACATCTACTTGAATGTTCTGTGAAAATATCAATAAAAAATATGCATGTGATTTTTAGAAAATGTGTTTTTTCTTGTTTTCCAAAAACACAAAAAAATGACATAGGCAATTATGCTATCAAGCTAACGACATGCTACTGTGAGGGACTGTAGACTACTCATTAAAGCCTTTGTGAATATAACTTTGTTTTACTGTGCTTTACGTTCAGTCGCAAAACTGAAAGGGTCATTTTTGAAAAGGATGGAATATTGTATCAAGAGTTATCATAGCCAGTGTCTGGTGAAATTTCAGTATTTTCATTTTAAAGTCAGCTTATCAAGTTACCAGTATCGACAGCATGACTTATCTTCAGTGGTGTAGTGGGTGGTAAACCAAACTGCCAAATTGTGTTTTTTTTTGCCTTTTCATTACCACTGTACATATAGTTTACCCACTTTTCTTGTTACCACTACACCACTGCTCAGATCTTATCATGGCTTTGGGTGTTCACAGTCATGCTACATGCTGTCTGACAGCTCCAGTTATTTAGTGTTTATTTTTTAACTTAAAGGTGCAGTCTGCAATTCAGCCTTGGTTTGATTTGCTTTATTGCACAGATTTCAGTATGTGGATTTTTTTTTTAATCATTTTCTTAAGTTGCTGACTTCAGACAAGAAGCTCAAGACCGACTTATTTTGTCCAATCAAAGGACTCCTTTCCCCTTCTGTGTTTCTAAAGCAGTGAGCTGATTGGCTGTAGGAACACGGGAGGGTTGTTCTTAAGCACATCACTAAACCGGTGGCTAGAGTAATTCAAAATTAAAACAATGTATGCAGACTTACAAACTGCACCTTCAATATTTTATGTGCCAAAGTATGACTCCACTCATACATAATGATAAAAAATAACCCAGAGAGAGGTTTTTATGAGACAGGTTTGTATTGGGCTGGGAGCAATTCCTTATTTCTTCAAAAGTGTGCGAATAAACAACATGTATTGTGCACTTCAGTCTTACTTTAGAGAGCACAAACAGGCAAATGGGTGTACTAACACTCCTATGAAAACAATCATACAAACACACACACACACACACACACACACACACACACACACACACACACACACACACATACACACACATACACACACATACACACACATACACACACACACACACACACACACATACATATCCAAAAGGGAGGAAAAAAAAGGGCATCCGTGCCCCAGCAGGTTAGTCCCACCTTACATGTCATGCATGTTAAAGTTCCCTTTCTTCAGAGAGTTAAAGTGCTTTTAGTACTGTTAACATACACATACAACCCAACCCGACCCGACCCATCCCGTCCCCCAGCACTCTGGTTCCTCCTTAAGCATATCCTAGCAGTAGAACCAGAACTACGTGGATCTAGAGCTACACACAGGTGAGAACTCTTTCGACTGGCACCATTAGATACAGATAGAGATATACAACAGGTAGATTTCCACACAAATATCTTCAAGACATGTGGCGCGCGCACAGTGGTACACAGGCCCCAGCAGTAACTCAGGTGCCAGATCTACATCATCACATAGAGTACCTTTGTAAAAGTCATCTGCTACATTCTACAGTGGTTAACAACAGTGTGTGTGTGTGTGTGTGTGTGTGTGTGTGTGTGTATGTGTGTATTTGTGTGTGTTTTTAGTATTATTTCATATCCAAATTGGTTGGTTGTTGAGCCACAAAACTGGCTACATTTTTTTTTCAGTCCCCCGAAAAGTTTCGGGTTCCCAGTGAGAACAGATAAAAATACAGATAATTCTGAAACATTTACAAAATCATCAAAGTCCGTCAGAAGCCACCCCTTTTTGGCGCAGATTCCATGATAATCCCGACAGCCTTCAGAGAGCGGTAATATTCATTCATATCCCCTCAATGTGTTAATGTGTAAAGGCTAAGGTTTGTGTGTGTGTGTGTGTGTGTGTGTGTGTGTGTGTGTGTGTGTGTGTGCGTGTGCGTGTGTGCGTGGGTACACGCATGTGTGTGTGTGTGTGTGTGTGTGTGTGTGTGTCTATGTCTGTGCGTGTGTGTGTGTGTGAGTGAGTGATGTACAAAGCAGCTGAACTTTCATGACAATGTGATCTTTGATTCGCCTCATTTTTTTCCCTTCTAAATTAACCCACTTGTTTACCCACTCGTTCTTTTTTTTCAATCTCTCTTTTGCTCTTTCTGTCTCTGTCACTCTTTCACTATCTCTCAGTCTCTGTCTGTCTTCATCCTGAGACTAGATGTTTGTGTATTTCAGTCTTACTCACCCCATCAAAAGACACAGAGCCGCCCCCATCTTTCTCCATTCTCCCCTGCCTTTTTTTTTTGTTGTTTTTCGTGCTCCCCCCTACCTTCCTTCCTCCCTCCCACGCTACCACTCTCTGTAAGTATTTCTCTCTCTTTCTCTCTGTTTCTCTGTTTCTCTCTCTCTCTCTCTCTTTCTCTCCTCCTCCTCCTCCCTCTATACGTTGCTGATGCGAACGCTGAGGGGGCTGCTGTCTCGTGGTCGCCCGGCCCTCTCCCGCCCCCTCTCCTCTCGGTAGCTCTCCTCCAGCCGCATCTTCTCCAGGTCGCCCCCTTCCTCCGACCCCCCCCCTGTGCCCCTGCCGCCCCCACCCCCACCCCCTCCGCCCCCTCCGCCCCCTCCCCCGCCGGCCGACTGCGAAGTGGGAGGCGACAGGGACGAGGACGAGGACGACGAGGAGTCCGGCTTGAAGGCGGGCGGCGCCTTGGTCTTGGCCACCTTGTCGAAGAAGGCGAAGTCGGCCACGTACTTGCCGGAGGGCGAGAGGGAGACGACGGGCGGGAACTCGTAGCCCCACAGGATCTCGTCGGGCAGGTAGGAGGTGCGCACCTGGCAGGTGGCCGACGTGGGCTCCACCGTGGCGCTCAGGATGACCAGCAGCTCGAAGTCGGCCAGCTCCGGATCCGTCCAGCCTCCGCCTGAAAGGAAAAGGAAAAGGAAAAGGGGGAGAGAAAAGATGGAAGAGAAGAGAGGGATGGAAGAAGAGAAGAAAGAATTAACAGCATTTACAGAGATGTAAGGGGAAAAGAAAGAGAGGGGGGGAAAGAACGAGTGTGAGACACAGAAGAGAGAGAGAGAGAAATGGAGAGACAAAGAGAAAAATAAGAGAGACAGAGAGAGAGAGAGAGAGAGAAGAGAAATGAACAGCATTTACAGAAACGTGGAATAATAATGGAGGGAGAGAGGGGGAAAGAAAGAGTGTGAGACACAGAAAGAGAGATAGAGAGAGATGGAGAGGCAAAGAGAAAAATAAAGAAAAACAGAGGGAGACAAAGAGAGAGAGATAGAGAGAGAAGGAGAAGAGAAATTAACAGCATTTACACAGACGTGGAATAGTAAGGGAGGGGGGGAGAGAGGGGAAAAGAATGAGAGAGGGGAAAAGAAATAGTGTGAGATATACAGAGAGAGAGAAATTGAGAGACAGAGAGAAAAATAAAGACAAATACAGAGAGAGAAAGAGAGAGAGAAAAACAGAGAAAGAGAGTCAAAGAGGGAGAGAGAAGCAGAACAGTCAAAAAGGAAAAGTAGAAGAGACAGAGAGAGAGGGGGGGTAATTTCCACTGAAAAAAAAGCCTATTTTTATTTAACGTTATGTCAACAATGAAAAGATCTGGGGTGGGATCAATATATACTATTCCCATAAAACACACTCATACTCTGATTTCTGGCTCGGCATTAGTCACTAACAGCACCCCTCAGTGGAGCATTCCTGGAAGTACAAAGGACAGGCCTGTCCCACAGTCCAGTCACAAGCCCTCTCCCATTTCAACTCCTCCACACTGGTCACTCAGTCACACACAGCCGTGGTAGCCTGCAGACTCTGGAAAGCCCTCTACTGTCTTTCTACTGTCTTTGGTAGAAAGAGGAAGCTGATGTGACCACCACTTCCGATACGTGCACATTTTTGCTGACACAGATAGGATAAATGGGACATCAGATAGTACCTCCTCCTAAATGACATTCTTACAATGGTATCAGTATGTTTGTGTGTGTGTGTGTGTGTGTGTGTGTGTGTGTGTGTGTGTGTGTGTTTGTGTGTGCCGTGCGTGTTTTAAGTTTTTATTTATGGTCATGTCTGACAAGTTTGTCTTGATACACTGCAGCTATTGACTAACTCCAGAAAACAAATCACATAACAATAACAACTACAATGACAAAAAAGGTATGATTCAAATTGAATTTATAGATTTTGGGATTATGAAACCAGGTACTCTGAAACTACACATCCAGAAGCATTTGGGGTGAGGGAGACATCATGAGCCAAAATAGCCCCAGTGAGCGGTAAATGTTAGTGTTTACTGGTAGGGCCCTTGGACAGTCCCAGGCACTATACCATTTTCAGTTACAGTTTTATTTTTGCCATGTACCGATTACACAATAGCGATCACTACACTGAGACATACATAGGGCGCCCTAGTGGTAAAGCAAGGAACTACTTCTTCTTTTATTTAAGTGCAGTTGTGAAATAATGCCTTTATTGGGAAAAGTAGGCAGAAACACAGCCAGTAAGAAAGGAAATGGGGGGGATTCCATGTCCAGGTCTTGCAGTAAATATAAGCTGTGCTATTAACTATAGTTAAGTTAGTCAATAGATCACACAATACCTCATAATCACTTGTGATTTTACTTTTTTTTCTCTACTCATTTTGAGCCCTCAAATTCACACTTTGTATTTGTAGGGCTAGAGACAGATTAGAGTTAGTCACTCATCTTTTTAATTCCCAAATGTTGTGCTCCAAACTATAGTTAGGTTAGCCAGTAGATCACAAAACAACTCTTAAACAATTTATTATATCTTAATCACTTTATATTATATAATTATACTTGTACTGTCTATACATTTTAAGTCCTTACACACTTTGTATTTGTAGTTCTGGGGTTACATTTATATGAATTACTGTTCTTTGCTCGTGTGTGCGATTGTGTATAAAGTATGAAAATTGTTTATTTTTGTTTGTTTTTTGCCAGAGGGCAGTTCCTGATCTAAAGTTGTCCGCTGTGTACTATCCTACATCGTCATGACTACCAGTGACATCATGAGGAACTGGCTAAGCAAAACGTTGAGTCACCGCGGGCTTGTAAGTATGGGGAACCACTGATTCCTGAATATCTCCAACAGTGACATAGTGCTTTCAGCACATCATACCCCACTACACTGTGTTTCACACACACATATGTACACACATGTGCACACACACACACCCATGCACACACATACACACACACACACACACACACACACACCAAACATACATGTTTATACACACATGGACACAGACCTACACACACAAATACACAAACTCTAAGTATCATACATATGCACCCTTACACAAATACACACATACACACACACTCACATGTACACACTCACTTCACTAACACACACCTGGGTCAACATTTCACGCTCGGAGTGGGAATTTGTCATCTGTCTAAACAGTCCGTCCCATAACCCAGACCCAGTTTCCTTCTCTCTCAGTTACAAACAGTGTTTCGTAACAGTTTCACTCACTCACTCACTCCGCTGCCTTGCCCGTAAAGCTCTCTCAATTCCCCATTTTCATTCACATAACTACTATGACACAGTTAAAGAAATTACACACACTTTGCTTTCTCTCTCTCTCTCTCTCTCTCTCTCTCTTTCTATCTCTCTCTTTCTCGCTATGTCTATCTCTCTATGTGTCCACCAGCCTCTCTGTAAATGTCAATCTGTTGGTGTATTCCAGTAACTCATCGTGCTTCTCTCTCTCTCTCTCTCTCTTTCTTTATTCTACCTTATCCATCTCACAATCCTCTGCTTTTCTTTCAAAGACACATAGACTTACACATTCTGACACAGTCGTTTTAGTATTCATGATGCAGGTTAGTTGAATAGTCCTCCACTGATACTGATTTTGCTGTTGTTCCATCTCTGCCTTTATCCACTAGTAAAGCATTTACACACACACACACACACGCATACACACACACACACACACACAAACACCCACACACATACACACACACACACACACACACACAAGTGAGCACACACTTTTTACATGGCAATACTAAGAGCCTTGGGTGTATTTAGTATTCTATCTCTCACCCTCTCTTACACACACACACACACACACACACACACACACACACAATTTGAATGGTGACACTCTAAGTGCCTTGGGTGTATGTAGTATGTATTTCACATTCTCTCGCTCTCTATCTCACTCTTTCTCTCTCTCTCTTTATCTAAAACACACACACACACACACACAGACCCACACACACACACACACACACACACACACACACACACACACACAGACAGTCTCCTTGTGTTATCATGCTCCTGATCTTGTTCAAGACGGTGCTATGCTGAGACGTCCGTCTTTCTGCTTCTCCACAACCCTGGAGCCTCTCGCCTCAGCATGTCCTTTCACGTACCCCACACAATGCAGCTCTGAATGGGCACTGGGGCACAGAGGCACCCTGCCTTTCACTGGAACATTCACACACTTGGACACCCGTGAGTACTCATTTGCCTCACACACAAAGGACACACCACCCCACACTTACTGACACACACACACACACAAACACACACATACAAAAAAAGACACTCGTAACCACAATAACACACACACATGCATACAGACTAAATAATATGTGTGTGTGTGTGTGTGTGTGTGTGTGTGTGTCTTAGTGAAAACACATACACATTACTCCAATTAATAAAATAAAAGGAACACACACAGATACACGCACATATTTGCATGACAGTGTGTAAAAAGAACCAAGAAGAGCAAACGTGTCTTGGCCCCTCTTTGAATTTCAAAGACAAAAGTTGTGCTAGTGGTTACAGTCATACTGTGACTCCCTAAACTACCATGGCCTTAATCACCAGTAAAAGAGTGTGTATAGAGTGTGCATAGAGTTTAACTGGGGGAAAAAAATCTACTTAAATGGCGTCTTAAAGTGAAATCTTTTAAATGTCTTCCTAAAGGGAATGAATACCCAATACGCTACAATAACTATGAGGCCCGGAGATAGTTGGCAACCTGCTAGGGATTAAATGTCATTAGCCCACCCCCTATTAAGTAGAACACAATACCATATAATCTAAGCAAGACAATTAAGATCAGAAAATCTGGCTCTGTTTCTAATACTGAAACAGGAGAGCAGGGTGGAAGAGAGGAAGAGGAGGAGGAGGAGGAGGAGGAGGAGGAGGGAGGGAGGAGATGAGGGAAGTAGGTAGAAATGGGGGTCCTCCCTAGAGTTACAGTCTTGGGTGGAGGTGAAGAGTGGAGGAGGGAGGGAGGGAGGGATGAAGGGAATCTGACTAGCAGAGAGGGAATGAGAGAAAGGCAGGTGTAAGAAAGAGAGTAAAAAAAGTACGGGTGTTTTGTTTTGTGTGTGTGTGTGTGTGTGTGTGTGTGCGCGTGCGTGCGTGCGTGTGCGTGTGCATGAATGTGTGTGTGTGTGTGTGCGAGTGTGTGTGTATGGGTGTTCTCTTAGAATAACATTTCTCAGAATAACATTTCTGAAAAAAAAAAAAAAAATCAAATAAACTTACAAGATAATCACTAGAGCTGCAAATCTAGTCACAAAGCTGTACTGTAAATATATTACAGGATCAGGGTTTGTAGCACTGTGATACACTTACTGTATTTTTTCTCCATAAGCCACATACACTAAATCCATTGATTTATTCCAGATAACAAACAAAACAGCCAAGAAAAAAAAGAAGAAAAAAGAGAAGTCCAAAAAGAGAAGTCCAGAGAAGAAGAAAAAAAATATCTGAGTGTAGACCCCGGATTAGTCGAGGGGTTAAAAAAAAAAAAAAAAAACAGGTTACTCAGTTCTAGCCTTACAGCGCAGCACAGATTTGTGTGTGAGGAGTCTGGGCACAGGCCTAGGGAGACTTGGCCGTGTTGATTTCACTAAGTTCACCTCGACTGCCAGGTGGAACCGGCCAGCGCCTTTTGGGTCGGTTCCACCTGGTCCATTACAGGCAGACAAGCCTGGGCTCAGACCAGAGGCCAATGCGCCTGTCGAGACAAGGCCTTCTTGTTTCCTGTTTGTGGCCTATATCGCAGAGTGAGGGAGTTCACATTAGGTATTCACGACTGATGCTAGTTGACACAATAACGTAGAAACAAATTGTGCGCTTTAGTGCGAGCAAACAGTAAGGGGAATGCTAATGTTGCGGAAGGGAAACCTTGAAGATTTAAACAAGATGGCTTTTTAAGGCAACTATCTGTGCTGTTCCTGTTTGCGTTATTGTGTATTTTATCAAACATACTGATACTTATGTATGTAGACTTTGCATATTGTTGATTGATGTATATATTCCTGTCTGGAAAGACACTTAGTAACACCTTATTTTAATGTTTCCTTTTATAGTGTATTTAAATGTAAGAACATAATATTATGTACTTACACTGTACATACCTAACACTAACCCCAATCCTAACCATTACCCGGCCTAACCCTAAACAGTGCACAGTGTAAATTCACAACGTTGCATTTTGTTACAAACCTGGTTACTCTGTACTCTAAAATTAGCTTCAAAGTGGTGCACAAGACTGCCTATGTAAGCGAGATGAGGCCATTAGATTGGTGTGCAGCGCAGCTGGGCCATGCATGCATGCATGTCATGTTAGTTTGCACGGGAGCAGGCTGCAGATGAAGGAGGCGTTTTTTTCTTCTGCCCACAAATTAACCGCAGAACTAGATTCTGCTTCTGTTTCCTGTTCAAATGAGCTATTGTGAACTCTCCCACAACTGTTTCATAGCTCTGGCCGCAGTAGCTGGTTATTTATCTCCTCGGGTATTTGCTAGTTTCTTCATTGCAACAGGAGACGGTGTGGGTTGACAAAACGGTGTACGTTGTCAAAATTAGGCAAAAAGGGCCACAATTTCTGAACTGTAGCCCTTAGCTAGATCTTAGATGTTACACAAATGTAAAATATAAGGAATACTTGGTGCTACAGTACATACTTGATGGTGGTGGTAAATATTCATTAAAAATGACAAGTTTGTGAACGGGCAACATACATTTTGACAATGAGCAACTAAAAAACTTAGACACTGGGGCTTTAAAGGAATACAAGTGCATCATCCAAATGACATGGCTTTCCTACCGACACAAAGTTTGAACTCATTATCATTCACAAATAGCCACAGAATGTCTAAAGCTCTGGAGTATCCATTTAACTTTGTTAGGAATTTGGATAGTTTCCAGACATCTCCCTTACACAGAAACAAAAAAAAAACCCTGCATATAGACCAATTAACTTCCATCCGACTGACGCATGCCAAGTTATCACATCTAGCTGGGGCTCACTGCCAGGACAGCACCGGGGAGCTGAGGCCAATGCCCTCTGAAACCTCCCGAGCTATCCATCTCAGCTACAGTATGAGGTAGACATGGCTGTCATGCTCCTGGCAACCTGTGCGCGATGGTGCTGTGTTGTACTGTATGTTCGTAGACAGATCAGATAGAACGAGATGAGTAAAGAACTCGCAGCCGAGAAGGGGAAGGAAAAAAGGACACCTCATGACAGTGACGAGAAAATTAATTAAAGAAGATGATGTGGAGAGAGCTGTCAGTTTTTTTTAGGTGTCTGTTCATGGAAAAATAATGGCTGTTGGGTTTTCACCTAGCACAAGGTGTAGCAGTAATTTCACAAAGGAACATACCAAACCTGTTATATCCAAAACAATTACTTTCACAACCAGAAACAGGCCACTGGCGGACACAGACACAGACCACAAATACAGTTTCTCTCTCTCTCTCTCTCTCTCTCTCTCTCTCTCTCTCTCTCTCTCTCTCTCTCTCTCTCTCTCTCTCTCTCTCTCTCTCTCTCTCCCCAACAACCCACAACCGTACCAAAAAGGTTGATATTTTATGTAATACAGCTTGGAATATGCCTGCTTCTATATCTCTCTCTATCTGCTCAGATTTTCTGTCTGTCTGTCCATTCATCCATTTATCAGGTGCATGCTAAAAACATATTAAATTAACTGGTTATTAGTTTTTTGTATTGATTCCATATTGACATCTATTCCATGACTACTAACAGTCCTGCTCATTAGATGACACTCTCTTGTTTAACTTGTGTGAACTACTAAGAGAAAAACTGAAAAACTGTGGTAATACATGATTAAAAATACTTCATGGTTAAAAGTACCTACGTAAAACACCTACACCCATATGTGACCGTAAATGAAAACAATGTGGTGTGGTAAAATATTTCACTGGTTTTGATTCCATGGCATTATCTTCATTATATTATATCATGTGACAACTTTTTTTTTTCTATTTCTGTATTTCCCGCTGTCTTCAACAACAGGATGGCACACACTACATGGTTTCCTACTATTAGCAAGGCCTTTCTCTTCTGCAGAGCTTGTATGCATCCAAACTTCACACCTTTCACACCTAGTACAAGCTCTAGCTCTCCCCTCCTTCCTGCCTCCAGAAACTAAAAAAACATCAAGGGCAAACCCCGACCCAAGTAAAAACCATGCCATGTACTGATTTTACTGTGCACCTAAGGCAGGTCGTTTCCCATGGATTTTAAGTGGTTTTCAGGTACACAGCAAAGAAAGAACTTCGTTATGCAGGGAAACATGCTTTCTGTACATATGACAGTACATTTGAACGTGAACGTGAACTTGAACTTCACTAAAAAGCTAATCTACCTGGCTGCAGGGGGCTTGTTGGGGGCAAATAAACAGGTGGCAGGACTTTCACTGTGAAGCCGGGTTTCCGCCTCTACCTGCCAAAGCCCTTGAGCTAGCTCTCCTGACACGCCCATTATGACACGCACCGTGTTCTGTTTCTCAGTGTCTCTACTCTACGCACATGGAATTGCCAGGTGGAACTGCCAAGGCACTGTTGCTTTAGGAATTGCTGCGGTAGTTTGACATGTAATGTGGAAACAACCGGCATTACTCGATGAGAAAATCAGAGAGTCAGGTGCGACACTGGGACATTCAGGTGATAGGTGGAAGACAGAAGGACAGAAAGCCCACAAACTCTACACTATTGTCAATGTGATCTTCAAATTTTCCCTCCTTGAAATTCTATCTCCAGCAGGGTGAATGCATGTATTTGAGATTTGTCACATGGAAGGATATGTAGAACAAACATAATTCCGGACTTACCACAAGCAACATTCTATCGAGTCCTTTTCCAAAGGCCAGCTCACCACAGTGACTAACTTCCAAGTTAAACCAATATCCTGACATAATACAGTTGATGTCTCCACTACAATTTAGCTAGGTAGGCCAAAACCAAGATAAAAACACTGTGTGCTTTCTTTAGTGTGTTATTAGCTGTTTTGAAGTGTATCAACACAAGTTAGTATATCTGTGTTTCCTTTTTATAAGTGGCATAACCTGACATTCAGGTTTTTCCAGGACAGATTCCAGGTCTGATTTTGACACTTTTGACATGCACTGTGCCATAGTAAAATATCATGTAATTTCCAACTTACAAAAAATACATGTACAATCCCCCTGCAAATTTAGTTGTGGAAGTATGATCAATATGATAAGGGCTATATGAATAGCAATACTGGCACCTGCCAAAGAATACACACGTGCCAGTATCAAGACCATATGTGTGCCTGTCTATTTGTCTCTGTGTCTATGATTCTGTCTATCTTTTTGCCTGCGAGTCTGTGGGTCATATCAAAACTGATTTATTAAAAACACGATTTATCATTTGTTTTCCTCACCCTTTATCTGTTATTATGTAGCATATGCATCCATGTCGTGCTCGTCTGTCTGTCTGTCTGTCTGTCTGTCTCTTTTCTTGTAAGTCTGGAGGTCTGTCTACCTGTTGTTTCTGTGGTGGGTGAGGAAGGAAATGACTGTGAAAGGGGTCTGTGATGACTCACACACACTGTGGTCGAGGACCCCCACTGGAGTGTAAAGATTGGCAACCTGTCACAGAGAAAGTGATTACGAGGTCGCTAATACGGGTGATGCAGCATAATACAAACTGTGTTAAGGTATATCTGGATTTGAGTTTTTTCTGCACCTTTTGAAAGATCATTTAAAGAGCTACTAGCAACTTTAGCAACATTACTGTACTGAGTACTGAGTAAATGGACGCTGCAATAATTCAGGATAAGTATTTTCATGTCTGTCTGTCTGTCTGTCTCTCTATCTGTCTGTCTCTCTCTCTGCCTGTCTGTCTGAGGAAGAACAGCAAATGTCAAAACATTACTGAAATAAAAGTAAACCACTGGGAGCCTTTACGGTGCTTCATGCCGTGCCTAACAACACCCCTTACTGGTTCTAAATGCAGTGCAAACCCACGACCTCTCGTGGCTTATTGCTTAATACAGTGTAATCTGTGCTAGATCGTGCTAACCGTATTGGAGTTGAACCAAGGCCATACTGGGCTACCTATAGACACCTTAAAGTGTGTAAAATGTTAAATGCTCATAAAACCCCTCTATTGATAGTGTTGTCAAAACTGCTTTGTAAGGGTTAGTGTTGTAGTTGCCGTGCATGTGTCCTGATGCACTGTAATACATATGCTTAGGTTGCTGCGGAGAGATTACTTGCATGATGATACTTGGAGGTTTGACCACTGTGGGAAATCCCTAGATAATATCACCTTTTCACATCTTGTGCTTTGTGCAAAAAAAAGTTGCATCTGCAAGAGAGAGTGTGAGAGAGAAAGAGAGAGATAGAGAGACAGAGAAAGAGGGAGAGATAGAGATAGAGATAGAGAGAGTCAGAGAGAAAGAGAGAGAGAGAGAGAGAGAGAGAGAGAGAGAGAGAGACAGTACAACTTTACTCTGTATGTAAACCTGTTGTGCTTTGGCAATTAAAAAAAAATGTCATGCTCACTTGAACTGAATTGAGAGAGGGAGAGAAATAGTGAGAGAAACAAAGAGAGAGAAAGAGAGAGAGAGAGAGAGAGTCCAAGTCCAAGTGTGAAAGAAGGGAGAAAGAGAAGTTAGCCTACCCGATCAACCACCCAGGTCTCCTGGGTAATGGCTATGCTCTCGATTCGCATTAACAAAGAGGCCAGACTCATTGGTATGACAGTCAGAAAACACACACACACACACACACACACACCCACACACACACACACACAAACACACACTCACACTCACACACACACACTCACACACACACACACACACACACACACACATACACACACACATTAACACACACACTGTAGTAATAGCAACAGTGTGATGGATAGGGCGAGAAAGGACAAAACTCAAGGAGGGCGCAAGAGAGAAGCAGGATGGGGTGGGGGCAAAGAGGAAGTAAGGGATGAAACCATGAAAACAGGTAATGGGGTAGAAAAAAAGAGAGAGAGCGAGAGAGAGAGAAAGAGAGAGAGAGATACAGAGATAGTGTGTGACAGAAAGACAGACAGACAGAATGAGAGAAAGAGAAGGAGAAAGAAAGAGGAAGAGAGAGAGAGAGAGAGAGAGAGAGAGAGAGAGAGAGAGAAAGGCAGTGAAAGTGTGGGACAACAAGAGGAGACGAGGCAGAGCACTAATGGCTTCATCTGTCGTTAGCCAGACCAAGTGTCCCCTGAAATTTGCCAGTACACACACACACACGCACACAAACACACATACACACACACACACTATCTTTCTCTCTCTCTCTCTCTCTCTCTCTCTCTCTCTCACACACACACACACACACTATCTTTCTCTCTCTCTCTCTCTCTCTCTCTCTCTCTCTCTCTCTCTCTCACACACACACACACACACACACACACACACACACACACACACATTTAGATGGTAACTCTCCAGTAACTGGATCTGTGGTTTACGTTTCAGCACCAGGAACTGTACTGCTTTGTGTTCTAATGAGCTGATCTGGCACTCAGACATACACATTCCAGTCCAGAGAGAAAGAAAGAGAGAGAGGAAGAGAGAGACAGAGAGAGAGAGAGAGGAAGAGAGAGAGAAAATAGAGAAAGAAAGAGAGAGAGAGAGAGAGAGAGAGAAAGTGAGAGGGGGGGCAAGAGTAGAGAAGAGTAGAGAGGAGAAGAAGAAGAAAGCAAGAGTGGGAAAGATGAAAATGAAAGATGAAAATTAGATTAGGAAAATGAGCGGATGGACAGGGCCAAACAGACCAACAATGAGAGTGTATGAGAACAGAATTGAACGTGTGATTGGAGTGAACTGGAGTGGAAGAAGGACAAATACAGATAGACAATCTGCCTCTCTGTGCCAACACCTACTTTTGGGTTTACGCCCCCTCTGGAACCTCTCACCCATAGATCGCCCCCCCACCCCCAAACACACCCACCACCACCTCCTCAACTCTCCATCATCTACACCATGGTTGCACTCTACGTGCCAGTAAACACACCACCCTCTGGTCTACCACACACCCCCCACCCCGCCCCAACCCGTAACCTCTGTGCCCCAACAGACAAAAAGGCCCTCTTTCCATCACAACTCCGACCCCCTGCCCTCTGACCTCCTCCCAATTAGATTACCCTTTTCCCCTTGTGCCCCAACACCACCTCCAGATGCCCCTCAGAAACACCCTCCCAGGACCCCCCATTACTGACCCTGACC